>OW052207.1:1974965-3212160 GCA_932527185.1 Ecliptopera silaceata | reverse complement strand
TTTAACATCC
This sequence comes from Ecliptopera silaceata, assembly GCA_932527185.1. Taxonomy (NCBI): domain Eukaryota; kingdom Metazoa; phylum Arthropoda; class Insecta; order Lepidoptera; family Geometridae; genus Ecliptopera; species Ecliptopera silaceata. Next base: position 3,212,150 of record OW052207.1, on the reverse strand, counting down.
CATTAGTTTTTTTTAATGCTGTCAAACTTTCGCGCAAATGGCCCTCTCGTTACACTCACCGTATCATTACGTTCCTAAATGGTTTTTTGTGAACAAATGATACCCATAACCTGTGATTCGTTCATATGAGATTTTAATAAAGAAGCAAGTTTGATGTTTTGCTGTTTTATAAGCGGAGCGACGAGCGGTAGCGTTATAACTTTAAAAATATTGATTGTATTGTGCCTAACTAGAAGTTTGTATTTACTGCTCGATTGAAACATACGCTGAGTGTTTTTGTCAATATCTACATATAGTACCCAAACTTTAGTAAAAATGGTATCATATAAACGTCATAGTAATACCTATTTAGATACACCTATTTTTTTAAAGCCATTGCAGGATTGAATGACTAACTGAACAGTGGGTACAGACTATGTGAACGTCTCTTGTCGCTTATCGCTATGCTTATGTCTGTACGAACCCCTATCCTCACGTTCTATAACACCTTTTTGCACTAATATAAACCCCGGAACACTAATTATCTGCAATCGGCGTCGTCCAGGTTGATTTGTCGTAATGATGGTGAATTAGCGCAGTAAATGTGGACCCGTGCGGTCCACGGTGATTTTCAAGCAATTATCTTCGAATAGGGTTGCCTGAAACTTTAAAATTGTTTCCAGATTGACTGAAACTGTGGAATAGCCGGATAACAACCTCACAGGGATATGCGACTGATTTTTGGTTCTATGCCTGAGTGTGCGTCATAGTCTTCATTTAGTCTTATCATCAGGATCATTTACAGTCGTCTTATAATTATGTCGTATTATAGTCGTCTTATACTAGATGATTCTAGATGCTATTTACTCGCGCCCAGAGTCTAGAAGACCGGGCAAGAAGCTTACGGGCTGATTCCTAGCATTTTTTATGGACAACTAATGCATTGTACCTATGTATTGACAGAAAAATATATATATAAAAGTATAGTATCAGCAATTTAGTTAAGCAAGTACAAGCTTTGTTTATTTTAGGACTAGAGCGCGATGTGTGATATATTTATTTATCAGATATTTAAACTTTATGAAAACTTAGCTTACTATAACTTTTAAAGTAGGCTGGTTAGGTATCAGAAATGTGAACATGTAGGGTATAATCATTCCCACTTTTCAACATTTTTGTCCGGTTAAAACACAAACTTATCCGACTAAAGTAGAAATAGCCGGACTCTAGCTTCATTCAAAAGCCGGTCTATGATAAAATGTATCTAACAGGAAAAATTACCAAGAACTTCGCTTATTGACGTCAATTAGTTATCCATTTATTTAAGTTTATGTCCGTTTTGATGAGTTTGCTTTTTAGATGCCGCCATTCTGAAGATTATTGTAACACATGCTCGTTTAGTAAATAGGATTATTAAAAGCTAATTCTTCTTATATTTAAAGGATTTATTGCTTTGATATGTGTATTAGAACGATAATTGGACCCACTGATTGTAAAGTTATTTTATATTAAGTAGGTAAAGGATTGTTAAACGTAATTTTCAATTTAGCAGATTTTTATCATACCTACATAGAATATACTTTATTGCACACCACAAATAATAACATGTAACTAAACACTATGATATACAATAGGCGGCGTTATTGCTAAACACTATCATCACATACAAAGCTAGAGGGGAAATTGTTCTTCTTTTTTTATCTGTTTTGAAAATAAAATTATGGTAAAGCAGGAGAAATAAAAATTAGATTATAAAAATAAAAAAAAATTACATACTTACATCATGTCTAAGTTGGAACTAAGTAAATATGTTTGCGTTGATTTCTTTAGAACTTTGATCCCTTATCTTATAAAAAGTTAGCGTTGACATTATGTCACCGTCACCATTACGTAAGGTAATCCATACATCAAGTCTGCAACTATTTTTATGATAGACCGTGATTATTTATAAGTTTTATTCGGGATGTTCAATCTCACTTTTGGCGTATCAAACGCCAAATGTGTGATTAAACATCCCTAAAATTCGATGAAAAAAAATAGTTTTTGTGTCTAACTTATTTTCTCCATAAAAAGTCGGCGAGTGAATTATTTTTACTTAAGGGCTCAGGTGCGAATGATCTCGAATGATCTCAAATCTATCAATAGTAATAAATCCCACAATTTTCACTATCCCTGTATAATCTTCTTCGCAAATCGTTAAAAATTAACCGTCGAGTTTACAACACTGAAATCGAATCCTAACATGAAATATCTAAAAGCATAATCTTTGAAAAAATATGGTAAAAAATGGTGGTGTGGAGCCCCGGACTCCAGCTATTATCTTTGAACACCAAAGTCATTTTAGCTATAATAAGATAACATTAAGGGAAGGCGTGGCGCAGGATCTCAAACTTTTTTGGAAAATTTTAGTCAAAGTCGAAATTACTTTATCAATGATCATTTAGAATCGGCTTAGATACTAGGTGATTCTAGGTGCCGCCAGTTCCACGCGACCAGAGCCTAGAAGAATTTTCTTTGTAAAGATACTAAAAACGGCTTGATTGAAGTTCAATCTTGTCTTACTAAAATAGTATATAACAGTAGAAAAAGTTCTTAAATTAATAGTTTTTGACACGTTTAGATAGCTTCTTTTTCAGTTTAGGACCATGAATTTTAATTTTGGAAAATCGTTAAGTAACAATACCAAAAGATTTAAATGGAATCCTGCTATTTAAAATATTTAGAATGATAAATGATAGAATGATAATATGGATATTTAGAATTTTAAATCTTTTGACGATCGTGATTGTTTGGTACTTACATTTGAAAGTGCTGTCAAAAAGTTTGAGAGCCGCTGACCCCTGAAGAGCGTGTCAGCGGACCTGTCTCAAGCCTCGAACAGGTACAACTTTTTCTTGTTCGTTTTTGCGCTCGCGCACGTGTGCGTGCCTCCCCTTAATTACCGACGCATACCATAAACAGATCTTTGCGCTCCCTTAAATAAATCTTCGAGAACTGATTTTTTTATTTTGTTTTCTTAGGCCTGTAATTTTGGAGCACGGTTTTCGGTTTACCAATGGACCGTTCGTCAACGGTCCGATTGATCGATGATGACTCTTTGTTTTTACAGGTTTATAGGATTTTGATGTTTATGAAGGAAGGTCGGATAAGCTCAGATTAGTTGCTGATGGGAGTTTTTGTGATATCTATTTGACTGCGACTAATTAGTTACTAGTCAGGTGCACTAGTTTACAATTGCCTAAAGACTATATCGTTTCGGTATCGATAGTCGAATTAAAAAAACATCATACTTAATCATATTATTTTTAAATTTTATAATAAATTTTTATTTACTTAAATATATGTATTTAACTATATTATTTTTATACTTATAATGTTAACAAAAAATATAGATGAAAAAATCTATTCGATGCTCTAAATAAATGAATCTCTTCTATGAAACAGATTCCATAAAAACGAATGCTTATTGTTGTCTTGAAGATATTTTTACAATACCTACTTTAAAAGAACAATAGAGTACTTAATAAACATAAACAAATGATAATGTTCGGAACACGTGCCGATTGTGGTGAGATAACATTGTGTGCGCTTCTCTAGAATTATTTAAGCCCTTTTTAGGGTTCAGTGAAGCATTTACAAAAAAAACTTTTAGCAATCTAGTTATAGTGTTTTTTTTTATTATCCTGTGTATTTCCACTGCTGGGCAAAGGTCTCCCTTTTCTTCCAGTGCTTTACTTATGTTATGTTGATAGTTATCAATCTTGAGCTAAATTTGTGGCTTATATAATGCCATCTTAATTTTATAAATACTGGCCATCAAATAATAGTAAATTAAACAATCAAATTTAATAAACATATAATTCAATTTTACTGTTAAAAATCAAGCTTGTAGTGTAACCTATATGGCATGCCTGTTGCCACTTCAACTTTAAGGATCGTATATAAGACTTATTTTACTCACAATTTTCCAAGAAAATAAGCCAAGTAAAGTTAAAACTATACGGAACACGCTTATAATTAAATATTATTCAACATTTTACAATATTTATGTCATCCATTATAAAGTTGACAGCAAGCATAGGTTGTGATGTGTTTTATAAATAGCATTGTTATTTATACAAAATGGTAGATTAATTTTGTAGATAAAAGTTTGAATACCTAATAAACGCGCGGCGGATGCAATACAAGAAATATAGGTATGTTTTCCTACTTGAACTATAAGAACAAGAGAGCCATCATTTTATTACAAAAACGCTCGGGCATTTCTAAAAGGTTGTATTTTTGTGCTTGAAAGTAGTGGATACGTCATTACATTGACACTCAACTGCCACGAGTACCTCATCATCATCATCAACCTATATCAGTCCACTACTGGATGTAGGTCTTTCTCAAGACGCGCCACTGAGCCCGGTCTTCGGCTCTTCTCACCCAGTATTTGCCCGCTACACTCCGCAGATCGACGCACCATCTCTTGTGTGTACCTAGATCATCAAATCGAACTAAAAAATGTGCTCACACGCTCGACTGCCGGTCAATGCACAATCTTATCATTCCATTTTATAGCGCCAACGCAAAGTTCATTTTACTACCGTTGCCTACATAAAATGTTTGACAGTTTTACTAACAATATTTTAAGCAACATTGAAGTTTTACTACAAATTGCAGGCCGGTTGAGCATTACAATAATACAACCAAAACTGATAATCAGTCCATAAAAAAAAAACTAACTTTGTATACCGCCACAAAAAAGTCACCTTTACATTTTATCACGCCTTTAAATAACGATGATAAAGTGACGAATAAAAAAGATTTTTCAAGATAAAATGAGGCCGCGGAGGTATTTTATCCGCTTGATAATAAATACTTTTACGCCACTATAAAATAAGGTTATCTTGGGGAAGCAAACCCTTAACTACCCTCTTATCAAACTGATAAGGGTGACAGGCGAAATTTTTATAATGAACTAAGGGATGCTGATAGCGTTTTTTAAGATTTAAATGTTTATGTCAAGCGGGTTTTATCTTATCTTATTTTAGTTTAGGGGTTAAATATAGATATGGGAGAAACTTTGCTCGTTTTGTATTGCTACTAAATTATATTTTAATCTGTTAAGTCACAAGTATTATTTAAAACATCGTCTTAATTGTTAAGTTATTTTAAGTGGCTGTTCTTTGACAACAACATTAACATTTTTGACATTTAAAAAGACGCTGATCAACCAGATTTTGAACTGGTAAAATAAAATATAGTGAATAGAATGGATTGTAAGAAAAAAAAAACATAAATCACTTACCCATATAAACTATACAGTACCTAAACAGATTTAGTTTTCTTAAAATCAAAAGCAAAACGAAACAATCCATAACGCTAACCAAGTTAAGGCTTTGAAAACTAGTAGAAATATTATTATTATAGTAGAAACACATAATATTAGATTTATATATCCATACAACCAACACGTCATCAGCACAACCAGGACCCGTCTAACCCTGGCTTCCTGTCATTAATCCACATTCAACTGACTAGCAAACATCGTCTCCGATGACAGATTGTCTTAAACTTAATTTGATCACCAAGTCTTGGGGGACATGTTTTTGTAATTTCTGAATACTGTCTCATCCGGCTGTGATTGATGATTGCTGTACATTTGCTTGATTAATAGATGTGCTTGTTAATATTAGTAAGTTTGTGAGAAAGGTCCTCTGTTTTATGTTAATGTTAGTTAAAGTATTTTTTTTTAATAAACAATTTAAATTTGTGCTCTTGTACTAAGCAAAGCTCGTCTATGGGAACTATATTGCAGATAGATTAGTTATATACATTTTTTGTTCATACTTTTTTGTTCTATGAACATAGAATACATAATAACACTGGGGTGTTACTATGTATACATATAGAACATATGTATTAGTTTTGATCTGGGGATCAGAACTAATATTTATGTTCATCACGCAAAAAATTGCTTTTGGTGAGGAACGAACCTACGACCCACAGCATGAAAGGTAGAGCTGCTACCAACTGAGCTGTGACGCCTGTCAAAGTACAAATATTTAATATGTTTATTTGTCTCTGAAATCACTGAGTTTTTTTACATATCTTTTATTGACACGAAATATATCTTTGTGTATGTAAGACTATTTATGTACTTATGTATTATTTAAGGTACTCATACAAGTACATACTCTACAGGTGTACTCAGATTTATCAGAACTAAAGCCCTGCTCATTATGTCAAATATTTCTTGATTAGCCCTTCGAGATATAACCCTTCAAAGTCACAGATAAAGTAATTTCGGTTTTCTGAAATATCAAATCAAATAATAATAAAAAATATATTCCCACATAGCTGCACGTTTTAAAAATTCCGTCAGTTTTTTAATAATGGTGTTACTTTTTATATATTACTTAATTTATTACGTGTATTATAAACAGGATTTAAATTATAAAAAAGTGAAACATATGGGACCCCCTCAGGACATATCTACAATCTCTGTCACGTTATGGTGTTAGTTACATTGACGGGCATAGACAATACAGAATCAGTTGGTGCAATGAATTAAAAAAAAGGTTTGTTTACAAGTCTATTCAGTATTCAGTCATTTATTGTAAAAAAAGGTCTAATTAATAGTTTGATTCCTAAAATAAGTAATGGGAAATGAATAAAAAAACTACTTTAAAAAGTAAATAGAAACTAGCTGATACAGTGAAAGTTGTGTATTTTTTCATTTGAGTTGAGTGTCATTATAAAAAATATAAAAAAATAAAGAGTCTGTACCTACTGACATAGCAACACGGACATGACACGGACACCGTTGCTCAAAATTATAATAAAATGTTATTGAGAATCACAAACATAATTTTTTTATTAATTATTATTTAACCATCACATAGGGTTTTTTTTCTTCATATTTTTTAACATTTATTTAGAATTGAAATTTCCATTAAGTTTCCTGAATTAGTGAGTTATTTATTTAATTAAATCAATTTATTTATTTAATGTCGATCAACTTTTTTATTTATGCCAATCGACGTAGGATTAATGTACTAGCTCTTTACACTCAAGCTGTGGTTCATGAAGCTAAGTGAGGATATCTGATGGTGTATTATCTGATCCTCCGGTTGGTTCACAACTTATCGCTCACCAACTATCTCTGGACCGATTTCTGGGCCATTGAGCTGAGTGGAACTGTCGGGTGGGACTCGGTTTGATTACATTAAATAATTCTTCTTTTGTAAGATTGATGTTTTAGAAGTATGGATGGTAGATAAAGAACTTTTTTTGCTAAAGCTTAAAAAACATGATGTGATGAGTCACTGTAATTTTCGCACTGGTTGAAATTGTCTGAAAAAATGAATTAACTAAATTAAGTTCAGATATATTTGCATGTTGTTTTTGGAAATATAATATAAATAGAATATAATATAAATAATCTCTAAATTGTTTAGTTTGAGATATGTATTTAAAATAAAAACATTTGAATTTAAAAAAAATATGTAGTCGCAGAACAAACTTCTAGTAAAATAATTCTAATTAAAAAAATAATTGAACAGACATTGCAATAGCAAAAAAAAAGTATTTTCATGCATAGAGTTCCTTATCAAAAATCATTCGATATTATTAAAACCTTTGTCAAATTTAAAAAAAAGTATTTTCTTATCAAGAATACACTGTGTCATTCAAAACATTATAAATATTTGAAAATCGTTATTTGTATAACAATTCAATATAAGATCTTTATCAAATCATCCACTCATGAAGAGACTCAACAGACAACAAAATCGAATGTCATGCAAAATTTTGCGCTAAGATGTCACACAATACCAAGATTATGTTTAACAATATAAATATTATGTTTTATTGTTGCGACATAGGTAAAACCTTCGCTAAATATTTGTATGGAAAATATTGATAAACATCTGAGGTAATCCATGTTCAAAAAGATGGTGTATTCTTGATGAATACGGGTGTATTCTTGATGAATACGGGTGTTTATTGACGTCAAGTGTAGCGTGACAAGATTATAACATTGTGCAAAGATCTTATGAGACAATATTTATTTTGTCGGTTTGGGATGTAAGGCACATGGTTTAGGTAGTATTAGTGATATATTGAATAGAATTTTTGAGAAGAACAGCTGTAGGTATAGTGAAGTTGTAATATAAATAGGTATGATTAATTTTCATACTTTATAAGCTGGTATAATTCAATAAACCATTGAAGTAGCTAAATATTTGACGACCGATGTGGCGCGGCAGGAGAAGGTCCGCCTGCGACGCGGAGGTTGCGGGTTCGATTCCCGCCTAGGGATAAATGTACGAACTGCAAATATTATTCCGGGTGTTCTGGGTATTTTATATGTACTTATAATAAAATATATCTATGTATGTATTGTATTGTATTGTATTAAGTAGGTATGTCAGTCTTCTAGTACCCAAAACACAAGCTCTAATTTACTTGGGGCTAGATGATTTTGTGTGGATTGTCCAGCATTATTTATTTATTTTTATGATACAAAATTATGTTTGATACAGTATCCAAAGGGAAAGAACTTATCGCAAAATTATTTATCAAACGCATTATATTATGTTTAAGTAAGAGGTATCTAGGTATAATTCGAGTGATCGATCATCATTAATTTTCATATCAAATATTAATTGCAACATCACATGACGTAGCAAACTTCACGCATAAAACCTTTTTATTAAAACATCCAGACAGCCTTCGCTAAAGATTATCACAAAAAAGTTTTTGTTTAGAAATTAATTCACGCGTAAATTTTGCATCAAATAGACCTTATAGAAATAAGGTTTATTGTATGGGTTTGTACGACTTTGTACAACTTTGTATGACTTTGTATGGGTTTTATCGGTAGTTTGTTCATTGTAACACAACACCGAAGATGGTGTCTATAAGATAAGGAAGGATTTAAAACCCGCCCAGTTTGCGCGCGCGCAGAATTAAACCGCTTTTATTGAGATTTCTTGTAAATGTGAACTTACATTTTATTTAGAGGTTTTGTTCAAAATAGGTTTTTGTTGTATCTGAAATATTGTGATCGAGCTACACAATACAGTTTTAAGTAGATAGGCAACATTTTAGTTATACTGATAGGAATTTTGTGAAATACCAGTTAGTGTTTAGTAATACTTTTAATTTCAAATATTATCAAGCAGTATGTTTTAAGTTTCTATAGGCAGTTCAAGTTTTTTTATAGCCTTTTTAGTACTTATGCCATGTCATGAATTTTAGTCCAAATAATGTAAATACCATTTGTCTTTACAGAGATTTTCAGGGTCTTCTTCTTCTTGCGTGTCAATGGATAACACAAACAACCTAATAATTTTCAGGGTGACTCATCTATATACGCCGGATCCCAAATACTTACAAATACTTCCTAACATCTTAACATTCTAGGAAGCATATAACAGGAATGCCAGAATGTCATGCTTCCAAGGTCTCCAAAACTCCCCCGCCCTCGCCACCCCCGCCCGCCCTGAGGCGGTCGCGGCTTCACTTACAAATATTTCCAAAATATTTCTCTTTTCGGCCTTTTATCTACCGCTTCTTTCCGTTTAGTTGCTTATTGCGTTTTGACTACCTTTAACGTAACCCATAGCTTAAGTATCAAACAGCGTATTGCGATATACAATTCTATTTTCTAAGCACAAAGATACAAATCAGCTTGAGAAATGAATGGTGGATAGGATGATTTTGGATAAGTTTCAAATTATTATCTAAATACAAATCTTTACGAAAAACTAAAATGGATGCGCGCAAAAACGCAATGCTGTCAGCTAAGGAATCAGGGTTGGCGCTCGACACTAATTAAATTAACAGAATTGTATGTTATAATTACAACAATTAAGTACTTTGTAGATAGACCGTTAAATGTTTTTAAATGACACTTGATTACGCTATAATAATTATTCAGACGGTTATATTAGCATTTCAAGTTGGTCCGAAAAAAACTCTTTTATAATAATTTTAGCTTAGTTTAAATTTTTCAGACTAGCCCAGCGCTTGTCGTTGTGTGCAATTAATATTAATAATGTAGCTAAATGTACATAGATAAAATTTTAATAAATTTGTCAAAAGTGCCATCCCTACGTTTATCTTTCATCTCGTGCCAGTAATTTGACACTTTTCGCTGACAAAGCCCACATTTGCTCAGACAGACTCGCGCAAAAACCTATCCATAAAAAGCAATTAGGTATTTTTTGCTATTCTACTTCGAACTTTACGAACGAAATTAATTTTTAAAGGAATTTAGTAGAAAAAAGGGATGAGCACGTGTTTAGCCGAGAATATGTGGATTTCGAAGTATGTGTTTTTCTGTGTAGAGTGTAAACTATGTCTTATTTTTCATAATTAGGCCGTGAAGTTCGTGCTGGCATGTCGGATGTGGGGCTGATCGGGTGGTCCAGGAGGAACTAATGAGAGCGAATTTAGTAAGTGTGTATGTTGTGGTAACATCCTCTAAGTTACCACAACATACATCAAATAGAAGGTCTTCCTCTACCATTTATAAATGAGATATTTTTATTTACAAAATGGCATCGTTCATTATTAATTTGAACGGTGCCCTAGTGCTAATTAGATAGCTGCAAATATTTTTTTTTACATACAAAAAAGCAATAAACAGTTTTTCTGAAATGACCATAAAATACTTTTTTTTATTTAAACGAGCTTTATCGTTACTATAGAAACCCATTTAAGGCTGTATATTGTGTATATAAATACTAGAAACTGTTACTATAGTGACAGCACCCATTGATGTACGAATTTGTTGTACGTGTAATAAGAATCTAACATTCAATTTCTACACATATAATCAATCAATAGCACTCGCGAATAATGCGATGCGTCCCGAGATAGCACACTCAAAGCCCGAGGCGATACAAGATCCGTATCTAGTAATCCGAACAGGAAGCAAACCAACAGATGTGAAATTCCGAAGTTTTTTTTATAGAATTTTCATAGAATTCCAAACTAAATGAACTTCTGGGCGTGGTCGAACTTAGAATGATTTAGGTCCCGAGAGATGGCAGTTAGATGTATTGTTCGGAGTCTAGTTACCTTTGTGCTCCCGAATTCAATTGAACGCAATTTTCGTTTGTGTCATCTTAGCGGATCCTTCCTGGTAAACAGAGGTCATAGGAAAAAAATGCAATTTTTTTCCCAACCAATGAATTTTTAGAAATTTAACTCATAAAAATATTGATATTTCCTACTTTTTACTTACCGTAAACAAAAAAAAATGTTTTATTTTTTTTGGGTTAGTAGGTATGTTATTTGCAATGTGTGTAATGCCTTTATAAATATTTTGTTAGAATTTTCGTTCAACACGATTCCAGTTTTTTTAGTTCACCGATCATAAAGCACACGGAAATAAAAAAAAATGTTGTAAAACACGCATCGAAAAAGGATCCAAATGGAGTAATTCAGGCGGCAAATTGATAGGAAAGGATTTTCTACTGTTTTGGAAATAGTAGAATGCATCTCGCACCGCGTCGGCACACTTTGAGTAGGATTATGTTCGGGTTCCGAAACCTTTGATTTGTCGGATTGTTTTTACAGCTTACGGCGTTTTGACATTATCCAATCCGATATCGGTGTCAGACGCCGATCCGATATTGGGGTAAGTAAAATGTATGAAATACGTACCTACCTCCGATATCCGATATCGGGCCGGACAATATGAAAGACAGGTACATATTTCATACATTTTACTTACCCCGATATCGGATCGGCGTCCGACACCGATATCGGATTGGATAATATGAAAACGCTCGGAACCCTTTGTCGGGGTATTGCGGGAAACACCATATTGATAATACTGTAGGCTTTATTACTAGTGCCTATTATGTATACGCTTCTTGGGCTTTTCAATGGGTGCTTGCCGTTCTATATCCTTTGACGCTACGTGTTGCTGAATAGACTTGTTGCTGTTTCATGCTTTAGCACAGACTTCAATAGACTGCGCTAAAGTTCTTTGTGTTGCCCTTTCAAATGGTTTAACTGGAAATAAATAATATCTTCTTGTTAAAGTAGCTGTGGGGAAATACTGTTTATCAAGGGTATCCGACTCTTTGTGCTTTTTGAAATTTTGAACCATGGCCTACGTGATATTTTTAATTAGTGGATAGTGCTATTATGATACAAACCTTTTTTTCATGGTCTCCATACAGGTGGTCAAGTAATGACTACAGTGCTACTAGAGAATACGATATAGTAAAAAAAATTGGATAAGTTTTAAGATGATGACTTACCTAATTTATCTATTAATTTACCTGTTTTATTCGTAAAATGTAAATTCGTTTTTGGCTATTTGTTCTGGGATTAAATTTATTTCATTTCCATTCAAGAACGGTGGATTTTGTTACACAATAAATAAATAAATAATGTACTTTGTAGAGCACCAACTTTTTTTTCTATCTTCTTTTTTTAATATAAGATGAAGTTACTATACCCGTTATAAGTTCTAGACACTAGAGGAGAAGGTGGTATCGTGGCCACTGCTTTTAAATTGGACCCCTGCTCTAATAAAATCATTAACATTATCTGCATTTTTTTTTTTGCACTACGTCTGTCATTACATTGACGCACTTTTACGTCACCTGATTGGCGCGAAAAGTTCATGTCCTCCGATTGGTACAAACTAGTTGCTGCGTATCACTTATAAATTTTTCGTCTAATTATATATTCTTAGTACATTAATTAGTATGTTGATGCTAATTCTCGCGACTGTTCGATACAAGTTTCACTGTGTTACGATTTCATAGTAGGCTTGTGATATTTTGCATTGGTTTGGGATAGCTACCTGATTTGTACATATTTCTAGCCGCGGTTTTTTACTGCTACCGACATAACACACAAACGACATTTGTGAAAAACTGCTGTTTTTGTATTAATGATACTAAAATATCTATTTATTGTATTAATGATACTATAATATATTATTATATTAAAATAAGTAAGAATTAAATGGCCGCCCTTTTGCTGCTGTATCACACAAGTGTTGTTTAATTTGTATTGTTTTGTTTTTGTTTTGTGTGCTATTTGTAAATAAATAACTGTCTATGTCTAAAAGAAGTAAGATTCATAAAAGTTTATAGTTAGTTTTAGTTATATTGAGGTATATAAAGTTAAAAGTGCGTCCAACGTGCTCTACATACAAATAAAATGAGACAAATAAGGATGAAATTAAATAAATAAATACATAGCCTGCGTGGTTTTTTTAAAGTCATAACAGCATTGATAAATCTTTTCTCAATCATAGTTTTTTCTTTCCGAACATACAAGCTCGGAGCAAACTACTAGTAAAATCTATTTCTTTAGTGGCTTTTTGTGCCTATTTAACAAAGGTCAGTCTCAATACCTTTTTGAGTTTGAAAGGATACATCCACAATCGTCTTAGTTTCGCCTCACAAGCTGGACGTGTCACTCATATATCCAGATTAAATATTCTTTATTCTCGATTTGGACCGTCCATAATCTACGCTAGAATCTTTTCAAATCAGAAATCCTATAAATCATAGGACACAAAATCATTGTTGTTTCAGACAAAGTTTCTTTTTCTGTTATTTTTTAGCATAACCCACTCGAAATAGCCGGAAGCCATATGTGCACAAATATTTAAAAGTGGTTTGCCTACGGACTTTTTTGTAACCTTTTTGGGACGCGACCTGAATTTATTTAATGGTTACTTAGTATGAAATAGACCCTTTTTTGGTTCGACATTTTCGTGGGCCCGAAAGATTAGCGTGTCGGTATTGTAAGCCATTTTTTGGAGACTCTGGTTTTTTCAAGGTTTTTTGTCGAGTTCGTGACAATGATATTAATAAATAACAAATAGTCCAATGTAACGAAAAAACTTTGTCTATAATAATATTTTCCAATCGCAGCGAGGGTTTTGTCGTTCTAAATTGATTTTGGAATATACGACTTCCTATGTATAATTTCTCGATGAATTTAATTTATGTTTCCACTTTGAATAAATGATTCTTTACATCTTTGATCGCTTTTATTATAATTGTAAAAAATAACGTTTCCTAAAGTACTATCTCACAAAAGCGTAGAAGTAATAAAATTAAGTAACTACATACCATAGTTTAGACTTATCGAACATACTATTTTAATTACTTACTTATTAGAAATAATACAGAAACAATAAAAGCTCGCAGTATTTGAAAATGTCACCAAATACCTAGCTTGGTGTGCATTGGTTTCAATGTATGCGATTTAGTTCCAAAGCCTTACATACCATACAATATTGCAATACAATTGTCAAGACCTCTGATTGATGATTCCGTCACAAATACCCATAGCCCATTCTACTGCCTCCAATGTGCCTACCAAGTGTGTCCTATAAATAATACATTATACACGTCATTGTTGAACCCAATTCAAAGCTTTAAGGTTGGATGATCTCTTAAAATAACAAGTGTTTGCTTCAATGATTATCAACAAAGCAGATACCTTTAGATGCCTTGAAAGCCTTCTTATGATTTTCGTCGTAAAATTGTTTGTTGAGTTTTGTTCAATTTTCGACTTTATTTATCAGAGATACAACATACTTTAGCTTATAATAGACAACATTTTACAATGCGATTTGTTGTTTGTTGTTTTTCAGAGTTTTGAGCTTTGTTGCGATAGAAATTAAGTTGATTTTCCATTGACTGTGATTGTGGAATATTATACAGATTTAGGAATAAAATGTGCGTGAACCATCACGGCCAACTTGGTTCACCAACACAAAGCAACATTCAATCTATTGATACGTTGCTATTTAAATGGTTTTACACATTTATAATATGAGTTACGGTAAATAAGGACTATTGTTATCGAAGTTTTTATTTTGTTCCGAATTTATTGTATGAAAATAATGGATTTAATTCTATTCCAATATTTATGCGATAAGTTTGTATGGTGCTTAGGATTGATGTTGATTATTGGAGTGTTTTCTTTAAGGATTTATGACAATAATGAAATAACCGAGTTTAGTAGCTATTTGTAATGACTTCGCTCAATTATTTTTATGCGAATCCAGTTCTTGATCCTAAATTCGTTGTTACAGAAGACAAAATACCTAGTATCAAACCAACGATAGCATTATGCTATTAATATTTTGTTAATTGGGAATTGTATACCTACTTTTTTTAGTTTTCAGTTTATTATTATATCCAGTAAAATGAATTGAATTAATAAATAAAATAAATATTGACGGAGATTCACACATCACACTGTAGTCCTAAACTGAAAGTTTTTTTCTAAAACCAGAATAAAATAGCCTAAATCGGTTTACAAAAAGCGTGTATTAATAATTTAAAAACCATATTATAGAAAAATCCACAATCAAAGAGATACATCTGCTAAGCCACGCCCCACAGAAATTAATTATACAAGATTGAGCACATCATCCAAACAATTATGTTTTTTTGCGAAGGTCATTGAGGGTTCTCCGCCCAAGGTTCAGTTCCGCCCTAGCGACGCTTAGTAACGAGCTTTCTGAGAAATAGGCGGGCTTATTGTTAGAGAAGTAATTGATTGTTTTGTTAAAATTATAAGGAAAATAATGGTTTTGTACGGACCTCATATTAGCAAAAAAAGTTTTAGGTACGGTAAGTATAATACTTTTTGTCTTTTTGAACAAATTAATATTATTCAATAAATATCTTCTTCTTCTTTTTCTTGCATAACAAACTTAAAATTAGCTAACTATATAATAGATACGTAATAGTTTTGTTAGGGTATCAGTTTTATTTTTTTTAATGTTTTGTGTACCTACTTATAAATTTATTAAGATTATTTTTCCATGCGTAAGTTTCAAGCTCATAAAATTATGATAGAAATAAATAAAGAAGAAGTGCTTTCTTCTTTATTTATTTCTATAATAATTTTACGACACATCAAAAGTTATTAGATAGAGCTTAAGTTATAGTTAGAGCTTGGAATAAATAAATAAAGAAGAAGTGCTTTCTTCTTTATTTATTTCTATAATAATTTTACGACACATCAAAAGTTCTATAGAATGATAATTGTAACGAAACACAATAACGCAACGTTAGCACCTTGAGCCGGCTCATCAAAGAGTCTCCAAAATTAATCTCCACCAATTGGCATATTCTCAGAACTAGTTACGAGTTCAAACAGTTCAGGGCCAGTTCCGCCCAGCGTCAGCCCCGCCCAATCACGCCCAAGGCGAGAAACTCACGTTTAAAGGGTGTTATATTGAACACTTGAATTGAAGATTTTAATTCTTCTTTTGAGCGGTAGCTTTTGAGTAATGATAAAAGTGCCGATCTACATACGATAGTATAACTAGACATAGTTATACTATCTAGTTATTTTTGGAAAATATAATTATGAGAATAAATGCATATCTTTATGGCGAATTTTTTAAAATGAACTTGTATAACCTGTGCATGTGAGTGCTTTTATTCTGGCTGTACACTTCTTGTGATAGTTTAAAGCAAGCTTAAACAAGCAAAAAATATAAACGCCTAAGCTTAGGAGGCTAAATAATAACGTAATTTAGATATTATTTTGGTATTAGTTTCGATTAATCATTATTTTTAAATTATTCTATTCCTGCTTTTTTATATGGTATTTGTATGTTTAAAAGAATTTATCTCCGTATTTTGTTGCTTATTGTTACAATTCTGGCAATGTCATCGACAGCCCTCGATTCATAAACTCAAAACCGTGTTATCTGTCATTTCAATCTACAATTTAAAAAAAACTCAACCATATAGTACCACTTTGGTGAGCATACAGAGTTACAAGTTGACATAGGTTAATCCATAAAAAAAAATAACTGTCTTTGCAACTGGCGCTTAGGTCCATTCTACTATTTCACTGACCAGCGGGATACCTCTATCCCGTTAAAAAAACACAGCTACTATATAACATGGTTATGGTTCTATAACTATGGAATACATCCATAGTTATAGAACCATGTTCTACTCAAATCCCAGAACAATACATAGTCCCACTTTTCCCTTGCGGATCAACATTGTATCTTATCTTGTTCATCTATTGGTATAAAAGATACGCTATCAGGGATCTTGATCTCGGTTCTTAATCCGTAAAACCTGGTTCCTTGAGAATAGTAAACGTTATATTATGACGACCGTATGTAAGGCCGAATTTCTTTTTCACTCATTGGTTTTGTATTGGTACGGCCGTTAGATAAACGAGACAGTTTTTTGAAGAACTATGACTAAGGTTATAACTACAATAAGTCAAAATTTGGACACACAATAAATTGACAGATATGTCAAAATTTATGGAGAATACATTTTTAGATTAAAATACTCTATTAATAATATAAAAATATAAATTCTGAATATTTCTGTTTCAGATAAAATAATAAGTAGGTTCTTCTAAATACGAGTGAGACACGTGTCTTATCCCACAATAAATGACCATACCTTGCAATTGACTGCACATGATTCAAAATGGTGAAGTTACAAGCTGTCTATATTTTATTATTTCTGCACATTAAATTCAGTATATGCATGAATGAAAACCCAATTACATAACTTTGAAGTTTCTTTGTAAGGAAAGGTGTTCTAGAAGATGACATTACTTCTTAATAGGAAACTTAACGATGATAAATACACGCCAAACATAAACGAAAAGGATTCATCGAAGCGACAATTTCTTTTTTGACAATTCGTTTAAAAGTTGAATGTTATTAGACCATTAGTCGCTCAATAACTTACTAAATGCTTTTGAAAGTTTTATACAGGGTGCTGTATTAGAAACATTGGCCAAAAAGATAAAAATGACTATAATGTTTAGTTTATTTATGAATAGTAAATAAAAAATAGATAAAAATATTAAAAACTTATAAATAAGCAAATTAACTTTATTCACAAACAAACTTACGACTATACAGTATTTACAAAATGTACATTTACATATAAAATACATAAGAAACAGCTGAGCTATCTACAGACCGTTGCAAACGATCTATAGATAGTTCAACTGATCCAAATCAGTACCAATCGGAAGCGTACCCAAGACACTGGCTGCATTGCCGCGCTGAATAGCAATGCTGATACGTTGGGCCAGATACTCACCAGCCCTCGGGTCACGCGTCGCTTCGACTAGACGCCCAGAAATAATTTTGAAAACGCGGTGGGCCTCGGTACCCCACGGACCTAGAGTCTCGACCCCAAGAGGAGCAAATATGTACGCCCTGTCGAGACCTGCATATTTGCGTATAAAAATATTAAAAACGTATAAATAAGTGAATCAAAGAATAAAGTAAGTTAGCAATAAAGTTACAGATACCTAAAGAACACACGAATGGAGGATAAACACAGACACAGGTTAAAACTTTATATGTTCTATATTTTTTTCATATAAGTAGTTTATTTTTATTTTTAAAGTAGGTAGATACATACACTATTTTATAAATTCTTATTAAATTATCGATGAAATTGTGTTTTTTTTAAGATAAACCTGCCAATTAATTAGAGATAAGTATTGAATAAAAATTATCTTCAAAATCGTCAAAGATATTTTGAAAGCACCCTGTGCGTAGGTACATTTATTTCACGGCTTGCATCGCTACAAATCAAGAGACGACAATAGGCGATCTAATGGACCGTTTAGCTGTTATAATGGAGACAAATTCACTTTAAAAGCCAATTTTGAGCCAATTGTGTCGCGATTTCAAACAATAACATATTGTAGAATATTTATTTCTTTATTACCACGTTTTAGTTTTTTATAGATTTTTATAAATGGTTATAAAAAGTGATATAGTGTGGTTTATCTTAGTAAGCTTTATCCTATTTTTGATTGTAATTATTGTTTATAACTTGCTTATTACCAAAAAAATATATTTTATGTAATTTGTAAAATAAGCTAGCCAATATAACTATTAACATTCAAATATAATGTTTCATTTATTCATCAATAGAATAGCGCTAATTACACACAGTATTACAAATTTATAAAATACTAATTATCAGTTGAGCTATCAAGACAGCAAACGATCTTAAGATAGATTAAAATAAATGATCTATCAGCAGATCGCAATGACGAATCATTAAGCTCGCTGCACACTTCATTTAATTTCAAAACTAATGTATAACATCTGCACCAAAGCTGAGAAAACATTTCTTGACATCAAATCTTTGTGTTCCGCTTAATATATCCCAAAGTATATTCCTTTCATAATTATTGTCAATTGGCATCTTGCATTCCTTAGCACGCTCAAATGATTTTCTGCAAAATATAAAATCCACGCTCAATACGTTAAATTGAATAGGAACATGTTAGAATCTTTTGGAGGCGAATCCCACTTACAAAAGGACACGGAATAAAGCATCATATTTATTTCATAATAAATGACAATTATCGTAAATTGATTTTGGAGTCGACAATGCGTGCGCGCAGCTAACCAAACATTGGCCAAAAGGGATCGTCCGCTGTCATTGTTCAGATATCAAAAAAATTATGTTACTTATAAGACGGAGAAAAGGAATTGTTATGTGAGGTAGAGCAACAAATATTATGTACCTATTTTTGCTCATATAAATAAATAAAAACTGATTTAAAACCTGGAATATTTTTGCAGTCAATATTATGAAAACAACTATTTAAAGTCCTATTGAAACCAATCCAAGTGTTGATATAGGTTTTGAAATAAATTGCAAATAAATAAATATTCATAGGCTTTTTACGTTATCTAGTCCCAACCTCAACAAAGCTTGTAAAGGAAACTTAGTCAGTTATGAAAACTCATATAATACACACAAATATAGACCAAACTGTAATGTTTTGTTATCATCGTGGCGCACACCGGTAACAGCTAGGCACGGTAAAGCAGTGTCTAGTCTGGCTAATCTTTCCAAGACGATGCTACAACAAAATACAGTCGTAGCATCGACACGATAAGAAGAAGAAGAATATTCTAAATTATAGATGGTTCCTAAAAGAAATCGAACTGAGATAGGTAGTTGAAAACTAAAGGTTATTACGAATTGGAATAGAAATCTTTATTATCTCCACTGAAAACCAGCGCTATTCGGCCCCACTGAAAACCAGCGTTATAGGAACCATGGTTTCTATAGCTTATGCTGAGTGGTGGCCTTTTTACGCATTTTAAAATGTTTTATGTCATATATGTATAACGTGTTATGGTGTAAATAAATATTTCTTTCTTTCTATTTTAATGATAGAAACATGTAAAGAACAAGATGAAATCTATAGACGTAATTATCTGCAATGCACCTGCACCCTCGCATTTTCAGTTTTTACCACTCTGAGAAATAAGCACACTTGTACTGTGGTCCAGGCTATCATTACTCGCGGCTATTATCAGTAATGTTCTCATTACCGTGTTCCGGTTTGAAGAACAGTATTATTTGTGGAATTACGTGCATTTTTCCTCCACTTACGTTGATTATCGAGAAAATAAGAATATATGGTTTTTTTTCGTGTAAACAACGGTACCTACTGTGCTGACCCCTTGAGCTGGTCAAGTGCAAATTGCTGGTCCAAAACCTGAGGTACTTTCTATATTGTTATTTATATGAAACTCCAATTATATTCGATGCTTTATAATGACCACTTTGAACCTTTATTATTTACGTCTGAAAATTATATTGTTAATTATCTAGCTCTCCTTTAAAATGCTGCTTGCCTATAGTTATACCTAATTTAGTAGATACCTAAGTGAGAACTGTACAAGTAATGATCTTATATTTTGTCATGTCGAACAAATTGATATTATAGTAAGTAAGTACTTTAAGTTTGTAAAATTTGGTTATAAATAAATAAATACAATATTTTTGTATATTTTTTTATAATAAGAAATGTTATGCTTCTATAAGATGCAGTTTAAATGTGAGTGCCTCAAGAGACCGGAAAACCATACATGTAGGTATCAGCCTCCTCAATGGGTGTCCGATCTTCCGGTGTAACGCTCTTAGACTAAACAATGGCCGCCCACAGTAACGCGGTCATCCAAACACTTAGTACGTAAACAGCTGCAAATGAAACAATAGACTATGTTCTGTAGCACAGTAAGCCATCAGTCCATCAATTAGGCCCGACACTTCCAACTACATTGTTGACGTTGAAAACTTAACCAGTCCAGGTGCGTGGACAAAGACTGTAATGTTAGACTGTAATCACTGCGTTTGAAGTGTTGTCACGGACTTGGCGTTCTGAGAAGTGCATTGTGGCTGGCTCGCTGTGGGGCCGTGTTTGCAAACGTCCTCAATAAGTCTGGCCCAATATTTGCCTTACGAATGAACGAAACAATGCCTCCGTGGGCACAACGCTTTCTTGTGAATTGCGGTGACAATGTTAAGGGGTAGTTTGTTTGACGACTTTTTATTATTGGTTCAGGATTTGGCTACTCGGTCGAAGTTTCACTACTTCTTGTATTTTGTGATGTTATTTAAAGGTTTTATGGGATTACCTACGTTGAGTCAATATACCAAAAATGTAGGCATATATTTCTCGACTGTTTATGATCGTTTAAAAGATTGTTAAACTTTAACTTGACTAAAACTGTTAATCAACAGAAGCACTAAAAATGACTGTGATCGTCATTTGATTTCATTTGCTGTAAAAACGTGCTTTAGACTTACCTACTTCAATCTCTGAAATCTGTACATAAGTATTTCTTCTTATTATCGTATTACTACAGTTTTATTAATTTAAATACCTAGATATTTTGTCGACTGTACACTACCTGTGTGTTTAAAAGCTCAAGTAAGTTTTGTTGCTCGCACAGTGAGACTGGCCCTTAAAGATTTGGCGAGTATGTTTGCACGTCTACGAATGCACTGCGGGTGGCTACCATCGACCACCACCGTACATTGTACTATTTATTTATTCAATCTGCCCTATTTATAATCCTTAACAAAATAATTCACAGCACGAGCGTAGAGTTATTCACATCGCGCCTGCGCACGAGAAATGTTATTTCTCGGTATCAAAATAAGTATGCAGGCAATATTTTTACTCTGAACTGTCAATATTTTGGCACCGATGTTAAGTTGCATACCTTTTGGTACAGAATTGTATTTTCGAGAACATTGTCCTAGAATCAAAAGGACGTGACATCATACAGTCAAACTTGATTTTTTCACATCTTTTAAGCTATACCTATATGAATTAATTAAAATAATCTTTGGTTATGCTAAACGAACTCAAAAAATACAAAACATACAATAAACTCTTTCATTTCAAACATTACAGTAGCGTCAATCTATAACTATGTGTTACAATTTTTTGTCAATAAAACCTTTTTTTTTAATAAACATAAGTATACAATAAATGAATTAATTCCTGCATATCAATATGCCCACATAACTCCACGCACAATAAGCACGACACACGATTGTTTACAAAATTACTATTTGAATACTAAGAATACTTAGAAGGAAGTGATAAACCTGCTAACGACCTTGCATCCTGTGTAGATAGTCTCCGTTTACTTTGGACATACTTGTGGTAGGTTAGGAATGTCATTTCAAAGGCATAGAACTACTACCTACTCATTTAATGAATATATTCCCACTGCTGGGCAAAAGTCATTGCGACGAAGACGATGATCGGGTCGGCTGAAAAGGCGGTATGAGACACGACCTAGTCTAGGAGAAAAATTGGTAAACTTACCTACTAAGATTGGTGACCAAGAACTGTCAAATGGAAATATAACTCGAAAAGTCTAAGTAATAAAAATATATGTTTAAAATGTAAGTGTGAAAAAAAGTGTGTTTTTGTCTAAGTATAAGGACAAAAGTAAAAGTAAGTCTATTTCTCCCAAAAAATTCAAAGTATGAGCTTGACTGTATAAATCATCTGATTTAATAAACATTGCACTATAACAAGATTCTCATTAAAAGAAGCAGAGGATCCTTTTCAGATTTGCCAATTCACTCTCGATCTAATCATACATACCCGCATCAACCAAACTGCTTTGTGCCCTAAATGGGTCACCAACAAAGCATCAAGACGCTATAAAAGACAAGCAATAACCTCATACTGAGATATTGTTGGCATCACCATCACACCTAGACTCAATAGTTTGACAGTATTGTGAAATTTCTCACTTTGGGTCCTTGGCGACCCGCAGAGTTTGTCGGCGGGTTGGACCATTGTTGGGCCACGTGCGTCCTGAATAGGCCATCAATGGGCCCTTAGAAGTGATCTTAGATTTGACATCGCTATTTATGTAAACGCCTAATTGAATTATAGGGCCCTTATGAGGGTGATCTGATTTAATTTATTAATATTACTACGTTGTTTGGGGAAAATTATGAGGGTTAGTTATAGTTCTAAATTAATATTATATTTATAAACAATACAATTTAACCTGATTGATGATTTTTTAATATATTTGCAGTGATTTTGCGAAAAAAAGTTTTAGAAGCAGCCGCAATAACAGACAGAAGAGATCTACGTTTTAAAGTAATGGACGCAGTGCATTGCCTCAAAGACACGTCCTCTGTGAATTTGATCTATGAGGCAATGTATTTGTGGTCTTTTTCGCATAATAATTATATTTTTTACAATAATGGAAAACAAACTGAAAACATCATAGAAAAAAAATTAGAACCGCCTTTTTGAATTCGGTTGAAACTGATTACTCATCTAACCCACAACGCAAAAGTTTATAATGCAAAAATAAATCCATTCCAACCGTCAAATGTTTTAGTAAACTAAACACGTCTCCGGAGAGCTCAGCACATATTTGTTTTGGTTGGAGCTTTAGAGATTGACTTCTTGTTATCTTTGCAAACAAGTGTAGGGGCATAATGTAAATAGTCGGGCTATAGAAGACCCAACGACTTTGACGGGTTATGTCAAATGTTTGTGCAAGTGGCTATTTTATAAAATGTCAATGTGACGTTGATAAACTGACTTTCTGTAGGTATAGGCGACAAAGAAATTGGTTTACCACTCTAAGGCTGAATATCATTTGCACGTACAAAACATCAAGGGCTATTTTCGCTTGACAGATTAATAACTGCTACGTCAGAATCTGTCAATCTGTAATCCTTAGCGAATAATTATGTTACTGGGAGATGTCATCAAAAGTGGTAAACCAATTTCTTTGTCGCCTATACATCGATTTTCATACAGTTATTAATTTTAAAATTTACTTTATGTATTGAATGTAACTTTATTGTATCTAATTAAAGTAATTTTTTTATTCAATAAAATCACTACGATCATTTAGAATCGTCTTATATACTAGGTGATTCTAGGTGCCAGTTACACGCGACCAGAGCCTAGAAGAAATGAATTATGTTATTTAATTATATGTAATATTTTTTGTCCTTATCACAGGTGTATTTTTAATTTAATTTAATATTATAATAGAAATGTATTTTAATTATTTAATAATATAACTATATCCCAAGAAAGATTTTGTATTATTTTAAATACTAAAAATCAATATAACTAAAAACGTAGTTTTATCATTTGGGCACTAGGAAGCGTTGTATATTTTTTATTATTATTTATACTTTACTTATTTATGGCTCAACACTAAACTGTGCGGTTACCAACACTTCATAAAGGCCAAAGAATATCCTCTTACATTTCAAGTCAGCATTTTAAATACTATTGAATACAATAGTATATAACTACAATATAAAATATATAATTTCTATACTCAAACGTGCGCGTATCTAATCTCTAGTACGTTTAAAGCAGATTTTCATTGTACTTCACAATAATATAAGTCTGTAAAGTAGCAGATAATAAGGAAATGAGAATTTCACGGCTAAGTATTCGTATTCTTGTAAAAACTCGAAGTGATTTTGAGTTGAAGCCTTTTAAGGTTTCCGCCATTCACTAAAGTGACCGTTGGTAAGGGTTACCATGGTTACGTACAAACAAGGATTTTTATTTTATTTTTATTTTAAATAATCAAATCTCGTGAAGTCGAAAGGTTCGTGTTATAGGGCCTATATATCTACTCACCCAAATTTGGTCTCGCTCTAGTGGGAAATTCAAATTTTTTAGGGTTTTTTTTGTGGCTGAACTGTTATATCTTTTACTAGATTAAGCTACTTTGCGAACATAAACAATAATTTTCTGTGTAACCCTGTATCAATATTTGAGATTGGTTCTTTATATTAACTTACTTAATCCTAAAACTGTTTAAAACACTTTTATAATTTTTGAATTTCCCGCTAGAGCGAGACGTATCACCTGTCTTGTCAAACGTACAAACTATCCATATTTATTTATGCATCTTGCAGTGTTTTGACAGGTTGATAAATATGTGTCTTAGAATAATAAAACTCATGGTATTCGTACAGTTGTGTAATCGATTGCGCATGCGCTGTCCATTCATATACTCGGCCATGCAAAGATCCTCGAGACCATGAATGGGCCAAATAACTACAAATATAAGTGAATGGAATGGTCCTTAAAATTCCTTAATATTTATAAGTATGGCAATGAATGACTTATGAATGGTGTTGCAATATTAAAATTAAATGTGCTCTGAATTTTTATTAACATTGCCATTTTGTGAATGATTCTTGTGATTTTACTTAATAAATGATGTATGACTGTGATTTAAGACGTGATTTTAATTGCAAGTTACAATTAATACTTACTTCTAAGTCTCAAATTAGGTTTATACTTAGCTCAAAATGGCGGGCATTGTTACGAAAAATCATAATCTATAAAATACGGTCTACGAAAAAGACAATATAAATATTAATACCATCATATGTGGAGAATATATATTAAAAAAAACTGTTTTCAAAGATTAACATTAAACAATATCTTTGTATTTAAAAAATATTTATCTTATCAGTACTTATAACTTATTTAAACAGACTGAATTAAAAGGTAGTTATGAAAAAGCTTAATATTTTTGATACAAATAAAAGATTTAACGCGTTTCATTTTCACGAAATGTTTGGAGGCGATTTGTGTCAACAACGTGCATCCGTTTAAAATCAATAACTGATACAAGGTGTAACAATACTACTGTCGAAAGATTATACAGTACCTCTACCATGAGTTGTCACAGTAAAATCGCCTGACTTTAGGTACTACAGTAGTTACGTCAATATTAGTATTACGAATTTTAGTACCCAACTATCCGCTAGAGGCGCTGTACAAATCTTCATACATTTTTTTAACTACAGACGCTAGCGAGTATGTTAAATATAGTATAGTAAAAACTCATGGTAGAGCTACAGCCCTCAGTTATACGCGTGTCACTGAATACCTATCGCTCATCGCTATCGAAATGGCGTGATTATTTCGTAATAGGATTACATATTAGGTAAACCAATCAGCACTTAATGAAGTCTACAGGTGATGATAGTGACACGTACTTTCGATAAAGAAAAGTGTATGCAATTGCCAAACATAGAAATTTAACAAATCAAAAAAGCCTTATTTGAGAAGGCTTAATGGCTTTTCCAACATATTGCGATATTTATTTAGTTAGATCATAATGTAATTCGGATTTATGTACATATAATTTTAAAGAAACGATATATGTAGTGTAGTAAAAACTCATGGTAGAGCTACAGGACCTGAGAAAGCCGTTTTTGATCAATGATCATCAAGAAAGTACGAATTTTGATCACAGAAACAATTAAATTTTGATTTATACTTCAGTTTTCAGAAGCTATTATTTTACACTCTATATAATGCAATATCGTTACGAAATAAAATTACTTCAAAATCTTCGTAAATATAAAAAGTGAAAATTATTGGGACTATAATGAGCCCGTATGGCCCAGCATGGGTCCGAAATTCGATCAAAGGGAATTTATTGCCCAGATTCGCAAGGTTACGCTTCCTTTAATTTTTTTTGGGGATAATAGACCGGCGCGGGCGCATGCTTGCCGACTATTATGCTTTTCAAAACCATGACAGTAAGAAACGCCTACTTTTTAGCTCATTGTGTTTTCAAAAGTTTTTAAAGATTTTTGAATCTACGCTATTGTAATAGAATATAGAAAATTTATTTCGGTTAAAGCGTAAATAGGTTATCCAGACCAAATGTAAAACAAGCTCTGGCTATTATAACGGCTATCATAATTTCTCTTAGTCTAGATAAGATAAGTAACAAAATAAAACTCGATATAAAATAATGTTTTCTCAATCTTAAAAACATTTTTAATTTTATTTTATCAGTATTTTAGAAACTACAGGTAGAAAACATAACCAAAGGCGATAAGGCCATTATCGTAGATATCCGTAAACAAGCTCCATACCCCTCTAGTGGCCATCTACACGTGTTCAGAAAGCATTGTTATTGTATGGTCGTGATAAAATGTTTCACTAAATCTATTCAGGAAAATCTTCCATATTTTGTTAGCTATAGAGTTAATTTTCGATTGTTCGAAATTTTAACTGGTTTTTATAATGGTGAACAACAATGTCGTAAGTGCTTGATGGTTAGCAAGATAATTTAGGCTCTATATTTAAATAGGTAGTGGTGATTATGGTTTGAATGAAAGCGTAAATAATACTTGCATTTTACGGTAATAAATGTGAAGAATATCACTTGATTTTTAAGGGGCACTTTAAGGCTCTTCTAAGTTCTCTCGTAGCGAATGATTGTGTTACAGCTATCCATCAATTGGAAGACATTTTGTAGGCTTCTATTGAGCTTTTTGCCGCTCGCTCATTTCCTGTGCCCCGGAGCTAAGATTTCGGCCAAATTTTTGCAAGAATACAATTACATTTTTTGGACAGTTTTTTCTTTTTCGGTCAGTGGGTAGGTATTAAGTTACCGACGAACTTGAAAACGGTTCGGTTTTTTTAAAGTTTGATAAGGTTTTTAGAAAAAAGATTCAGTTTTTGGAATCTTTGGGGTTTTTTTTGAAATCTTTTGTTGAGAATAGCCGCATTGGCGAGAGTTAAGTAGCCGACGGTTTTTATAAGAAGGCCGGTTGCACGTGCAACTTCAAAAAAATCTGGATATATCTAAAATACCAATAGTATTTTCAGCTTTATTGCGTTCTTTATGTATTTGGTTTTTGCTTTTTTATTTTGATATGGCCATAATTAAATAAATGATCAAAATATAAAACAATTCCATATTTCAAAAACTGAATAAAGCTGCGAAGTGTGTCTAAAAATGGGTCATATTATTTTTACTACATTTTGCACTCAAACACGTTGTTCTAAAGTAGTTTTGAATACATATTTCCAAAATTATATTCAATAATATGCTACAAAAAGTCGAGATAACTGCCAAAAATTCGCCGGTCTTCAATCGTCAGCCAAAAATCTTCTGTTTCCGGTGAAAAAATAGGAATGCTGTAATTTAAAACCGCACAAAATTACTGCCGTTACACACGTGCAATACTTTTTCATAATGTTGCCATGTTTAAAAAAAAATATTCCGGTATCTGCAAGTTTTTACAGATTTTTAGTTTTTTAGGGTTACTCGTTAAAGTTTATAAATTTGCGAAGGTTTTATTGGTTTGACTACAACAGACGAATTATTGTTCTTAAGAGTAGGTCCTGGGTTCCTCATCGTTAAAACTTATATAGGTACCTATTGTTAACGTTCGAAGGCTAAAAGAACTCACCAAAGAATAATTTACAAATATAAACTTCAACTTATACCTTTATCACCATTCACAATATCACTTTATAATTTTTAAGCTCTGTACACTTTGACGACCGAACGAAGACTGCCCAAGAAACCTTTTTAGACCTAACTTCTAGGATAAAGCAGTGTGATTCACTAGCGCCATCTGCTATTCATTTTTTTAGGTATTCATGACTATTCATGACTATTCATGACTATTCATGACTTTACACTGCTTTATCCCAAAGGTGAAATATAAATGATTCAATAATTACCATAAATTTGTAAATAACTAATTAATATTTTACAACAATAAATAGCTACTATTGTAGGTACAATTTCATAAACATGATCTCCACTTTTAATCAAAATACATACTTTAATCCACAGAATATCTTATTGGTCTTACATTCGGCCATCAGACTTTTGTAACACGTCCTCGTGTGGCTGTAGGGATAATTAAACATTACAAAGTTAAGTACTAGCTACAAGATATACATATAGGTCAGTCATGGTACTAGGCTGCTTCTACTTAGAACACCACCTACAAAGAAATCAACTAAAAGTCGCTACTAATTCATAACTTTGGTGATAACATAAAACACTACTTACAAGGAATGAACCAAAGGTCACTTCTACCTTTGTTGATCAAATACAACATCACTTACAAGGAATCAACCAAAGGTAGCTTCTACCTTTTTTTGATCAAATATAACAGCTCTTACAAGGAATCAACCAAAGGTAGCTTCTACCTTTTTTTGATCAAATATAACACTACTTACAAGGAATGAACTAAAGGTCACTTCTACCTTTGTTGTTCAAATACAACATCACTTACAAGGAATCAACCAAAGGTAGCTTCTACCTTTTTTTGATCAAATATAACAGCACTTACAAGGAATGAACTAAAGGTCACTTCTACCTTTGTTGTTCAAATACAACATCACTTACAATGAATCAACCAAAGGTAGCTTCTACCTTTGTTGATCAAACATAACACCACTTACAGGGAATCAACCTAAGGTCGCTTCTACCTTTGTTGATCAAATATAACAGCACTTACAATGAATCAACCAAAGGTCGCTTCTACCTTTGTTGATCAAATATAACACCACTTACAATGAATCAACCAAAGGTCGCTTCTACCTTTGTTGATCAAATATAACACCACTTACAATGAATCAACCAAAGGTCGCTTCTACCTTTGTTGATCAAATATAACACCACTTACAATGAATCAACCAAAGGTCGCTTTTACCTTATTCGCCCAATAAATAATGGTTTTAGCTTGAGTCTGCTGACTCCCATTTCCCTACAATGGTTACAGGCTAAATCTGCACTGACTTCCATATCTCGACCAATCTGGTCGCTTCTGTTTTATTCGCCCAATAAACAATGGTTTTAGCTTGAGTCTGCTGACTCCCATTTCCCTACAATGGCTACAGGCTAAATCTGCACTGACTTCCATATCTCGACCAATCTGGTCGCTTCTGTTTTATTCGCCCAATAAATAATGGTTTTAGCTTGAGTCTGCTGACTCCCATTTCCCTACAATGGTTACAGGCTAAATCTGCACTGACTTCCATATCTCGACCAATCTGGTCGCTTCTGTCTTATTAGCCCAATAAATAATGGTTTTAGCTTGAGTCTGCTGACTCCCATTTCCCTACAATGGTTACAGGCTAAATCTGCACTGACTTCCATATCTCGACCAATCTGGTCGCTTGTGTCTTATATGACGCTCTGCACTGCGCCTGCTGCGACGCTCTGCACTGCGTCTGCTGCGACGCTCTGCACTGCGCCTGCTGCGACGCTCTGCACTGCGTCTGCTGCGACGCTCTGCACTGCGCCTGCTGCGACGCTCTGCACTGCGTCTGCTGCGACGCTCGGCACTGCGCCTGCTGCGACGCTCTGAACTGCGTCTGCTGCGACGCTCTGCACTGCGTCTGCTGCGACGCTCTGCACTGCGCCTGCTGCGACGCTCTGCACTGCGTCTGCTGCGACGCTCTGCACTGCACCTGCTGCGACGCTCTGCACTGCGTCTGCTGCGACGCTCTGAACTGCGTCTGCTGCGACGCTCTGCACTGCGCCTGCTGCGACGCTCTGAACTGCGTCTGCTGCGACGCTCTGCACTGCGCCTGCTGCGACGCTCTGCACTGCGCCTGCTGCAACGCTCTGCACTTTCTTTCACTTTTCGAAACTGAAATGGCAAAATTTTACTCAAATACACCTTATAACAACGCAAATGTTTGATCATAACATATAAATTAACTCTTCACAACACTTGTTAACACCACCAATTTACCACCGATTGATCCTCCCTTGATATATTCTCCCTATCAAAAAATTTCCAGGCACAATGGTCACCACCTCGATCGATCACCAAACGATACGGACCTGGTGGTCGACTGACAATTTAAATTATAGAAAAATAATTTGACCTGACTTCCGGCAAGTTCCGTTACAAATAATTATATCGGCCAACAAGAAATAAATCACAACAAAAACCTTACATGTCAGAATCAATAAATCCAGAACCATTTGGGTACAGCCCACTCTTAACATTTGGCAATATTAAAGAGGCGTCGCCACCCCAACTCTTCGCCGCAGAAAACAACCACCGATCCGAAATCTATTCGATCAAACCTAGTAAAACTGTAAACAAACTACTTGCAGCGCCCCTATAGGGTGCACTTATGCTACTACCAGGCCTAATCTGTCAACAAAATGTACCTCTTGGAAATGTATAAATACAATACAACAACCCTCTGCTCATGAAGAATCAGACGACAGATTATGGTAGACAAAATATGGTGATTCGGCCACACCGATCGATAGCAGTCCTCTACTACACCAATCTATCACTGCTCCAGTAGACTCCCCTTGATAACACGGCCATAACGGTCATCCGCCATTTTCGTGGGTGACTCAGGCTCTTACACCAAAGGTGTTCAAACAATATAGGACAACCCAACAGGACGTTCCTCAACAGAGAATATACACAGTCAGGACCATTTCTTTATCTCAACCAAGATATATAGTATAGAACCTGCTTCCTTAAACGCAGAGTTACCTTGTCTCTCACTAACTATCACAAAATTAAAGATCAAACAAAAGCACAGAGTTAACATGTACTCTGAAATAAAGTCGAAAACAAAACCCATATGACCACTCAAGTTTGTTCGAATGGCCGATTTTTGCGCCAAGCAACCATTGCTCAGTCGCAAAACTAATGCTAACGAGTACCTATTTCTACTACATCCGATTTTGTAAATCTGATATCCCTATTGAGCACCTGTACTAAATTGTAATAACCGTATTACACCGGTTTACTAACAGACTAGCTCGTAAGTATTTGACTATACCTAAACTTTGCGTTCATGAAAATAAACTCTGCCACAAATGAGGGTACCTAATCTAGGTACCGTCAGGTAGTAGGTACTTATACACTAAATTCCTTATATTAAATAATGTTGAATCTGTTTACGATTGTCGACATAAAGTCAGACATTGTCGACATAAAAACTTTTCCACAACTCTGTCTTCTCCCTAATCTGTACAATCTCCAAATTTTATCAAATTTCGAATATTGTACTTCCGTAGCTACTTAGATACTTTTATTTACCAAGAAACAATTGTCAACCTCTATAACATATTACGCGAAAAACCTTTCTCTCATTTTTGAAACAGGAACGGCAAAATTTTACTCCAGCACATCTTTTACCACTAAATCTGTTAGACTAGATTTTTTTTTTTTTTTATTTATGAAAGTTACCAGCAGAATGTCCAAGTGCAATGAATGACTGCCTCACTACAAATACTACACACCCACTAAACAAAGTTTTTGCCTACTCGCATTGAAAAGTGAAAAACTCAAGTAAAATATGATATTTGAAACTATCACGGTTTTGAACATAGTTTTCATTATAAACGGGATATTTAAAGTAAAATGTAAATAAAACACTCGTTATAGAACCCCGTTATGTCACCTGTTCCTACAAAAGTCGGTCAAAACAATACACAGGAGTTTCCTTGCTGTGAAATGAGACATCTCCACAATTCCACCTTCAAAACAATTTATAGTTGACTTAACAATTGACCGACTTGGGAATGATTTCAATAAGACACCCAACACTAACACAATTGTCTGTAAGGTTGATTTGTAAAAATACCGCTATGATCAATACATTAAGTAACACTTCTAACAGGGGGTACATCAAATAATTCCAGCCTCCTTCGACCCTTAAAACTCGAAACTAATGTAGCAGGAAACCCGTCCTACGTCTCCATCTAGTATATCTCATACCCGAAATACTATTCGAACAGCCTACTATGCGCACACAACACATAACCACATTTGAAGTAATCAACCTGCACCATTGACTCACAACTTGATGTTCTTTCTATACAGCAGAATCTAGAACAAAACCTAAAATGTTCAGTCTCAACTTCAAATATTGTGAATACTCGTGAACTTATCGAGAAATTAACGTTGTAAACCTAAATAGAACTTCACGCACGACCACTACTGCTTTGCCTAGACCTCATGTTAACCTCAACACACAACAGTAAACCAAAACTACTGCAGACTTAACTACACACAAACATAAAAAAAAAGTCTTATAAGCACTATAAATGTAGAACATACTCAACCAGAATATTAGGATACAATAAGACAACGGCACATACCACAAAAGCAGCTCGTACCGATGATTCAGTTATACACAGAACTGTACTAATTGTCAGTTGTTCCTTCTTTAATTCCTAACAAGTTAAAGGCGTAAAGTAAAACGCCTAGCACTATCTTCATATGTGGAATAACTGTTGGCACAACTATAAGTATCGCCCTTTGAAAATCGAACTATCCGGAACAAGGACTTGTCATAAACCAGCATTTGCTTTTTACGCTCGTTTCTATCTACCTACACTAAATATCTTGTAAACTAGAATCAATGTACAAAATCAAAGTAAATGGTTGGATCTGACCTTGTGTATCGTGCTCATCATTGCTGCGCAGACGTGACGAACGAGCTGTAAGTCATGTCACACTCATTTGTTGTCATCGACACTGAACTTCTTGCGTATACGCCTTGATGCACCCGAGGATTATTTCTGTCTTGAATGGTTTCGCGCCACTGGAGAGCCCTCCTCAGGATTCATCGCACCTACAGAATCCATGGACTGATGCAAGCGCTCCGCTTCATCAGGTGCGACCACTGAAGCGCCGCGCGAGTCTCGCAGGGCCCCGGCGCTCGGTACTTCAGTAACCTCGATGCAACGACCATGCTTGCAATGGCTGGACTAGCTACCAGGCGGCTCGGCCACCAAACTAGGAACGGGCTCCACCGATGGTGGCAGGCTGACTACTTGGCATGACTGGCCCGCGCTACCCGATCCAGAACAGGACTGCAGGAGCGACCAATGCCGCTGTCCCTGGAGCCAGATGACCGTCGATCACGGCCACGCGACGGTCTCGCCGTAGAACCGTACCTAGCATCCGTCACTATAATTTCCTGAACAAAATTTAAAAAGAAAAAAAAAAAGAGAATTTTGCAAGACAATCGTTGGTGGTCGAGTTTTCTACTTAAATGGGAAATAGCACTCACATAATAATATACACATATATTTACTTAATTTCTTAACAAATGGTTGAGTTTTCAAACGACAATTTTTTTTTCATAAAAACATGCTCTGTTTACTGAGACAGGTCACACCTCTAAATCATGTACTTATACATGTACTTGTTTCAAATCTAATTCACGACACAAAACAATTGTAAATGTATATCAATCTTGAAGGTCACCTTGTGAGCTAAGTAAAGTAAGTTTGACCAATTTAAATGTAACTTACTAATCCCGCTTCTGATTTGTTAACGTTCGAAGGCTAAAAGAACTCACCAAAGAATAATTTACAAATATAAACTTCAACTTATACCTTTATCACCATTCACAATATCACTTTATAATTTTTAAGCTCTGTACACTTTGACGACCGAACGAAGACTGCCCAAGAAACCTTTTTAGACCTAACTTCTAGGATAAAGCAGTGTGATTCACTAGCGCCATCTGCTATTCATTTTTTTAGGTATTCATGACTATTCATGACTATTCATGACTATTCATGACTATTCATGACTTTACACTGCTTTATCCCAAAGGTGAAATATAAATGATTCAATAATTACCATAAATTTGTAAATAACTAATTAATATTTTACAACAATAAATAGCTACTATTGTAGGTACAATTTCATAAACATGATCTCCACTTTTAATCAAAATACATACTTTAATCCACAGAATATCTTATTGGTCTTACACTATCTATGAAAGTTTTACTGGATAACTGATAGTGATAAGTTATCGTTCTTTTGAATACATAGTTATTAGTGTTTAAATAATTTAATGTAACCAAATATATATTATATCCATAATTTTGTTGAAAAATTACCGGGTTACCGGTAGTAAGGTTCCGGATATAATCGAAACTCCCTTAGCCATATTTTTTATATTAAGAAAAATAATTTAGCCACGTGTTAGTGATTTGTGCAGGGCCAAATGAGTGCGTGTTATCGCCACATTTCCTCTGCTGATTGCGTCAAATATAGCAGGTTAGGCGCCTGCTTTTTTTTAGTATGACCATAATTTGGGAGAAAATTTGAAGATATATACATATCTTTATATGTATTTTAATGATTGTAAACGTTTAAGATTATTGTTGCCTATGAATTGTAACAACTTGCATTTTAATAAACATTTTAATTGTTTGTATGGCTATGAATAATTGTATATAGTTGTTCTATCGGTAATATGGTTTTTAAAGTGAAAGTTGTTATTTATTTTAAAAAACTCCCATAATTTTTTATTACGAGCATCACAGATTAATGATGATTTCAGAACGGTTTATACGTATTTGTTGGTACCACTAGGTTAGTTTTTACCTTAGTTTCATTTGATCTGTTTAATACCACTATTTTATCATGACGTGTTGCCACCATACACCCAATCGGAAGCGGCTAAGTGTTACAACACCGCACCTAATTATGTTCCCAATAATCACTTCCCGTACACTTAACCTGTTGTGCACAAGTGCCATCTTGCAACACCGAGACAAAGGTGACACTTAGCGAAATTTAATGCGATCTTCGTGTAAAACCAGCCACTTCCTTGCATAAAAAAACTTGTTAGGATTTTTAAAAGCTGCTGTGGCAACATTCTTTTTAAATTAAGAAATAGAAGGATGCGATTTTCGTGTTAAACTGGCCACTTCCTTTCAACATAAAAAAAAATATTTTAGTTCGATTTTCAAATTTCAAATTTAGGCTAAAACGACTAAACATTTCCTAAAAAAAAGCTGATGCCGAAGAAAACATTAATTCGCTAAGTATATAAGCTTTGGACGGCAGTAAAATTATTATTTTAATATGGCACAAGTTTTAGTTCATATTGTTATAAACACATTTTATTGGTAATTAATTATATTGAATTACGTGTTTGAAGCAGTCTTTTATACACAGTATAAGATATACCAGACATAATCTCAAATCAGTACCAATCGGAAGCGCAACCAAGATACAAGCTGCATTGCCGCGCTGAATAGCTAAATAGATTTTGACATAAAACTATGTTTTCAAAATGTCCACTAAAGATATGCAACTTGCTGCATTGCAGCGCGCCCATCACTCATCTAATGGTGTAGTAATTAACACTTCCTGCGGATAGCGGATGTGCAATAACACTTTGGTTGACTTCACTTTAAAAGTCAGTGGTCAAAGTGGTCCTTCCTAACTCAATTAAAGTGACAAAATATCTTGCAATTTTTGACTTTAAAACTAACTTACTTATTACTTACTTTTATCTAAAACCTAAATATTTCATGGGTATTTTGTAAATAGACAAATTAATAATTGTATTCATAGCTTTTTTATGTATAAAGTGTAACCCAGTAACAAAACAATAACTCTTTTAATTGATCCATGTGGTTTTACTAACTTTGTATTTATTGGTATTCTTGCTGCATGTTTTGGAATTTCTCGATTTAGATATCAATGTTCGCCAAACCTTTTTATCTCTTCCTATCGAAATAAACGTTATTCAAACAAACAAACATCCTGCGAGACCATTCGCACCCCAACAGTCTTATTATATAGAGAGCTGTTAATATCAGCACTTTGGTTAAGATTCCTTTCAGAAAATTTGAGGCGTGAACTCTTGATTTCACAACCTTACTGCTGTCACTTGTCAAAACAAAAGCAAGCCAATCTCAGTCCTAAGTTTGTGGGATAAGAATCAGTTTCGCGTGGCAATTGTTTCTGTAAGGTGGTGGTAAAGCTGGTATTCGGCGGTGTTACCAACAACGTAATCCAAATTTCACGCGACACTTATTTGTTTTACGGATGTCGGGTTCCGTACAAAGCGTTGTGACTTGTGAATTTTAACAAGGCGAGTGGCGGTTTTCTATTGGTTTTAACGCTTCTTTTGGTTTGTTTGAGGTTGTGTTTAAGTAGGGTTTTAAAAAGGTATTACTGGAACCCATAGTTAGCATTGAGAGCTTTTGATAAAAATGTAAAAGTTTTATTTTGAAACACCAATTGTTTCTAAAACATCGCGCTGCTCTATTGCAGGGCAGCATAGACTGAGACTGAACTTTTCTCTCAGTCACTAGAGATGGGCACTTATACATATAAGAATCACTAACATAATCCTAAATAATAAGTTATATATTTGCGATTTTGGTGAATTACTTCTATATTTAACTGAACTTTTAAACATCTTGAGATACTAAGTTGGAGAAACGAGCCGCCTTTTTTATGCTAAGTCATTGGTGTCAACTGTCGGCATTTCAAAGGGAAGGCGCTGATAATAAGGCTTTATGATACACCGCATACAAAACAAATCTTTTCTTCTATAAGCATTCTTTGATTATTCAGTAGTTACATACCACACGTACTCTGTATTGTGGTATACACCTGGTTTGCAGCTAAGAATAGCTTAGTTTAGGTGACCAGAATCTGTTTGAACCAAAAAATTAATGGTTATTTTATATATGCGTAACTTTTTAATATGAAAATATCGCCTGTTTCTCGTAGAGTAAAATGATATGTATATGAAGTTTTATTTATGTCAAATAAATTTAAAGAAAATGAAGCAACAGAAAAAATGCCCGTTATTTGCTAAATATAGTAAAAATTGCAGCTGCAAAAATTCTTGTTATCAAGATGACCATGACAAATCATATGATCATCGTCATATGATTAGTCATGGTCAAACAAAATGGTCTTATTGTCATGATTTCCAAGGTATTGGTAACTATAACTATTGGCACTTTCAGCTGTGACGGATAAAAAGTCAACATCAATGTAACGCTTTATGGCCATGAAATCGCGGGTCCATAGCCGTTTCTAACTGAATGTAACCAAACTTAAAAAAACTACGAGGAAAACAAGAGATTATGTGAATTATATAAGGATTTGAGGCAAAGTCAAAGTCAAATATTTCTTTATTCAATAAAATCACAAGGATCATTTAGAATCGTCTTACATACTAGGTGATGCTAGGTGCCAATTCCACGCGACCAGAGCCTAGAAGAACGGGCAAGAAACTTACGGCCTAGGCTGCTATTATGAATCCAGGTCTCGACAATATATTCTAGGTTATCTTTAATAGAGTGCTGGAATGGGGATTTGAAATTATGGCCGATTCAATAAACATGACTTTTCAAATTCCACTACTAAAAGACGTACTCGTAGACTACTTTATATTTCTTATAGTAGTGGACGCATAAGTATTCTGTTTCATAAGTGACGTCCTTAGTGAACTTAGTTTTTTGACGACCGATGTGGCGCGGTGGGCGATGGTCCGCCTGCGACGCAGAAGGTTGCGGGTTCGATTCCCGCCTCGGGATAAAATGTTTGTATGTTCTGCAAATATTTATTCCGGGTGTTCTGGGTATTACATGTATAATAAAAAATATCTATCTATGTAGTGTATTGTATTAAGTATGTCAGTCTTCTAGTACCCATAACACAAGCTCTGCTTAGCTTGGGGCTAGATGATGTTGTGTGGATTGTCCAGCATTATTTATTTAGTTTGTGAGGTAATTCACGTTTGTAGGTTTATATGCATAGTGATGAACTTTTGTACGTTTTTGTTCATAGAGTGCTAAACCTGAAATTGGTAAGTACGGTTGCTGGTGTAGTTACAGGCGCATGTATTTTAGATTTTAATGTTACAGAGTAAATAATAAAATGCACTGTTTTACAAGAGACATCTTTCATGAAATCACTCTATGATCTGTTTTAAACTTACCGCGACTTAGTATAAAGCGACTGATCGACGGACGAGTAAGACCGCGGTTTTATGGCTCGTCGGTAAAGCTCGCTGGTGTATCACTGCAAAACCACGGTTTTAAATACCGACGAACCTGGCTCGCGGCTCGTTGGTGCTGCAAAATTCAAATTCTTGCTAATCGATCAGCACCAACGAGCCGCGAGCCAGGTTCGTCGGTATTTAAAACCACGGTCTTACTCGTCCGTCGATCAGTCGCTTAAGATGTGACAGAAATGTTCCTGAAACATACGCAGCTGCAAAACGTCATTACTGAGCTTTTGAAAGATTTCTTGCTATAAAGCATTATATCGTTAGGTTACAATATTTTCTAAGAATGCCATTTATGAGTCAAACTATAATTTTCAGGCAGCTGTGACGGAAGGTAAGTCAACATCAATGTAACGCGTCGCGACCGTGAAATCGTTCGCAAAATCTAAAAGCCGTCTCTAAACTCAAAAGCTAAATCAAAAGACATGTGTTTGTAGTACTGACACCCGTTCAGCGCGTCGAATTGGCGCAGAAAGGCCGTACAAATCCCTAAGAAATAACCGAAAAACCGAAATTTTTCTGCGATTCGATACGCCGCGATTTCACGGTACCCTATTACGTCTTATAGGTACCAGTTAGGTGTCACACTTTTATGTCTTCCGCGGGTTCGGAACGAATTGGAGAATACGGCCGATTTATCATTCTTAAACGTTGCCCGCTCCGCTATTGTAAGTCTTTGAATGGACATCTTCGATCCTGATAAAATGTCACGTATTGGTGTTCTTTGCACGTATGTGGTCGTGAATGATGTGTTAAAGGGACGTGGACGTTCTGGTTATATTGAAAATATCAAAAGGAGATCTTTTGCAAATCTAGGTATATGTTTCTCATATCTATTATTTCGTTTGCAACGGTCTGCAGATATCTGCAGATATAACTGGTTCTTATGTATTTTATATATACCTACTCGTATGTACATTTTGTAAATACTATATTAGTCGTAAGTTTGTTTGTGAATTATGTTACCTAAAGTTTGTGACCGAAGTTTTTGAGTTATAATAATGCGTATTTCATTTTACAGAAATAAGCTTAACTTTTGCTGCAGAAGACAGTTTTCTAAAAAAACTACGAATTAACCAATATAACTTGTATCTTAGGTACGCTTCCGATTTGGATCAGTTCAACTATCTATAGATCGTTTGCAACGGTTTGTAGAAAGCTCAACTGTTTCTTATGTCTTTTATATGCCTATGTACATTTAGTAAATACTGTAATAGTCGTAAGTTTGTGGATATAACTTCAATATACTTTAATTTGAAAACAATAAAAGGTTTTTTCGTTAGACTTTGGATCCCTAAAAGATACAGCCATATAAATACGTATTTAAATTGCTCGCCATATTTAACACGTTCTCTCGGCTTTAATCACTCCGTATCGTACAAAAAGGTATCAATTTTAAAATCCGTAAAAGGAAATCAGAAAAGCCGCTTCTAGGTATGACTTTAACTTGTAAAGGTAAAATTTAATGTACAAACAGATATATTTTTACTGATATACTTGTTTCTTTCAATGTTTGTAATCGGTTTGATTTTACTTACCAACATTTTTCTATATAACCTGTCGTGTCGTAAGGTCACCCGTTTTAATTTATTTTAGATACTTAAAAAAAAAATGAACATAATTTTGTTTTGTTTTCATAACAATCGTCTATAAAAATTGAGGTTCATGATATGACTGTATGTTTGTTAAGTGATTATGTGTGATAGACGTCACATCTCAGTTGCTAGTAGCTCTGCCTTCCATGCTGTGGGTCGTGGGTTCGATTCCCGCCCAGGGCAAATGTTTATGTGATGAACATAAATATTTGTTCTGTGTCTGGTTACTATGTATTCTATGTATGTATTTAAAAAAATGTATATAAGTATTTTTTCAGCAATCAAGTTCCCAAAATACAAGCTTTGCTTAGTTTGGGACTAGAGTGTGATGTGTGAAATGTCCATGAATATTTATTTTTATTTATGATCACTCCGCCAATTATGAACAGATTTTGATGGTATTATACTTTTTTACATAGATCATAGTGGTAGATCCACATAAAAATGATCAGTACCTATGATTTGATAAACCTGTTATTATTGTATCACTTGACGACGGTTTTAGGATTAGGTTTTTTCTCAATATGTTGAGATCTCAGTTTGAGGCGAGCGAAAAAGAAAATGTAAATAAATAGATATACATTACCTGTTTCTTAATAGTCACTTAGGGATTGGTATCTCATGAATCATGTCATGATAAATAAAAAAAACATGTGTTTGGTATTATCTGTAATTCTGTCTATTATTTGGTATATATCTGAAACTAATTTGAATAACGGAGACCTTCTGATAAAAAAATACATAAAAATTAACTGTTTAATTATAACAAAATGGATTTAACATTGTCTGATTGTATTTTTAATCAAATAAGTACATGTAGGTACTCCAATGTAAAATGAACTGGGTTTTTTCGAGTACTTTATTAAGGACTAGAAAGACTTCTACAATTACATTAAAAAAACATTCAGTTTAGATCCTATCTATCTAGACCTCTAAAATAAACTAAACCTATATGTGATGATGTCATTAAATAATGTCTTGTCATTACATATTTTGAACTTTTACATTATTTTGGACGGGAAAATATCCAGTTAAGTAATATTTATACCTATAGAGGACTAGTGTGGTTTTTCTTTAAAGAAACAACAGTACTTACTTAATAAAATAACCTAATCATAAGTATAAACTCTTCTTATATAGAATTTATATTTAACTGCCTTCTTATTTCGTTATGTAATGGGAAAGGTTAATAAAAAAGGTAAAAATATACTTTAATTATTTATTAAATTAAGATCAAAATAAGAGATCAAACGAAAGTCTTGACATTCTTAATTAGATCAGTCTAAACTAATTACATAACTTAATTTAATCAAAATCTTAACTAATTACTACACTAAATTGACACATTGGAAGAATTCAAAACAAAAGAGTAATCGGACATAAAAAGGCACTTATTTTAATCAAAACTTAACTAAACATGTTTACAAAAAACTTATAATTAGATTGGCACATTCGGCCTACTTGTACTAAACACACAATTTAAAACAATTTTAGATAAATGCAAAATAAATTTAGACGAAATTAAACATATTAAAAGAACTTAAACCTATTTAAAGCTTTTACGGATATTGAAATATCAAATCCTACGATATAAATCAAAGTTTTTATGATTCATCGCAATCCTACACTAGATAATAATTCATTTAGAGAGCTCTACGTATATCTTATATAAATTTATATAAATCTGCTTAAAATCTAGTTAAAGCTTCATCGTCAATTTATATTCTCTGATATCACAGTCAATAATAAAACTCTTTTACAAACTAATGGAAGACATTCGATTGAAACACAAAAAGACACAAATCAATACAATGAAGAAGTTAATGGAGAGCCAAAAGCTGGTGCGTTGATTATACAGTGCAGTCATTATTAAAGCTGTCTACCAAAACTTGTGACAAATAAAACTAACAGTAATCGCCGACATACCGCCTCGATAGAAACACTAGATCACAAACATGTATCAACTAAATCACAATAACGAGCAACGAGGCAGTATCTCGACGATCACATCACTAAGTCTAATGGAAGACGTTGGATTTGCGCTCGGAAGCGCGCACTAAAACTAACTGTTGGAAGACACGATTTTGTTTTCACTGCATCTTTTACCGAAACAAAAGAAAGAAAGGGAACAGAAGAACTTAGTAGAGTTTACATACGAGACAGCTGAGTTGCGTCGCAGTGTAGCAGATCTCGCGGACTTCGTTGGCCATGTTGTCATCGGCCTCAGAGCCCTCGATCAGTTCAAACCGGTTGTTTAGAATGTTCTGGTTCTCAGCATTGTCGTTGTCTTCCACCGGGATCGGTTTGACCGGGTCCACTGGGTAGAAGTAATCGGAGAAGGGTACTAGAAGAGGCTCTTCTGAGTAGGCAGTCTTGTTCGATGGCAGATCAGTGCGAGGTCCTGAGTTAGAGATCAATTCTCCAAGCTTAGACCAACACTTGTTTAAATTAACTCGCGTAGAAGACGTCACTTTGCGAGGAAGCCGTGGTTTTGAGCTCTGCAAAGATGGAAAATAAACGTTAGTCACTTGTGTAAACAAACACTGAGAGTTGAAGAGAAAGTTGTAACTTAACGTAAAATAATAAAATCACTGCTTTTATAACTGGTTTGAACCATAAAAATTCTTACCTGTCGGTTTAGAAGCTTCGCCCAGGGCGACCTTGGAGGTGACACCTCCTTCGACGGTGATTGTGTTTCATCCTTAGCCAAACACATGATTCTATCGCTATATTTACAAGTTACAACGAACTTAGTCTAGCGTACGACTACGTATTTACAAAGTATCCGGAGAATACGACGTGCGCGCGCGGTGCGTGAGTCGGGAATGGTTGAATCGGGAAGGGAGGGTGGGTTTATATAGAGGCCAGGGAGCGCGCGCGCAAACGCGTGCCTTAGGAGATGGAGTTTCTATTATGTATTCTATACGGCGGGCTTGCGTACTAACTCTTAGTGGTTCTGTGTGGCGGGCGCGCGCTCAGCACGCGTTGGTAGTAGCGCGCGTTCAGAAACCCGTTTCTAGCAACGACTTCTACGAATAGGCTTTGACGCACCGCTTTGGACTCGAAGCAGTGATTGCTCCCGTAAAGCCTTATTGATGAGCTCTACGGAGTAATTGAAAATGTGTTTTGATTTTTTTGCTTAGGTTCATGTTTTGTAATAAAAGTTTGATTGATGCTAGGAAGCTTAATCTCGAGATCTTGAACGAATCGTGATTATGATCTTGGCTTGTAGTGATGCAGGCGTAAGAAAAAAGTACAGTTTTTAACGTTTTTTATAAATATAATCTATACTTGAGTCTCGACTTCAATATTTTAGCGTTCCAATCAAAGTATTACAACTTTATAGGTAGGTACTATAGTAAATAATAAAACTGGTGCGATTTAACTCTCATAATTTTTATTTTTAATAAACTCATATAAGATGACTATTGACTAGACTTCAGATTTTAAGATATTTGAGTACTTACATGAAATACAGTTTAATACTGAATGGTGAGGAGGTACAGTTTTGGAAAAGTTATCATTGAATTTTGACCTCTATTTCTTTACAGTATTAGTCTAGATTAGCACGACAACAAGATAATCTAAACATCCTATAGTAAAAAATCTAAACAAAAGTGCTATCTATCAATCCTGAACAAGCCTTTGGCAGTCACATCCTAGAAACATTAGAAAAGTTTAGATACAAAATGGACCTTATGTGTTCGGAATAAGAGTTTCCGCTGGTCTAACAATTTGCATACTCGAGGCGATCCAGGCAGTATAAACAGCGCTATCTGTTATGTATGAATCACAGAGCAGCTGGCCGCTGGATAGATAAGTTCCGCAGAATATATCTTCCAGCTCTTAGAAACAGCTAGTTCGATACTAAAGACTTTAATAATTACAAAGAATAATTACTTAGATCTCTAGTTACCCTAAGTTTCGGTGGGTGCTTAGAAAAGTCAGTGATTTTATAGCTGGTTGCTTGGTTAAGAGCTGGTTCAGACACGGCGGAATCCGCGCGGTTCCAAACCGCGCGGGTCAACCGCGCAGATCTTATTTACATTAGCGCCTATTCATTCGTTCATACCTGTCCGCGCGGATTTCGGCGGATTCCGGCAGATTTCCGCTCGGAATCCGCCTTGTCTGAACCAGCTCTAAGACTTTTTTGCAGTAGTTTACTAAGCTCTATTTAATAAACAATAATCCTTTGAGTTCATGATAAGTTTGAGTAATTGAATGTTCCTTATGACCTTGATTAGAAGACGTTGCTTGAAATTCGTACTAAATGTAGTCTGATATCCTTCGACTTCTAATAAAACGAATC
The DNA here is from genome assembly GCA_932527185.1 of Ecliptopera silaceata. Lineage (NCBI taxonomy): Eukaryota > Metazoa > Arthropoda > Insecta > Lepidoptera > Geometridae > Ecliptopera > Ecliptopera silaceata. Next base: position 3,167,330 of record OW052207.1, on the reverse strand, counting down.
GTAGTATCTGCTACAAAACAAAACAATTTCTACCTTAATAGATCGTGTTTTGTTTTTAATGATTTCAACTGAGCTAGCCAAGATATACTAAGCTAGAGTGCGCTTCCTGCGATTATATCGAGAGTGCGCGCCCGCTCGCAAATCACGTACACAACATTGATAAATCAAATACCTGGTTACTAGAAGGAGACGCGACAGGAAAATTGTATTAATTCTAGATGCTGCGATTATAGGACAAGACTTGGGGTGAGAAATAAATACGAAACTATACGTACGGGAAATTGTAAGGGATGTTTTATATGTTATGTTTCCAAATTTCTGAGATGCCACATCTTATCTAGTTATAGTGTTAGTTACTTATATAGAGCAGAAAGCGCAAAGCAAAACTATTTTATCAGCTTAAAGATCGTGTGTCGTTAACAAAAAATGAACAATCATTTTTGTTTTTAAATTAATTTATCAAAATAAAATTCGGCTCTATCAAAAAGTTGTGTCAAATGATGTTTATGGACAAATCTAAGATCATAGCAGTTCATTAAAAAATAGTATCGATTGTAACAAATAAAAGGTCTACGAAATTCGTAGCAAATTGCTACGCGCAATATTATTTGCGTTAAAAATTACATTAATTATAAACACTAATTATATGATATTAAAATATGATATAACTTATTTTAGCTATGAAAAAAGCTAATAAAAAAGGAGTTTTATGAATATAAATAATTATGACACCTAAAATTACTTTTAACTGCCTATATTTTATTATTCCAATTTTAATAGCATTTCGAGCATAATATAGTTAACTCCACTTTTTATTACACAATTTTTCAGTATTTCTTTATATAAAAGTATCAAAACCCACATTAAAAATGGAATCCGGTTGAAATTACGTCGTAAATTTTAACGATTAAGTGTATTTACATTTAATACAAACATAAGTCGTTTAGTGGATTACACATTTCTTAATTGTAATAATGTAATAATTAGATTGAATGTAAGTATATTTTATTTTATTTATAATCGTGTTGTACAGCGCTATCTAGTAATTAACTTAGCAAAACTTGTGTTATACGGAAATTAGATTCAATATTTTTTTTAATTTTTAGTCTGTTTTCTGTCCGAAGGTTTTACCAGAAGAAGCTTTTCCAAGTTCGTGTACAAACACAGAAATACAAATAAGCATATTTATTAAACAATATTGCATGTTTTAGAAATACTTTGAATCTTATTGGAATATTATGTGAAAACTAAGAAGACATATTTTTCAAGCTGTTAAAAAGTGTTATGCAATATAATTAAATAAATTATGTATTATATAGAGAAGCAAACTTACGACTATACAGTATTTACAAAATGTACATAGACATATAAAATACATAAGAAACAGCTGAGCTATCTACAGACCGTTGCAAACGATCTATAGATAGCTCAACTGATCCAAATCAGTACCAATCGGAAGCGTACCCAAGACACTGGCTGCATTGCCGCGCTGAATAGCAATGCTGATACGTTGGGCCAGATACTCACCAGCCCTCGGGTCACGCGTCGCTTCGACTAGACGCCCAGAAATAATTTTGTATTATATTAGTTTTACTGTCTGGGACATTTTAGATGGAATAGGCTGTCCAATTATTATTTATAATAATGCTTTGAATAGAAAATAGTTTATTAGATTATGGTTTTTAATTACTTTCATATTTATAATCTACATAATTTCATATAACTTTAATTAAATTCACTCAGATGCTACATAAAGTGTCACCACGTAACCAATACCACTCTCGAGAATTTTACACATTATACTTTTGTTAAAAGAAAAAAAAAGTTAGACCACAACCCGACCACGTGCATCGGTTTAAAAAAAAAGAATATAAAATCTTCACATTTTTTGTCCCTTCTCCACAGAGGGTAGGGTTACAAATGGAACTTTGTATTACGTTATCGTATCAAAAACTTAACGTTAGTGTGTGTGTCACACACTAGTAGAATAATGTGTTTGGTTTTCTTAGCTTAAATCTGTGTGCGTGAGTTACACACAGCTAAAAGTTATGTAGATTTGACTTTTAAGGGGATTTTTTATTACGTCATTTTACGATATTCTCTACGGTTTCTGTTTTTAAGAACGAAACTGTGTTATAAAATGAACAGAGCTTGACATTTCTTTATACAAAATTAAACATAATACAAGTTTAAGTTTAATGTTGAAATTATGCGCAGGCGCAGCCGAAGCATTAAAGTGTGAAAATTAATAATCATTGTATTCTAGTCACACAATACAGTAAAATAAAATATAAAAGAATATGAAAATATAAACAGCAATATAGCTATCTTCATAAAATTTTCAATGTTTACTAATATATTTTAATAAAGGATATGTGTTGTCTATTGAAAATGGTACGCTGATATTATGCTTGGATGTGAACAATTACTAGTTTGATAGGGACCGTGTGCTTGCCACGCGACTCTGCTTGCGTTGGGGTTATATGCGATTAATGCGATGTATGGGCACGCGTTGACCATATACTCATATGAAATTGTTTGGTAACTTCAAGATACGTCAGTCGACCACATTATTAGCGAAAAATAAATTTTGTCCCACCTATTCAGATGAGAGATCCTTTGGGATAAGATAATGTTAAAAAATGTATTCAGAACAGGGTATACATAGCATCAATTAAATAACAACGATTAGAACATAAAGTTAAATCGAACAATAAGCACTCATACTAGACAGAAACTGACAGCAGAATGTAGTTCCAATTTTGTCCACCCTGAACAGTTAAGTTGGTCGCACTGTAACTATAAGTAGGTAAGTACTTAGTCGTATTATTTGGTATTAGTAAGGGCCAACGCACACGTGTCAATGTTAGGCGCATGACACGATACCCATTTAGATTATCAACTCACAATGAAGGGGACATTTTGTCATTTGTATTCATGGCTTTAGATAAGTAGGAAATATATATTGGATATTAATAAGCTAAGCATTGTATAGTAAAAATACTTCTTAGAATATAACTTGAGTTGCTAGACGAGTAGTATTAGTTGGTCGACGTGTTTATGGTTATTAAATTATTTAGTGTTTATAAATAAATAAACAATTTCATGAAAATAGGCTTTATTTGTTTTATTATAAATGTTAAAGCATTCTATATGTTAAAAATTCAAGGGTCAATTTTTTTTTATTTGGCTTCTTCTTGTCTTTACGACAGGTAATTTTGCCAGTGTCAAGTGTTTATATTGAAAATATTTTTTACGATACAAGTTGACATTTTATCAATTTTACATAAAGTTACACTTAAAATGTAAAATACAATCTTTCAAAGTTCATAGTAATATTTTTGAAACTTTGCTTGTTGTATTAAATATCCCATAAAATCCACCCCGATCTTAATCCTTTTGGTTCAATAACCAATATAAATGCAGTGCTTATTTATTCCGATTGTAGCAATCCACATAAAATGGTATTCAATATGGCGCTTAAACTGCGGGTAATTATCATATAAATGATACAAAAACATAGAATTATAGTAAGAAAATGTTACAGAGAACGTATAAGCAAGTCATTTAATTATGTGAGAATAAATCAAAGGAGTATTTACGCTCATATTCTCAAGCGTAAACGTACATAAATAGTGTGCGCCGGGTTTTACATTGTAGGGTTTGTAACCTTATTAGGATCGAAAAAAAAACTCGAAAGTCTATGATCCCTATTCGCACTATAATATGGAGTTACTTCTTCATAGGTTTTTTATTTGTTTTTCATAGGTTTTGGAGGGAAAAGTCAACAGCGTCCAAACAAGCCAACTTGACGATTGACTGACTCGTCAGATTATTTAAAAAATCACTGGCAAAATTGTGTCTTTTACAGAGTAGTGAAGAACTGTAATATTAATTGGTCTTATAGATGGACAGATGAGTGAAGAACTGTAATATTTTACAGTTCAGTTTATATACATAGTTGGAAAATATACCTCAAAAGTCGTGTCGTATTGATGGACAGATAATTTAAGTTAAAAAGAACGAGTAATATAGACAAAGTAATTACAGCCTACTGTTTTAAATATCTGTTATAGGTTTCTATTTCTTGACCAATAAGAAACAAAAGTTTCCATCGTGTAAGAGTCAGGTTGCACGCGTCATATTGTCAGGTCGTGTCTGATCGTGTTCTCGTGGCGGGCGTGTGTGCGCTCCGTTATGCCTTGATCACACGTACCGAGTAAACCGGCGAGACAGTGACGTATTTGAGATACACTGCGCGCTAACGCTGCAACCTTCAACAGTAAAACTGATGTCGACGCGCAGTGTATCTCAAATACGTCACTGTCTCGCCGGTTTTCTTGGTACGTGTGATCAAGGCATTAAGGGCGCAGGTGTGGCGTGGTGAATGACGCTGCCGTGGGAACACACCACAACCCCGAGTTCCCAGGCCCACCACCTGCCGTACTACGCATAATTCGCCCGAGTAAATGAACGGTAGTGACTAGAGTAGTGACCACGTGTGTTCGGCCCTTTTTTTTACCCGTCGCGGAAGGCGGGAGCCCAATTAGTTTTATCTCGGAGATTTCACTGGCAATCAATTATGGTCACGTGACCAATCGGACTGAGTAGATTGAGTCGGCTATGGAGTGAAACGAATTGGAAGTATTGAAACTGGACTGTATCAGTTATTTTATTGAATCCAAGAACCATTCGTCTTAATATTCACATCTATATCAAATTAATAGTTTTCAATTACATATAAGAATCATAGCGTCCCGTATATCGGAGAATGGGTGATAATGACCCATAACACTGTATAAATCATCTAGATGAGATGCAAGGGCGAACTTAAATATATTCTCCAACGTCTCAAAACATGGATAACAAAACAATGTCTGTTTGAATGCCAGTTTTCAATCCAATGAAAATTCTATAAACAATTGCTTGTAAATATATTAATCAACTACATTTTATTTTTATTATTCTTTAGCCATTGTCGTCCCACTGCAAGGCAAATGCCTCCCTTCCCTCCTTCCACTCTTTGCGATTACTACATTACCCCTACTAAAAACTTTTCCATTATATGATTATTTTGACATACTTCTTCCCTCACGCCAAACAAACCACATCACACTATCCTCATATAAACAACACCATTAATCCCGTACGCCATAAAGTACAAAAGTGACCCACAGATTAGACCACACTTGACGTAATCGTACTACAAATAAGTCACATTGTCGCATCGCATCGCCAACGGTCGAGTGCGAGGGATCGGTTGACCTTTCCGGTTCCGATCGTCACTTGTTCCTGCACTTGTAGGTACAACTTGTTCCGGTGTGTGCACTATGACCGTTGATGCTTTTTTAAGGACTATGCTACAAAGGACCTATCATTTGATAATTTATTTATATGCAATCGTGATGTAGATATACTAATACTTACATAAAATATTTAAATTCGTAAGCAGATCTGATTCATAAAAATACATTGACCTAATGCTAATGTAAAAAAAGTTAGGTAATAGACGTTCTAAATCTTTATTGAAAAGATTTAGAACAACAAAACCAATAATGAGTCTTGAGTGCAATTAATTAATAAACAAGTAATGAATAAATGTCAATTGACTTATTAGTTTATTTACAAACATTTAATAATAATTAACGTCACAAAGTCTTGTCACTCAGAGTAATAGTTTTAAAATATATTAACATCCATATAAACAAACATAGCACTAACTAATAAACCCTTAGCATATTCGTAAAACTGTGCTCGCATAGTTCAATTCCACTGTTCTATTTCCATGCAACATCCATTTTATAATATCAATGGCCGGCACTTGTCAACTTGTGCATTATGACCGTTGATGCCTTCGACCCTAGTTTTTATGAATAAAACCGTTTTATTATCACGTGACCGATAATTGTTCAGTCACGTGACAGTCACGTGACAGACGCACGGTAGAGTAAAGAATGACACGTGTTTACGGTTGTTAAGTTTAACGGAATTTTAGTGGATTTTGTAGAGGGAAAGTGATTTACAATTTTGTTATGCGTTTAAGTGACAATATGAAAGGTATTTAAGGGTGGTTTTCGCAGTAACTCAAACTCAAATATCAAACGAAAAAGAAGTTTAGATGAATTGAAAATATAGTACTTAGATATACTTGTAAAGTAGATTTTTTTTAAAACATTTATTACATTTATAATTATTTAAGCTGTTCTGATAATGGTTAGTAGCGTATTTATCTATTAAAGAATATTAATTAATTTCATTTTTGAATAAAAACATGTTCAGTTTTACAGTATTTTTAAATTAAACTTATTTTATATACAATTTTATTCATAAAATTATTAGGTAATAAGACAAGTAGTTTAATCTAGTATTAGTAAAAACGTCTAGTAATTAATAAAAACAAGCAAACAGCAAGTCATAATCGTTAAGACTTTATAGGACAAGTTCTATCATCATTTTGATTGAGTGTGTCTAATGTACTGACAAGCCGACTATTCGACGCTTGGACTGTAAACTTTTTAATTAATCCAAACCGGGAATTATAAAGACACATAGAAGAAAAACAAGGCGGCTTAACGATACAGTTACATTGTAATAGCAAGTTTTTGTAAATACTGTAATTATTGTTAGTTTGTTAGTAAAATGGAAATAAAAGAAAATAGTTTAAAAACGCCTGAGTAAAACAATTTTTTTTATAAACAAATGACAGTCGACTCAAAGTTTTGACCAAACTGTTTGCTAAAGAATCATTTCACATAAGCAATTTTGTCTGTCGATATGATTTAAGATATTCAAAAAAATGTTTAAATCTGTAAATGCAAAAAAAAAACTATTATTTCAGTTTTCGTAAACTTCCTTCCGTTTGCTTATCTGTTTACCTATTAGTAGCATTCATACTACATTTTATTATAAAACTTCATTTTTTTAATCAACCGCGCAACTATGCAAAAACGTGACAGACCTAAAAGGAAATTCCCGCATCAAACAACATTCTTCACAGCCTGAGATTCCACTTCTAAACCAGCCAATACCAACTCTATTTATAACTTCAATTAGAAAAGGTATGCAAAACAACCAATCAGGAACAGCATCGAGAATCAAGTGACCAATCAATAAGAAACCGGCTCTCTAGGGTTGCCCTCGGGCGAAATGACATTTTCCACAGATATCTGCATAATTAACAAACTTGTTCTCTTTGTACATAATTATAAGGGCCATTGCCATGGGGTGGTAATCATCAGTTTACCTGTCATACTTACCGCTTGCTACTGACTTTCAGAACTGGTCAAGTATTTTATATGCGCAAGTCAGGCGTTCCGTATGTATAAAAAAGTATTGGAACGACGTTCATTATAGTGCGTAAAGGGGCTAGACGGAGAAAATTATGACCAAAACTTGTAACGTCGTTACCACTGTTGGTCTTAATTTTTTTGCTATAGCTAAATAATTTGTCTCTAGAGATAGCGCTGTTTAGAAAGGAGATACAATAAATATTCAGTAATCTGTATTTGAGTTGCTAAAGAGGTTTCAATATTTCACTAATTATTAAAAGTCCATTCAATTACAGAGCGAGTGAGATATATAACGAAAAACAAAAATGTATAAACAGTATATATGTACCTAGTATGGTAGTTTTTATGATGGTTTACAAGTTTATTATCCCTAGATAATAAAAAAAACAAAAAATCATAATTATATCTCTCTTCTATGTTTACGATGACAGTCAAAGATAGGATTCTGTATGGAATACGAATTGACGTTTCGAAGCCATTATTAAACTATCTGACATATAATTATGTAGCTATTGATAACTGATCATATGCTTTATAGCCAGTATAAAATAGTAATTTAAAAATAAAACATATGTGTAGTACAGGTAATAAAAATGATGTTGTTTTAATCTTGTTACTTACTGTTTTTATTAACGGCTGGTTTCTCGAACGATGATCAACGAAAAACAAATAATTACTATGTGTCAAACTCGGATCAATCGTGATTTGGGTTTCCAGAAACCGCACGTATATTGTGTATAATTTTTGTACTTTTATGTTATATTTTATAAACTAAAAGGTTTTACTAAAAACGTATAGAAACACTGATAAATTATTTCAAGGTAAAGTACTTATAATTAGTTTATAATAAAAACATATTTGATCGAGACCAATTAATTAAAAAAATATATAAATTAATTCACACGTAAACGCAATTACATATTTTAAAAAGTAATTTCGAGAAATAGCCTTATTTCCAGTTACTCCTACTAATAACATCTGTAGCATATAATTTTAAAACACTTGCAATAATATTTAAATATTTCTCTTCTGTATTTTTTATTTTATTTTCAGTGCTTTAAAATTATTTCTAGTAATACCAGACTTTAAAACTATAATTATTACTAGCAGCCTATAATTTTAGCGCAAAGAATCAAAAAAAATCAGACGAGAATTGAGCGATTGTATTTTTCTCTGAATTCGATATAAGTACTAATCCCATTTATTTATTTTTATTTTATTTTTATTTTATTTTACAAAGTATTACAATACAAAGTGTACCTAGAAACTAGTCACGAAGAAAATAGCCTTAGTTTGAATCAACGGTCAAAAGTTTTGTCAAATATGATCCAGCTTCAATTGCCCCATTATGAAACGTTTTAAATGAAATTGACACTTCACATTTCGCTCTAAAATGTTATTATTTTGATTACTTGTATGCATAAAGTATTATTAGAAATCGTTTATTATGTGATACCTACCAGTACCTAAGTAAGTTAAGATCAGAACCGTGCGGAAAGGAAAGAGCAAAGAGAGGCCTATACCCAGCAGTGGGTCAAGTCAGGCTGTGGATGATGATGATGATGATGATGATGATGTGATACCAAAATTTGATGAAGTTAATTTTCTATAGATTTTGAACGGAAAAAATCCTCAATTTTCAATTTAAAACAAATGACAGTCGACTTGCCAACTGAACTGAAAAAATATTTGATACTGGCCGAACTGCTTGTCGTATTGATGTGTAAAGGCCTTATTAAAAAGAAGACGAAGAACTTAAATGTCATATCTAACTACATAATTCTTCAGAAAATGTAAGTAGCAGAAACACCTGTACCAAGTTACTTGGTGTCTAATAAGGGCTCTGATTACATAGTCCTGTAGTCAGGATTACATAGCGTGATCCCATAATGATTGCGCGCAATTGCAACTGATACGTGATCAATCATCTCATTGGTTGGAAGAATAGTTATACTTCGTAACGATATTTAAAAAATATAAAAATTTAAGAACGTTGACTTGAGAACCTTCTCCGTTCTTTTCGTCGGTTAAAAAAAGAAGTAGCAAAGAGTTTTTTAATTTTTTATAATCGGATAGATCAGTTGAGCTATCTATAGATCGTTTGCAACGGTCTGTAGGTAGCTCAACTGTTTAAGTATTTTATATATCCTATGTACATTTTGTAAAAACTGTAAGTCTTTTTATTACATAAATATAATATTAAAATTGACCCACCACAATCGACGGTAAAAATACTTTTTATAATTAGATCAAATAAGCCGTATTCGTGCGTACCAGATTTTTCACACGCAATTTGGTCGAGTTTTGAACATAACTGACCTTGAAATAATAATTATCCGCAAGCAAAAGGACGTAGGTACATCGACCAAAAATAATAAAGCTCAAGTAGAAACAACCATACATTATAAAAAGGAAAACATATAAATGATTACTTAAATAAATTATTGCGATAGCCCACAAAAGTGTACGGTCATTTTTAACTGTTGTCCATCCAATCCATAAAACTGTATAATCTGCAACAAGAAGGTCACTTCTTCATGTAAAAGTACCTCCAAATAGAACGACTCAATAAATTAAACTAAAATAAAACGAAAAATTTACGACTCAAAAACGTCGCAAAAAACTTTGTCCTGATAACCGAGCCACACCAAAAAAGTAAGCAGTATCATTAAGCACACAAAATATGTTTTCCATTTACACAGACGCTTCGCTTATAATTTTGTATACGCTGAGTGTTTACTCAGTAAGAAGTGCTTCGGATCTGTAACACCTGCCGCGTTTTCCCACGGCAGCGTTCGGGCATGTTCGGCTGCGCTCGGGCGCCTTCGGGTGCGATGGTGTTCAACATGCCTTGATCACACGTACCGAGTAAACCGGCGAGACAGTGACGTATTTGACATACACTGCGCGTCGACATCAGTTTTACTGTTGAACGTTGCAGCGTTAGCGCGCAGTGTATCTTAAATACGTCACTGTCTCGCCGGTTTACTCGGTACGTGTGATGCGCATGCGTGGTGCACACTTATCTAACTCGTCACGCGTCAGAATCAGTGTGGTACGACGCTAACGTTTTTTAAGTGCGTGCCTATGCATCGGCGGAATAACAATTTTTGTTATCTATGTTTTGTTATTGAATACGACCGTGATTGAAATACAATAAGCGAATAATAATGGTATAATGTTGTTCGTAGAAAATATTAATATAAAATAGCAATATAACATAATATAATTCTATAAGTGAATACGAATTAAGGCCTACTAATTATTTGACCTACATTCATTATACCTACTTATTAGTCCCTAATTTTAAAAGTTGATTGTAGTTAATCCATGTTAAATAAAAAAATAATACTTAGTTGTTTTTATTTAAGTATATAGATAGATAGAGATTAGACAATTTAAGTCTTTCTAGTCGTTAGTCTAGTAGTTAATTATAGAGTACCTAAGTATAATTTATTAAAGTCGTAACAAGATGTTTTTTAGGCCTTCCAAAAAACATAAGTTGCACGTTCATTACCTTAAGCATAAAAAGCAACTGAGTATAATAACCATTAAAACTGTTATTTAAACACAGGTAGGTACCTAGTTTTATTTACACTGACAATGTGAGTACTGTAGTATATTATGCAAACAAAACAAACATTAACCGACATAAACAACCGCCGTATATGGCGAAGTAAGCGTATTGCGATATTTTAAAACGCTCCGTTATAATGAGACGATAAAAACTGTGCGTAAAAATAGGCGAGTAAAGGGTAATATACACTTTTAAACTTATATTTTTCAAGGATTAAAATTCGTGTTTTGTAGAAGAATGACGGCGTTGTACGTTTGAAATATATGAAATATAGGTATTTATTGTTTGTGAAACTAGGTTAGCCATAGATGTTAGTCATTATTTTAAGGTTTCGTACTCTAGCTCCTACCGATTGGTGTACAAACATGATTACACAATATTAATACTTATAACTTATATCAATCAGAAAAATTTACATTATAACTTTGTCTTGCAAAAATTCGTCAGTCGAATAGTACGCTTTTTCATTTACGACACTTTTTTCATTAACATTACGTTTGTACGTATATTTTCGAAAGTGATAAATAGTGTTATTATAAAGCTTTTTAAAGGATATTGATTTGAGGATCGGGTAATTTTTAGATAAATTGCGAGCGAAACATTTCTATTTTATATTTTTTTTAGGGTTAAGCTCGCCTATCTGTACATGTTTTATGTTTAAGTTTTTCTCTTGTTATGTTTTGTGTACAATAAAGAATAAAGTAACATAGATATTCTCTGGGAATAAAATAATAGGAGTCATAAATATTGATTTGGGTAGGTATGACAATAAGTATATACAATAAACATGGCAAATAAAACCATAGTACTTAATAATCAATAATTATATTTCATTCACAATAAGCTTTATAACACACAGCTTAAATAGACATAAAATGATTTTAGTTTAAGTAATTTAAAAAAAAATGTTTTGTCAGTGTGATTACTCTTTACACAGTTAATACAAAATGAAATAATTAATCGGTCCAGAAACTAGTTAGCAGGTTTGTAGTACAATAATAAAACGCAGTCCGCTATAAAACCTGTATTGGTAGAAAATAGTATCATACGGACTATCAACAAAGTTGTAGCATAAATACTGCGTGAAATTAAGCTAAGCTAATTAAATTAAACAAAAAAACTTAGGCTAAATTTAGTATTAAACAATAGGAAGGATAACTTCAAAAAACAATGATTTGATTTTCATTAAGAACTAGAAAAGAAAAAAAAACAAAAAAAACTTAAAAACCTTGAAAAGCTTGAAACTTGAAAAGCACTAATAAATATTTAAAAATAATTATATCTAGAAATGAGTTTTATAGCACAGACACATATTTAGATATGACTACAAGGATATCATAAGCAAAGAAAAAAAATGTCTGAAAAAAATTATATTTCACTAATTAGATACATAAAAATATGATAATTACAAAAATGGCGGTATCACTACCACTTATATTTGTATAAAGTAATAAATAATTTTATGACATGCTCAAAGTCTTTTGTAATTCAATATCCTAAAAAGTTTTTAATAGTCATTATTTCAGGAAACTTTGTTAAATAAACAGTACTTAAAAATACCGTTACTAATATAAACACATTTAAAAATATCATATCACAACATCAATTATAAACCAATAATATACTTGCAAAAAATGTATGCAGTTTGTTTCACCTGCTCGGTTCTCCCACGGTCGACAACATGTATTGCTCATTTTATTCACAACTTCTTTGCATTTTAAATAACCACTTTCCTTCCATTTTTGTCATTTTTCGGTTCGGTTTCAAAGTCGTGTTTTTTATGTTGGATTGCCGCGAAAAGACTGTTTCCTATGTAAAAAATAGTAGGTACGTCATTTTTCGGTTCGGTTTCAAAGTCGTGTTTTTTTATGTTGGATTGGTGTGAAGTAGCCTGTTTCCCATTAGTCTACTTACTTACTAAAAAGTTCAGAAGTAACTTTAGATTTCGAAAAATATATATGTTTCAAGATAAATAAACTTGACAGAGAAATATTACTTTTGGATTTAATATTTAAAATTCACCAAAATTCAAAATCGGTAAATCCATTTTTTTTCTCGTTGGATATGTCATATAAAAGCGCGTACGAATTGTTAAAAACTTTTGTAAGTAGGTACATATTTATATAAAAAAAGGTTTAATATACTTACTTAAATACTTAATGTACTTAGGTACCTCATTTTTTATACAAAAATAGGTAAGTATAGTATAATTTATATTGTAACATAATATTTTTGAAAAAGTGTCTAATGGGGTTTTATAATTTAAAATACTTAAGTACCTACAAAAATACTAACATAAATAAAACTATTATTTTCAGAGTTTTTGGTTTCATTGCATTTTTTATAAGTAACCTAATAAAATATTTTTGGGGAGGGTTTATTTCTTGTTTCTACCTGTTTTTGTATGAAACACTTGTTGGTGCGACCAAAAAATATCACATTTGCAGGTGTGCTATTGTTAGTCAAAATATTCACGGGTCTCGGATTTGAACCCATTGTGGTGCAGGTTTGGGGCAAAACTTGACACGGCAAAAAAATGTTATTTTAAGCCACTACAAAATAAATTAAAATATTATTAAGTATATTAGATTCGACCAATTTGATGTGATTTTACAAAAAAATATTTTAAGCAATTAAACGATAAATTTAATCATAAGTAATATATTTTCATATAAGTACTTACTTACCTACACACTTAAGTTATTTTTCCCTGGTTACTATCCCTGAATAGGTATAAATAATGAATATGATAATTTAGTTAAACAAGAAAAAAAAACAAACCGAATGCAAATAAATAAATCGGTACCTATCTGAGAACGTGAAGCAATGTCAATGTCTGTAATAACGTTTTTTTTTGAAATTGTATTATGTAAGTATTCAAAAGAATATCACATAAAAATAAAAAATATGCTCAACGTTTCTCTTTGACATTATAATCGTAACTTCAAGATCTCGACATGCAGCTTTTAATAGCTTTTAAATTTAGCAAAAACAATTACTTAGCTAAGTTTTTTTTTTAAATAAAATCATTATAAGTAATAATATTCAAAACAATATCACATAAAATAAAAAGACGCTCAACGTTTCTCTTTGACATCATAACTCTAACTGGAATCTAACAAGATCCCGCCATGCTTTCAGCTAATCAATTTTCACGAATTTTCATCAAATCTGGCGGGAAAGTTGATCACGCCTAGGCCAGCCTCTGGCCGTGATTGGCCGAGCTTGGCCCGACCCGGCCAATAGAAACGATTGTTTCGGCCCACCGCCAATGGCGCACGCCTTCCTAATGTCTATTTTAGAATTTGGTTTCAGAATCTGATCCAATGCCAAACGCTACACGTCAATAAATATTGTGATAATTATCATGATATTTACATAAGTATCTTGGTTTTTGTATGTTATGTATATTGTGATCCATCAATACATTACCCTACACGTCAATAAATATCGTAATCCGATAGTATATATTGGCGGATCACAATATGGATCTTGCCTTAGCCAATGACATATAAATTCTAAATTCAAATCGTTAAGTTTTTTTCATAAACCTATTTCAGACGCCAGTCTTTCACGTTAAGTCATTCACTTAAAAGTTTTGTTTTTAATTCTTTATTGCCAGTGTGTTACAGTTACGTCATTCTACCATATTTTTGTTCTTCGTAAGCATTTATTAAGATATGAATAAGTAAATAAATAATGCTGGACAATCCACACAACATCATCTAGTCCCAAGCTAAGCAGAGCTTGTGTTATGGGTAATAGAAGACTGACATACTTAATACATTACATAAATACATACTTTTTATTATAAGTAAGTACATATAATACCCAGAACACCCGAAATAAATATTTGCAGATCGTACTAACATTTATCCCAGGCGGGAATCGAACCCGCAACCTCCGCGTCGCAGGTGGACCTTCGCCCGCCGCGCCACATCGGTCGTCAAAATAAGTAGCTACTCATTGATAAAAGCTACTAGATTGTAAAGGATATAGGCTTCAATAACCCGCGACAGCCTATCAAAAAGATATTATAATCAATCGCTTAAAGTAATGTTATAAATATTAAACCGACGGCCTATAATTCCGATTGAGATAAAATCATAGAACTCTAATTACTCAATTATCTTTAAGAACCTAGAAAGGTTACTAAAATTTTCTGCTAGAATAATTCTTGATTTTGATAAAAATATGTGTTAAAAGAACCGTAAAGGGCTATTGAAATGTAAAGCTCCTTGATATTTGCATTACTTGGCATTTAAACTTTTTGATTATTTTGTTTTCTTTGATTACTTACCGTTAGTAAATAATCCTTAGCTTTAGATTAAGTCGTAAAGTGCTACTATTCAGTGGTAGATAAATTAATTAAATAAGTACTTGAGTTGCTTAATTATTAATTATATAAAGCCTTAATATAATCTAAAAATATGGTCAAACTATCTGTAATAAAGTCCAAAATTTCAAGAATCTGAAAACACCACTGCTACCGCCATCTCGTAGCAGATGAATGAACTATCAATATAGTTTTGTAAAGTCACCACTGTATCTGATGGCGCTGTTGTAAACATAAATACATTTACTTTTTTCAGTAAGTGCATACTGTTTTCAGTAAGTAAATATTTTACTTGGTAATGCTAATAATCTTTTATTTGGTTGCATTATAAATATCTTTATACATATAATGCTTCCAAAAATTAGTAAGTATTGATAAATTTTGTATTAATATGTATTATTAAAAATTATGGTAAGTAACTTAATATTATTAGTTACCAAAAGTTTTGAAAAAAAGTAGGTATTTTTTTACGATTCCTAAATAAAATATTTCCAAAATAAGAATCAAAAATGAAAAGCGCGTTAAAACTGTACTCCGTGAAAAACCTGAATTCAAACAGCGCCCTCTTGTGTTCCATTTCATCACTAAACTCTCGGCCCGTGCGCTGAAACCGCCAAGCACGAGCCAATCTACCCTACCTCTCTCTTTCTACCCGTAGAGCTTTTATGCTCTGACTCTTTCCCTCAGTAGCGTCGGCTTGTCGCGCGTCTCGCTCTTATCGCATCGATCATTGATCTTTTTGGATTCGAATGCGGTAACTCGAGCGGCGCGCGCTCAGCCTTCGGCCACCGCGCGCGTCTCGCTCACACGCGCGCTCCTAACTTACAGTTGTCTCGTGTTTCTTTACTGCCGTTTTATTATTTCTTGTAGATGATCACGCGATTGTGAGCTGTCGCTTGGCGCGCACACGTCATATCGTGCGTCCTGCTCTGTCTTGGGTGTTTAGACGGGTGTTTCGTCTCGTTCTAGCCGGCGCATGTCGGACTCGCTGCCGTGCGTCGATGTTTTGGGAAGTGCACCCGCCCGACGTTCCCACGGTTCACCTTCGGCCGACTTCCTTACGAAAAAAACAAACAAGAGCACTTTGTTGAAGAAAATCGACGTCTGCCGGTCGCGCTGAATGATTAATACAATTATGATCGCGCACGGTGCTACCTACTTGACTCGAGTCGGTAATAATAGTTCTTTATAAGGGACACGTGGTGGCCGCTCTCGTTATTGTGATTGAGCCTCATTTTTCGGTAAATGCATTACAAGCGTAATTATGATTCCGTTACTTTTGGAATTAGATGTTTGTTATTGAGTTGTGAGACGTGGCCCACAGGCGTAGAGAGCGCGTAGACCTCTCGTAGCTATTACCTATTAGGTACTATAATGACAACTGCTAAATCGTTTAATGATTTATACTTAGCTCTTAAATCTTAAAAATAAAAGCTTAGAAAACACGAACTGAACCTGATTTCGAGTATTTGCTATTAATTTACAAAAATACTTAGACTAATTGCTTAATATACTTAGGTAGGTACACTCATTCACAATTTTTATAAAAAAAAATTTTTTGTAAGTAAGTACAAACTTTATCAAGCTTTACATAGAAACCTATTTATTAATTAATTTATAAAACTGTAATCAAAATCAAAGCACCGTTGTTCTAGCATCACAACATCGCCTATTTAAAATCAAACGATTCTATTCTAAGCTTTAAAACATTTGATATACGGTACAAAATTGTTTAACACGTTTATATAGTCCACGATATGAGAAATTGCTATACTATTTTAAACTTTATTCCCTTAAAATACGGTACAAAATTGTCTGAATACTTTATGGGGTCCATGGTATAAGACGTTGCGTTGAGTGGCAGATGGCGAATCTTCCTTTTTATGCGGGACGCGTATTTAACCAAACGGGAGTTAGGATAGCTTAGTGTGGATAAGACATGATTTACTTAAATTAGTGTCTTTAGTACGTAGACTTGTTTAGCTACATCTAGACTATAAAAAGAAATATTAAAGTTTATTATTAAGTAAATTTAAAGTTATTAATTGTCCATTTGGATTAATAATGAAAAAACTCTGAAATATAAATTTATGTTGAAAACATCGATTGAAACCTCGATTGTATCTTAAGTAGGTAAAAAAGTGACCGAAATATCGGGAAATAATCAAACTCACAAATCATGGTAAATATCCCGTTTATAATGAAAACTATGTTCAAAACCGTGATAGTTTCAAATATACCTACCTACCTAGTAGGTTCAAAGGAATAAAGAACGAATAAGAAATATTATCGGCCGGTTCCTGGAAACCCAAATCACGATTCATCCGAGTTTGACACATAGTACATAATTGTTTGATTCTGTTTCTCAAATTATTGCTACACCCAAACTTGGGTACATTATGTACTTACTACTAAGACCTTGTGTACATAATGAGGACAATAAAATACTGAATACTGATTTTTTTGTTGATCATCGTTCGAGAAACCGGCCGAATGTGTCCTATCCACACAAATCGTGTAGAGTTCTGGCATGTGCTCAAGAAACAATATAGTGGTGCACGAGATCCCGAGGGTGGCGCGTTCCCACGGCTCCCCTTACACGTGGCCGCCAAACAAATACCTACTGTTTTGCTTCTTTTGGACCGATGACAGACATTTAAGCGTCGGCATAAACATTCAAGGCCTGTACCTCTACCATGAGATGTCACAGTAAAATCGCCTGACTTTACTACAGTAGTTACGTCAATATTAGTATGACGAATTTTAGTACCCAACTATCCGCTAGAGGCGCTGTACAAATCTTCATACATTTTTTTAACTACAGACGCTAGCGAGTGTAGTAAATATAGTATAGTAAAAACTCATGGTAGTGCCACTGTTCGATTTAATCTAAGGGAACTATGGGAACTAGATTCATCATCAACCTAAGTCTAAGTTAATCTTTATTCTATTAATCACGTGAGGTGTTTTAAGGGGATCAAGCTACACCTTTCCAAAACTCACTGAGGAAGAGGGGTGGTCTTAGCATATGTCGCGTCAGACAAAAAACTTAAATAAATCAAGAAATCGGTGTACCAATTTTTGTTTAAATCAGTTGGAAATAATTAATCTGTAAAGTCTCAAAGATCTTTAGAATGGTCTTATATACTGGTTTCTAGGTGCCAGTTCCAGACCAGAGCCAGAAACAAGCAAGAAACTAAGGCCTTTTCCTACCGTTTGTATGATCCTGCTTACAAATCTCCTATATCTGTCCACTTCTAGACGTAGGTCTCCCAAGACGCACCACTGAGCCCGGTCTTCGGCTCTTCTCATCCAGTGTTTGCCAGCTACATTCCTTGTGACATCGTTCCATCTCGTCGAAGCGTTCAGTATCAGTTTGCGTAAATTGTCAGTTCTACTAGGGAACTAAATTTCTGATAGAATACTTTGTAGTGAATACATACATCGCTACTCTCATATTCAGAACAAACATCAGAATTTGTTTGCCATTACCCAAATGTGAGAGGGAATCACAGCGAGAAAGGGAGATACTTTTATATACTTATCTTGAATCGTAGCTGTCAAAAATAAGTGCTTGTCCGTCTTCTTGTTCTCTGTCACTTAGAATACAATCAGCCTTTTGTTTTAAATAAAAACCTTCGCTTAGTTACATATCTGAATGTTTATAAAGCTTTTATTTATGCATGGTAAAATAAACAAGCCTAAGTATACAATAAGGCTAGAAATATTAACTATGAATGAATAACATAATATTATTAGCCGTCTAGATACAGCGAAGGGATTTTTTTTTATACAAATTAAATGAAGTTAATTGATGACAATATAAAATCGTATTAACTTGATCCATTTTAATTTCCGTTCAACAGTAAACGTTAAATTATTTTAACTAGGTTTTAATAACTACTGAATAAAACTTTTGAATCCAATAACTACTTTTATGGTTAGCCGTAAGACTAAACCCATAAATATAATAGAATGCGATAAATCGCAAAGTCGAAGGTATACTAGTATACTACCCTGGTATATCGTAAACGTATCGAAACTGTGACGTATTTGAGATACACTGCGCAACAACATCGGTTTTACTGTCGAACGTTGCAGCGTTAGCGCGCAGTGTGTTAATACGTTACGTTTACGATTGTCACATTTATTCGTGCTCAGTCTGACACGATACATCCGCTGACTATACTGTGGGAAAAGCAGACAGGTGTTGTCACTTCAAAACCATTATCTACAGCTTAATTACACACCTTTTACAACCCACCAGCTTTATCGCCCTATCTTTAAGGTCGAGAATCGTATATCACGGTAATGAAGATAAGATCTTCGAGTACACGCGTAAAGTCGTCAGGGCAAATGAAAGGCTAAACGTTTTGAGGTATCAATATGGTCATAAAACTGTATTGAGATGGAGAATACATTTTTTGTTCGGGATGGTGTTTTATGTGAATTTACGTCTGCATACAAACTTCATGTATTCTACGTGTTGTCAGTTTTTCATTGAACAAATCGATTGGTCATCACCATGTACAGTCATGCTCATCTTTATTTCATTCGACTGTAAGATAACACTTAATTTTATATCGAATGAACTTGATAAATTTTACAAAATGTTAAGTTTTTGTATATGTCAGTCACCATTTGAATTATCTACAGTGTGTAAAATTGACATTATGATAATTTACTTTTTATCCTTAGTCGTACCACTTTTTCATCTGCAATATATTCAATATACTTTACTACTTCATCAGCATCATCATCAACCTATATCAGTTCACTGCTGGACGTAGGTCTCTCCAAAGACGCGCCACTGAGCCCGGACTTCTACTACTTACTTACTGACATTATTTACCTGACTTGAAGCCAGAATTTAGTATCAAAGCATCAAAGGGGTGCATGGAAAGAGCCTCCTCGTGGCGCACACCGGTAACAGCTAGGCACGGTAAAGCAGTGTCTGGTCTGGCTAATCTTTCCAACACGATGCTACTACAAAATACAGTTGTAGCATCGACACGATAAGAAGAAGAAGAAGTATCAAAGGCTTTAGTGTTTCACACCGTGTATAAATTCGGAAAGCCCTGCAACTGCTCATATCCTTATTTTTTGCGATGTAAAGGATAGCTTGGAAAACGATACTAGTACCGAATGGATTTGGTTTCATTTTATCTTAATAATGCTCGCATTTTTGTGGATTCATATACACAGGTAAAATCAAACCAATGTTGTAGGTACAATTATTTAATTTTACGTTTTTGAAACCCTTGACCTGCGTGCGACTCATTATATTATTTTATATAATATTTTTTTTATATTTTGTAGCTGCCGTTGTTTCAAACGAATTATTTCAGTATAATTTAGAAAAATATATAGTTTTTTAGCTGTATTTTGCGATGTGATGTCTCATTCTTGATTATTTACATACGGTATATTTACTGATTAACTTTGTAAATGAAGCTTCCGATAGAATTGGATTATAACAACCTTATTGCGCATTTATACACAGTAAAACACGAAATAACGATATAATTTAACAACATTATTCATTAATAAACTTTATGAGTAAAACCTGATTACCTTCGCTGTATATTGATCAAAACTGATCAACTTGATCCTAAATTTATGATTTATTTATTGGTGACACTACAGCTGATCATATTGTGCTATTTTTGTATCTTTTTGGTTATAATTCTTATTTTCTTATTAGGTCAGCTAGTGATATAAATAAAAGTATTCAGATAATTTATTCATAAACAAACTTAAGGCTATTTGTATTTCCAAAATGTACATATTATTAAAATTTTTCGTTTTGCTATCTTTATATTTTTGACAATTCCCATAGTATCTATGTAAATTATAGCCTATGTGTTATTCCAATGTATAAACTACATTACTGTATAGTTTCATTTAAATCCATTCAGTAGTTTTTGCGTGAAAGAGAAACAAACACACATACACAAACTTTCGCCTTTATTTGGTGGGATAGGATGAAGATGCGAGCGCAACTGCTATTTTTGATAAAACAGTACACCAATAAAAAAAAACTCTCTCCCCTAATCCTTTCAATTACCGCACAGGGCATTGAAGACAGTTTAATTACGTTTCAATTCATCAGAGTGCTTAGTCCGAGTGTGCATTTTAAATCTCCCTACTCTCGAGCAGAGAGTCGTCTCTCTTATTTTTGTATGGATATCGGCTCGAGAGTAGGGAATTTTAAAATGCAACCTCTGACTAAGCACTCAGTAATCCCCACTCTCCCCTAATCCTTTCAATTACCGCCCAGGACATTGAAGACAGTTTAATTACGTTTCAATTCGTCAGTAATCAAATAATCCCGTGTCATCCTGCAATCAGTGCTTCCCGATGGATTGTGCATTGAAACAAATGAAAGCTCGTAAAATAAGCAGTTATGAGATCGTTAAATTCAATAATAAATCGTTTAGCGAATCGTAAAACTTCTAGTGGACGTGATTTTCTACTTTAACGGATGAATTGTTTTTGAATGATGTTATGTTGCGAATTTCTTATTGCTTTTTATAAATTAAATACCTAAATTTAGTTTATTCACTGTACAAGGTTTTTTTGAGAAGGGTTGTGATAGCCATGTCTAAAAACAAATGAGTTTTCTTGCTGATAAAAGGTTGTTTTTTACAAAATAATGACGAAAAATGTATGGAAATAGCATTTTTTTTTCAAATGTCTTTTTATTAGATTTTTCCTAACTAGTTGCTCAAACTGGTTTCCATTGATAAGTTTTAATACAGGGTAATACAATACATATTTACATTTGTTACACCCTGTATCAAAACTGTAAGCAAGGCTACTACAAAAGTTCGACCACCTACATTGGACACGCATACTATAATAAGCATAATTCTTTAAAAAATGCCCACTTATAGCAATTTCTAGTACCCATGGGCAGATTCGTACAAAAACGCAATCTTCTACAATCATTTGTCACGGGCTGAATACAGCAGGCATCTAGACAAATGACTATCGGAGCGTAAGCGTAGCGAAAATCACCAAAAAGTATTTTTTTTTTTGCGTTCTGGGAACCTCGTCAATCATTATTCGAATTAGTAGTATCGATCATCATTTATCTTGTAACTGTAAAAAATTAAATATCCTTAAATTGGACTTGTCAACCGTGTCTTGCAAAAGAATTGTGTATTGTAATTCACATTGTTTATGAGCTGTGGATTTTCTTAAATAAATAACGAACTACAAACTTGCTCTTACTCATGTTGTAGTTAGATACTGACCAGCATCGAGTGCAACTTTAAAAATCGTTTTCGTTTTCGCATAACGCTAAATCCAGTGCGATTGTCTAGTACAAGTCCATCACAATAAGTCACATGCAGAATAATGCAGATGTTTCTTGTGGGATATGGACATCGGATAGGTTAGGTGTCACAGGACCAATTTAAAGTACATTAAGATGATAACTCAATTCAAGATTATAGTACTAGAGAGATGAAGACATGTAAACAGCTTAAGGGTGAAACTAGTCTTACATTAAGCTCTTGGAATGATTTGGAACTAGATAAATAAATAAATAAATAAATAAATAAATAATGCAGGACAATCCACACAACATCATCTAGCCCCAAGCTAAGATGGCGTTCTGTGAACTGTATTTTTATGAGAAATGAGATATGGCCTAGTTTAGTAGCTAAGCCTTGTTTTGAAATTTATTATTTGTTATAATAATTACTTTTTTGTTTCTAAATTGTTTTAACATAATATTTGTGTTTATATAATTGTTTTTTTCGAATATTTCTAATAGTTACACTGTTTTTTTATTAAGTTAAATTATTTAAATAAATTAGGTGTGATGTGAAAAATAAACACAAGTTCAATGAAGCTTTAAAATTGATTATCAATTAATTTTCTAAATAAATAAAACATTTTATTTTAAAATCACGTCGTTGGAAAGCACATATTTACAGCAAATACTTGAATCAAACAAACTCTGATGTCTTTAGACAAACAAAATATTAATTAGTACATAATCAAACATCCGGAGTCTCGCCTATGTTGTCTTATTGGTCCTAGTTACCGTACCAAACTAGAGACGATTATAAAACTGAATTAAAAAGAACCTTGTATATACCTGTCTTGTGACCTCAAGTGACCCAGTTTTGTGCAAAAATAATATAACATCAAATTGATGTCAAACTGATACAAACATCATACACCGTGGCCTAGAGACACCCAAGCCGCAATTAACGTCTAACCCCCCATCTTATAAAAAGTCGTTGACTTTAAGTCATCATTACGTATGGTAATCAGTACTTCAAGTCTGCGCTAACTTTTTATAAGATGTAGGTCTTTTTTATTTAGACAAGAAAGTTCTATTTTCACAATTTTATCAACTTGGTTAAAATAGAAGTAGCTGATCAAACCGCAAGTTTTCTAACCATCCCCTTTATATTGTAACATCATTCTTTCCGAAACATTTTGCGCATTTATCAATTACTAGCGTTTCTAGGTATGTTTTATATGTTGTACCTACCTATATTGGATGGCTAATATTAAATGATAATTTTATACCAATTGTATATCAATGTCTATTCTAAAATTTCTATATCTATCTGTAGCATTTGCGTAAGTACTTATGGAAATAAGTCCCATTAAGTCTGATTTAAATGTTAGTCCTGCCCTTACGGCAATCTGGTCAATACAGACATTACCGATGATGTGCATAAGGCACGGTGAAGCAAAAAACAGAGTGATAAACAACAATGTGATATGTTTTGTAGTGTAAGCAGTTTGCGAAACGAAGTAGGTACCTACATAGATTTTTTTTTCTAGCCTTAGTAGGACAGCTACTGAGTAGTTTTCAGCTTGCCTTAGATACCTACCCCAAAATTGGTGCTAGCTCTCGGACTACCTAAGTTGTCCCACTGCTGGGCAGACGCCTCTCCTAAACTCCTCCACTTAACGCGGTCCTTGGCAGTGTTCCACCAATCCACATTATTTTAGTAAAGGAAATTAATAAAGGCAAACGCGTTACACTGTGGGGCGCATCATCATTTAATATTAGTTTTTTTGACCGAGAGAGCGAGCGACCTTTCGCGACCGACCTACAGAGGCTTACCTAATTGAATAGGTACCAGTTTTTTTTCGTTTGCAAAGATTTCTGATTAATATAGTTTTTTTACCGAGATTTCCGATTTCTCGCGTCTTACAGAGGCTTACCACAGGTTTGAACAACCCTGTTCTATAGCTACATTATTACTATTCCAAGGGTTATATACGGTGGGTTAATGCAAATAGAGTAATTTCGATACAGGTACTTACAGATTTCACCCCGCAGCCTGATTTAAATTTTTGTATGATTGAGTTAGCCTCATTTACGGCCGGTTTCTGGAAACCCAAATCACGATTGATCCTAGTTTGACACATAGTAGGTAATTGTTTGAATTTTTGGTTGTTTATCGTTCGAGAAACCGACCGTTAAAGTTTAACTTTGTTATTTTCTTTGATTTTGTTATTTTTATTCTAGAAATATAATGGGTATTGTGTAAATATGGTATCTAAGTATTCAGAAATCGTGCCGAAATATCGAGAAATAATCAAACTCACTAATCATGCTAAATATCCCGTCAATAAATGGAATGTCAAAAAAATAACGGCAATTACTTACGTTTATAACATTTTTGGACTTGTTTATCGATTTATGACATATGACTGATGCCAAACTTTTTATCAAGTCTTTCTCATTACATGTTACATTAGTCACATCTAAAATATACTTTTTATTTATTATTTTCAAAAAGGCTTCGCAAGCGACCTCTTCACCTCGAAATTCTAAGTAGGTTGGTTGAATCACGACCTAGTAGAGCACGTTGCTATCTAACTGAAATTGCTTGAATGTACCTTGAGCCATGGTCGTTGACATCTTTATTTAGCGTCTAAAAATAGGTTACAAACGCACTTCACGACCAATTGAGCTGTGACAGGCGTCACAGCAGTTGGTAGGAGGTCTGCCTTCCATGCTGTGGGTCGTGGGTTCGATTCCCACCCAGAGCAAATATGTGACGACTAAATATAATATTTTAAATAATACGTAAACTAGCTCAGTCTCAATGTGAAAAGTAACTAAAAAATATTAAAAATTGTATTCTAACTACCTAAGAGGTTTATAAACTTTTTTAGGTAAGCAGGTAACTATTATAACTATTAATAAAAAAAAGGTTAAAAAAAACAATGACAATCAAAAGCTTTTGCTGAAAATCATCCCTCAATTCCCTCAATAAAAAACAAAAGACTGTTACATAATAATGAAATAATTTAAGAATGGCAGAAAATGCAGTATTTAAAGAAAATTCAAATAATATTAGGTAAATCATATGAGTGATTATGCGATTTAGATAACATTCCAATGCAAACTCTTTAAATTAAATAATTTTTGTTATCAATTATCTTTCTGCATCAACATCGAACGATCGTTACGTATGCGATAACACTAAAATTAGCAGTCAAAACAGAAATATTCTCTAGATTATACTTGATATCACAGGTATTTAGGCTCATTAATAGTTCTCATTGATATTATTAAAAAATAAATAAATACAATAAATAATGCTGGACAATCCACACAACATTATCTAGCCCCAAGCTAAGCAGAGCTTGTGTTATGGGTACTAGAAGACTGACATACATAATACAATACATTACATACTTAGATAGATATTTTTATTATGCATATAAAATACCCAGAATAAATATTTGCAGATCGTACAAACATTTATCCCAAGGCGGGAATCGAACCCGCAACCTTCCGTGTCGCAGGCGGACCTTCGCCTACCGCGCCACATCGGTCGTCAATTTATGTTGTACGCTATTTATGTTGTAAACAACTGAAAATTGAGTGTAGTTTTAAAGTAACATATATAAATAATAAAAAAATATCATAGCGAGAAACAGTAGTAGTAACCAATAACACATAGTTCATTAAGTTCAAAATCAATATTCAGTCACCAATAACGAGTACGCAATTTCATATGAGTTACAAGATGAGAGCACTTTTTAGTAACACTTCATGTATTTTTTTTATACAAGCGTTTGCCCTTGATTGCAATCTCCTGAGATAAATTGATGATTTGTTCTGAAGTGCATGCTGATTCACAGCAAAATTGAATCTCGCTTTTACGCATCTGGTGATTTCATACACTGTTTTTTTAATAAAATAATTGTTGTGTCTCTTGATTCTAAATTCTTTATTACGTGTCCTGAAAGAGATCTGGGTACAAAAAAATCGCAATATAAGTACATACCTACTTACCTATCTTTTTGACGTTGACAGAGATCGGAGAAAATATTTTATTTATTTTATTTCCACGGAATTACTTCTTTATTGATATCTAACACTTCAAGTAATCACAATTATTGTTCATAGTTAGATAATTATTAATAATGATGTCAACAACTCAGCATAATGTAAGTATACCTTAGAGACACTAATTAAAATCAGTATTCTATATTTTTTATATGTATGTATAATAAAAATATATCTATCTATGTAATGTATTGTATCATGTATGTCAGTCTTCTAGTACCCATAACACAAGCTCTGCTTAGCTTTGGGCTAGATGATGTTGACACGCAAGAAGAAGAAGACTAATTAAAAAACCCGATTTATAGCAACTTTGAAAAAAATCCATAAATCGTCTGACTAACATCTAACCTAATCTAACTTTAAAATGGAAAATTATAATAACAAACCAAGAAAAGAGCATGATTCACCTTACAAGTTGCTACGTACACAGACACATTTATGACGCTACTTTATTGAGAAACTAAAAGATTTCGAAATGAATCACTTATTGTAACTTATGACGATTTAAATGTTATGTGGTTATGTAGTATTCATGACGTGTATAGTAATATTAATAATAAAAAATCATGGACATTACACACATCACGCTCTAGTCCCAAACTATGTCAAGCTTGCACAGACAAATAAATGATTTGATTTGATTTGTAATATGGGAACTAGAATGCTGATAGAATACTTTCTTTCTTGTAAATACATACATAAAATACATAGTAACCCCCAGACCAGAACAAATAACTATGTTCTTGACACAAACATTTTCTTAGTGGGGATCGAACCCACGACTGCATGGAAACCCACAGCACGGAAGGCAGAGCTACTATCAACTGAGCTGTGTCGCCGGTCTATAAATAAGGAATACTGATTTACTTAGTCGGGTTACGAATGTTACGACTAGCCTCAGTGTAAAATCTTTCTAAATAATAACTGCTATTTACAATATTGCCTACAATACCTACATATTATAAAGTATTGTAGGAAATATACTAAGTATAGTTACATTACAATTCTGATAATGTCTTCTGTATAGAGAGATATTAGTATGGATATTATAAAACAAATGAAAATGAAACATAAGCATTGCAAATATTGTATCATAGTATAGTAATAAGTAAGTTTTTACACAAGTTATAGTCTGGTGATTGTGTATTATAAAACAGTTTTACACAATAAAAAATAAATCCGTTATTGGCTTTGAATGAATCAATGATGTGGATTTTGTTCAATAAAATTAAATAACAACTTCGCATACTTTGGGGCTAGATAGCTTTGCTTAAAATATTCATACTGGTAAGACTTTGAATTACATTGTAGGTACCAGTAATTTTCCTTCACATAAATACCTACAAAGATTTTTATAACCTCAAAACTTGTCATAACATGATTCATCAGTCTTACAACCGTTCACGTATGATTTATGATGACCAGACCAATAGAATAACTTAGGCAGCTTTATTCTAGCAGTCTTAAAAGTACGTACAGAACGCACGCCTACTGCCACGCCTGTTGAACAAATATCGCTTGAGTTGTACAAACACCACCGTCCACTGTTTACAGAACTGATCCACCGAGCACTGTGCCACTTCTGTTTGATCAACTTAGCCTGTAAAAACTAGATACAGCCGGCAGACACGCCTTCTACGTTCCATCAACATTATTTGCTAGACGTTGCTAAAACGTTGTAGCGAGAGCGAGGATCAGAGGGCTTAGTCCGAGGTTGCATTTTAAAACTCCCTACTCTCGAGCCGACAGTCGTCTCTCGGATATCCATACAAAAATATAAGGATATCCGAGAGACGACTGTCGGCTCGAGAGTAGGGAGTTTTAAAATGCAACCTCGGACTAAGCCCTCTGCGGAATTTTGCTGTCAAATAGTGTCGAAGATCACAATATAATCTCAATGGCGCGTCTTGGATACCTAGCTGGATTGATATAGGTTGTTGATGAACACTGTCTTTTACACTGTCTTGTTATTCTAGACAACAAGATCTTGATGCTAAGCGCTTACTTAAGAAGAACCGTCCCAAGCCTTCCTACAACTCTTTGCACCCTGTAAAACGTGCTTCACAAAGTTTGGCTTTGCAAGTCACATCCGCTCCCATGTCCGGAGTTAGCAAGGCTCGCCGTTGGCGGATACGACAAGGTGGACATCATCAGTCGAAGAAAGTCGAAGGAAAATCATGTTTTTTTGTATTTCGTTCCACGCCATGATTTAAAGGGTTCTAAACACAGAAAGCCAATGTTTTGAACGATAGTGCGTGCGGTAGTGAAAAGTACGATAACGCGTGGCAGTCGTCATCCGCCCAATTAAATAAATAGCGCCAATAGAGTAACCAAACTCTACCGACAAACCCACTTGAGACTCTACTTCAAGTAAACAGATTCATATCAGATATCAGAGAGGCAACTCTCAATAAAATCTTGAATAAAATCAACGGCGAATTCAAATTCAGCTGTCTTTTGCAACTGATATTTTATGCCACCCCAAAAATACTTTACTCTTTTAAGTTAGTGCATAGCTTCTATCGCGAGCCTTGAGCGTGGAGACCGAATCCAGAAATTCCGTAATGAAATAACCTAACGAAAATAACCTAACACTCCGACCGGCGGCAAAAAATGTTATGCAATAGCTTTACCGCGACAGTCCCCGAGTGCCACACGACTTTTTCTTTCTCAACTGTTTCTTATGTATTTTATATATTTCTATATACATTTGTAAATACTGTAAGCTTGTTTGTGAATAATAGTTTTGTAAGTTTCTTTGCTTTTTGATTAAGAGAATTATCCCACAGATCCTCATGACATTAAAACGACCGTAACCACACACCTGTTTACTTTACATCAATATAAGTTCAACTCTACCTGATATTTTTCCATATCAAGTGCGCAGTGTCAATATTAACTAACTTTAATGTTGATTTTTTATAGATTACACTATATTGCAAGTATATTTTATAGTTCAAGAGATCGCGGCGCTTTTAGCTCTTCAAGTTACACTTTACATTTGAATTGAGATCGCGCTTTAGCACGATGGCTCGGTTTTAATTACCTACTCTAACAAAAATTCAGAGTCATCGACGACTTTTCGCAGACCTGTATAAGTACTTAAATTTATAACGTTTGCTCTCTCCGATTTCGTGTCAGTGAGAGTGACAGCTTTTACTGTTTTATTGATTTACAACATTATTATGTACTTTAATTCCATACATTTAGAAAATTGAGTAGTTTATTGATATCTTACTAATTAAAGCATAACGGTTTGATATGAGTACTGAAAAATGAGCGAATAATTTCAGCAAGCATGACGTAATAAAGCCACCACTGTCTCTCAGACTCGGGCTACGGTCGATACACCCAAAACTTAAAAGTAAGTAAACATATTCAATTATTTATCGATTGCTGGAAAAGGTATACGTTTTAAAATAACTCATATATTACTTATATCACCTCCAAATTTGTATACAGAAGATGATAACATGATAGATTGATAAGTGACGATGCTTTGAAAAATTGAACTTAAAATTATGTATATTTACTAATTTAAAATTAAATTTAAACTAAATAATGACGTTTTATTCTTGGCTGTAACACGGTTTTTATAAAAAGCTCCGCCGTTTTGGTCAAAAAAAATCTGCCTAAAATAAAAAATACATGGCTGTGCCGACTAAATGTATGAATAACGGCAGATACTTACTCGAGTGTGAGAAAAAGATTTATTTCAAATAGTTACAACCTTTATAGCATGAACAGTAATTTTTATTTCCGGTGAACAGTTATTGGTACATAATTTAATAATATAGGTAGTTACAGTTTGTTTCGTGAAAAGTTATATACCTTTCTTAGCCAAGGAATAGAAAGCTTTTCTTAATTCTAAAGAGTAATAAGTATTATGAAAAAAAAATATTATGTACCTACCTCTCATACATCTAGTCTAGTGTCCGAATACGGGCTTTCTTTAATTTCTAAGGAGTGATATTTTGCAAAAAAAACTTTTTATTTTTCATTCAACATCATCTAGTTTGAAACACAGCAAAGCTAGCACATAGAATAAACTACATCGTTTTCTTTAATTTTTGGTGGTGATCGAACCCACGATAGTTAAATATTGTGGATTGGATATCAACAGAGATGTGCGTGACGTATGCCCATAGTTACAAAAAAAACTATTTTTAAGTGACATTGAAAAATCAAGACAAAAACTTAAATTAAAAATCGTATGTAGCATCTACGTGGTTTGAATAGTTTTCCACCTGTATTTTCCAACTAAAATCCCAATTTAAATGTATTTATCACCACAGAATATTAAATCGATGACAGTAGCAATCGTCATAATCTATTATCTATTGTCAATAGAAAACGACTGGAATGTCCTTTAGATCGTCAACAAAGCAGCGTGCCCACGCGCTGATGTATTCAACGCGGCGATTGATGAAGTATAAAATTTCTTAGTACCGTCTCAGTCACAATGGAATTATGATAATTTATCGGTTGGCTTGTGCCGGCCGAGTGTGTGGGAACGCGCCCGGCACGGGCTTTCCCACGACAAGACAACGCGGACTGAAACGACGTATCCACGTCTCTGCTACCATCACTTACATCTTTCTTCTACCAAACTGACCCTTACGTCCATCGGCGTAAGGTCGCAAGTGTGACGCGGTTACCGTGAAGTGCCTTATCTAGGCTGTTTTAAGACGACGTTGTCACTTACGGCGTTTTGCAGTCTGATAGCGTAAGACAGAATTGGAGTAAGTAGCGTCACGGCGGCTTCG
Source organism: Ecliptopera silaceata (assembly GCA_932527185.1). Taxonomy (NCBI): domain Eukaryota; kingdom Metazoa; phylum Arthropoda; class Insecta; order Lepidoptera; family Geometridae; genus Ecliptopera; species Ecliptopera silaceata. The sequence continues at coordinate 3,136,021 of OW052207.1, read as the reverse complement.
ATCGTACAATGGGTCGGTGTCGACTCGACTAGCGGTGCTGGGAACTCACACCTTTGCAAGGTGATACGCTTATTGTTTTTGACTAATTAGGATGGATGTTTTTATTCAGCTTCATGATTAAGCACAGCCACGCTTTGTGTTACTGCAAAGTTGCAAAAAGCTCTGTTATGTTTAGTTTATGCTTTAGTACCGTATCATATAAAATAAGGAAGGTTGTAAAGTACTTATAGAAGAACTTGCACGAAGATTGTGCACATTGTAGAGGTGACAATAAAACCTTGTCAATAAAATCGCAGATCAAAGTGGGTCGCTAACTAAGTGTATAGTATGGTTGTAAAAACTGCACTTCTATTCGCCTATATGACCGTCAAGCAGAAATAAGCAGTGGCGATAAGGTAACACAGATTAGACAGCAATTACTAGGAACCAAGACCTGCCGCCCACTCAGGGTTGCCGCTTTCAATACATTTTTATTGCAGCAATAAGTTTGTTGATTATCTTACAGTTTGTTTGGGGCTTTTGCGATAAGAACTCCTTTTAAGTTTCTCTACCTGCAAAAAACTGCAAACGTGCTATTGTTTAATATGGTTTACCGTTATTTTTATTTTTTGTATTAACATTTATTGCACAGCGAAGGTTTACTACAATGATTGTATTACTCTTTTTTTTAATCGGTATCTTAAAAATAAAATTAGAGGTACTTAGCATAGCACTCACTTTCCTGTCTAGTCTTTGTATATATTTTTGTATGAAATATTTTGCAATATTAACCGTTATTTTGCAATTCATACAAATGCGTTTTATAGAACCGTTTTATAGAACGCCACGAGTCACCTTCAGAATAATGGCGGCTGTGACGTCATATACTCATTGCGTCTTATACTGAGGGTAATTTTGAAAAGAAGATAGGGGGTCGCGTGGGAACGCGTGCTGGCCAGGTGACATCAGCTGAGCAGCCCCTATAATAAAACAGCTGCTAGCTTAAGACAAAATCTAGGTGTTGAAAATAATTTACTTACGCATATTTGTTAAAAATATGTTTTAAAATCTATATTTATATAAAGACTAAAAAATAACAAGGAATTAAAAACAATGTCAGTATATAATCTTGAAATAGGTATTTAATGTGTAATAAACAAATCGTTCATAAAAATAACAAGTACTAACTTCAGACTAAAAATCAGACACCTAAATAGGAAATACAATGTTTCCAGTAATTTAACACAACAGTTTTATTAATCTGTTAATAATCATACCTGAATAAGTATTTCTTATAAAATTCTTAACTTATTGAAACACTTAAATAAATTTCTCACCTCTAGCATCTGCCACCCCTAGTTTTATCACGGGCGTTTTGCCACAATCGGTGTAGGGCGCATAAAAGCTGAGCGGCGGGCGGCGCGCGCGCCATTCGCTCACTGACACTCGCGCGCGACACACTATGATCCTACCGGCTAGAAGCATGTCGCCTCCGCACGGCGCCTTCCACCCCCCATCGCACATTCAACCTGACGAGGAACCCGTCTCCCGAACCTACCAGTACAGAAAAGTCATGAAGCCCATGCTCGAAAGGAAACGGCGAGCCCGCATCAATCGCTGCCTCGACGAACTCAAGGATCTGATGGTCACAGCTCTACAAGCCGAAGGAGAAAACGTTTCCAAACTGGAAAAAGCCGACATCCTAGAATTAACAGTGCGACACCTCCACAGTTTAAAGAGCCGAGGACAGTTAGTGCTGAAACCTGAAAATTCATACGTGGAACGATTTCGTGCTGGATTTACCCAATGTGCTACCGAAGTATCACAGTTCATCGCGAACGCAACTCTAGCCGCAAACGCAATGCAGAGACAAGGACCAGTGGACCCTCAGGCTGGAGCCCGATTGCTGCAGCATTTAACCAACTGCATCAGAAGGCTGGAAGCTCCGCCGGTGGTGCAGCCTCAGCCGATAGCTCCGAACGGAGTAGCACGGCCGACACCTATCGCCCCTCAGCCTATGGGACATGGGCAGCTGGTGCAGAGGACAGTGCTTCAGGAGCGAGGGTTGAAGAGGCCAGCAGAGATGGACTTGGAAGCGGTGCTCGCTAAGCGTGCGTACGCGCCGCCTTCCCCGCCGCACAGCCCCGCCTCCGAGCCCGACTCCGCCCAGTCCATGTGGCGGCCGTGGTGACCAGTGCACTAGTGACTGGTGATGGTGACCACCACTGCTCATGATCTCGCATGCTCAAGGACCATGTGACCAGTGTGATAATATGTTGTTTGTTTTTAACGTTCCTAGAACCGATGTGTGTTGATGTTGACCGATGTATGGTTTGTCGTATGCTTGTTGATTTTTTTTTAATTTAATAAAGTAAGGTTTTGTTCTAATTACTAACTTTATTTTTTGAAATCCTATGTCTTCCGCGTCGGTTAAGCATTTATCATAATTTATAATAAATTTTACTGTGATATAATTGTTAGATAAGGTGACTAGGTTTAGATAAACGCAATCGTAGCCGACCAAGGACTTAGAAAGAAATAAAAATCATGTTTGTATTTGTATTAAAACTTGTTTTGATTCATCGATATGTCCTTTTAAACCAGAATTTATTACGGAAATAAGTAAGAGTACGGTGTAAATCATTTAAATCAGGTAGATACGATAATTGCTCATGAGTTGCTCTACCTACTTTAAATAGGTACATAGTTTTATGTAGAAAGCGCTGAAGTAGATTTCACTAAGCCCTATTTCAGAATCGTATGTGAAATAAAAATATAAGAAGAGTCGAATCTATTAACTATACAAAAAAATAGGATACTTATAGATAGTACTGAAATCCATCGATTAATCACATCGGGCAAGAACCGAGCAATTTGTCATATAAATTTATCAAAATTGTTTACGAGATCGCAAAAACGTAAACATAATAAATAATTACGTAAGTTTACGTTCACAATGTATTTTCTGTACATAACAGATGAAAGAAAACTTATATTTAAAATATGTATCTATTTTCTGCTTCTTTTTTTTTTATATAGCTACTGCCTGTCAAAACTGTTTGACAGGTCAAATGCCAATGTCAATTTTTTATTTGAAAATATCTCAGTTCCACTAAATGTCAAATCAACTCATGTCTCACACAGATGAGACAGATAAATCATCAAAATTCCTAAGTTTCCAGTTTTTTTAACCTATTTTTTTCTTAACAAAAAAAATTGTTTGATTTTCTTACTGATAGCATTTTACGATCATTTCTCATCGTAATTTCTCACGTTCATACGGGTTTTATTACTGTGGTTCAGTTTGGTTTATACAGGGTGTAATAAAACGTCTTTCGAATACTAAACTAAGATTAGGTTGAGTTACTTAAAACACCGACATATACAACGGTACTTTCTTCAAACTGGGTTAAATAATAGTAAATTATAAAAGTTTTGGTTAAGTAAATTGTACAATACAATTCTAAATTCTACTTAGTAACTTCTAAGAGTAACGCGCAAAACTCTTAGATTTTTTCTAAAAAAAACTGTCTTCAGTATTGACAAAAAAAATCATTTATATAGTCAAATCTTAATTAGATTCAAATGACAGAAGCAAAGCTCCAACTTTCAGGTAAACAAATAAATTAATAGACAAAAAATGATTTTTTGCTTTCATTAAAATTATTTATTAACCGTATTGATTATGCAAAAAGAAAGCTTTGTAGGTACTTATAAAGGGTTAGGATAAATTAATTCTGCAATTGTTTTACCCTGACTTATACTACTGAACTTCTTCTTCTTTTCGTGTCGATGCTAAAACTGTGTTATATATATCTACATAAATATTTGGCCAACTCTACAGCACGACCAGTGGCTTGCGTACTACTGAACTGAAAGTTTTCAATCAAAACAACTACGTAGGTAATACAAGTTGTGCTATAAAAACAAAAAACTATGAAAAAATACACTGCGCTGTTTTTAAGAACCTGTTTCTGTACTGTTTTTTTGGTAGCGTGTCAGTATTTATTTCATTACATTCGAAAAAATATATCAACGCTGTAATATCTTAGTGTCAATCTGGCCACATTTTTATTGTATCTTTTTGTCCTATTTTTTCCTTTCTCGACCATTCCAAATGTTGACCGTTTACTTACGGCTATTAGTTTACGCCTTTTCGTGTTCAAAAATGCGTGCGAAAATAATTCAACATTGTGTGACTACAAGCACTTATGAAAACTGTAGCAAATAATGTTCTTAGGAAGGCCTAAAAAAATCGGCTGTAACTAAATCCAAATTGTTGGATCCACGATGATTTCTCCGGCGCTTCCCACGGCTGCGCGCACGCAACACAACACCCAATTAGCTGCACTTAAGGCTGCCACTTACTATTGAAATATTTTAATTTATTTAGTTTAGAATATTTGCTTTTTATAAACACCATTTACTGGCAATTTTGACGATTTTGCAATCTTTGGCTGAGATACAGAAATAAATATAAATACCAATGAACAATTTTAATTTAAAATTTGCGGAGGAAAAATCTTTAATTCATTTAACCTTGATTTAATCTAGATTATAGTGCTTGAGAGTGCTTTTGAGATGAGAGTACACGGACTCTATAATATATTATATTGAGTTTAAAAACAACAAACAGGGGAAGAAACCTCCTGATTGAGAAACGCATTAAACCAAGAAAAAGTGTTTATCATAACATACCTATATTCGGTGGTTGTTTAAAAAACGGATCACTTAAAAGATTAGGGAAATCTATTAGCGCTAGGTGGCAACCCTAATTTAAACCGAACTAATTTCAAGTTACGCGTGCGCTCCCAAGACCCCACGGATTCGATGGCTACCTCGTTATGGGGCGTTTTAAGTTCAACGCATTAAAAAGTTATAGCACCCTGTATCACGGCAAGTAAATTAATTATTGGTAGCAATGTACCATGGTACAAAATGCGTGTTTTAGATTGATGTTGCGTGCGATTGACCATGAATAGAAACCGTGCAAATCATAAGCAGATTTATTTATTTCAAATATTGTTAGATATATATTTACATATTTATTCACAAACAAACTTAAGACTATTACAGTATTTACAAAATGTACATAGGCATATAAAATATATAAGGAACAGTTGAGCTATCTACAGAACGTTGCAAACGATCTATACATAGCTCCTTTCCCAACGCGCGATAAGGAGCTCCGTTCCAAAAAATCTCTCCTAACTTTTCGAGTTTCTATGTAACTGATGAGCACCCTATATAGGAAAGTACCTAAGGGATAACTGTTACCAACGATTATCGATTACATAACAGAATCGAATCCATTTTATCAATAGTATTCAAGCAATTCTCAGAAAGCGTAACACAAAAAGTAAAAGTATGTTTTTGTATCATAACATCGGATCTGCCACAAGTATCGATTTACGTAAGATTATTTTTCGATCGGATACAGTTGCCGAAAATCCAATTCCAATGAATAATAAATAAATATTTACGGACATTTCACACATCACACTCTAGTCCCAAACTAAGCAAAGCTTGTAATAGGTTGATGATAGGATACTTATATACTACATATTTTTTTAAATAATACATACTTACATAGAATACATAGTTCTCTTTTGGTATACTAAATATAAATAAATAAATAATGCTGGATAATCCACACAACATCATCTAGCCCCAAGCTAAGCAGAGCTTGTGTTATGGTCGCGTGGAACTGGCACCTAGAATCACCTAGTATGTAAGACGATTCTAAATGATCCTTGTGATTTTACTGAATAAAGCCATTTTGACTTTAACTTTGACTTTATGAGTACTAGAAGACTGACATACTTAATACAATACATTACAAAGATAAATATTTTATTATACGTATGCAATACAAAGAACACCCGGAATAAATATTTGTAGATCGTACAAGCATTTATCCCAAGACGGGAATCGAACCCGAAAATATAGAGGAAAGATTTTTGTGGTTACTAAACATAAAACAGCTGATTATCTTGCTTATTTCCAAAATTACTTATCAACTTTCTAATAGAAAACAGAACAGTTTAAGATACTATCAGACGCAAAGGTCAGATAATGTAGCAGTAACGACTTCGCTTCTCACATGAGAAGTCTCTGGGTCTACAGTACTTGCTAACTACAGTAATAACCTGTAATGACCTTGTAAAATGAAATAAATAAAATAACTTTAGACAGCAGTAGTTATTTAATTACACTTTTGGATTGCATAGGCTACGGATTTTGACTATGTGTTTGACTATAGTCGTATAGTCGTAAGTTTGATTCTAAGGTATTACACCTTAGAATCAAACTTACGACTATACAGTATTTACAAAATGTACATTGTTATATAAAATACATAAGAAACAGTTGAGCTATCTACAGACCGTTGCAAACGATCTATAGATAGTTCAACTGATCCAAATCAGTACCAATCGGAAGCGTACCCAAGACACTGGCTGCATTGCCGATAGGTAATAAATTTTTAAGTAACTGCAATTAATTTAATTGGTGTAAACCGTATTAATTGATTAAATAAATGAATGAGCTCTTAGAATTTAAGCATATTAAGCCTTGTTCACAAATGCCCCTGACGAAATCCCCTTCGGGGCATTTGAAACTTTTTCTCCCAAACGCCCCTTAGTCGCCGCTTCGTCTAGTCTTATTAGGGTTAAACTCGCCTTTGTATAATTTTTTCTATTAGTATGTTTGTGTCTCATATTAGACAATAAAGTAAAAATAAGGGGATTAATATTATCACCATAATAATAAGAAATTGTGGGCCTTTCCCAACTAATACGAATAGCTTACTTCGGGGTTATTTGGCGTTATGCGATAAGTCCATGAATATTTATTGATTTCATAACAAAACGCACAGTACATAAAGTTTTCTATAATGTATAAAAATAAAAATTAATTAGAATCGTGACGAGGTGTCCGTTAAATCAATGAAGTTAATGGATTGTGATAGAAAAAACTGTTAAGTTTTGTGAGTTTTCAGTTAAGAACTGCATTCACTAAAGCGAATTTATTTTTTATAACTATAAATGGATAAAATGTTTTAAATAATAGGTAGGTTCACTTTTATTTCAACGGTTTACACCTGATCAAATTCACTAGGTTCTTCTTCTTGTTTTTTATTTGACTTCTGCCTGTCTATACGACAAGCAATTCTACCAACATCAAGCATTTGAATATGTCTCAGTCAAGTCAGTCATTCGTCAAATCGGCTGTCTTTTGTTTTAGAGGAAAAATGTTGGAAAATGTTCCCTTCAAAACGTATAAGAAACGGTTATTACTTCGAATAGAATCTGTTACCAACTAAGTTGATGCCTGACAAATGCCTCAGATGACAGTCAGCCTAATTTTTTAGTTCAATTTGAATAGCCTGTGAAACATTGGCGCAATAGGAAATGCATTGGAGTTTGACGACCAAACATTTACATAAATGACTTGATGAAATCGCCACGAACGATCGGATATGGGTCTTCCGCCTTCTCAATGTTATTGAACAGCTACTGTGGCGTGTGAAACTTATAAAATATCAGTCAATATCCATTTTGAGGATTTGGGCCGAATATGGGCCAATAGCTTCCATAAGGCTAATACACAAGACAGGCCAGAAAGTAGGCTAGTAAGCGAGCCAGCTTCGGCTTCAAGAATAAACTAGTGCTGAAAAAGATGACAGTAAAACATAAATATGGCTAAACATCATGTTAAAAAAAGAGTCCGCATAAAAAACTGAAATAGACGGTTTGAGTGTTGCATAACAATTAAAGAAACCTCAATAATTGAAGACTTTGAAAAGCTTTATCATCTTGCTTTCTCAGGGTCGCTAAAGGTTTTCAGATGATCCTGATTACAATGTTACTTTATCTAACTAAAATAAAAGAATCATCATTACGTGTTCCAAGAGCTGAGAGGTTGCGTCAAGCCCCGCGTCAGTCGTGATTGCGGCGCGCGCCGCCGCCGTCGTCACGCGCTCGTGGGCTCTGCACGAGCTCTGAGGTGCGGACTTAGGGAGAAAACATCAAAATCATGGGGATCATGAGACTGTCCCATGAAAAGTCCCATAATCCCCACGATGGGGATCGTTCAATGGGGATTATGAAACTAACCCGACAGTTCTCGAACCTTCAAAATACCTAGATTAATAAGTACTTAGCAAATAGGTGATATGGACCCTGACTATACCTTAGTTAGCTCTGCACAAGCTTTGAGGACTTAGGGACACTTCTTATCTTCTCAAACCTTGGAAATACAAATAGCCTACTTCTTACCTCGATACCTACTTCGCAATAAGCGAGATAAACCTTGAATACTTACCTTAAGTAAAGCTTAGTAAATTGACGTTATGGAACGACGATCTGCGGAATGTTGCAGTTCTCATACAGTTTGCTAGATAAAAGATCCGTAGACTGGGCTGAATGGCGCGACTTTGGAGAGACAGCCGTATCCTTTAAGTTTGTTTCACCAATCTAACCCCCTTTATACTTTTTCATTCGATATGAATATTATTGTTCGTTCCCGTTCTTCTCACTAAGTTTTATCCCACTTCTCATTCTTGTAAGAGTAGATCTCGTTATTGGTTTCTGCCACTTTAACCTCCCCCCTTTTGTAAGTGCTGTTCTTTGTTATTCATCAGTAATTAGAAAGTGTTACATCTCAGTCCGTGCCTGGTTTGGACTCGCCACAGGCGATAGTTTTCCCACGGTCTCGACTCGACCGCTTCGTGGCCAAGTATAGCTCTGCCATTTGCATACCCGTCCCCCTTCCTACCGTATTACCCCACCAATTTTAGAAGGTCTGAAGATATGCTACTTAAACTCCACATTAACAAAAAAAGGGTGTATTCTAAAATGTTTCGTAATTCATACATGAAAAGAGGCTCAAGACCACCAAAATTACTGAGAAAAAGCGATTACATCTACTCGTAAACCATAACTATAAATTATTAATTAAAGTCTTAGCAGAAGCAAGTTATCCCAAACGCTAAATGACCAAGCAATAGATTGCCTACAAGTTTTTTATTTATTTTTTATGCATTAGGCAAACTCTTGACCGCAATCACATCTGATGTTAAATGATGATGCGGCCTACGGTGTAACGCGTTTGCCTAAATAGATCCTTTTCACTATAACCTGCACTAAATCCTAAACCGCTGAAATCTGAATGGTCTCCCATCAGACGATGCAAAGTTTTAGCGTCATCTGAATTTATCAGGGTTATACACAATCTATTTTCTTGTTAAACCGAGAGTGGTTCCAGTTTAACTAGATTTGAGATGATGATGTTACAATGACTATTATGATAGCTGTCTTAGTTCTAGTAACATTGTTGTATGCTTCTGTTTACTAGAAATACTTGGGACAGGCGTTGGTAGTAGTTCTGCCTTCCTTGCTGTGGGTCGGGTTCGATTCCTACCTAGAGCAAATTATGTTTGTGTGATGAACATAAATATCTGTTTTGTGTCTGGGTGTTTATGTCTATTCCATGTATATTCATTCCAATAAAAGTATTCTATCATCAATCTAGTTCTCAAAGTAGGTACAAGCTTTGCTTAGTTTGGGACTAGAGTGTGATGTGTGAATTGTGTGATTTATTTTTTTTAGGCTAAATATGGATTTCAAAAATTAAGTAACTTAAGTCTTTGGAAAGGAGATATCTTGGGAAACTTAATTATGAATTTGGTTTAATACTAGTTATCAAGGGTTTTATTGAAAAGGTGTTATTATCATCTTAAGAAGCGGCTGCGAGCGCCAAATACTGTATTTAAAACTTGCGCCCGCCCAGTTTCATAATATTCATAGTCTGAGAGCTAACTGCACAAAAATAATGTTATTAATATTTCTACTTACATACCTTGAGCATCAACGAACTACTGCCAAAACCATGTATCGTTTTGATCAAGGTCTTCATCGTTAAAATCGAAGATGAAAAATATGATATCCATTTCTTTTATTTCATATAAATGTGGTATTAGATTACCACTCAATCAGTAGGTATAATTAAAAAAAAATCCATCATTATGAAAGGTAAATAAACTTACGAAAACTTTAAGCCATATGTAGAATCAGACAGGAAAAATCGTTTATTAACCATACACAAACAAGTGAAATAGAATAAAGTTGCAACCAAGGAACAGGGTTAATTAGGAATCTGACTCAGCATACGCGCACTAGGTAACAGTCACAACACTGGTGGAGTTAGGAGTATTCTAATAAAACTACAACGTAACGATTAATGTATAAATGTTGCGAGCTCTCGATCTAATTACGTTGCGCAGTATAAAACTAAATTAGAAGGTAGTTTAAAGTTCATCAATATTTTAACGGCTTCTAAAAACCACCTCATTATGTGCATTTAAAATGATTGAAATGTCGTTATTTTCTTGACTTTATGTGGCTCTTAAAAATATAGCCTGGGGTATTAGATTAACTAAAAGAACGATATTCTAGTTAAAATTGGGTAGGTCTTAATTTTAAATTCCGGTTATGTTTTATGGATTCACTATTTTGTTCGTAATATTTATTACATTTCATTTAAATAATTATAGTAAAATAATATACTTAAATGATAGAGAAAAAAAAACCTGTAGATAGCTCAACTGTTTCTTATGTATTTTATTTATTTCTACATACTGTAAATACTGTAATAGTCGTAAGTTTGTTTGTGAATAAAGTTATTAAAAACTTTTTAATGCATGATTATGACCTAACCGTTTTTTTAAAAAAGAGACTACGTTTGTCTGTATTTTTTTAACTTATTTATTGTAATAATATACGCGGTCCATATCAGTCTTTAGTTAGACATGAAAGTGCCATATAAGGCACTAATGAGTTACAAACACCTACGAAATCACTTATCGAAACGGTTCTTCAAGAGCTGCGCCTACGCAGGTAAATAAACAGCTCCCAAACACAATTTGCTTGACGACGTCAATTACTTCAACATCCGTCGAATAATATTAGCACTTTCTGTAAATCATTATCATCAACAGACAGTAGTTTGAAGACTTGCGATAGGTATTTCGCAGCAAAATATCGTGCAAAACAAAAACAAGTTTTTGACGTGACAACGTCTTATAATTCGATAGAGCCGGCTGCACTCACGAAAAAACATGACTCATGCGGCGTTACCTCGCTCTGAGGCGTTCCATGAAGTGCAAGCGAGAGCGCGGAACGAGCGACAAAGAAGCACAATCGGCCTTTGCGTTCGTTGTCACGTTCAACTATCGTCAGTAAACCGACTTTACAGACAACCATTTTTTTTTTCCTTGGGACCGAACCTGTGCTCTTTGCGTTTCTACCAGTAAGTCTACGCCATTGAGGCCAAATTAAAAAGGCGTGCACGCCAAAAATTTTTAGTAAAATGTCGATTTCGATACCCACTTCACGATTCGCGAGAAAATGTATCAATAAGTAATCTTTATTACTGTTGTTTTATTGAGAAACCCGATCGCGGCCGGTTCCCACGGCGAGGCTTCCGGCCGAGGCGAATTTTGACAGATCTACAGAATCACTAACTATACGGGTACTGATCACAAAAACAACGAAACATCTAGATTATTCTATGATACTCTTTTTCCCTGAATCGAAAAGACGAGACGATTTGAAAACCAATGACAGCCGATTCGACAGACAAATGATTGACTTGACTACACCACAGATCATATCAAAACTAGAGTCGCAGAAGATTCATAAAGCCAAAAATAACTACTAAGTATTTAAATATATACAATAAACTACAAACTATTTATTGACAGGCGTCACAGGTCAGTTGGTAGTAGCTCTGCCTTCCATGCTGTGGATCGTGGGTTCGATTCCCACCCAGCAAATGTTTGTGTGATGTAAATGTGTGTCTGGGTGACTATGTATTCTGTGTATTTATTTACAACGATATAAGTGCATATTCTATAAGCATCTAGTTTCCATAGCACAGGCTTTGCTTAGTTTGGGACTAGAGTGTGATGTGTGAATTGTCCGTGAATATTTATTTATTAACTATGTAACTAAATAAGACACCATCCATTAAAAAGGAAATATATAGTCTTAATAAAACTCCAACATAAGTTCTAATTAAACCAACTCTAGTAACCAGTCTAGTAACTTAAATACCGCGTACAAAAGTCTAGATAATCACCCAATAATTAATTAATTATAAAAATAATGGTTTTGCTATCGGTTTCGTGTCAATTAGTCGCGCGGGAGGCGCGGGCGCCGCCGCGGACTAGATCTTAAACTATCTGATGCCTCTCGTTTTGTTACCAGACTGTGTTAGGCCTAGGTTACTTCCATAAGCAAAGCGACAGCGGCGGTGTTTTATGTAGAGAAGAAAAAACTGTCTAGAAGTTTAGAAGTTTTTAGTATTCGCCTAGCTTAGTAGATCGATGTTTGGTTCCAACTGCTTAAACCTTTTAATGTTTATCGATATCTAAAATACAGCTAAAATCGACTAAGAAATAAATGTATATGAACACATCACAAAATGAATTTCAATCACAAATCTTCCAGTCCCATAATCCTCTTTTTGCTGCGCGTAGATTAAAAGTAGTTCCTTATTAAAGCTTGTGGAATGGGAACTAGAAATGGATGAAAATTACATTTCTTATAAGAAATCCATGGTAAAAAATATGAAAAATATATTTGTTGTGGATTATCTAATGTACAGTTAAAAAAAGTTTAAGGTATAACCTGAAAAATAAAAATAATCGTAAACTTAAAACAAAATTCTCGTTCAAGTTTTTAAAGTAAATCGCTGTGGTGCACGCTCCGCTTACACCATAGTCGTGTCGTTATCTTGTGTCGTTTTATCTAACAGTACGACACGATTGTTTAAAAGAGCGGCTGTGCAAAATGCAATCGCACGAAGTCTGCAATCGCTGCATGTGGTCATTTCGTGCTATTTCGCACGTGTTTTATTTACCTTTAACGGTTCCTTGCAAACAAATGAATAAATTGTTATCGACTGCCGATTGTTTTTGTTTTTTTTTTAAGTTAACAAACTAATCTGGGTCGTAAAGACGGCACGGATCAAATGATTTTAAAAATTTAAAATGGTTGGTTTTTTGTTTCGTTTTGTATTTTAGCTGTTTCGGTTGTTTGTCAGATTATTTTATTGCCATTGATTGTTGGTATATTATATAATCAAGGTTTTTACATACAATTTTTTTTTTTAATTTTTTTTTTTCGATGTGCTACTTTTTGACGAGAGCAGATATTTAAATCACTAAAATACCTATAAGTTTTTAAATACTAAAATTCCAAGTGGATTATAAATAAACAAGGTAATTAAAACTATCAAAGCTCCAATAAAGCCTATTCATTAATATCAATAGGCTTTATTTTTTAGGAGTGATACCTAGTGGTAATCCCCTATCACTCTTTATCATTACAAAACGAAAACAGTCGATCTCAACGTTTACCTTATCATAATAAAACAATTACCAGCTCTTCACACATGCCTTTTCAATACCAACTTATCAAAACACCTGCAAGTGGCGCCACTGTCTTCGTCATATCCAACTTCCTTGAGATTTTCCTTTGGTTTTAAAGTTGCGTATAACTGCCGTCTGTATCTATACCTATATATACTAGTCTATACTACACTAATATTTTAAAGAAGTAAAGTTTGTGTGTTTGTATATCTGTTAAATTGTAAAGGGTAATCTCGGGATCTACTGAACCGATTTTAAAAAATCTTTCACCAATAGAAAGCCACATTATTGCTGAGAGTCATAAGTTATATAATCTGAAAAATAAAAAGGCTTTTACGTGGTAGTCCGTTTTGCAAAGTGAATCGGAGTAAAAACGGTCAAATTATGCCCAAATGCCCAACGAAGTGGGCACGGGTCAGCAAGTTATAAATATGTTGAGAAGTTGAAGCATGTGAGATGGGTACGGTTTCGATTCCCACGCGTGCCGAAGATAAACAAAAACGCCCACTATTTTACTTGTTATTCCGGTATCTATATACTAATGATAAAGTAGGTATATCCTTGTGTTGTGTTTATCTTTGCGGGATGATTGTGAGCGTTGTTAGAGTTAATGAAAAAATATTGATGGACAATTCATATATCACACTCTAGTTCAAAATAAGCAAAGCTTGTACTATGGGAACTAGATTACTGATAGACTGATTAAATACATATACTTATATACTTAATTATTTTTTTGTAAATACATAGATACATATAGAATACAGAATAAAATGAAAGGTCTTTTAAAAGTGAGCTTAAAGTTATTTGTAAATAGAAACGTAAAAAAGGTTAATGCTGAAGTTCTAGTAAGATATTGTGAGTACTTAGATGCAATTATTTTCAAATAAATATTCGGTTGATGTACATTTGAGGATGGCATCATTAATCCGCATCTAATAGATAATATTGATAACCACTACATAAATATTCATGGAATAAACAAAACAGTTGTACATTGAGGACGTGCCTTGTAAAGCATTGCACCACGTCCATCACATAGACATATACAGGTATGAAATCTGATGTGATGTGCTTGACCGGCATATACCTTTCAAACCAAAATTTAATTCTTTCTTGGCGGCAAAAACAACGCTACAATAAAATAAACTTTCAAATAAAAAAATACTACTACTTTTTTAATAATGCAGGTTTTTACCTCCAGCAGAGAAAAGTGAATTATAGCTAGAACGTCATATCTCCCGCTGTTTCTAAAAATCTAATTAAAATTTTCTAAATTATATTTGTGCAAACGTCAGATTTTACACCCCATGATTACCCCGTCAAAAAACAATTCTAAATTAATGGTGGTAAACGGCATAAAAGATAAACTAACCTCACCCTGCGCTTGCGCCGGTCTACCTGACAATGTTGGAATGTTTTGACGTGACAACGTCTTATAATTCGATAGAGCCGGCTGCACGCACGAAAAAACATGACTCATGCGGCGTTACCTCGCTCTGAGGCGTTCCATGTAAGGCTTGAAGTGCAAGCGAGAGCGCGGATTGAGGGACAAAGAAGCACAATCGGCCTTTGCGTTCGTTGTCACGTTCAACTATCGTCAGTAAACCGACTTTACAGACAACCATTTTTTTTTTTACCGCAAGGCTTTTGGCTTGTGTCCCATTTTAGGACCGTGCCATTTATTACCGGGGACTTTTGGACCTTTTGTCTCTGATTTATCTTTCGAAAAACCGCCAAACGAGACGCCACAGATTATTTCGAAGTTGTATGTAAGTGCGCCCTAAGCGGACGACTTCAAAAACTTTGCTGTACATTGCTATCTTCCTAGCTGTTAAATGCTTTACCGAAATAGAAGAACAATGGTATTGTTTTAATTATTTTATGGTAGTTTAGTACACAGTAATTTGTGAACAACGGACAAAAGTTCGGTAATGTTTGAAGTACCGTAAACGTACCAATAACTGTTATATTTTAACGCGAGTTTTTTGTACCTGGCTTAGATAGGTACCTAAGTTACAAAAACCAAGGATTTGTTTTTCCGCGGAATACTGAGCTACACCTTGCTTAGGTACTAGGTACTACTACAAAAAAAACTACATTATTATTTTTATTTAAGTACATTCCTTATTTAGATCAAAGGGAATAAATCCATATAGAGCAAATATAATCACACGTCACACTTTAGTCCCAAACTAAGCCAATCTTGTACTGTGGTAACTAGATTGCTGATGGAATACATAGATACTTATTTTTTTTATTTATTTTTTGTCATTTTATGTGTGCCCTAATAAATTATTATCTATTATTATAAGTACATTTTTGTTTGTTACATGTTAGTTTCACCCAGGTAAAGAACAAATATTTATGTTTCACACAAACATTTGCTCTGGGTGGGAATCGAATCCACGACCCACAGCACGGAAGGCAGGGCTACTACCAACTGAGCTGTGACGCGTGTCAATAAGCTGAAACGTTAGTTTGTGTATTACAGAATTATCTAATTATAGGAATAAAATTAAAACAATTTTAACTTGGCAGGTAGAGGTGATAAAAGCAGGTAGTGCATTATACTTTGCACGTGCTAATCAAATCAAACAATGGTTTTGTTGAAAAAATATTCAAGAACAAATTATAAACATTCCTCTCTATGTTATCTCTATATCATTAATAATAAAAATACTTAGTAACTCTACTTAGGTACCTAAACTTAAATATAAAATAAATAAATATTTATAGACATTTCACACAACGCTATTTATTCTTCAAAACTAAGCAAAGTTTGTAAACATTAAAACTAGACGATAGCATATTTTTTTTTGTAAATACATACATAAAATGTTCTTACAATCAGACACTCAAAAACATATATTTTTCTAAATATACCTATACATTTTGAAATGGTTGTGGAATGAACCCACGACCCGCAGTGTGGAAGACTTTACATGAAATGATCTTTAAGATTTTTTTTAACTTATTTCGTCTCTCAGCTGGGCAAAGGTCTCCCCCAAATTCCTCCATTACTCTCTTTCATTTGCTTTTGAAAAACTTTTACATAAATAGGTTTTTTATTATTTGAGAATATGCAAACAGATTCTTCTTTATAGGTTAAAAACATTACAGTTTCAGCAATTAAAGTCACGTTCGGCCTCTTTTTGCAAGGTTTCTATCAACACGAACAAAACCGTTACATGCATGTATGTAATGTTGCCAGTTCACATCGCGTGTTAGTCAAATTTTACAATAGAGTAAACATTCGAAGATTCAACAATACATAAACCGAAGAACCCTGGGAAAGTATGTTACGCATGCACGAAACCTGACCGCGAGCCCCGCTACGCCACACGTGGCTATGTGCAGTACTTTCATACTGTATGTATGTTTGGTGCATCAGTACTAAGTGTTAATTATTCTGTGGTGCAGGGCATGAATGGCGCGGGCGGAGGGCTTAGGGCCGCGGGGCGAGGGGCGGGGGAGGACGCTAAGGCTTTTTTCAGGCAGTACAATTTGAGCCGCGGCGGGGGAAAGGCGTCCCGACCTATTATACGTGCAGCAGTGTTGTGTGTGATCGTGACTGTGAAGTTCAAGGTTCCGAGGTAAGTTTGTTAATTTATTTCAAAGTTGACTACTATCCTTTAATGATCGCGATTGGAAATGTGTATTCAAATGTTGGTTGATTATGGAATTATAAGAATTTTGACTAAGATAATACTTATTTATGTGTCACCCAAATTGTTTTTTCTATAGAAGCTATTTAGATTCCATAAATAAATTTGATAAAATAGATTTTGAACAGTATTCTGTTTTGTTTAGATTAAAATGTCGGAACCAGCACCGTTGTCAAAGACTGCCAAGTACAAGAAGATTACAAAACCTCTACTTGAAAGAAAGCGGCGCGCGCGCATCAACCGATGCTTGGATGAACTCAAAGACCTCATGGTTGGAGCTTTAGAGGTAAGAAAAATTGTATTTATTATCCAGACATCCTCTTGTTTTTATTCCCTTTATATGGTAGTCTACGTACGTCTAGGAAAGCTGTTATTGTTATTAATAGCTCCTTATAAGGTAAAACTCATTATTTTATTGCTATTAGCCATAATTGGTGGCGCGCTACAGGACTCTACTTTTTGTTAGTCATCAAAACGCAATCCATCACCCATTCACACGCCAGTTATTTATATCTCGGACCGGTCGTCCTTCTGTTTATTACATTATACACGTAGGCACTTATCATCCTGTCGTCAAACAGGAATAAAAGTAGTGAGTACTTAGTTCCATTAAAGAAACAGGAGCCTACTTGTTCTGTCGTACAGTTATATTAATGTGACGTCGCGCCCTCTCGTAGCGTGAGAAACGACGCACAGCACCTGCTCACTGTTTCACTTTATTATTTTTGTCCTCAGATCGATGACGACAACCTGAGCAAGTTGGAAAAGGCAGATATCCTTGAGTTAACTGTAAACCATCTAACTAAGTTGCACAGCCCTAAAGACCCGGTTTTGGAGGCAAAGAAGTTCCAAGCCGGCTTCGGGCAGTGCGCGGCGGAAGCATGCCGGTTCATAATGTCGGTGCCGGATTTAGATGCAAATGTCAGCCAGAATCTGATCGGTCATCTGTCGCGACTGATCACGACGGAGCCGCTCAGCATTCAAGTTCCAGAAAGGCCGTCGTTTTCTCCACCGACTTCTCCGTCTTCCATCGTCTCAGACCGACATCATTACTACAGCGACCACGACAGGTCATCATCGGACGCGGAGGATTCCATATACTCCGGCGATGGCTCGAAGTGGGTTCCGAACCGGAAAAGTCCAGTCCAAAGGATCGCGCCTCCCACGGCGGGCTTGCTCACAACGGTAGACAAGCTCGGGCCGCACCACGCAGCGCCTGAACAAATAAACGGACATGTCAACGGACAAAGGAACGCATATTTCAACCGGGTGCCTGCCGACGCGAAGGACATTATCCTGCAAAAAATCAGACAACACATAATGGATAAGCGCGGCAACGAGAACTGCGGCGACAACGCGAACGTGGAGCCGGACCACAAATATTTATACAGAAACGAGGCTTACAGGGGCGAGCACGTTTACCACCAGTATGCCAGCATTCCCAGCAATGACACGTTGGACCTCAGGAAAGTCAGATCGCCTACGAAGCCGCCAGTGGATACAAAAAAGCCGGTCGCATACCACGTTGCCAATCAATCGGAGCCGGCTCCCACAGTCGAGAGCAAAGTTGAACCGCGGCCTGCCGTTCCGGAACACTGCGAATCGCCGATGGATTACAGCAACTTGCCGCCTAAAAAGAAGAGGAAATTGATCGAGTACCAGGAGTTTAAAAAACAAGAAGCGGCTAGACTTGAAATGGAGGCTCTTTATGGTAAAAAAGAGCGGCATTGCGACGGCCCACCGGCGGACGAGGAGGGGAACAAATGGCGTCCCTGGTGAGCCCGCATAGTTTACTGCAGAATGTGATATGAAAGTCTCTTCCATGACAAAGCTTTAATTCGTTTTAAATTATCTTTGATAATATATTACTGTTTAGAATAGTTGATAGTATGTGCCTTATTGTATGTAAGCAAACTTTAGTTATTTTCTAGTTTTTGATGTATTGTGCCATTGTGTTGATCTCGATGTCTTCCTATAAAACGTCGTTATGTTCTTAGTCTTCCTTAGTTATAACATTAATTATTAATTTAACTACTATAAAATAATAAATAGCTACCTACATACAAATTATTTTATTTACCTGTTGAGTTTAAATTCGTTCTAAAATGAATAGGTATTAAAGTTTAGTAAACTTAATTTTAATAAGTATGAATAGGTACTATACTTACCTTGCTTGCAAAAGTTTACTTAGGTAAGTAATAAAACCTTTTTTCATAATTTCAATATTTTTCAAAACGTTCCAAAACTTATACAAACTTTTATTACTTAAATCGAAAATAATAAACATGAAAAAACATAAAAATCTACGAAAAAAAAATCTGTTTCAAATATCGCTCATATTTGTAAAAGGTCGAAGTTGTCCAATCAGGATTCGCAGCTACGATATAAAGATCAAAATTTGAACAAATTTACTCCCGAGTGTGGCAGCTACCTAAAAATTATTTACACCAAAGTTTGCTGAAGTGGTTAAGTGGTGACATCTAGTTTGTCACCTCGTCTTTAGAAAAATAAAATACATCTAAACGACATCTTTTGTATTTTTTTAAAAACCTTTTCTTGAGAACGTTTTCGAAAATTGTGTGTAAACATGTTATAATAATAGTTTCTATGTTCAGAAATAGATGGCAGAGTGAGAACAGACTTGAAAAGCGCCATCTATTAAATTTTTAGTCAACTTTTTAGCGATGCCGTTTGTGTCCTAGCAGAGACGCCATCGCTAAAAAGTTGAACTAGTTTAGTTATCTACTCCTCACTAGATGGGTCTGATTATAAAACAACAAAATGAAATACGCTTGTAGATTCAAAATTCTTTATTAGCTAATAACAGAATAACAGAGATATATATTATTAAAAATATAAAGATAGATATTATTAAATTCAAATTTCATAAAATAACATATTGTCTAATGTCATTCAAGTATAATACATATTGGCATAACATAAAAGGTAAACAATGAAACTAATCTATTTACTTGATATAAAATTAATTGAATAAATACTAACACAATTTTACAATAATGATTCTCATTTCAATAATACATTTACTTGTAACACACACTAAATAATTCATTAAAAATGTTAATTTCCAGTTATGTATGGAACACGCCGTAACGCTACTCGTCAAGAGATGGCAGTGTAGTCGCAATGTTTACATTTTGTAACCACACGCACGCGTACGTCAAACGCAAACCAATCATCGTATCGCGCGCGTGTAGGGGAAGAGTAGAATGGATAGAGCGCTCGGGGCTCGCTCGGCAAATCAAATTCATTCATTCATTGTCGAGCCGGCCGGTTCGGTCGCTGGTTGTGTCAGTGAATAGCCGCGTAAAACAAACAAAATAGTCCGCGCGCTAAACGAACTATTTCGACGTTTGAAACGAATTTGACAGTTTTGTGTGTGTCTAGCGAAAACTGAAGTCTGGATAATTGTTGAAATAAGGAATTGAAGCTAAATTTTATGGTTGATGTGATGATTGTGTAAAGTGAGGTTGATGAAATGTTTTGGTGAGGCGATGCTTGTGGGTGAACAGTCGCCGGCCCCGAGAGTGGTGGCCGGATTGAGGAAACTGCGACCGGAACTGACTCCTGGACCGACTCCTTTACCAGTGGATCCTGACTTCAGGATATCAGGTTGGTTCCGATATTCTAAGCCTTCGAGATTTCATAATTAGTTTTGTTGAGACCTAAATTGACTGGTGTGAGCGCTGCAACTGTTTAGATGTTAAGTATAGGTATACATACACATATTATACCTACCTAAAATTCAGACATAGTGCACACAAACTAAACAAGCATGAAATATTACTTAGGTAACTAACCTACCCCACCCTTGTAGGTAACAGAAAGTCTAGATATAAGATAGCAGATAAACTCATACTCCTCAAAACTACTATATTCCTCAAAACCTCTATTTTTCTTAGTAATAAAATATCCTAATATACCTAAATACCTATAAGTACATAAAAGGTTTCAAGAAAAAAAATAACTAAGTACCTCCTTTTATAAAATCAGGGGCAGATTATTATCAGGTAGGGGAACCTGTTGTACCTAGGACAGTTTTTTGAATTTTGATTTTTAATTAAATAATGGTGCTAGCTATATCTGTCCAGTGTATGTGTATGTAAAGACCATGAAATTACCTACATAATTAATTCATAAAACTATGTATTTTCCCAAAAACCTGTGACCCCTAGCTATTTGAAAAAAAAAGTCAAAACTGTCCAAGGTACAACATACCAGATGTACCTTGGACAGTGTATGTTGTACCTTGGCCAGAGTAGGTTCAAATCGAGCTAAAAAAATATTTTTAGCCGTAATTTATTTAGTTTTTGTTGAAATAATAATTATTCAATCATATTTGCATTAGCAATTAACAAAAGTTCCAGGTATTAACAACTATATATAGGTAAAAGGTTGTTTTTTGTAAAAAGCTTCGCCAATTGATTTATAGCAAATTTTTGATGACATTATTTTGGTCTCTAATCTCGTAATTTTAACTTGCAACCTAATTATTTAATTATTTTCTTATAATTTAACATAAGTTTTACCATTTCTGCAATTAAATAGCACTCAAAAAAAATATGCATATAAATGCCGACCAAATGATGGTGGCCAAGGTACAACGTAACTTGGATGGCTAAGGTACAACATCGCGACTACTTTACTTCACAAGCTTTGTACACCCACTTGTGATTGGAGGTAGGATCTGAGACTTATGTTGTCCAATAGCTATATATACTAAGATTAGTTTTTAAATAAAACCGTTTTTTAAACATGCATCATTTTGAAAAAAATAGCAAAAACAAAAGTCTAAAAAACTGACTTTTTAATTGAAAAAACGAAATTATTTTTTTTCGCTGTAACCATCAGCGCTGGTAAACCACAACTGATTTGACGTTATTGTTGACCAATGATGTCTCAAATACTATAGACAACGCTTCCTAAAACCAACGCATTTTTTTTTTAAAACACGATTGTCCTAGGTACAACTATGTCCAAGGTACAACAGGTTCCCCTACATATTATGGTACCTAATACTAATACTTAACTGTCAAAGTGTACACAGACACATCAGCTACTGTCAAAGTACACAGCACACCAGCTAGCCATAGTTTTAGGATTGTTCCTATTTTACTCAATAGAACTGTCATAGATACCCACACATACACACTTACTTACCATTGTAGGTATGTACTTACTTGTAGTAGGTTTATTCATGTGTAGCAAAGCAACAGAATAAATAAATATGTAGTGGATATGTTCTGTGGGTAACAATGACAATGGTAACAAGATAGGTAGTGTAGTAACAAAAAAGAATCTTTGTAGTTATCTTGACAGATGTCACAGCTCAGTTGGTAGTAGGTATCTCTCTGCCTTCCATGCAGTGGGTTGTAGGTTTGATTCTCAGCCAGAGCAAATACATATGGGCGATGAACATAAATATTCATTCTGTGTCTGGGTGTTACTATGTATTCGATGTATTGACAAAAAAAATGAATTTAAAAGTATTTTATCAGCAATCTTGTTTCCATAATACAAGCTTTACTTAGTTTGCGACTAGAGTGTGATGTGTGAAATTTGGATGACAGAAATCTACTGTGTTAGTTTAAAAACAACTACTGACAAGGTGTAGATTTTAAATTGATAAAACATCTGGCCAATCAGGAAACAGCTTGCCACACTCAGCTGCTCATGAAACCAGCTGACAATCAAACTGTCAAGCAGTTGAGCAAGTTATACTTTAAAAATGTAATCTTCAGTTTGACTCAAGCACTGCTTTATGTAAAGATTGAAAACTGACAAAAATCAAAGCTTGAAGCAGTCTATAGATAAGTTGTCAGCATAAATGAAATAAATAATAAAAAAATTAAAAGAGTTGAGCTCATACTCAGCCAGTAATGCAATGTTATAAAAATGGTCTAGATTTTAGTGATATTTCAACATACAAACTGCAGAATACCTAGCTACTCATGAAAGTAACAAAATCATGTTTTATTAACTTACTTTTTCTGTTAATAAAGTGACCATCAATTTAGTATTATTGTGGACAAATTATTAAGTCATTAATGTGGGTACATGCAATATTATATTTATGTTTTATCATTAAATTAACCAATAACACAATATCCGTTTATTTTAACTTGTACTTACCTACTTAAATATGAAAATATATAAAGCCAAGCTTATCTGTAAATTCTATAATTTGAAATATGCTTGTTTGTGCACATAAAAACAGCTTTATTGCCATTGCATTTTCACATACAATAATAAAGAAAACTAGGTAACCACACAATGTAACCACTGACCATATGATCTTTACAATGTTGAAAAACTAAAAAGTACACATTTAGTTTTACCTAGTTCATTCATTTACTTATGACTATGAATATCATACACAATCTAGTCTCAAGATTAATAAATTATCTAAATGGATACTTATTAATTAAAATGATGATTAAAAAAAAAGAAAAATTCTCAACAAATACAGTTTAATTAAATATTCACGGACATTTCACACATCACACTGTAGTCCCAAACTGAGCGACGCTTGTACTATGGGAACTAATACTTAATATAGGTACATATTTTTTTGTAAATACATACATAGAACACACCAGACATACAACAAATATTTATGTTCATCACACAAACATTTGGTGGGAATCGAACCCACGACCACAGCTTGGAAGGCAGAGCTACTACAAACTGAGCTGTGACGTCTGTCACCTATACCTACATAATATGCAAATTTTATATCCGTCAGTCATTCGTCTGTCATCCAACGATGGATTTGACTTCAAACATGCAAGATAGGATATCTGACATGCACTTATCAGACATGTCTCAGTTATGAGCTTGACATGCCATTTAGATTGTTACTAAGTAACTTACATTTTATTAAAAAAAGAAATCCTTCCCGTCTTGTATGATCCTTCTTTCAAAAACACCTAGTCGTAAAGCACGATGTCAGTAAGATGTAGCAAACCAATGTCTTGTTCTATGTTTTTAATAGCGTGAAATAACTAAGTACATACTTACATATCACAGGAGAGTTGAAATCAGGAAAACCTCATGCATTGATCATCAGACGATCTCTGTCAAAAGGCTGTCGAGAATTTTAGCTCTAAAACATTGAACATCAGCTGGTTTTCTGTCAAAATACGGAAACTTACGGAAATTACGGAAACGATTAATAAGAGAGCTCGCATTTCTATTGTTCTGTTTAAATACCTATTTATTATTTATTTGCCACAAATGCATTAAAAATTACAGAACATTTTATGTACGAGCGTTAGTTCGGCTTGTAGGTTGCTGAGCAGTAATATATTTGATTAGCAAGCAAAATGATGTACTTATGTAACCTATCTATCGGTATGCATTGTTTTTGTTGTATCATTTTGTTAACATAGTGCACATTAAGTAGGATTTAAGCAGTAGGTGGGATATATATATTGTTTTCTCACTTGAAACCCGTAGATAGACTTATTAGTATGACCACAGATAGTTTTGTTGCTTCACGTTTTGTCTTAGTAAGTAGGTAGATTTCTGAGTCTGTCAAAGATATACTGTATTATTTAGATTTATGTTTGCTTTATATAACTGTCTTGCGTTTTATTTCTAGTGTGTCACTATTCGTGAAAACCTATAATTGGCTGATCCGGTTCTTAGTTTAAAACTATATTAAGTTTCAAGCTGTTGGTTTTCCTTAAAATAAATAAATAAATAAATAAGAGAGAGAGAGTGAGAGAGAAATATTTAGGTAATAAGCTAGCAATCCGTTCCAATTCTGACCAGACCTGATTCTAATTGGTGGAATAAGATCTGCACTGACGTCCCGCAAAGGGGTGTATTGTGCATTGTTCCCCTGCCAACCTTACCCAGCCAGCCCAACTCCTTAAAGTAACGGAGAAGGACTTTGGGTTGGTGGCAGCATTGGTCTAGCATCCCCGATGTTGTGGTGACACACAAGACCCGATCTGTGCCCCAAGTACGAGTTTGTGCACACACGGATCGCAGAGACGCAATCGCCGAGCGGCACCGATTTTGTATGGAGATCCAAGCTTCTCAAAAAATCTGCTAGGGGCGCTACTTGGATTTCCATACAAAATCTGTGTCGCTCGGCGATTGCGTCTCTGCGATCCGTGTGTGCACAAACTCGTACTTGGGGTACAGTTCAGAACTGACCAGACCTTTCTCCCGCAGGTGTTCTACGACAGTATTACAACAACGACGTTGATTCTTGGGCGTGGGTGCGGTGCGCAGTGCGTAGTGGATGCCTGCTGGCGTGGCGTGATGGAACCTTGCCGAGACGACCGGCCGCCAGGCTGCCTCTGCGCGATCTCCATCTCAGAACAGCGCCGTTCCTACCCAACGCGTTCCAGTTATCGAGGCTCCGTGATGACACTGCCGTTGCCACATTTCAGGTAAGAAGCTCTAAAAGAGAAAGAGAAATGTTTATTTGGCACACAACACAACTATAACATACAATCAAAGCAAAACTTAGACGTGAGGTACAAATAAGAGAGAAAAACATTTATTTAAACACAAATAAGAGAAGGTAGGTAAGTAAACATAGTGCGGGTGCTGACCAGTGTTGGTCGATTTGAGCCAAAAAGGAAAACAGAAAGTTCGTGCAAAGATTCCTTATCTTGCCTTGTAATATTAACTTCGCAGTCATTTATACTCCAACCGCATATTCATACATAGTATATATGTATATACAAAGTAAAGTTACAGTCTAGGACGATGTGATGCATCAAGGTATACAAGCAGAACAAATATTTATGTTCATACACATTTACTCTGGGTGGGAATCGATCCCACGACTCACATGGAAGGCAGAACAACTACCAACTGAGCTGTGACGCCTGTCACACTATGCACCAGGCTGAATGCAAATGTCAAAAACAAGTTCGTGATAAAGAATAGTAATCATTTCTACAATTATGAATAACCAGTGTGCTGTTCACAACGTCGAGCGTTATATTATTTGATGCAAAATACTACCTGCAAGTAGCAGTACCGTATGCTTCATTTACTGCATTTTCCGGTTTACAATACTTTCTTTCCTCCTTTTAAGTGTTTCGCTCTATCCGGGAAATTATGTGGGCGAAAAACTGTTGTCGATCACAAAGTCGATGCCGTGTCGGTTTTACTGTTGCATCGCGATCGCCACCATTTTTTTACTGGTTAGAACTAGGCTAAAGATATTGCATTATTTTAAAAATATCAATAAATTTTGTTTAAGTACCTAAGCAGATAAAAACTAAGGAAAAAATTTGAGGGAAAACGGGAATTTGACGATTACGAGCGCAACGAGCCGCGATTTTAATTCGCATCCGAAACTGTTTAAACTAACCTCAATTGGCAGCTCTCGTTTTAGTCGATACAGACAGCAATTTTCTAATTGCTGAAATGGCCAGTTTCCGATAACAAAACCCGATAAATCAATGAGGATGGCGTGTTTCACAGATTAACTCGATCATCTGTACAAAGTGGACAATGTTTTGTGAAGTCACGTAGCCTGCCGCTGGCATTGTCTGCCAACGACAATGTTTTCATAAATAATTATCAACAGTAATGTGGATAATTATTGTCTGAGGATACACGACTCTTTGGTAACATAATGAATTACTTACAACTATTTAAATGTTTTGCGCCGTGAATCTTAATTTCACTAAGTGCATTGACTTTATGACCACTTCAAACGTAAAAATAAAAGGTTTATAATGTATTTTTCGGAAAAGAAACGTAATAAAGAACGTTTACTTTTTACTCCATCATTTTAAATCCTCAAAAGAATCAGCTGTTCTTTTGTCGGACATGTTGAATGAATCACAAAGCGCCATAGATATATCTATGGCAGGTAATGCAAGATCTTAGTGAACGTCTTACAAGACGTCTACGGGATCTCCCCTTCGAGAATCACCTTTCTCACGACTCGCTCGCTTTAATAGACCTCAATAAAGCGAAACACCCGTAAATCAAAGACCTTTGTACTTGCGACCTTATGATTGCGATATTTACATAAGAAGGGCTAGAAACGTGAAGGTGTTGACACATAAAGAAACACGTTTGACGAAAGAATTCTCCATAATGTCCCCTCAAAAACTTGCCTATTAATGTAATATGACCGTGACTAGTTCTGTCCTTCACGTCAGCTGTTCGTATTCACCCCACGATTTGCATACAACGTATTTATTTTACATCCGTTAAAATATTCAAATTAAACATTTATATGCCGAATCTTTCGAACTTTATACAGATATGGATACGTTACGCTTTTGTGAATTAAGTCATAAATCTTATTTTTCCGTTGAGTTTTGTCCAATCTTGTCTTTGAAATCATGCCTAGTTTTGTATTGTTACAGACTTGCAATGCGGTGGAGTACGCCAAATGGGTGCGCGCGCTGTGCGTCGAGATTCTGGGCCAAACGCCGCTGCCGCAGGTGAGGTTCCTGGACGTGCTGTGCGCCGCGGACACCACCAGCCGAGAACCAAAGAAGGAGGCGCCAGTGTTGGAGACCCCCGCAGGTCCGCCGCGAGCGCCACCGCGGGCCCGCAGACGGCTCCTCACGGCCGAAACGCAGCTGCGGCGCGACCACTCCCCGGCCGCGACGGACGAGGGCATCGTCGTAGAAGACGACGACTACGACTCGTCGTCCGATCGCAGCCTTGACCTCACCCTGTCCATCGACACTCTAAAGACCGCAAGCATCGTCGATGCGCCGGTCCGCAAAGCTGAGGTCATCAAATGCTACAGCTGCAGCAAGCTGAACGCGCAGCATCACACGCTGCCTCGCGCCGCGAGAGCCGAGTCGGAACAAGGTCGGCGGTACGTCAAAAGATGGGAGGGTACGGCCGGTGGTCCGGAACGAAGTCGCTACTCGATGGAGGCGGCGCGGAGGAAGGCCTCCTCGCTGGAGAACAGAGCTAGGTCGTGCTCGCCGAACGCTCACGAAGCGGTAGCTAAGTACGTTCCGGTGAAGGAACGACGCGCACTTTTCGAGTCGCTATCCCAGTCCGGTAGTAGCTTGGCTAGAAGCAGCGAACAGCTGTCGCGACCGGCGCCGATCCCTCCCGTGACGACGCCGAGGCGTGCGGCCTCCTTGCACAATCTGCAGGCGCCTCCGACGAGGTCCGTCAGTGATTTGCGCCAGTTCTTCGAGTCCGTGGCACGAGGCGCGGGCGCCTGTTCCGCCGGCATTCTGAGGCACAGCGCTCCTTCCACGCAACCGCGGGCCTTCGCTTCGTTAACTTGCGCTTGACCTTAATTTTAGTTGGATACTTGTAAATATTGTAAATAAACCTGCGTTGACCGCTATCTCACTAAGTCGTTCGTCTTAAGACTGTTAAAAGTATTGTTAAAGTTATAGCTAATATAAAATAAATGAGATATTATTCGCTATGTATTTATTATTATTTCGACCCATTGAAACGTTCGTTGAGCAATTCAATTTAATCTATTTTGGCCTTGATCTATCAAACGTATTGTTCTAAAGTTTTAATTTGTTACAGACAATTTGATGTTTAAAATTGGCGGGCATTGTAATAACGAATAATAACATCGTCGGTTTGATAATAATATAAAGTGAAATGCCAGTAAGTACCGAAAGGTTAGGCAGTGTCCTTCGCATAATTCATAAGTCGCGCCTAAGTAACGTTCTGTTACAAAACTCGACGCCATTGTTGTCTTGCATTTTCTTAGAATTTGTGAGATTGTGTGATCTTGTGTCAACTTATGCAAACTGGGCTACATAAAAACGTGATGACACTAATTGAAGGTTATACCGCCAAATAAGCTTAGCTGTCAATTACAAACAATTCTTGATATTTTAATACCGGAAATAGCTATGTAAATACCTATAAATAATGGTAATTTAACGTTCTATCCTATACGTTTTATATTAGTCCTACAGGTAAGTACTACATTATTTGAAATTGGTATATTAAATTACGAATGCTGGTATATTAAGTTCATATTATTCTGTCAACAACATAATGATTATGTCCACGGTCCTAAATAACGTACAAATCATGGTCACACGATCAGTTATTTACAAAAGTTAAGGTCATTTTACTTTCGTCGAACACAGAAAATACGTCATAAAAGTTGACGCATTTTTAATGTGTTATCTATAGTCAAAGAGATTACTAATGAATAAGAATGGTGCATACCTCCAGATACGTAATGTTAGTAACTTTACGTTAAAAATATCAACGTAATGAATCATTTTCAAATATGAAGAAGATAAGACAGGCATGTCCATGAATATTGATTTATTTTAACGAAAACAGTCATTGTCCACTCATTTGCAAAATACGCGCATACAAATCAGCTTGCGTAGCAGCGCAAAATACCTAAACAGTTTTTTGTTTACGATTGAATTGAAAACCTTTAGATATCAAATCTTGCAGAAACTTATGAAAACGGTAAAAAATATTGTTAGATAAAAGTATATTATAAAATTCCTATAAAAACGAAGTAAACAAAGCCCTATAAGTCCAAGAATTTATTTTCAAGTCCTTTGTCCAAAATCATCTACGCTCACGCTACCGCCCATAATTCTATCTCTGAATAGATCATCTTTACAAACAATCTATTCAGTATCTACTTTCTCTCTCTATCTCCAATACGACTGTCATAAATTGTAGTTCTATCTCCTTCTAACATTAGACCATGGATGGTTTTAATAGCGCCGAATTAGCAGTTGGGTAGAACGATGGCTGCCACCAAAATAGTAATTCAATCTTAACAAAAAATAATGGACAAAAAAGACGGTATCAAAAAATGTACAAAGGTACCGGGGATGATACAGGTAGCGAGATTATAAAATTGGACACGACACGACGTCGACGGGTGATATAACTCTAAAGCCCGGGTGACACGAGGCTAGTATTTTGAAGCTAGGATAGTAAGCTAGTAAGGGGTCACTAGCTTGGTTTCTAGCTTACCTACTAGCCTGGATTGTAACCAAGCTAGTGCTGTCTACACGAAGCTAGGAAATTTCAAGCTAGTCAAGTCAGTAGTGAGTTGTGCTTACAATATGTAGCTTGTGACAATATGTAGCTCTTAGATTTTTAATTTTATTTTTAATCTCTTTTATCGACATTTCTATTCCATCTTTATTTAGTATGTCGCGTATTTTTTCTAGTGACGAGTCTCGCATTTGCTTGTCCTTGTAAGATGGAATACTTGCATTCCACAAACATTCCTCTTCTCTGTACAATTGAACGAATTTTAAATTAATTTCGTCCGCTAATTTCGGCATTTTAACAAATTGCACGCACTCTCACCACGCTCTCCGACTGCACACTAGCTTAGGTTCGCTAGCTTCGCGGTTGACACGAAGCTAGTAACGAAGCCAGGATAGTAAAACGGGTGGTGGGGGGCGCCTACTAGCTTGAAAAATAGAACCCCAAGCTATAAAACTATCCTGGCTTGAGGCACTAGCTTGCTAGCTTCCACACTAGCTTACTAGCTTGTAAACGAAGCTAGTTCCGTCTACACGAAGCTAGTGTCACTAGCTTACTAGCTTGGCAGCACTAGCTTGGCTCACTAGCTTGATTTACTAGCCTCGTGTCACCCGGGCTTAACGGACTTTTGTGTAGATTTAGGACTGGTAATGTCGATCTAAGAGTCAGGATGGGCAATCTAACAGATAAGTAAATCTATCTACTTTGATAAGAGTATGGACAGAAAACGTGAATGAGTTAAGTAGAAATTGAGTTCGAGAAATTGTGGAATTGACCTAAAAAAACAAAACACAATCGTCTAGTTAAGACACAGTCAAGGTAAGTAATCAATGTATACTTATAACCGAGAATTGGAGGCTTGGATATGTAAACTGGTTGTATAACTTGTGTTCAAAGAGACGATCACTGCTTACGTCAAGTTCCGCAAAACATCTTAAAATCCAAATGAAGCCAAACAATCAGAACTCGGTCAGTGAATGCGTTGACCTTGAACGTGACTGGCGCTACTTTTCGGATCATAAGCTGGCAATTGATCCGATTTTGTTCTAGAAAACCAGTCTCTTTTTTACACTATTCGATTGGAACGGAATAGTCTTGGTACTCAGCAGGTGCAAGGTTGAAATCGAATAAGGTTAGTATCGTGATTGGAAACGTGAATTTACCAGAGCGAGTCAACGAAGTCTGATCTTCTGAATCACATACTTTAGAATCAATATCGCTTAGCAAAACTAAAGGTCTGGTTAGACCATGACCTCTGCCATAAAGGGTGTATACATTAGCTCGTGGGTAATTAAAACTAACTGTTTTCTATTCGATATGACCAGAGTAAGGTTAACTATAATTGATCCGTTTAAATTTCTACTGGTTTTTGACCAGTGGTTGCGAGATTATTCACACGAAACGGGTAGCCTAGATAAAAGAACAGCTGTATACGAGAAAGAAAAATGAAATTTGGATCTAGTTGAGGATTAACCAAAAACACGGCTCTAACAATACAAAAGGGTATAAAGTAGGGTGAAAGGAGAAAAGGAATAAAAGGCGTAATATTCCCGACTCGTCAAAATGGGTCACTTTTTTGGGGCTACAATTAATCTTGTCTAGGGATTGTTGTTCTCAATTGCGTGACCCGAATTTTGGAATTCCTTTGAATTGAATTTGGACCGTTTGTTGATCTTTGAGAAGTTCAGTTATGAGGAGCATTTGACGAATAAAATTAAGCTGGTTTCAAGACTTCTAAGTTAGTGGGTTAAGCATTCTAAATAATCATATTTTAAACCATAGTTTTACATTTTTAGCGGGATTAATTCTACTCAACGCTTAATAAACTCGTAGGTATTACCTAATTCAAATAAAGGTTTTATCACCATAGCAACATATATTAGATACTTTGTCAACAAATGGTAGTACTTAGGTAGGTATGGCTTTTACGAATTTCATTTGATTGCTATATTTTGTATATTGGATTCTGCCAATAGTAGGTAATGTTTCCTATAAAGATACTAAAATCAATAGATAATCAAAAAGATACTTAGTATCGATTGTCGCATCTTTGTAGTTAAGTTAATTATTCCGCT
Source organism: Ecliptopera silaceata (assembly GCA_932527185.1). NCBI lineage: Eukaryota > Metazoa > Arthropoda > Insecta > Lepidoptera > Geometridae > Ecliptopera > Ecliptopera silaceata. The sequence goes on along the minus strand of OW052207.1, from coordinate 3,103,889 downwards.
CTAACAGCATTTTTTTTTAATGGTTGTCTTGCTTTTCTACCTAGGAAGGTTCACATGGTATAGGAGCTATTTATTATTTAAGTGATTTTTAGTAGGAACTTATGTAATTTTTTTGTGTTTGTCAAATAAATAAATTCTTATTTTTATTCTTATTCATTGCTAGGCGTAAAGTCCCGTTGTGGGAGCTTCGAGCAAAAAGTTGCCAGTCGGGGCCCAGAGTGACGAGCACAAAGTGGTCCGCGGTATTCAAGACTCGATTCCAACGGCATGGTTGATTGATTTCTACAACTAAAATAGACATAGGAATCTCCCGTAGCATAACAGCTTCACCGTCAGCCAATTCCTTGTATACCTACCTACAAGACGATGTTACATCCTTGTGATTTTACTAAATAAACAAGAGGTCATGCCAATGATCTTTTATCATTGACATATGAAAAATGTTGAAAATAATGTTTTATCTCCTAGTTCGATGTCTATATTGCGATAGGTACATGTAGGTATATAATAAGGAAATAAGTGAGGAAACCCACGGTCTGTGAATCAGCTCTGCATGTAGGTACCTATTGATATTCAGAAATCAGAAATATTTTATTGTTTTACTGTTGTACATAAAAGATCTTAATTTTAAGTAGTACAAGAAATACAGTTTGTCCAATCCGAACGTACAATTAGAGGGTAATGAACAGAGCCATACCCAATAAAAGACTTTGCATTGCATTGCCTGTGGTTAAAGCCAAAAGCTGAGAGGATCATATACCTAGTGGAGGCAGTGGGCAAGCCTACTCCGTCTAAAGAAGTCAGACACGCTGTAGTCCCAAACACGAGGTCTGCTTTTCTTCTATATTAGGATCATTTACCTACCTCTACATCAGAATATAAATATTATATCTAATAATGATTTACACCAAGACACAATTTAACATTAAAACATACAAAAATAACTGACTATTAGGTTAAACTGTAAATATATCAAACGAGGTTGTAAAACTAACTTAATTTACTAGTTAATAAATAAATATATGTATAAGTATTCAAGGAAATTTTACACATCAAACTGTAGTCCCAAACTAAGCAAAGCTAAAGAATGTCAACTTGTCTCGGAAGTTTCAAATACAACAGAAAAACTTGTTTTGTATGTTTTTGCACAAAATATTCTCATTATGAACCTGTTTGCTCAATTATTTGGCGTAAGATACTTTTTACAACTGATCGTTAAATAATTGCATATCATCTACCAATCAAACAACGCTATTATGGCAATAGACGTAATTATGTGTATACCTACAGAGTATTACCTGTGTTGAAAACTTGAACTATGACCCCACAGGTAAGATCTTATATTTTATGTGATGGCAATATTTTTATGTCTGTTCTTTGTCTTGGTATTACCTAATATTAAATAAATAAATATTCACGGACAAATCATACATCACACTCTAGTCCCAAACCAAGCAAAGCTTGTAATATCCCATATTAGATTGCTGATGGAATACTTATTACTCATTTTTTTTTAAATTACAAACATAGAATAAATAGTAACGCAGACACAAAACAAATATTTATATTCATCACACAACATTTGCTCTGGGTGGGAATCGAACCTACAACCCACAGCATCTAAGGCAGAGCTACTACCAGTATCTATACAGTATCTATCTTTTATCATTATATACATTCTTCACATTACATACATATATACTTACTTACACATTTCATTTTACATATATATATTTCATGGTTATGTGACAGGAATTTCCAGTTTGTACCTAACCTGATGTTGCCTCGTTCAACTTGTCGTCTCGGAGGGTATTAGCTGAAAATCAGTGTTTGCTCTTGAGCAAAATTATGCACTGAGCTAATGCCCTTTTGAAGTACCGCAACACACAGAATTTCTTGTATGTTTCAGTAGTGGATGGTGTATTATGTTTTATTTTATAAGTTTGTTTTTTATATATTTAGGTTTAAGTACCATTCCCTTTCCTTTACTTCTCTTTAATTTTATTGTAATTTGTGTGTTACTGTGTTTCAAATAAATGCTTTTATCTATCTATCTATCTATCTACCTACTATCCTACTACCAATTGAGCTGTGACGCCTGTCTGACATGGATCCACGCCACAATAAATAAACGATTACCCAAACCAAAAAGAACTTAATTGAAGAAAAACTTAAACTAAGGTTGTGTTTTGAATGGAAAAGTATTGCAGTTTATCGCGATAACTGATCATTCCAACCAACTTTTTATATTTGTCTTAGGTACTTGATCATTTCCTGATCGCCATACCCGTGGTTCCTACTCAGTGCTAAAAAGCCTAGATCCACATTTCAGTATCCCTACAAGTACCCTGTAATTATCTTGTTCTACCGTTGGGTAACTTCGTACCTATGCTGCCTACTGCGATTCCTTTTATAGGAATGGAATTGGCTGATGACGAAATTCTATTCCTCCATTCAATTCTGAACAGAACATTGCTTGACCAAGCGGTGTGGTGTGATGGAGAATTATTAAGTAAGTATACTTTTTTTGATTAAAATGATTAGTTCTCGTGTTTATTTTACTTAATACTAGTTTTAGACTATTTAGAGTTATTTAGTTTTGGAGTTTGTTAAACGAACTAAGGACTTGCTGTTTTGCGACCTAATTTTCAGTAAGACAATGGTCTGTTACACTAAAAATGAATGAAATAAAATAAAATTTAAATCTCATTTAACAATTCATAGGTAGGTACCTACTTACCTATGTTCTTTTAAAAGAATGTGTGGTAGACCCCGACGATGACAAAATTTATTTTAATTCTAGTTTGAGCATAAACTGTTTCAGCTAAGTACATAACAAGCCAATTACTTAAATTGTTATGGTTATTATATAATTTGTTAACATTATGTTTTATTTGCCCAGTAAATTGCTTAAAACCAATTATTATTGTTGGTATCTAATCGTTATCTTGTGTGACTCACTCTAAGATTGTTAGTTCATTGTTGCCTTTTCAAAGTTCTCGCAATTATAAATATACCTAGCTACTTATATCTGATAGAAGTATATCTAATGAAATATGAACATGGTTATGTTATATTTAATAGTCACACTACATAGTCTTAGTTTATAACAAGTGATAATGTAGGTAATTGTAATTAATATCTGCTAGAAGAGAAGTATAATAAAATATGAACATGATTATATTACTATATTTAATAGTGATACTACATAGTCTTTTTTTTTGTTTGGTCTCGCACACTACATAGTCTTAGTTTATTACAAGTAATAATGTAATTGTAACTATAACAGCGTCTCAAATACGTTACTCTTTACGATTTAGGATAGGTACACTGCGCGTGATGCTACAACGTTCGACAGTAAAGCTGATGTTGACGAGCAGAGTATCTCAAATAAAATCTGTTTCAATTCGCTTTCGATTGGCACATTTATTTTTGCTCATCCCCCAGGTCACAGCTTAGAGAACCTAGTAAGAGTGATGGAGCCTAACGCGATAGCGTGCGTTTTTTTGTTTGCAGACACCTGCAGAGCTCCTAGTAGCTTTTTAGAGAAGCTTGGGCTCTGTGCTAGCTATGTAATATAAAATATCATGCCGCAGCATTATAAAAACCATTTTTTTCTAGACCCTTCCTTGATATGAGCTCTGTCTTTTAGCTGTGGTTTTGATCCCCACCAAGACAAATACTTGCATGTTAGCAAAATATCTATGTTTGTTCTGTGCCTGGTTGTTTATAAATATGTACCTATGTGTTACAAAAACGTGTATACAAGTATGATATCATCAATCTAATTCGCATTGTACAAGGACTAGATCACATGTTCTACGAGTAAATATCATTTAAAATGTAGATATTGATATCATAAATACCAGTTAAGTAAATAAATATATATTTTACTTAATCATCAAGTCTGGTTACAGTATTTTTCAAAGTAATTTCTGAAGAGTCAGAACGAATAAATGTGACAATCGTAACAGACTTCGATACACTGCGCGTTGAAACTGCAACGTCCGACGTCAACGCGCGTTTCGAAAATAAGTCTCAAATCAAATTTATTTATTGTTTAATGAAATACATAACATATTAGATCTAAACTAAAAACACAAGTAGGTAAGTACACTTAAGATATTAATTATGTAATGGCATAACATTATTTTTACTAGTGTTTTAGTCAGTCATTCATTCATTCATTCATTCAGTCTAGTGTTTTACCCCAAACGGCCTATTGCGCCTGCGTCTGTCTAGACATTTAATCCATTTCACAGTAAACTGTCCCCCAAAATGGCTCTGACATACTTTGAGTCAGCTAAAAGGGGGTTCAAGACACTGAGTCAAGTTAAATTAATCTCGATCGCGATGTCGTGGGCGCCACTGATTACTCATTTGTTATTTAGCATCGTTTTGTTTGGACTAGTGTGACTCGTGTGGCTATTAGATCTAAATCCTTTGTCAATATTGGCTGGCTTTATGACTAGGTATTCAGCTCAGTTGTCAGCTCTACCCTTTACTATCTACAATCGCAATTATGTGAGGTTATGGGTCAAAACAGCAGTTTTGTTTATCTAAAAGGTTATTTTTAGATAAAACTATTTCGAGATTCTGATAATGATGATCCTGGAAGAAATCGCTATCAGCGACAAGGCCGCCCATTGTACTAAATTAAGTTAGTTCTAAGATTTTTGTATTTTTCTTTGTGCAATAGTGTTATATATCTATTAATGGTGCTAACTGTACCCGTTCAAATTGATGAAGTGAACATTTATTCAATGTTTGGACTTTCTTCTATAGATACCTAATTCAACCAATGAATAAATTGAATTTATACTCGCCCTTAGCGTAGTTTTGCGAAAACAAGCTTTTACAAAATATGAACAGCAAAACCGGCTTTGCGACTTTTTTACTCTTAAATTAAATTAATAGGTACCTCCTACCACTAGTTCGACGCACTTAAAGAAAAAACTAGTGTAACCGTCGAAAGCAAGGCCAAAGATTGTCCGGCAAGACTGTACTAGAGCATGGTGTCGAAAGTTTTGCTTTAAAACATGTCCAGCTTCTTATTTTTTTGTTACGTAGGTACATAAGTTAGACTTGCGAAGTGACGTTGCTCTAAATCTTAACTGTCAGTTATAGCATAAAATGCTAAAATACAAAGGAAAAGTTCGTTATGACAACATAACGGGTATTTTGCGACCGCTATTAAAGTGATCTAAATAAATTTTGGCATTATTATTGACGCAGACAATAACTTTGTACTCAGATTTGGTTATTTTTGAATTTGTTTCTCTTGATGTTAAATCTGTAGGTCCATGGGGTACAATCAAATTATTATATCACTTAAAACACTTGTTTTCCAACGGTTTTTACTTTGCTAAAGCCTCAAATATTGATTAAAGTCCGTAAAATATAAACTTAAAATAAAATAAACATTACTTATATAGAAAATTACAGTGCTGGAATTCGATCGAAGATTCTTGTATTTTAAAATTAGCTCTGTAGTGCTATGTAGGTTTGAATCTGACATGACAGTGTGAAAACATCCATAGACAAATCTATAAACTGTCAAAAGTTGCACTCTCTTGAGAGAAAGTTGACAAACAAAACGAATCGTATGGTTTGTATGGTATCATATATTGGAAGGTCATTGACCTCACTCATGGTATAAACAGAATCTACCACAAAAAAGCTGTTATGCAACTTTTTTGATAATTATCATACACGTGTGCACGCGCCGTGCTACGCAAATTTATACGCGTATACCTACCTAAGTACAATATGTAATATTGACAAATAAAAACGATATGTAAAGTCACATTAGTTACATGTCAGTATTCATCAATGATATTTCATCAATAGTTAGAAAGTAAAAAAAAAGATTTTACCAGAGTTTTAATTCTCATTTTATACACTTTGCTTTTAATTGTATCCGAAGCATCCCATAATATAAAGTTTGCTTATTTTGGGATGGTGATGATGATGATTATACCTTACCTTAGATGGTGCTGGGTGATATAACAATGAATATTCATTATTTATTTACTTTAATTAGGTTTGTTTGATTGCGGAGAGCGAATTCTCTTTCCGGTGCATCGAAAAGCTTTTAATTTTTCCTCATTTTGTTTCATCATCAATTAAATCAATGCTAAGTATGTACGTTATGAAGTTTAATTGCTAGCCTAATTATTTGGCCCGGTTCATTAGTTACAAATACGTAATTCCGTGGTTTCTCCTTATTACAGCACAATTATTACACAAACATACAGATATGGTGATTTGTAACTGTATCTACCTACTTATGTATTTATGTGTATCATGTATCACGCAAGTGTAAAGTACACTAATCACGTTAAGTTATTTGTATTTTGTATTCGCGTAAAATACGCTATTTATATTTATTAAATAAAACATCAAAAAAATGACAAAATGTTTTTTATAACGAATTAAGAAATCCGACTTCAATCTTATTCGAGCTAAATAAAAATACACTAGTAGTACCTCAAGATACCTTTTAGCCCATGAAGTGTATTTTGAAAATGGTAGGAACTAGGCCGTAGTTTCTTGGCCGTTCTTTTAGGCTCTGAGGCCTTAGTCCGAGCTTGCATTTTAAAACTCCCTACTCTCGAGCCGAGAGTCGTCTCTCGGATATCCATACAAAAATTTAAGGACATCCGAGAGACGACTGTCGGCTCGAGAGTAGGGAGTTTTAGAGACTAATCCCTCTGGTCGCGTGGCTCCTAAAATTACCTAGTACAATTTTAAATTGTCATTGTGATTTTACTGAATTAAGTTTAATTGTTTTTCTATTTGAGTAGGTAGGTACCTAATACATATTACATGCGTTCATTACCACAACTGACACCTATCGTTAATGTCCATAAAAAGTGTAATAACTAAACAATAACGAAGGTTGTTTAATTGTATTGTAGTAATTAACTACGCACTCGAGAAAGTGCTTTTTCACGAGCGCAGCGACACGACAATGCACTGCAAACAATCGCGTTGTAGTACTCACACCGCAATGTACTTGGAATTGTTAGAAATGACCAAGTTGTTGGTATAAACTGGTTTTATTTTTGGAAATTATTGTACAACTTTACTTGTACCTACTTGAAATTATTGTAAAAAAACATAAATTTTATTAAAAACCGAACGAAAATGTTTTTAGGTAAGTAAGTAATTTCATTGTTTCTATTGAATACTTTTCTGTAATGCCAAATAGAGCTTATGTGTATACATTATAAGCAAAGTAATTAATATAGACATCCACATGATAAGGAATAAATTAGTAAAAAAAAACTTCTTTATTATATTATTTTTCTCTCGATATAATAATAAAAATAAAAATAAATGGTAAAAAAATAAATTACATGCGGTTTGCCATCAGCTCCATGACTTTGTTATAAGAGCATAAAAAAAAACTTTTAATAAAAATAAGGTTTCTTCGTAGCTCTATGGCAGAGTCTGGAGTGCCGTGGAAAGTGAGAGTGACGGGATGCGCTTGCGCATGTCTTGTGAATGGCGTCGATAATTGCGGACGACCTTAAAGCACTTTTGCTTTCAATGCGAGTACCATCAGCGTCATATTATGTTGGTAAGATAAAGTTTGTCTGAAAAGTTGCAAAAGACGATTATATTTTTTTTAGGAATAAACAAAAGGTCCCTTCAGCTAGTGAAACAACAACAAAAGCCAGTGTTTTTTTTTATTAATGTGAAGCTGCAGATGATCTGGACGCCTAGGATTAGTGGGTATATCGCTAAAGATCGAGTAGAAACAAGTAATATAAAGCTTTGGGGAAGACCTTTGCCCCAGTGGGACTCCATAGGTTAAAAAAAATGTGATCAACTTGTTAGGCTGACTGTACCTACCAGTTAGTGCTGGTTGCATTGACAGCTGTAACATGGTTGTCAATAAAACTTTAATATTGCAATAAAACTTACAGGTCAAAAAGTCATCTTTCAAGAACCTAGCAAAGTTGACTAATGTAGTGACGAATAGACTTGATAAGATAAGTTAAGATCCCAAACTTGTATGTATTATAATAATTATTTTTATAATTCCAGACTTAAAAAAGGCCTGAAACTTAGTACCTACCTAACATGCGATTTCACAAGATAATTAGATAGATTTCGAAAAAAATTACTTCATATCATCTTGATTTAAAAACATACACTTCTTAGACATGATATAATATTCTAATTACTTGTGTAAGTCAAACATTTCCACACTTCTATAAAACCATGTGATACTTAGTAATAAAATACTAAATTATAATAAAAATACAATTAAAAATGTAACTGCGAATTTCGTTACCAAACTTACTCAATGCTTATGCATAGTTAATTTAAGTATGGCAATGAAGGTGTTTGAAGATAATTATGTTTAGAAAGCCTAGGGGCTTTATTTTTACTCACGTTTTTTTTTTAAACCGGCTAAAAATATATTTTACTAAACAGCGATAGGGTGAAGCTACCCTTAAGAAGTCATTTTAATAAATATAGGAGACGTTATTGATCGGAATAAAAATACATAAATAGATTTCTTGCAAAAAAGTATTTATGTAGGCTTTCTTTATGTCGTCTGCAATGTCGTTTTTTTACATGTTTTGTTTATTTTGGATCCTTTTATGATCAGGAATTTGAAATGCTTTTATTTTAATAAGTAAGATGTTAGTTTTTACAGTACATAGTAGTAGGTGTCAACCTAATAATCTCTACTAAAAAAGCAACTATTCGCTTAGACAGTTTAAACAATCTATATTTTCGCACAGACGAATGAATGAATGAAAGAACGGTAATTTCTCAATAAATTGAAATCCAACACCCTTGAATATCAAAATCCAAGCTAAAAATATACTTTTATACTTCCTACTTTCATACAAAGCCGGTAGTAAAATTATCTAACACCAATAACAGGCAGATGTTTATGTTACGGCACTTACACTCTGGTCTATGGTTTGTGGGCGTGTGTCATAGACAATACTTCTACGGTAATGGCCGACAGAACAGCTGTTACTTTCACTTCAATGGATAACGAATATTTATAATGGTGTATTAGGGAAGCTGTTTTCTTACATTAGTGTGCGTTATAAATACTAGTTTGTGACGCGCATTTTGAAATTGTTCGAATGCATCGCGATTGACAACTTTTTCTTGCAAACGTGATACCGAGTATTCAAATTTCGGATATAAATTCGAATATACGTAATATATTCGAAATTTGGATCAATGTCAAAAGCTTATCATAGCAATTTTGGGTTAAGAACTTTTTGATATCATTTACTAAAATACTTTTAAACAATGAAAGTACTCAACCTCATTTGTTACGTGATACCACACGGTTGAAATGTGTAAATGCGGAACGTGTAAATTACCAATAATAAGTATTACCTGTAATAAATATAAAGTATGCGAACTATTTACTTAAACCTATTTCTAGGTACTACCTTATCACAGCAATAACTCTTTGACGCGATTGTCAAACTCAAAAGAATCTTACGTCGCGGTCTATTTCGATCATTTAACTCAAATACCACCGCAACTCAATTGATTTCGCCATCAAAACCTTGTACAACAAATTACCCAGCCATTCTCAATCGTAAATAACGAAACAGAAAAAGAACATAGTGTCAATAATCAAGAAATAAAAAAAACATCATTCATATCTTGTCCAAAGAATCCTCCTTTAAAATAACAATGGGATGGATAAAAGTGCAAAGTAAACAGAAAGACGGTAGCGTCATTAAAGTGACACTTTGGTAAAAAATAGTAAGATCTGATAGGGGATGTGACAAAGGGCTGTCGAGGTCGTGGGAATCGAGCTAAGCATTTGCATCGACTACTTGACTAGGAATAGTTAAGTAGGTAGACCTTGAAATATTTAGGTATGCTAGTATACCTACTGTTTAAAAGCGTGTCGAGATTTTTTTTTTATTTCAAAAACATAAATCATACTTTTGATTGTTTATTATGTTAAGCCTACTAAATATTTCTTCCAGTGAATTATAACAATCAAATATTCATCGGCTAAGTACCTACTAATTTTTGCATAAAATACATATAAGTATATTTGATAATTGTAAAATACTGAAACCTTAGTAGGTATACAAATCGTAATTATTTCAGTCTACTAAGGTTTATATATACGTCTGCCAGACAGGAACATAAATAAAAGTCAATACCTACAATTTATTACTAGAATAACTTTAATCAGAGTCGTAATAATTAACTTTAGTGTTATAAAGACAAAAGGTCCTTGTAAAATTTACTATGTTGCTACATAATCAGACATACATAGTCGTATAATCAAAAAGGTTTTATTTTTATATTTTATCAAAATGGGAAAGCGCGCGCGTACATTTTATAGGTTAGTTAACTAAAATCTCTGTTTAGCGGTCATTATTGATCCGATTTAAAAAAGAAAAACACAGTATTTTTTAGTATTTAATAGCTTTAAATCTGCATACTTAACAAAATACGTGAGTGATTCCCATTGCCGCAGTTAGTTATGGTAATGAGTCGGAAATATTTGGCATTATGTTATTGTTCGTCTGTGGAGGTAATCTTTTGTTATGTTGTCAGTAACGGAGATGATATAAAAAATACAGTAAGAATAACATTTTAAACTGGTTTTTTTACTGCTTTGCTTATTGATATGTTTATTTTTTAGGATAGTCTATGATAGTTTTAAGTTGAGAGACTGGTAGACTCCTTTATGTACGGTGGTTCTTTAGCTATAAAAAAGAATTTAATGTAAGTACACATAGAATATTTTATAATTTATGTTTCTGTTTATAATTTTATTTGAATTTATTTAAAATGGTAATTGACAGATCTAAGTTACATGTGACATGTCTTATGATAAATAAAGATTATGATTATGAATTTAATGGTTTACCTAACATTTTGTTCGAGTCATAAACTGCTCAATCTCAAGCCATTGTTTGCACTTAAAAACTAAAAATAACGGTCAGAACGTCTCGTATCCAATAATGGCGATTTCAAAGCGAATCTAATGAACAAATCTATTAATATTATCAATTTGTAAAAGATTTTTGTATCCCATAAAGTATAAGTAAGATTGTGTATGTGATTTGATCGTTAACTTTAATAGTTGTTCTTTCCCCTTGGCTTGTTCATCATTGATCAAATCAAATTCTATTTTGTGTGAAACTGTCAAACGCCCAGCGGTTGGTAATCGGTTTGTTCCTAGTTGTAGTTTTGTCCCACTGCGTCCCATTTTTCATTTGTCTAAAATTGAACAATTTTGCTCACAACGTACATTCGTTCGTTTTGACGAAGAATTATTATTATTACTATTGAACTTTGAATAATGTTCCCACTATTTTAATACGTGATTGCTGACGTACCTAGTGATACCTACATATTATGACTGTTTGAATATTATAAATGATTCCAGATAAGTGGTTCCAGATCCAAAATCCAAATCTATAACATGCTGAGTTGTGACCTTTTCTGGTTTAACCTAGCATTAAGTTTTAGTATACTTAGGTATAACTTAGTAGATTGTTGTTTTTGTGAAGCTAACCAAAATAGGTTAAGTTTTAATCTATTCTATTCAAAAGTGGTACCAAGGAGACATCCGAAACATTGTTGGTAGACGAGACCACATTTCAAAACGTAAAAACAACCAAATTTTTAGTTATTACACTTTATGCGGTGAACACTAATAAATGAGACAAATCGTCTAATATCTTAACGTTGCTAACGTTACGATAATATAATACGATTGTCAAAACACACTGCCTGGTGACGCTAAACGCCGATGAAGCTGGCGTCAACGCAAAGTGTAACTCCACTCCCTAGTGTAATAAACGCCTAGTCACTCTAATACGCCACCGTTTTGATACTTTAGTGATTCTCACATTAATCCGTGCTTGGGCCTCAGTCCGTAGTTCTCACAAGTGAGTATCTTGACTTGATCCGCGCCGGATACGATGCAGTACAGACTGCAGGTCATTGAATGCACACATGTTGGCCACATTCAATTAATTTGCGATGGGAATACTTGTGGCTCAATGTCTCTTTGTTTTGTATGATGTCTTGCTTTTGTTTATTTAGCTTCCTTTATTTTGTTGGGTTTTAATGCTGAAAGGAAACAAATATATTTTATTGAACAGATTTTAAACCATCTAAAAAAAGAGGTTTTTAATTTAAGGCGACGGGTAGGGTGAATTTTTTCATAATAAATAAAAATGTCAATAACTTCCAAGTTTATTATTTATTTATTATATCTATACACACGTTAAACTTGTAACACGGCATAGTTTTTGCCGTGGTGGTTAAACTCTAGACAGTCAGCGTGGCAACGTCACAATTTCAATTTCAACAAAAATGCTGACAACGGCGCAAAACACATAATGAGCCGCGCACAGTTCGGATAGTCAAACTCTAAAGCAGTGCCTTATGTATATTTGCGAGCACACAGCAATCAAACACTTATAATTCCTAAGGCGCTACTCTTCTTCTTCTTTAAACACCTTAATGTAGAAATGTTTTCTTTAGAGTCACAAGATACGAACCATAAGAATAGCTGTGCTGAGTTTGGTACCAAACAAATCTGCCAAACCCATAAAAAATGGGATCTTAAACCACACTTTTGCAAAAGGTGTTGGTACTAAACTTACATTTAAAAGTAAACTATATCCAAGAGCACAAATTTTGAGTAACAATACACTAGTTCAATATATGTGTTATAGGAAATAATAAGTTTCACAACTCCACATGCTATCACTTTTTCTGAAAACAGTTTTCGGTTTCCCCAAAAACACGCATTTGGCTATACCCGTCACCTTAAGTGACTTTCGTGTTACTTACCTCTTGATTTTTTAGGTTATTTTTCCTTCATAATCAGTGTGTCATACATAATTATCCGACTAAGAAGAAGAAAAAAATTATTTTGATAAGATAAGATCTTAATCCACATTACGAAAACGAATATACACAAACTTAGAAAAGGTAGATAAAAAGAAAGCTAGTGCTTTTCATTTTTTGTGAAGTCCCATACAAAATTAATTAAGTTTTACCATGTTACGAATTATAAAAAAAAAAAAGAAAATTGACTATAATGATGTCCTCATTCATTAATTTACTTGTCGATATGTATCTTTTTCCCTTTTGTTTATATTTTACTTGTTTATACTTATACTTGTGTCTGTTTATACTTACATAAGATATCTACGCAACTATCTCGTAACTTTCCCAATATCTTATCAGCAGTTATTTATTTATCACATATTAGGTACCTACTAACACTTAAAAAGTGACAGTTGATTAGATAAAAGGCTCATGAAGTGACAGTATTTTAGTTTTTCCAAAAAGCTTGATATTTTCACTTAAAAATCTTTCTCCGTTCAGATTTTTAAGCAAAAAATCTTTATATGAATTCTATCAGCCATCTATGTAGTTCTCATAGTACAAGCTTTGCTTAGTTTGGGGCTAGAGTCTGATGTGTGAATTGTCCGTGAATATTTAAAAAACTGAATAAATTTAAATTATTCAAATTATCTACTACATATTTTATTATTAGTAGGTACGTTATGTTACGTTACTTAGTAGATTACTTGTAACATCTCGCTGAGAAATTTTATGAAAAAAAACGCACGGGTTGTACATAATAATTATGTTCATCTAAAAAGCATACCAAAGCATATTAAATAAAATCCATAAATCAATACCACCATGCATCCTAATGTGGAGTCTTCCAAAACTAACATCAGTCAAATCATACCGTTTCTAATCCAAATCGATTCATCTAAAGTCAGACGTAGCCCGAACCACATTAAAGGATGATGGGACGATTCGGTCTTCATATCGCTTTGTGTGTCATAGGCCTGTCAATCTTATGTGATTACCGTAAAAAGTCCACGCTCAGACCCACCACGGTGTTGGATAAGAAGTGTTGTTAATTTTCTATTTGGTATACACTTTTTAGATTAACCAATATAGGCCATAACCAAGCCTATGTCTAAAAACTCATGGATGTTGTACACAACGCCATCTAGTCCCAAAACAAGCGATGCTTTTAAGTACTATGATAACTAGATTTCTGATAAAGTACTTTTTTATTGTCACACATACAAATAAAGTTTGCTATCACACAAATGTTTGTTCTTGTATTTACACCAAATAACATGTTCATTTTAAGTACTTACTTATTAGATTTTTCTAGATTTTCACCAACAGTTTCTTAAAGTAATGTAGTGTAACGTAGATTGTCAAATATAATGAGTAGTTCATCTCTCGTCTAGTACCTTAAAAAACTTTCTTTCTTGCACTTTCTCTAAAAATAATGAAATTATGGCTTTATCTTCGTCAAATCAGATAACAACAGCATTGCTATAGAATAATCTAATTTCATCTTGTTAGCTTTGTTTCTTCATATTTAAAAAAGAAGCCTAAAAATACTTAGAAAGTAATAAAGATTTTTTGCACGACTTTCATTATAAAAAGTCGATGATTTAATCACGTGTCAATTTAAAATCATTTGACAGATTTTAATGGCAAATAATGACGCGTAGTCCAATTCTACGTCACCAGCAATATTTTACACGCGTCACTGGTAATGCCTAATTAATTATACAGTATCATACGCAACAATGTCAATTAAAAATCATTTACTTCAATTTCCTTCCTTCCTCATACTTGAAGAGTATAAAATAAATAATACGATTAAATTGGAAAAAATACGAAAGTACAAAAAAACCGTCACGGAGTTTGATTATATTCCTACAGTGTCGGTTTCCTGCTTTCATCACATTTTTCAACATAATTAAATTTTGTTAATAAATATAGTAATATTTTTTTACAGTAATTGATTTGATTAATATTCAGTAAACTGTTTTTAATTGGTCAAAACAGTTTTAGCACATAAAATTTTATCTTATGTTTCTCTATTTCGTGTGTTAAATGTAACGGATCTTCGCCTCCGCCTCCGTTACTGCGGAAATTCCGCAAGAAATCGTACTTCGCCTCCGCTTCCGCCTCCCAACAATTGTTGCGTGTGTAACGGAGTTGTAAGTTGTAACGGAGTTTTATTTACGAATAACAATACATATAAAGCATTTTCTCCCATTGTTCGCACGTACTTATCAGCGCCGCCAAGTTCAGTGCCAAGTGAACAATTATTTAGTTCAGCTGGATTAATTCATGAATCCCTAAGAAATCGTTTGGAAGGTGATAAAGCCGCAAAACTATTGTTTCACAAATTTAATTTACCTCTCCTTAATTTTGATTACAAAAAAGTTAACTTTAAATTTTAACTTTATGTTTTAAATATTTACCTAAGTGTTAAGTATTTAATATAAAAACTTTTGAACCGTTAATTACTATTTTATTTACATCCTCTTTCACCTTCGTCTCCGCCTCCGTTAACCTCCGCATCCGCGGAGGTGAAACTCATCGCCTTCGCATCCGCCTCCGCCTCCGTTAAGAAGGCCTCCGTTACAACCCGCCTAGTACACCGCGGGCACCACATACCCAAGTACACCGCGGGCATCACATACCCTAGTACACCGCGGGCACCACATACCCTAGTACACCGCGGGCACCACATACCCGAGTATACCGCGGGCACAACATACCCTAGTACACTGCGGGCATCACATACCCTAGTACACCGCGAGCACCACATACCCAAGTACACTGCGGGCATCATATACCCAACTACACCGCGGGCACCACATACCAAACTACACCGTGGGCACCACATACCCTAGCACACCGCGGGCATCACATACCCAACTACACCGCGGGCACCACATACCCTAGTACACCGCGGGCATCACATACCCAACAACACCGCGGGCACCACATACCCAAGTACACCGCGGGCATCACATACCCTAGTACACCGCGGGCACCACATACCCTAGTACACCGCGGGTATCACATACCCAACTACACCGCGGGCACCACATACCCTAGTACACCGCGGGCACCACATACCCAACTACACCGCGAGCATCATATACCCTAGTACACCGCGGGCATCACATACCCAACTACACCGCGGGCATCACATATCCAACTATACTGCGGGCACCACATACCCAACTACACCGCGGGCACCACATATCCAAGTATACCGCGGGCACCACATACCCAAGTACACCGCGGGCATCACATACCCTAGTACACCGCGGGCACCACATACCCTAGTACACCGCGGGCACCACATACCCAAGTATACCGCGGGCAACACATACCCTAGTACACTGCGGGCATCACATACCCTAGTACACCGCGAGCACCACATACCCAACTACACCGCGGGCACCACATACCCAACTACACCGTGGGCACCACATACCCTAGTACACCGCGGGCATCACATACCCAACTACACCGCGGGCACCACATACCTTGTATACCGCAGGCATCACATACCCAAAAACACCGCGGGCACCACATATCCTAGTACACCGCGGGCACCACATACCCAAGTATACCGCGGGAATCATATACCCTAGTACACCGCGGGCATCACATACCCAACTACACTGCGGGCACCACATACCCAAGTATACCGCGGGCACCACATACCCTAGTATACCGCGGGCATCACATACCCAACTACACCGCGGGCACCACATACCCTAGTACACCGCGGGCACCACATACCCAAGTACACCGCGGGCATCACATACCCAACTACACCGCGGGCATCACATACTCAAGTATACCGCGGGCACCACATACCCTAGTACATCGCGGGCATCACATACCCTAGTACACCTCGGGCACCACATACCCTAGTATACCGCGGGCATCACATACCCAACTACACCGCGGGCACCACATACCCTAGTACACCGCGAGGATCACATACCCAACTACGCCGTGGGCACCACATACCCTAGTACATTGCGGGCATCACATACCCAACTACACCGCGGGCACCACATACCCAAGTATACCGCGGGCACCACATACCTTAGTACACCGCGGGCATCACATACCCAACTATACCGCGGGTACCACATACCCTAGTACACCGCGGGCATCACATACCCAACTACACAGCGGGCACCACATACCCTAGTACACCGAGGGCACCACATACCCAAGTACACCGCGGGCATCACATACCCAACTACACCGCGGGCATCACATACTCAAGTATACCGCGGGCACCACATACCCTAGTATACCGCGGGCATCACATACCCAACTACACCGCGGGCACCACATACCCTAGTACACCGCGAGGATCACATACCCAACTACGCCGTGGGCACCACATACCCTAGTACACCGCGGGCATCACATACCCAACTACACCGCGGGTACCACATACCCTAGTACACCGCGGGCATCACATACCCAACTACACCGCGGGCACCACATACCCTTATACACCGCGGGTACCACATACCCTAGTACACCGCGGGCATCACATACCCAACTACACCGCGGGCACCACATACCCTAGTACACCGCGAGCATCACATACCCTAGTACACCGCGGGCATCACATACCCTAGTACACCTCGGGCACCACATACCCTAGTATACCGCGGGTACCACATACCCAAGTACACCGCGGGCATCACATACCCAACTACACCGCGGGCACCACATACCCTAGTACACCGCGGGCATCACATACCCTAGTACACCTCGGTCACCACATACCCTAGTATACCGCGGGCATCACATACCCAACTACACCGCGGGCACCACATACCCTAGTACACCGCGGGCATCACATACCCAACTACACCGCGGGCACCACATACCCAACTACACCGCGGGCACCACATACCCTAGTACACCGCGGGCATCACATACCCAAAAACACCGCGGGCACCACATACCCTAGTACACCGCGGGCACCACATACCCTAGTACACCGCGGGCATCATATACCCTAGTACACCGCGGGCATCACATACCCAACTACACTGCGGGCACTACATACCCAAGTATACCGCGGGCATCACATACCCAAGTATACCGCGGGCACCACACACCCTAGTACACCGCGGGAATCACATACCCAACTACACCGCGGGCATCACATACTTAAGTATACCGCGGGCACCACATACCCTAGTATACCGCGGGCATCACATACCCAACTACACCGTGGGCACCACATACCCTAGTACACCGCGAGGATCACATACCCAACTACGCCGTGGGCACCACATACCCTAGTACACCGCGGGCATCACATACCCAACTAAACCGCGGGCACCACATACCAAAGTATACCGCGGGCACCACATACCCTAGTACACCGCGGGCATCACATACCCAACTACACCGCGGGTACCACATACCCTAGTACACCGCGGGCATCACATACCCAACTACACCGCGGGCACCACATACCCTAGTACACCGCGGGTACCACATACCCTAGTACACCGCGGGCATCACATACCCAACTACACCGCGGGCACCACATACCCTAGTACACCGCGGGCATCACATACCCAAAAACACCGCGGGCACCACATACCCTAGTCCATCGCGGGCACCACATACCCAACTACACCGCGGGCATCATATACCCTAGTACACCGCGGGCATCACATACCCAACTACACCGCGGGCACCACATACCCTAGTACACCGCGGGCATCACATACCCTAGTACACCTCGGGCACCACATACCCTAGTATACCGCGGGCATCACATACCCAACTACACCGCGGGCACCACATACCCTAGTACACCGCGAGGATCACATACCCAACTACACCGTGGGCACCACATACCCTAGTACACCGCGGGCATCACATACCCAACTACACCGCGGGCACCACATACCCAAGTATACCGCGGGCACCACATACCCTAGTACACCGCGGGCATCACATACCCAACTATACCGCGGGTACCACATACCCTAGTACACCGCGGGCATCACATACCCTAGTACACCTCGGGCACCACATACCCTAGTATACCGCGTGCATCACATACCCTAGTTCACCGCGGGCACCACATACCCAACTACACCGCGGGCATCATATACCCTAGTACACCACGGGCATCACATACCCAACTACACCGCGGGCACAACAAACCCTAGTACACCGCGGGCATCACATACCAAACTACACCGCGGGCACCACATACCCTAGTACACCGCGGGCATCACATACCCAACTACACCGCGGGCACCACATACCCTAGTACACTGCGGGCATCACATACCCTAGTACACCTCGGGCACCACATACCCTAGTATACCGCGAGCATCACATACCCAACTACACCGCGGGCACCACATACCCTAGTACACCGCGGGCATCACATACCCAACTACACCGCGGGCACCACATACCCTAGTACACCGCGGGTATCATATACCCAACTACACGCGGGCACCACATACCCTAGTACACCGCGAGGATCACATACCCAACTACGCCGTGTGCACCACATACCCTAGTACACCGCGGGCATCACATACCCAACTACACCGCGGGTACCACATACCCTAGTACACTGCGGGCATCACATACCCAACTACACCGCGGGCACCACATACCCTAGTACACCGCGGGCATCACATACCCTAGTACACCTCGGGCACCACATACCCTAGTATACCGCAGGCATCACATACCCAACTACACCGCGGGCACCACATACCCTAGTACACCGCGGGCATCACATACCCAACTACACCACGGGCACCACATACCCTAGTACACCGCGGGCATCACATACCCTAGTACACCGCGGGCATCACATACCCTAGTACACCTCGGGCACCACATACCCTAATATACCGCGGGCATCACATACCCTAGTACACCGCGGGCACCACATACCCTAGTACACCGCGGGCATCACATACCCAACTACACCGCGGGCACCACAAACCCTAGTACACCGCGGGCATCACATACCAAACTACACCGCGGGCACCACATACCCTAGTACACCGCGGGCATCACATACCCAACTACACCGCGGGCACCACATACCCTAGTACATCGCGGGCATCACATACCCTAGTACACCTCGGGCACCACATACCCTAGTATACCGCGGGCATCACATACCCAACTACACCGCGGGCACCACATACCCTAGTACACTGCGAGGATCACATACCCAACTACGCCGTGGGCACCACATACCCTAGTACACCGCGGGCATCACATACCCAACTACACCGCGGGCACCACATACCCAAGTATACCGCGGGCACCACATACCCTAGTACACCGCGGGCATCACATACCCAACTATACCGCGGGTACCACATACCCTAGTACACCGCGGGCATCACATACCCAACTACACAGCGGGCACCACATACCCTAGTACACCGCGGGCATCACATACCCAAAAACACCGCGGGCATCACATACCCAACTACACCGCGGGCACCACATACCCAAATACACCGCGGGCATCACATACCCAACTACACCGCGGGCATCACATACTCAAGTATACCGCGGGCACCACATACCCTAGTAAACCGCGGGCATCACATACCCAACTACACCGCGGGCACCACATACCCTAGTACACCGCGAGGATCACATACCCAACTACGCCGTGGGCACCACATACCCTAGTACACCGCGGGCATCACATACCCAACTACACCGCGGGTACCACATACCCTAGTACACCGCGGGCATCACATACCCAACTACACCGCGGGCACCACATACCCTAGTACACCGCGGGTACCACATACCCTAGTACACCGCGGGCATCACATACCCAACTACACCGCGGGCACCACATACCCTAGTACACCGCGAGCATCACATACCCTAGTACACCGCGGGCATCACATACCCTAGTACACCTCGGGCACCACATACCCTAGTACACCTCGGGTACCACATACCCAAGTACACCGCGGGCATCACATACCCAACTACACCGCGGGCACCACATACCCTAGTACACCGCGGGCATCACATACCCTAGTACACCTCGGGCACCACATACCCTAGTACACCGTGGGCATCACATACCCAACTACAGTGCGGGCACCACATACCCAAGTATACCGCGGGCATCACATACCCAACTACACCACGGGCACCACATACCCAAGTACACCGCGAGGATCACATACCCAACTACGCCGCGGGCACCACATAACCTAGTACACCGCGGGCATCACATACCCAACTACACCGCGGGCATCACATACTCAAGTATACCGCGGGCACCACATACCCTAGTATACCGCGGGCATCACATACCCAACTACACCGCGGGCACCACATACGCTAGTACACCGCGAGGATCACATACCCAACTACGCCGTGGGCACCACATACCCTAGTACACCGCGGGCATCACATACCCAACTACACCGCAGGCACCACATACCCAAGTATACCGCGGGCACCACATACCCTAGTACACCGCGGGCATCACATACCCAAACTATACCGCGGGTTCCACATACCCTAGTACACCGCGGGCATCACATACCCAACTACACCGCGGGCACCACATACCCTAGTACACCGCGGGTATCATATACCCAACTACACGCGGGCACCACATACCCTAGTACACCGCGAGGATCACATACCCAACTACGCCGTGTGCACCACATACCCTAGTACACCGCGGGCATCACATACCCAACTACACCGCGGGTACCACATACCCTAGTACACTGCGGGCATCACATACCCAACTACACCGCGGGCACCACATACCCTAGTACACCGCGGGCATCACATACCCTAGTACACCTCGGGCACCACATACCCTAGTATACCGCAGGCATCACATACCCAACTACACCGCGGGCACCACATACCCTAGTACACCGCGGGCATCACATACCCAACTACACCACGGGCACCACATACCCTAGTACAACGCGGGCATCACATACCCTAGTACACCGCGGGCATCACATACCCTAGTACACCTCGGGCACCACATACCCTAGTATACCGCGGGCATCACATACCCTAGTACACCGCGGGCACCACATACCCTAGTACACCGCGGGCATCACATACCCAACTACACCGCGGGCACCACAAACCCTAGTACACCGCGGGCATCACATACCAAACTACACCGCGGGCACCACATACCCTAGTACACCGCGGGCATCACATACCCAACTACACCGCGGGCACCACATACCCTAGTACATCGCGGGCATCACATACCCTAGTACACCTCGGGCACCACATACCCTAGTATACCGCGGGCATCACATACCCAACTACACCGCGGGCACCACATACCCTAGTACACTGCGAGGATCACATACCCAACTACGCCGTGGGCACCACATACCCTAGTACACCGCGGGCATCACATACCCAACTACACCGCGGGCACCACATACCCAAGTATACCGCGGGCACCACATACCCTAGTACACCGCGGGCATCACATACCCAACTATACCGCGGGCACCACATACCCTAGTACACCGCGGGCATCACATACCCAACTACACAGCGGGCACCACATACCCTAGTACACCGCGGGCATCACATACCCAAAAACACCGCGGGCATCACATACCCAACTACACCGCGGGCACCACATACCCAAATACACCGCGGGCATCACATACCCAACTACACCGCGGGCATCACATACTCAAGTATACCGCGGGCACCACATACCCTAGTAAACCGCGGGCATCACATACCCAACTACACCGCGGGCACCACATACCCTAGTACACCGCGAGGATCACATACCCAACTACGCCGTGGGCACCACATACCCTAGTACACCGCGGGCATCACATACCCAACTACACCGCGGGTACCACATACCCTAGTACACCGCGGGCATCACATACCCAACTACACCGCGGGCACCACATACCCTAGTACACCGCGGGTACCACATACCCTAGTACACCGCGGGCATCACATACCCAACTACACCGCGGGCACCACATACCCTAGTACACCGCGAGCATCACATACCCTAGTACACCGCGGGCATCACATACCCTAGTACACCTCGGGCACCACATACCCTAGTATACTGCGGGCACCACATACCCAAGTACACCGCGGGCATCACATACCCAACTACACCGCGGGCACCACATACCCTAGTACACCGCGGGCATCACATACCCTAGTACACCGCGGGCACCACATACCCTAGTACACCGTGGGCATCACATACCCAACTACAGTGCGGGCACCACATACCCAAGTACACCGCGGGCATCACATACCCAACTACACCGCGGGCACCACATACCCAAGTACACCGCGAGGATCACATACCCAACTACGCCGCGGGCACCACATAACCTAGTACACCGCGGGCATCACATACCCAACTACACCGCGGGCATCACATACTCAAGTATACCGCGGGCACCACATACCCTAGTATACCGCGGGCATCACATACCCAACTACACCGCGGGCACCACATACCCTAGTACACCGCGAGGATCACATACCCAACTACGCCGTGGGCACCACATACCCTAGTACACCGCGGGCATCACATACCCAACTACACCGCAGGCACCACATACCCAAGTATACCGCGGGCACCACATACCCTAGTACACCGCGGGCATCACATACCCAAACTATACCGCGGGTTCCACATACCCTAGTACACCGCGGGCATCACATACCCAATTACACCGCGGGCACCACATACCCTAGTACACCGCGGGCATCACATACCCAACTACACCGCGGGCACCACATACCCTAGTACACCGCGGGCACCACATACCCAACTACACCGTGGGCACCATATACCCTAGTACACCGCGGGCATCACATACCCAACTACACCGCGGGCACCACATACCCTAGTACACCGCGGGCATCACATACCCAAAAACACCGCGGGCACCACATACCCTAGTACACCGCGGGCACCACATACCCAACTACACCGCGGGCATCATATACCCTAGTACACCGCGGGCATCACATACCCAACTACACCGCGGGCACCACATACCCTAGTACACCGCGGGCATCACATAACCTAGTACACCTCGGGCACCACATACCCTAGTATACCGCGGGCATCACATACCCAACTACACCGCGGGCACCACATACCCTAGAACACCGCGAGGATCACATACCCAACTACGCCGTGGGCACCACATACCCTAGTACACCGCGGGCATCACATACCCAACTACACCGCGGGCACCACATACCCAAGTATACCGCGGGCACCACATACCCTAGTACACCGCGGGCATCACATACCCAACTATACCGCGGGTACCACATACCCAACTACACCGCGGGCTCCACATACCCTAGTACACCGCGGGCATCACATTCCCTAGTACACCTCGGGCACCACATACCCAAGTACACCGCGAGGATCACATACCCAACTACGCCGCGGGCACCACATACCCTAGTACACCGCGGGCATCACATACCCTAGTACACCGTGGGCATCACATACCCAACTACACTGCGGGCACCACATACCCAAGTATACCGCGGGCATCACATACCCAACTACACCACGGGCACCACATACCCTAGTACACCGCGGGCATCACATACCCTAGTACACCTCGGGCACCACATACCCTAGTACACCGTGGGCATCACATACCCAACTACAGTGCGGGCACCACATACCCAAGTATACCGCGGGCATCACATACCCAACTACACCGCGGGCACCACATACCCTAGAACACCGCGAGGATCACATACCCAACTACGCCGTGGGCACCACATACCCAAGTATACCGCGGGCATCACATACCCAACTACACCACGGGCACCACATACCCTAGTACACCGCGGGCATCACATTCCCTAGTACACCACGGGCACCACATACCCTAGTACACCGCGGGCATCACATACCCTAGTACACCTCGGGCACCACATACCCTAGTACACCGTGGGCATCACATACCCAACTACACTGCGGGCACCACATACCCAAGTATACCGCGGGCATCACATACCCAACTACACCACGGGCACCACATACCCTAGTACACCGCGGGCATCACATTCCCTAGTACACCTCGGGCACCACATACCCTAGTATACCGCGGGCATCACATACCCTAGTACACCGCGGGCACCACATACCCAACTACACCGCGGGCATCATATTATACCCTAGTACACCGCGGGCATCACATACCCAACTACACCGCGGGCACCACATACCCTAGTACACCGCGGGCATCACATACCCAAAAACACCGCGGGCACCACATACCCTAGTACACCGCGGGCATCACATACCCTAGTACACCTCGGGCACCACATACCCTAGTACACCGTGGGCATCACATACCCAACTACACTGCGGGCACCACATACCCAAGTATACCGCGGGCATCACATACCCAACTACACCACGGGCACCACATACCCAAGTACACCGCGAGGGTCACATACCCAACTACGCCGCGGGCACCACATAACCAAGTACACCGCGGGCATCACATACCCAACTACACCGCGGGCACCACATACCCAAGTATACCGCGGGCACCACATACCCTAGTACACCGCGGGCATCACATACCCAACTATACCGCGGGTACCACATACCCTAGTACACCGCGGGCATCACATACCCTAGTACACCTCGGGCACCACATACCCTAGTATACCGCGTGCATCACATACCCTAGTTCACCGCGGGCACCACATACCCAACTACACCGCGGGCATCATATACCCTAGTACACCACGGGCATCACATACCCAACTACACCGCGGGCACAACAAACCCTAGTACACCGCGGGCATCACATACCAAACTACACCGCGGGCACCACATACCCTAGTACACCGCGGGCATCACATACCCAACTACACCGCGGGCACCACATACCCTAGTACACTGCGGGCATCACATACCCTAGTACACCTCGGGCACCACATACCCTAGTATACCGCGAGCATCACATACCCAACTACACCGCGGGCACCACATACCCTAGTACACCGCGGGCATCACATACCCAACTACACCGCGGGCACCACATACCCTAGTACACCGCGGGTATCATATACCCAACTACACGCGGGCACCACATACCCTAGTACACCGCGAGGATCACATACCCAACTACGCCGTGTGCACCACATACCCTAGTACACCGCGGGCATCACATACCCAACTACACCGCGGGTACCACATACCCTAGTACACCGCGGGCATCACATACCCAACTACACCGCGGGCACCACATACCCTAGTACACCGCGGGCATCACATACCCTAGTACACCTCGGGCACCACATACCCTAGTATACCGCAGGCATCACATACCCAACTACACCGCGGGCACCACATACCCTAGTACACCGCGGGCATCACATACCCAACTACACCACGGGCACCACATACCCTAGTACACCGCGGGCATCACATACCCTAGTACACCGCGGGCATCACATACCCTAGTACACCTCGGGCACCACATACCCTAATATACCGCGGGCATCACATACCCTAGTACACCGCGGGCACCACATACCCTAGTACACCGCGGGCATCACATACCCAACTACACCGCGGGCACCACAAACCCTAGTACACCGCGGGCATCACATACCAAACTACACCGCGGGCACCACATACCCTAGTACACCGCGGGCATCACATACCCAACTACACCGCGGGCACCACATACCCTAGTACATCGCGGGCATCACATACCCTAGTACACCTCGGGCACCACATACCCTAGTATACCGCGGGCATCACATACCCAACTACACCGCGGGCACCACATACCCTAGTACACTGCGAGGATCACATACCCAACTACGCCGTGGGCACCACATACCCTAGTACACCGCGGGCATCACATACCCAACTACACCGCGGGCACCACATACCCAAGTATACCGCGGGCACCACATACCCTAGTACACCGCGGGCATCACATACCCAACTATACCGCGGGTACCACATACCCTAGTACACCGCGGGCATCACATACCCAACTACACAGCGGGCACCACATACCCTAGTACACCGCGGGCATCACATACCCAAAAACACCGCGGGCATCACATACCCAACTACACCGCGGGCACCACATACCCAAATACACCGCGGGCATCACATACCCAACTACACCGCGGGCATCACATACTCAAGTATACCGCGGGCACCACATACCCTAGTAAACCGCGGGCATCACATACCCAACTACACCGCGGGCACCACATACCCTAGTACACCGCGAGGATCACATACCCAACTACGCCGTGGGCACCACATACCCTAGTACACCGCGGGCATCACATACCCAACTACACCGCGGGTACCACATACCCTAGTACACCGCGGGCATCACATACCCTAGTACACCGTGGGCATCACATACCCAACTACAGTGCGGGCACCACATACCCAAGTATACCGCGGGCATCACATACCCAACTACACCACGGGCACCACATACCCAAGTACACCGCGAGGATCACATACCCAACTACGCCGCGGGCACCACATAACCTAGTACACCGCGGGCATCACATACCCAACTACACCGCGGGCATCACATACTCAAGTATACCGCGGGCACCACATACCCTAGTATACCGCGGGCATCACATACCCAACTACACCGCGGGCACCACATACGCTAGTACACCGCGAGGATCACATACCCAACTACGCCGTGGGCACCACATACCCTAGTACACCGCGGGCATCACATACCCAACTACACCGCAGGCACCACATACCCAAGTATACCGCGGGCACCACATACCCTAGTACACCGCGGGCATCACATACCCAAACTATACCGCGGGTTCCACATACCCTAGTACACCGCGGGCATCACATACCCAACTACACCGCGGGCACCACATACCCTAGTACACCGCGGGTATCATATACCCAACTACACGCGGGCACCACATACCCTAGTACACCGCGAGGATCACATACCCAACTACGCCGTGTGCACCACATACCCTAGTACACCGCGGGCATCACATACCCAACTACACCGCGGGTACCACATACCCTAGTACACTGCGGGCATCACATACCCAACTACACCGCGGGCACCACATACCCTAGTACACCGCGGGCATCACATACCCTAGTACACCTCGGGCACCACATACCCTAGTATACCGCAGGCATCACATACCCAACTACACCGCGGGCACCACATACCCTAGTACACCGCGGGCATCACATACCCAACTACACCACGGGCACCACATACCCTAGTACACCGCGGGCATCACATACCCTAGTACACCGCGGGCATCACATACCCTAGTACACCTCGGGCACCACATACCCTAGTATACCGCGGGCATCACATACCCTAGTACACCGCGGGCACCACATACCCTAGTACACCGCGGGCATCACATACCCAACTACACCGCGGGCACCACAAACCCTAGTACACCGCGGGCATCACATACCAAACTACACCGCGGGCACCACATACCCTAGTACACCGCGGGCATCACATACCCAACTACACCGCGGGCACCACATACCCTAGTACATCGCGGGCATCACATACCCTAGTACACCGCGGGCACCACATACCCTAGTATACCGCGGGCATCACATACCCAACTACACCGCGGGCACCACATACCCTAGTACACTGCGAGGATCACATACCCAACTACGCCGTGGGCACCACATACCCTAGTACACCGCGGGCATCACATACCCAACTACACCGCGGGCACCACATACCCAAGTATACCGCGGGCACCACATACCCTAGTACACCGCGGGCATCACATACCCAACTATACCGCGGGTACCACATACCCTAGTACACCGCGGGCATCACATACCCAACTACACAGCGGGCACCACATACCCTAGTACACCGCGGGCATCACATACCCAAAAACACCGCGGGCATCACATACCCAACTACACCGCGGGCACCACATACCCAAATACACCGCGGGCATCACATACCCAACTACACCGCGGGCATCACATACTCAAGTATACCGCGGGCACCACATACCCTAGTAAACCGCGGGCATCACATACCCAACTACACCGCGGGCACCACATACCCTAGTACACCGCGAGGATCACATACCCAACTACGCCGTGGGCACCACATACCCTAGTACACCGCGGGCATCACATACCCAACTACACCGCGGGTACCACATACCCTAGTACACCGCGGGCATCACATACCCAACTACACCGCGGGCACCACATACCCTAGTACACCGCGGGTACCACATACCCTAGTACACCGCGGGCATCACATACCCAACTACACCGCGGGCACCACATACCCTAGTACACCGCGAGCATCACATACCCTAGTACACCGCGGGCATCACATACCCTAGTACACCTCGGGCACCACATACCCTAGTATACTGCGGGTACCACATACCCAAGTACACCGCGGGCATCACATACCCAACTACACCGCGGGCACCACATACCCAACTACACCGCGGGCATCACATACCCAAGTACACCTCGGGCACCACATACCCTAGTACACCGTGGGCATCACATACCCAACTACAGTGCGGGCACCACATACCCAAGTATACCGCGGGCATCACATACCCAACTACACCACGGGCACCACATACCCAAGTACACCGCGAGGATCACATACCCAACTACGCCGCGGGCACCACATACCCTAGTACACCGCGGGCATCACATACCCAACTACACCGCGGGCATCACATACTCAAGTATACCGCGGGCACCACATACCCTAGTATACCGCGGGCATCACATACCCAACTACACCGCGGGCACCACATACCCTAGTACACCGCGAGGATCACATACCCAACTACGCCGTGGGCACCACATACCCTAGTACACCGCGGGCATCACATACCCAACTACACCGCAGGCACCACATACCCAAGTATACCGCGGGCACCACATACCCTAGTACACCGCGGGCATCACATACCCAAACTATACCGCGGGTTCCACATACCCTAGTACACCGCGGGCATCACATACCCAATTACACCGCGGGCACCACATACCCTAGTACACCGCGGGCATCACATACCCAACTACACCGCGGGTACCACATACCCTAGTACACCGCGGGCACCACATACCCAACTACACCGCGGGCACCATATACCCTAGTACACCGCGGGCATCACATACCCAACTACACCGCGGGCACCACATACCCTAGTACACCGCGGGCATCACATACCCAAAAACACCGCGGGCACCACATACCCTAGTACACCGCGGGCATCACATACCCAACTACACCGCGGGCATCATATACCCTAGTACACCGCGGGCATCACATACCCAACTACACCGCGGGCACCACATACCCTAGTACACCGCGGGCATCACATACCCTAGTACACCTCGGGCACCACATACCCTAGTATACCGCGGGCATCACATACCCAACTACACCGCGGGCACCACATACCCTAGAACACCGCGAGGATCACATACCCAACTACGCCGTGGGCACCACATACCCTAGTACACCGCGGGCATCACATACCCAACTACACCGCGGGCACCACATACCCAAGTATACCGCGGGCACCACATACCCTAGTACACCGCGGGCATCACATACCCAACTATACCGCGGGTACCACATACCCAACTACACCGCGGGCTCCACATACCCTAGTACACCGCGGGCATCACATTCCCTAGTACACCTCGGGCACCACATACCCAAGTACACCGCGAGGATCACATACCCAACTACGCCGCGGGCACCACATAACCTAGTACACCGCGGGCATCACATACCCTAGTACACCGTGGGCATCACATACCCAACTACAGTGCGGGCACCACATACCCAAGTATACCGCGGGCATCACATACCCAACTACACCACGGGCACCACATACCCTAGTACACCGCGGGCATCACATACCCTAGTACACCTCGGGCACCACATACCCTAGTACACCGTGGGCATCACATACCCAACTACAGTGCGGGCACCACATACCCAAGTATACCGCGGGCATCACATACCCAACTACACCGCGGGCACCACATACCCTAGAACACCGCGAGGATCACATACCCAACTACGCCGTGGGCACCACATACCCAAGTATACCGCGGGCATCACATACCCAACTACACCACGGGCACCACATACCCTAGTACACCGCGGGCATCACATTCCCTAGTACACCGCGGGCACCACATACCCTAGTACACCGCGGGCATCACATACCCTAGTACACCTCGGGCACCACATACCCTAGTACACCGTGGGCATCACATACCCAACTACACTGCGGGCACCACATACCCAAGTATACCGCGGGCATCACATACCCAACTACACCACGGGCACCACATACCCTAGTACACCGCGGGCATCACATTCCCTAGTACACCTCGGGCACCACATACCCTAGTATACCGCGGGCATCACATACCCTAGTACACCGCGGGCACCACATACCCAACTACACCGCGGGCATCATATTATACCCTAGTACACCGCGGGCATCACATACCCAACTACACCGCGGGCACCACATACCCTAGTACACCGCGGGCATCACATACCCAAAAACACCGCGGGCACCACATACCCTAGTACACCGCGGGCATCACATACCCTAGTACACCTCGGGCACCACATACCCTAGTACACCGTGGGCATCACATACCCAACTACACAGCGGGCACCACATACCCAAGTATACCGCGGGCATCACATACCCAACTACACCACGGGCACCACATACCCAAGTACACCGCGAGGATCACATACCCAACTACGCCGCGGGCACCACATAACCAAGTACACCGCGGGCATCACATACCCAACTACACCGCGGGCATCACATACCCAACTATACCGCGGGTTCCACATACCCTAGTACACCGCGGGCATCACATACCCAACTACACCGCGGGCATCACATACCCAACTACACCGCGGGCACCACATACCCTAGTACACCGCGAGGATCACATACCCAACTACGCCGTGGGCACCACATACCCTAGTACACCGCGGGCATCACATACCCAACTACACCGCGGGCACCACATACCCAAGTATACCGCGGGCACCACATACCCTAGTACACCGCGGGCATCACATACCCAACTATACCGCGGGTACCACATACCCTAGTACACCGCGGGCATCACATACCCAACTACACCGCGGGCTCCACATACCCTAGTACACCGCGGGCATCACATTCCCTAGTACACCTCGGGCACCACATACCCTAGTATACCGCGGGCATCACATACCCTAGTACACCGCGGGCACCACATACCCAACTACACCGCGGGCACCACATACCCTAGTACACCGCGGGCATCACATACCCAAAAACACCGCGGGCACCACATACCCTAGTACACCGCGGGCATCACATACCCTAGTACACCTCGGGCACCACATACCCTAGTACACCGTGGGCATCACATACCCAACTACACTGCGGGCACCACATACCCAAGTATACCGCGGGCATCACATACCCAACTACACCACGGGCACCACATACCCTAGTACACCGCGGGCATCACATACCCTAGTACACCTCGGGCACCACATACCCTAGTACACCGTGGGCATCACATACCCAACTACAGTGCGGGCACCACATACCCAAGTATACCGCGGGCATCACATACCCAACTACACCACGGGCACCACATACCCAAGTACACCGCGAGGATCACATACCCAACTACGCCGCGGGCACCACATAACCTAGTACACCGCGGGCATCACATACCCAACTACACCGCGGGCATCACATACTCAAGTATACCGCGGGCACCACATACCCTAGTATACCGCGGGCATCACATACCCAACTACACCGCGGGCACCACATACCCTAGTACACCGCGAGGATCACATACCCAACTACGCCACGGGCACCACATACCCTAGTACACCGCGGGCATCACATACCCAACTACACCGCAGGCACCACATACCCAAGTATACCGCGGGCACCACATACCCTAGTACACCGCGGGCATCACATACCCTAGTACACCGCGAGCATCACATACCCTAGTACACCGCGGGCATCACATACCCTAGTACACCTCGGGCACCACATACCCTAGTATACCGCGGGTACCACATACCCAAGTACACCGCGGGCATCACATACCCAACTACACCGCGGGCACCACATACCCTAGTACACCGCGGGCATCACATACCCTAGTACACCTCGGTCACCACATACCCTAGTATACCGCGGGCATCACATACCCAACTACACCGCGGGCACCACATACCCTAGTACACCGCGGGCATCACATACCCAACTACACCGCGGGCACCACATACCCAACTACACCGCGGGCACCACATACCCTAGTACACCGCGGGCATCACATACCCAAAAACACCGCGGGCACCACATACCCTAGTACACCGCGGGCACCACATACCCTAGTACACCGCGGGCATCATATACCCTAGTACACCGCGGGCATCACATACCCAACTACACTGCGGGCACTACATACCCAAGTATACCGCGGGCATCACATACCCAAGTATACCGCGGGCACCACACACCCTAGTACACCGCGGGAATCACATACCCAACTACACCGCGGGCATCACATACTTAAGTATACCGCGGGCACCACATACCCTAGTATACCGCGGGCATCACATACCCAACTACACCGTGGGCACCACATACCCTAGTACACCGCGAGGATCACATACCCAACTACGCCGTGGGCACCACATACCCTAGTACACCGCGGGCATCACATACCCAACTAAACCGCGGGCACCACATACCAAAGTATACCGCGGGCACCACATACCCTAGTACACCGCGGGCATCACATACCCAACTACACCGCGGGTACCACATACCCTAGTACACCGCGGGCATCACATACCCAACTACACCGCGGGCACCACATACCCTAGTACACCGCGGGTACCACATACCCTAGTACACCGCGGGCATCACATACCCAACTACACCGCGGGCACCACATACCCTAGTACACCGCGGGCATCACATACCCAAAAACACCGCGGGCACCACATACCCTAGTCCATCGCGGGCACCACATACCCAACTACACCGCGGGCATCATATACCCTAGTACACCGCGGGCATCACATACCCAACTACACCGCGGGCACCACATACCCTAGTACACCGCGGGCATCACATACCCTAGTACACCTCGGGCACCACATACCCTAGTATACCGCGGGCATCACATACCCAACTACACCGCGGGCACCACATACCCTAGTACACCGCGAGGATCACATACCCAACTACACCGTGGGCACCACATACCCTAGTACACCGCGGGCATCACATACCCAACTACACCGCGGGCACCACATACCCAAGTATACCGCGGGCACCACATACCCTAGTACACCGCGGGCATCACATACCCAACTATACCGCGGGTACCACATACCCTAGTACACCGCGGGCATCACATACCCTAGTACACCTCGGGCACCACATACCCTAGTATACCGCGTGCATCACATACCCTAGTTCACCGCGGGCACCACATACCCAACTACACCGCGGGCATCATATACCCTAGTACACCACGGGCATCACATACCCAACTACACCGCGGGCACAACAAACCCTAGTACACCGCGGGCATCACATACCAAACTACACCGCGGGCACCACATACCCTAGTACACCGCGGGCATCACATACCCAACTACACCGCGGGCACCACATACCCTAGTACACTGCGGGCATCACATACCCTAGTACACCTCGGGCACCACATACCCTAGTATACCGCGAGCATCACATACCCAACTACACCGCGGGCACCACATACCCTAGTACACCGCGGGCATCACATACCCAACTACACCGCGGGCACCACATACCCTAGTACACCGCGGGTATCATATACCCAACTACACGCGGGCACCACATACCCTAGTACACCGCGAGGATCACATACCCAACTACGCCGTGTGCACCACATACCCTAGTACACCGCGGGCATCACATACCCAACTACACCGCGGGTACCACATACCCTAGTACACTGCGGGCATCACATACCCAACTACACCGCGGGCACCACATACCCTAGTACACCGCGGGCATCACATACCCTAGTACACCTCGGGCACCACATACCCTAGTATACCGCAGGCATCACATACCCAACTACACCGCGGGCACCACATACCCTAGTACACCGCGGGCATCACATACCCAACTACACCACGGGCACCACATACCCTAGTACACCGCGGGCATCACATACCCTAGTACACCGCGGGCATCACATACCCTAGTACACCTCGGGCACCACATACCCTAGTATACCGCGGGCATCACATACCCTAGTACACCGCGGGCACCACATACCCTAGTACACCGCGGGCATCACATACCCAACTACACCGCGGGCACCACAAACCCTAGTACACCGCGGGCATCACATACCAAACTACACCGCGGGCACCACATACCCTAGTACACCGCGGGCATCACATACCCAACTACACCGCGGGCACCACATACCCTAGTACATCGCGGGCATCACATACCCTAGTACACCTCGGGCACCACATACCCTAGTATACCGCGGGCATCACATACCCAACTACACCGCGGGCACCACATACCCTAGTACACTGCGAGGATCACATACCCAACTACGCCGTGGGCACCACATACCCTAGTACACCGCGGGCATCACATACCCAACTACACCGCGGGCACCACATACCCAAGTATACCGCGGGCACCACATACCCTAGTACACCGCGGGCATCACATACCCAACTATACCGCGGGTACCACATACCCTAGTACACCGCGGGCATCACATACCCAACTACACAGCGGGCACCACATACCCTAGTACACCGCGGGCATCACATACCCAAAAACACCGCGGGCATCACATACCCAACTACACCGCGGGCACCACATACCCAAATACACCGCGGGCATCACATACCCAACTACACCGCGGGCATCACATACCCAAGTATACCGCGGGCACCACATACCCTAGTAAACCGCGGGCATCACATACCCAACTACACCGCGGGCACCACATACCCTAGTACACCGCGAGGATCACATACCCAACTACGCCGTGGGCACCACATACCCTAGTACACCGCGGGCATCACATACCCAACTACACCGCGGGTACCACATACCCTAGTACACCGCGGGCATCACATACCCAACTACACCGCGGGCACCACATACCCTAGTACACCGCGGGCACCACATACCCTAGTACACCGCGGGCATCACATACCCAACTACACCGCGGGCACCACATACCCTAGTACACCGCGAGCATCACATACCCTAGTACACCGCGGGCATCACATACCCTAGTACACCTCGGGCACCACATACCCTAGTATACCGCGGGTACCACATACCCAAGTACACCGCGGGCATCACATACCCAACTACACCGCGGGCACCACATACCCTAGTACACCGCGGGCATCACATACCCTAGTACACCTCGGGCACCACATACCCTAGTACACCGTGGGCATCACATACCCAACTACAGTGCGGGCACCACATACCCAAGTATACCGCGGGCATCACATACCCAACTACACCACGGGCACCACATACCCAAGTACACCGCGAGGATCACATACCCAACTACACCGCGGGCACCACATAACCTAGTACACCGCGGGCATCACATACCCAACTACACCGCGGGCATCACATACTCAAGTATACCGCGGGCACCACATACCCTAGTATACCGCGGGCATCACATACCCAACTACACCGCGGGCACCACATACCCTAGTACACCGCGAGGATCACATACCCAACTACGCCGTGGGCACCACATACCCTAGTACACCGCGGGCATCACATACCCAACTACACCGCAGGCACCACATACCCAAGTATACCGCGGGCACCACATACCCTAGTACACCGCGGGCATCACATACCCAAACTATACCGCGGGTTCCACATACCCTAGTACACCGCGGGCATCACATACCCAACTACACCGCGGGCACCACATACCCTAGTACACCGCGGGTATCATATACCCAACTACACGCGGGCACCACATACCCTAGTACACCGCGAGGATCACATACCCAACTACGCCGTGTGCACCACATACCCTAGTACACCGCGGGCATCACATACCCAACTACACCGCGGGTACCACATACCCTAGTACACCGCGGGCATCACATACCCAACTACACCGCGGGCACCACATACCCTAGTACACCGCGGGCATCACATACCCTAGTACACCTCGGGCACCACATACCCTAGTATACCGCAGGCATCACATACCCAACTACACCGCGGGCACCACATACCCTAGTACACCGCGGGCATCACATACCCAACTACACCACGGGCACCACATACCCTAGTACACCGCGGGCATCACATACCCTAGTACACCGCGGGCATCACATACCCTAGTACACCTCGGGCACCACATACCCTAGTATACCGCGGGCATCACATACCCTAGTACACCGCGGGCACCACATACCCTAGTACACCGCGGGCATCACATACCCAACTACACCGCGGGCACCACAAACCCTAGTACACCGCGGGCATCACATACCAAACTACACCGCGGGCACCACATACCCTAGTACACCGCGGGCATCACATACCCTAGTACACCGCGGGCATCACATACCCTAGTACACCTCGGGCACCACATACCCTAGTATACCGCGGGTACCACATACCCAAGTACACCGCGGGCATCACATACCCAACTACACCGCGGGCACCACATACCCTAGTACACCGCGGGCATCACATACCCTAGTACACCTCGGGCACCACATACCCTAGTACACCGTGGGCATCACATACCCAACTACAGTGCGGGCACCACATACCCAAGTATACCGCGGGCATCACATACCCAACTACACCACGGGCACCACATACCCAAGTACACCGCGAGGATCACATACCCAACTACGCCGCGGGCACCACATAACCTAGTACACCGCGGGCATCACATACCCAACTACACCGCGGGCATCACATACTCAAGTATACCGCGGGCACCACATACCCTAGTATACCGCGGGCATCACATACCCAACTACACCGCGGGCACCACATACCCTAGTACACCGCGAGGATCACATACCCAACTACGCCGTGGGCACCACATACCCTAGTACACCGCGGGCATCACATACCCAACTACACCGCAGGCACCACATACCCAAGTATACCGCGGGCACCACATACCCTAGTACACCGCGGGCATCACATACCCAAACTATACCGCGGGTTCCACATACCCTAGTACACCGCGGGCATCACATACCCAACTACACCGCGGGCACCACATACCCTAGTACACCGCGGGTATCATATACCCAACTACACGCGGGCACCACATACCCTAGTACACCGCGAGGATCACATACCCAACTACGCCGTGTGCACCACATACCCTAGTACACCGCGGGCATCACATACCCAACTACACCGCGGGTACCACATACCCTAGTACACTGCGGGCATCACATACCCAACTACACCGCGGGCACCACATACCCTAGTACACCGCGGGCATCACATACCCTAGTACACCTCGGGCACCACATACCCTAGTATACCGCAGGCATCACATACCCAACTACACCGCGGGCACCACATACCCTAGTACACCGCGGGCATCACATACCCAACTACACCGCGGGCACCACATACCCTAGTACACCGCGGGCATCACATACCCTAGTACACCGCGGGCATCACATACCCTAGTACACCTCGGGCACCACATACCCTAGTATACCGCGGGCATCACATACCCTAGTACACCGCGGGCACCACATACCCTAGTACACCGCGGGCATCACATACCCAACTACACCGCGGGCACCACAAACCCTAGTACACCGCGGGCATCACATACCCAACTACACCGCGGGCACCACATACCCTAGTACACCGCGGGCATCACATACCCAACTACACCGCGGGCACCACATACCCTAGTACATCGCGGGCATCACATACCCTAGTACACCTCGGGCACCACATACCCTAGTATACCGCGGGCATCACATACCCAACTACACCGCGGGCACCACATACCCTAGTACACTGCGAGGATCACATACCCAACTACGCCGTGGGCACCACATACCCTAGTACACCGCGGGCATCACATACCCAACTACACCGCGGGCACCACATACCCAAGTATACCGCGGGCACCACATACCCTAGTACACCGCGGGCATCACATACCCAACTATACCGCGGGTACCACATACCCTAGTACACCGCGGGCATCACATACCCAACTACACAGCGGGCACCACATACCCTAGTACACCGCGGGCATCACATACCCAAAAACACCGCGGGCATCACATACCCAACTACACCGCGGGCACCACATACCCAAATACACCGCGGGCATCACATACCCAACTACACCGCGGGCACCACATACCCAAGTATACCGCGGGCACCACATACCCTAGTAAACCGCGGGCATCACATACCCAACTACACCGCGGGCACCACATACCCTAGTACACCGCGAGGATCACATACCCAACTACGCCGTGGGCACCACATACCCTAGTACACCGCGGGCATCACATACCCAACTACACCGCGGGTACCACATACCCTAGTACACCGCGGGCATCACATACCCAACTACACCGCGGGCACCACATACCCAACTACACCGCGGGTACCACATACCCTAGTACACCGCGGGCATCACATACCCAACTACACCGCGGGCACCACATACCCTAGTAAACCGCGAGCATCACATACCCTAGTACACCGCGGGCATCACATACCCTAGTACACCTCGGGCACCACATACCCTAGTATACTGCGGGTACCACATACCCAAGTACACCGCGGGCATCACATACCCAACTACACCGCGGGCACCACATACCCTAGTACACCGCGGGCATCACATACCCTAGTACACCTCGGGCACCACATACCCTAGTACACCGTGGGCATCACATACCCAACTACAGTGCGGGCACCACATACCCAAGTATACCGCGGGCATCACATACCCAACTACACCACGGGCACCACATACCCAAGTACACCGCGTGGATCACATACCCAACTACGCCGCGGGCACCACATAACCTAGTACACCGCGGGCATCACATACCCAACTACACCGCGGGCATCACATACTCAAGTATACCGCGGGCACCACATACCCTAGTATACCGCGGGCATCACATACCCAACTACACCGCGGGCACCACATACCCTAGTACACCGCGAGGATCACATACCCAACTACGCCGTGGGCACCACATACCCTAGTACACCGCGGGCATCACATACCCAACTACACCGCAGGCACCACATACCCAAGTATACCGCGGGCACCACATACCCTAGTACACCGCGGGCATCACATACCCAAACTATACCGCGGGTTCCACATACCCTAGTACACCGCGGGCATCACATACCCAACTACACCGCGGGCACCACATACCCTAGTACACCGCGGGCATCACATACCCAACTACACCGCGGGTACCACATACCCTAGTACACCGCGGGCACCACATACCCAACTACACCGTGGGCACCATATACCCTAGTACACCGCGGGCATCACATACCCAACTACACCGCGGGCACCACATACCCTAGTACACCGCGGGCATCACATACCCAAAAACACCGCGGGCACCACATACCCTAGTACACCGCGGGCACCACATACCCAACTACACCGCGGGCATCATATACCCTAGTACACCGCGGGCATCACATACCCAACTACACCGCGGGCACCACATACCCTAGTACACCGCGGGCATCACATACCCTAGTACACCTCGGGCACCACATACCCTAGTATACCGCGGGCATCACATACCCAACTACACCGCGGGCACCACATACCCTAGAACACCGCGAGGATCACATACCCAACTACGCCGTGGGCACCACATACCCTAGTACACCGCGGGCATCACATACCCAACTACACCGCGGGCACCACATACCCAAGTATACCGCGGGCACCACATACCCTAGTACACCGCGGGCATCACATACCCAACTATACCGCGGGTACCACATACCCAACTACACCGCGGGCTCCACATACCCTAGTACACCGCGGGCATCACATTCCCTAGTACACCTCGGGCACCACATACCCAAGTACACCGCGAGGATCACATACCCAACTATACCGCGGGCACCACATACCCTAGTACACCGCGGGCATCACATACCCTAGTACACCGTGGGCATCACATACCCAACTACAGTGCGGGCACCACATACCCAAGTATACCGCGGGCATCACATACCCAACTACACCACGGGCACCACATACCCTAGTACACCGCGGGCATCACATACCCTAGTACACCTCGGGCACCACATACCCTAGTACACCGTGGGCATCACATACCCAACTACAGTGCGGGCACCACATACCCAAGTATACCGCGGGCATCACATACCCAACTACACCGCGGGCACCACATACCCTAGAACACCGCGAGGATCACATACCCAACTACGCCGTGGGCACCACATACCCAAGTATACCGCGGGCATCACATACCCAACTACACCACGGGCACCACATACCCTAGTACACCGCGGGCATCACATTCCCTAGTACACCTCGGGCACCACATACCCTAGTACACCGCGGGCATCACATACCCTAGTACACCTCGGGCACCACATACCCTAGTACACCGTGGGCATCACATACCCAACTACACTGCGGGCACCACATACCCAAGTATACCGCGGGCATCACATACCCAACTACACCACGGGCACCACATACCCTAGTACACCGCGGGCATCACATTCCCTAGTACACCTCGGGCACCACATACCCTAGTATACCGCGGGCATCACATACCCTAGTACACCGCGGGCACCACATACCCAACTACACCGCGGGCATCATATTATACCCTAGTACACCGCGGGCATCACATACCCAACTACACCGCGGGCACCACATACCCTAGTACACCGCGGGCATCACATACCCAAAAACACCGCGGGCACCACATACCCTAGTACACCGCGGGCATCACATACCCTAGTACACCTCGGGCACCACATACCCTAGTACACCGTGGGCATCACATACCCAACTACACCGCGGGCACCACATACCCAAGTATACCGCGGGCATCACATACCCAACTACACCGCGGGCACCACATACCCTAGTACACCGCGAGGGTCACATACCCAACTACGCCGCGGGCACCACATAACCAAGTACACCGCGGGCATCACATACCCAACTACACCGCGGGCATCACATACCCAACTATACCGCGGGTTCCACATACCCTAGTACACCGCGGGCATCACATACCCAACTACACCGCGGGCATCACATACCCAACTACACCGCGGGCACCACATACCCTAGTACACCGCGAGGATCACATACCCAACTACGCCGTGGGCACCACATATCCTAGTACACCGCGGGCATCACATACCCAACTACACCGCGGGCACCACATACCCAAGTATACCGCGGGCACCACATACCCTAGTACACCGCGGGCATCACATACCCAACTATACCGCGGGTACCACATACCCTAGTACACCGCGGGCATCACATACCCAACTACACCGCGGGCTCCACATACCCTAGTACACCGCGGGCATCACATTCCCTAGTACACCTCGGGCACCACATACCCTAGTATACCGCGGGCATCACATACCCTAGTACACCGCGGGCACCACATACCCAACTACACCGCGGGCACCACATACCCTAGTACACCGCGGGCATCACATACCCAAAAACACCGCGGGCACCACATACCCTAGTACACCGCGGGCATCACATACCCTAGTACACCTCGGGCACCACATACCCTAGTACACCGTGGGCATCACATACCCAACTACACTGCGGGCACCACATACCCAAGTATACCGCGGGCATCACATACCCAACTACACCGCGGGCACCACATACCCTAGTACACCGCGGGCATCACATACCCTAGTACACCTCGGGCACCACATACCCTAGTACACCGTGGGCATCACATACCCAACTACAGTGCGGGCACCACATACCCAAGTACACCGCGGGCATCACATACCCAACTACACCACGGGCACCACATACCCAAGTACACCGCGGGGATCACATACCCAACTACGCCGCGGGCACCACATACCCTAGTACACCGCGGGCATCACATACCCAACTACACCGCGGGCATCACATACTCAAGTATACCGCGGGCACCACATACCCTAGTATACCGCGGGCATCACATACCCAACTACACCGCGGGCACCACATACCCTAGTACACCGCGAGGATCACATACCCAACTACGCCACGGGCACCACATACCCTAGTACACCGCGGGCATCACATACCCAACTACACCGCAGGCACCACATACCCAAGTATACCGCGGGCACCACATACCCTAGTACACCGCGGGCATCACATACCCAAACTATACCGCGGGTTCCACATACCCTAGTACACCGCGGGCATCACATACCCAACTACACCGCGGGCACCACATACCCTAGTACACCGCGGGTACCACATACCCTAGTACACCGCGGGCACCACATACCCAACTACACCGTGGGCACCATATACCCTAGTACAACGCGGGCATCACATACCCAACTACACCGCGGGCACCACATACCCTAGTACACCGCGGGCATCACATACCCAAAAACACCGCGGGCACCACATACCCTAGTACACCGCGGGCACCACATACCCAACTACACCACGGGCACCACATACCCTAGTACACCGCGGGCACCACATACCCTAGTACACCGCGGGCATCACATACCCAACTATACCGCGGGTACCACATACCCTAGTACACCGCGGGCATCACATACCCAAAAACACCGCGGGCACCACATACCCTAGTACACCGCGGGCATCACATACCCTAGTACACCTCGGGCACCACATACCCTAGTACACCGTGGGCATCACATACCCAACTACACCGCGGGTACCACATACCCTAGTACACCGCGGGCACCACATACCCAACTACACCGTGGGCACCATATACCCTAGTACACCGCGGGCATCACATACCCAACTACACCGCGGGCACCACATACCCTAGTACACCGCGGGCATCACATACCCAAAAACACCGCGGGCACCACATACCTTAGTACACCGCGGGCACCACATACCCAACTACACCGCGGGCATCATATACCCTAGTACACCGCGGGCATCACATACCCAACTACACCGCGGGCACCACAT
Organism: Ecliptopera silaceata; assembly: GCA_932527185.1. Classification (NCBI taxonomy): domain Eukaryota; kingdom Metazoa; phylum Arthropoda; class Insecta; order Lepidoptera; family Geometridae; genus Ecliptopera; species Ecliptopera silaceata. Next base: position 3,059,611 of record OW052207.1, on the reverse strand, counting down.
ACCCTAGTACACCGCGGGCATCACATACCCTAGTACACCTCGGGCACCAGATACCCTAGTATACCGCGGGCATCACATACCCAACTACACCGCGGGCACCACATACCCTAGAACACCGCGAGGATCACATACCCAACTACGCCGTGGGCACCACATACCCTAGTACACCGCGGGCATCACATACCCAACTACACCGCGGGCACCACATACCCAAGTATACCGCGGGCACCACATACCCTAGTACACCGCGGGCATCACATACCCAACTATACCGCGGGTACCACATACCCAACTACACCGCGGGCTCCACATACCCTAGTACACCGCGAGGATCACATTCCCAACTACGCCGCGGGCACCACATAACCTAGTACACCGCGGGCATCACATACCCTAGTACACCGTGGGCATCACATACCCAACTACAGTGCGGGCACCACATACCCAAGTATACCGCGGGCATCACATACCCAACTACACCACGGGCACCACATACCCTAGTACACCGCGGGCATCACATACCCTAGTACACCTCGGGCACCACATACCCTAGTACACCGTGGGCATCACATACCCAACTACAGTGCGGGCACCACATACCCAAGTATACCGCGGGCATCACATACCCAACTACACCACGGGCATCACATACCCAACTACACCGCGGGCACCACATACCCAAGTATACCGCGGGCACCACATACCCTAGTACACCGCGGGCATCACATACCCAACTATACCGCGGGTACCACATACCCAACTACACCGCGGGCTCCACATACCCTAGTACACCGCGAGGATCACATTCCCAACTACGCCGCGGGCACCACATAACCTAGTACACCGCGGGCATCACATACCCTAGTACACCGTGGGCATCACATACCCAACTACAGTGCGGGCACCACATACCCAAGTATACCGCGGGCATCACATACCCAACTACACCACGGGCACCACATACCCTAGTACACCGCGGGCATCACATACCCTAGTACACCTCGGGCACCACATACCCTAGTACACCGTGGGCATCACATACCCAACTACAGTGCGGGCACCACATACCCAAGTATACCGCGGGCATCACATACCCAACTACACCGCGGGCACCACATACCCTAGAACACCGCGAGGATCACATACCCAACTACGCCGTGGGCACCACATACCCAAGTATACCGCGGGCATCACATACCCAACTACACCACGGGCACCACATACCCTAGTACACCGCGGGCATCACATTCCCTAGTACACCACGGGCACCACATACCCTAGTACACCGCGGGCATCACATACCCTAGTACACCTCGGGCACCACATACCCTAGTACACCGTGGGAATCACATACCCAACTACACTGCGGGCACCACATACCCAAGTATACCGCGGGCATCACATACCCAACTACACCACGGGCACCACATACCCTAGTACACCGCGGGCATCACATTCCCTAGTACACCTCGGGCACCACATACCCTAGTATACCGCGGGCATCACATACCCTAGTACACCGCGGGCACCACATACCCAACTACACCGCGGGCATCATATTATACCCTAGTACACCGCGGGCATCACATACCCAACTACACCGCGGGCACCACATACCCTAGTACACCGCGGGCATCACATACCCAAAAACACCGCGGGCACCACATACCCTAGTACACCGCGGGCATCACATACCCTAGTACACCTCGGGCACCACATACCCTAGTACACCGTGGGCATCACATACCCAACTACACTGCGGGCACCACATACCCAAGTATACCGCGGGCATCACATACCCAACTACACCACGGGCACCACATACCCAAGTACACCGCGAGGGTCACATACCCAACTACACCGCGGGCACCACATAACCAAGTACACCGCGGGCATCACATACCCAACTACACCGCGGGCATCACATACCCAACTATACCGCGGGTTCCACATACCCTAGTACACCGCGGGCATCACATACCCAACTACACCGCGGGCATCACATACCCAACTACACCGCGGGCACCACATACCCTAGTACACCGCGAGGATCACATACCCAACTACGCCGTGGGCACCACATATCCTAGTACACCGCGGGCATCACATACCCAACTACACCGCGGGCACCACATACCCAAGTACACCGCGGGCACCACATACCCTAGTACACCGCGGGCATCACATACCCAACTATACCGCGGGTACCACATACCCTAGTACACCGCGGGCATCACATACCCAACTACACCGCGGGCACCACATACCCTAGTACACCGCGGGCATCACATTCCCTAGTACACCTCGGGCACCACATACCCTAGTATACCGCGGGCATCACATACCCTAGTACACCGCGGGCACCACATACCCAACTACACCGCGGGCACCACATACCCTAGTACACCGCGGGCATCACATACCCAAAAACCCCGCGGGCACCACATACCCTAGTACACCGCGGGCATCACATACCCTAGTACACCTCGGGCACCACATACCCTAGTACACCGTGGGCATCACATACCCAACTACACTGCGGGCACCACATACCCAAGTATACCGCGGGCATCACATACCCAACTACACCACGGGCACCACATACCCTAGTACACCGCGGGCATCACATACCCTAGTACACCTCGGGCACCACATACCCTAGTACACCGCGGGCATCACATACCCAACTACAGTGCGGGCACCACATACCCAAGTATACCGCGGGCATCACATACCCAACTACACCACGGGCACCACATACCCAAGTACACCGCGAGGATCACATACCCAACTACGCCGCGGGCACCACATAACCTAGTACACCGCGGGCATCACATACCCAACTACACCGCGGGCATCACATACTCAAGTATACCGCGGGCACCACATACCCTAGTATACCGCGGGCATCACATACCCAACTACACCGCGGGCACCACATACCCTAGTACACCGCGAGGATCACATACCCAACTACGCCACGGGCACCACATACCCTAGTACACCGCGGGCATCACATACCCAACTACACCGCAGGCACCACATACCCAAGTATACCGCGGGCACCACATACCCTAGTACACTGGGGCATCACATACCCAAACTATACCGCGGGTTCCACATACCCTAGTACACCGCGGGCATCACATACCCAACTACACCGCGGGCACCACATACCCTAGTACACCGCGGGTACCACATACCCTAGTACACCGCGGGCACCACATACCCAACTACACCGTGGGCACCATATACCCTAGTACAACGCGGGCATCACATACCCAACTACACCGCGGGCACCACATACCCTAGTACACCGCGGGCATCACATACCCAAAAACACCGCGGGCACCACATACCCTAGTACACCGCGGGCACCACATACCCAACTACACCGCGGGCATCATATACCCTAGTACACCGCGGGCACCACATACCCTAGTACACCGCGGGCATCACATACCCAACTATACCGCGGGTACCACATACCCTAGTACACCGCGGGCATCACATACCCAAAAACACCGCGGGCACCACATACCCTAGTACACCGCGGGCATCACATACCCTAGTACACCTCGGGCACCACATACCCTAGTACACCGTGGGCATCACATACCCAACTACACTGCGGGCACCACATACCCAAGTATACCGCGGGCATCACATACCCAACTACACCACGGGCACCACATACCCTAGTACACCGCGGGCATCACATACCCAACTATACCGCGGGTACCACATACCCTAGTACACCGCGGGCATCACATACCCGACTACACCGCGGGCTCCACATACCCTAGTACACCGCGGGCATCACATTCCCTAGTACACCTCGGGCACCACATACCCTAGTATACCGCAAGCATCACATACCCTAGTACACCGCGGGCACCACATACCCAACTACACCGCGGGCATCATATTATACCCTAGTACACCGCGGGCATCACATACCCAACTACACCGCGGGCACCACATACCCTAGTACACCGCGGGCATCACATACCCAAAAACACCGCGGGCACCACATACCCTAGTACACCGCGGGCATCACATACCCTAGTACACCTCGGGCACCACATACCCTAGTACACCGTGGGCATCACATACCCAACTACACTGCGGGCACCACATACCCAAGTATACCGCGGGCATCACATACCCAACTACACCACGGGCACCACATACCCAAGTACACCGCGAGGATCACATACCCAACTACGCCGCGGGCACCACATACCCAAGTACACCGCGGGCATCACATACCCAACTACACCGCGGGCACCACATACCCTAGTACACCGTGGGCATCACATACCCAACTACACTGCGGGCACCACATACCCAAGTATACCGCGGGCATCACATACCCAACTACACCACGGGCACCACATACCCAAGTACACCGCGAGGATCACATACCCAACTACGCCGCGGGCACCACATAACCTAGTACACCGCGGGCATCACATACCCAACTACACCGCGGGCACCACATACCCAAGTATACCGCGGGCACCACATACCCTAGTACACCGCGGGCATCACATACCCAACTACACCGCGGGTACCACATACCCTAGTACACCGCGAGCATCACATACCCAACTAGACCGCGGGTACCACATACCCTAGTAAACCGCGGGCATCACATACCCAAGTATACCGCGGGCACCACATACCCTAGTACACCTCGGGTACCACATACCCTAGTACACCGCGGGCATCACATACCCAACTACACCGCGGGCACCACATACCCTAGTACACCGCGGGCATCACATACCCAAAAACACCGCGGGCACCACATACCCTAGTACACCGCGGGCATCACATACCCTTGTACACTGCGGGCACCACATACCCTAGTACACCGCGGGCATCACATACCCTAGTACACCTCGGGCACCACATACCCTAGTATACCGCGGGCATCACATACCCTAGTACACCGCGGGCACCACATACCCTAGTACACCGCGGGCATCACATACCCAACTACACCGCGGGCACCACAAACCCTAGTACACCGTGGGCATCACATACCCAACTACACTGCGGGCACCACATACCCAAGTATACCGCGGGCATCACATACCCAACTACACCACGGGCACCACATACCCTAGTACACCGCGGGCATCACATACCCTAGTACACCGCGGGCATCACATACCCAAAAACACTGCGGGCACCACATACCCTAGTACACCGCGGGCATCACATACCCTAGTACACTTCGGGCACCACATACCCTAGTATACCGCGGGCATCACATACCCTAGTACACCGCGGGCACCACATACCCTAGTACACCGCGGGCATCACATACCCAACTACACCGCGGGCACCACAAACCCTAGTACACCGCGGGCATCACATACCAAACTACACCGCGGGCACCACATACCCTAGTACACCGCGGGCATCACATACCCAACTACACCGCGGGCACCACATACCCTAGTACATCGCGGGCATCACATACCCTAGTACACCTCGGGCACCACATACCCTAGTATACCGCGGGCATCACATACCCAACTACACCGCAGGCACCACATACCCTAGTACACCGCGAGGATCACATACCCAACTACGCCGTGGGCACCACATACCCTAGTACACCGCGGGCATCACATACCCAACTACACCGCGGGCACCACATACCCAAGTATACCGCGGGCACCACATACCCTAGTACACCGCGGGCATCACATACCCAACTATACCGCGGGTACCACATACCCTAGTACACCGCGGGCATCACATACCCAACTACACAGCGGGCACCACATACCCTAGTACACCGCGGGCATCACATACCCGAAAACACCGCGGGCATCACATACCCAACTACACCGCGGGCACCACATACCCAAATACACCGCGGGCATCACATACCCAACTACACCGCGGGCACCACATACCCTAGTACACCTCGGGTACCACATACCCTAGTACACCGCGGGCATCACATACCCAACTACACCGCGGGCACCACATACCCTAGTACACCGCGGGCATCACATACCCAAAAACACCGCGGGCACCACATACCCTAGTACACCGCGGGCATCACATACCCTTGTACACTGCGGGCACCACATACCCTAGTACACCGCGGGCATCACATACCCTAGTACACCTCGGGCACCACATACCCTAGTATACCGCGGGCATCACATACCCTAGTACACCGCGGGCACCACATACCCTAGTACACCGCGGGCATCACATACCCAACTACACCGCGGGCACCACAAACCCTAGTACACCGTGGGCATCACATACCCAACTACACTGCGGGCACCACATACCCAAGTATACCGCGGGCATCACATACCCAACTACACCACGGGCACCACATACCCTAGTACACCGCGGGCATCACATACCCTAGTACACCGCGGGCATCACATACCCAAAAACACTGCGGGCACCACATACCCTAGTACACCGCGGGCATCACATACCCTAGTACACTTCGGGCACCACATACCCTAGTATACCGCGGGCATCACATACCCTAGTACACCGCGGGCACCACATACCCTAGTACACCGCGGGCATCACATACCCAACTACACCGCGGGCACCACAAACCCTAGTACACCGCGGGCATCACATACCAAACTACACCGCGGGCACCACATACCCTAGTACACCGCGGGCATCACATACCCAACTACACCGCGGGCACCACATACCCTAGTACATCGCGGGCATCACATACCCTAGTACACCGCGGGCACCACATACCCTAGTATACCGCGGGCATCACATACCCAACTACACCGCAGGCACCACATACCCTAGTACACCGCGAGGATCACATACCCAACTACACCGTGGGCACCACATACCCTAGTACACCGCGGGCATCACATACCCAACTACACCGCGGGCACCACATACCCAAGTATACCGCGGGCACCACATACCCTAGTACACCGCGGGCATCACATACCCAACTATACCGCGGGTACCACATACCCTAGTACACCGCGGGCATCACATACCCAACTACACAGCGGGCACCACATACCCTAGTACACCGCGGGCATCACATACCCGAATACACCGCGGGCATCACATACCCAACTACACCGCGGGCACCACATACCCAAATACACCGCGGGCATCACATACCCAACTACACCGCGGGCATCACATACTCAAGTATACCGCGGGCACCACATACCCTAGTAAACCGCGGGCATCACATACCCAACTACACCGCGGGCACCACATACCCTAGTACACCGCGAGGATCACATACCCAACTACGCCGTGGGCACCACATACCCTAGTACACCGCGGGCATCACATACCCAACTACACCGCGGGTACCACATACCCTAGTACACCGCGGGCATCACATACCCAACTACACCGCGGGCACCACATACCCTAGTACACCGCGGGTACCACATACCCTAGTACACCGCGGGCATAACATACCCAACTACACCGCGGGCACCACATACCCTAGTACACCGCGGGCATCACATACCCTAGTACACCGCGGGCATCACATACCCTAGTACACCTCGGGCACCACATACCCTAGTACACCGCGGGCACCACATACCCAAGTACACCGCGGGCATCACATACCCAACTACACCGCGGGCACCACATACCCTAGTACACCGCGGGCATCACATACCCTAGTACACCTCGGTCACCACATACCCTAGTATACCGCGGGCATCACATACCCAACTACACCGCGGGCACCACATACCCTAGTACACCGCGGGCATCACATACCCAACTACACCGCGGGCACCACATACCCAAGTATACCGCGGGCACCACATACCCTAGTACACCGCGGGCATCACATACCCAACTATACCGCGGGTACCACATACCCTAGTACACCGCGGGCATCACATACCCAACTACACCGCGGGCACCACATACCCTAGTACACCGCGGGCACCACATACCCAACTACACCGCGGGCATCATATACCCTAGTATACCGCGGGTATCACATACCCAACTACACCGCGGGCACCACATACCCTAGTACACCGCGGGCATCACATACCCAAAAACACCGCGGGCACCACATACCCTAGTACACCGCGGGCACCACATACCCTAGTACACCGCGGGCATCATATACCCTAGTACACCGCGGGCATCACATACCCAACTACACTGCGGGCACTACATACCCAAGTATACCGCGGGCATCACATACCCAAGTATACCGCGGGCACCACACACCCTAGTACACCGCGGGCATCACATACCCAACTACACCGCGGGCATCACATACTTAAGTATACAGCGGGCACCACATACCCAAATACACCGCGGGCATCACATACCCAACTACACCGCGGGCATCACATACTCAAGTATACCGCGGGCACCACATACCCTAGTAAACCGCGGGCATCACATACCCAACTACACCGCGGGCACCACATACCCTAGTACACCGCGAGGATCACATACCCAACTACGCCGTGGGCACCACATACCCTAGTACACCGCGGGCATCACATACCCGACAACACCGCGGGCTCCACATACCCTAGTATACCGCGGGCATCACATACCCTAGTACACCTCGGGCACCACATACCCTAGTATACCGCGGGCATCACATACCCTAGTACACCGCGGGCATCACATACCCTAGTACACCGTGGGCATCACATACCCAACTACACTGCGGGCACCACATACCCAAGTATACCGCGGGCATCACATACCCAACTACACCACGGGCACCACATACCCTAGTACACCGCGGGCATCACATACCCAACTATACCGCGGGTACCACATACCCTAGTACACCGCGGGCATCACATACCCGACTACACCGCGGGCTCCACATACCCTAGTACACCGCGGGCATCACATTCCCTAGTACACCTCGGGCACCACATACCCTAGTATACCGCGGGCATCACATACCCTAGTACACCGCGGGCACCACATACCCAACTACACCGCGGGCATCATATTATACCCTAGTACACCGCGGGCATCACATACCCAACTACACCGCGGGCACCACATACCCTAGTACACCGCGGGCATCACATACCCAAAAACACCGCGGGCACCACATACCCTAGTACACCGCGGGCATCACATACCCTAGTACACCTCGGGCACCACATACCCTAGTACACCGTGGGCATCACATACCCAACTACACTGCGGGCACCACATACCCAAGTATACCGCGGGCATCACATACCCAACTACACCACGGGCACCACATACCCAAGTACACCGCGAGGATCACATACCCAACTACGCCGCGGGCACCACATAACCAAGTACACCGCGGGCATCACATACCCAACTACACCGCGGGCACCACATACCCTAGTACACCGTGGGCATCACATACCCAACTACACTGCGGGCACCACATACCCAAGTATACCGCGGGCATCACATACCCAACTACACCACGGGCACCACATACCCAAGTACACCGCGAGGATCACATACCCAACTACGCCGCGGGCACCACATAACCTAGTACACCGCGGGCATCACATACCCAACTACACCGCGGGCACCACATACCCAAGTATACCGCGGGCACCACATACCCTAGTACACCGCGGGCATCACATACCCAACTACACCGCGGGTACCACATACCCTAGTACACCGCGAGCATCACATACCCAACTAGACCGCGGGCACCACATACCCTAGTAAACCGCGGGCATCACATACCCAAGTATACCGCGGGCACCACATACCCTAGTACACCTCGGGTACCACATACCCTAGTACACCGCGGGCATCACATACCCAACTACACCGCGGGCACCACATACCCTAGTACACCGCGGGCATCACATACCCAAAAACACCGCGGGCACCACATACCCTAGTACACCGCGGGCATCACATACTCTTGTACACTGCGGGCACCACATACCCTAGTACACCGCGGGCATCACATACCCTAGTACACCTCGGGCACCACATACCCTAGTATACCGCGGGCATCACATACCCTAGTACACCGCGGGCACCACATACCCTAGTACACCGCGGGCATCACATACCCAACTACACCGCGGGCACCACAAACCCTAGTACACCGTGGGCATCACATACCCAACTACACTGCGGGCACCACATACCCAAGTATACCGCGGGCATCACATACCCAAAAACACTGCGGGCACCACATACCCTAGTACACCGCGGGCATCACATACCCAAAAACACTGCGGGCACCACATACCCTAGTACACCGCGGGCATCACATACCCTAGTACACCTCGGGCACCACATACCCTAGTATACCGCGGGCATCACATACCCTAGTACACCGCGGGCACCACATACCCTAGTACACCGCGGGCATCACATACCCAACTACACCGCGGGCACCACAAACCCTAGTACACCGCGGGCATCACATACCAAACTACACCGCGGGCACCACATACCCTAGTACACCGCGGGCATCACATACCCAACTACACCGCGGGCACCACATACCCTAGTACATCGCGGGCATCACATACCCTAGTACACCTCGGGCACCACATACCCTAGTATACCGCGGGCATCACATACCCAACTACACCGCGGGCACCACATACCCTAGTACACCGCGAGGATCACATACCCAACTACGCCGTGGGCACCACATACCCTAGTACACCGCGGGCATCACATACCCAACTACACCGCAAGCACCACATACCCAAGTATACCGCGGGCACCACATACCCTAGTACACCGCGGGCATCACATACCTAACTATACCGCGGGTACCACATACCCTAGTACACCGCGGGCATCACATACCCAACTACACAGCGGGCACCACATACCCTAGTACACCGCGGGCATCACATACCCAAAAACACCGCGGGCATCACATACCCAACTACACCGCGGGCACCACATACCCAAATACACCGCGGGCATCACATACCCAACTACACCGCGGGCATCACATACTCAAGTTTACCGCGGGCACCACATACCCTAGTAAACCGCGGGCATCACATACCCAACTACACCGCGGGCACCACATACCCTAGTACACCGCGAGGATCACATACCCAACTACGCCGTGGGCACCACATACCCTAGTACACCGCGGGCATCACATACCCAACTACACCGCGGGTACCACATACCCTAGTACACCGCGGGCATCACATACCCAACTACACCGCGGGCACCACATACCCTAGTACACCGCGGGTACCACATACCCTAGTACACCGCGGGCATCACATACCCAACTACACCGCGGGCACCACATACCCTAGTACACCGCGGGCATCACATACCCTAGTACACCGCGGGCATCACATACCCTAGTACACCTCGGGCACCACATACCCTAGTATACCGCGGGTACCACATACCCAAGTACACCGCGGGCATCACATACCCAACTACACCGCGGGCACCACATACCCTAGTACACCGCGGGCATCACATACCCTAGTACACCGCGGGCACCACATACCCTAGTACACCGTGGGCATCACATACCCAACTACAGTGCGGGCACCACATACCCAAGTATACCGCGGGCATCACATACCCAACTACACCACGGGCACCACATACCCAAGTACACCGCGAGGATCACATACCCAACTACGCCGCGGGCACCACATAACCTAGTACACCGCGGGCATCACATACCCAACTACACCGCGGGCATCACATACTCAAGTATACCGCGGGCACCACATACCCTAGTACACCGCGGGCATCACATACCCAACTACACCGCGGGCACCACATACCCTAGTACACCGCGAGGATCACATACCCAACTACGCCGCGGGCACCACATACCCTAGTACACCGCGGGCATCACATACCCAACTACACCGCAGGCACCACATACCCAAGTATACCGCGGGCACCACATACCCTAGTACACCGCGGGCATCACATACCCAAACTATACCGCGGGTTCCACATACCCTAGTACACCGCGGGCATCACATACCCAACTACACCGCGGGCACCACATACCCTAGTACACCGCGGGCATCACATACCCAACTACACCGCGGGTACCACATACCCTAGTACACCGCGGGCACCACATACCCAACTACACCGTGGGCACCATATACCCTAGTACACCGCGGGCATCACATACCCAACTACACCGCGGGCACCACATACCCTAGTACACCGCGGGCATCACATACCCAAAAACACCGCGGGCACCACATACCCTAGTACACCGCGGGCACCACATACCCAACTACACCGCGGGCATCATATACCCTAGTACACCGCGGGCATCACATACCCAACTACACCGCGGGCACCACATACCCTAGTACACCGCGGGCATCACATACCCTAGTACACCTCGGGCACCACATACCCTAGTACACCGCGGGCATCACATACCCAACTACACCGCGGGCACCACATACCCTAGAACACCGCGAGGATCACATACCCAACTACGCCGTGGGCACCACATACCCTAGTACACCGCGGGCATCACATACCCAACTACACCGCGGGCACCACATACCCAAGTATACCGCGGGCACCACATACCCTAGTACACCGCGGGCATCACATACCCAACTATACCGCGGGTACCACATACCCTAGTACACCGCGGGCATCACATACCCAACTACACCGCGGGCTCCACATACCCTAGTACACCGCGGGCATCACATTCCCTAGTACACCTCGGGCACCACATACCCAAGTACACCGCGAGGATCACATACCCAACTACGCCGCGGGCACCACATAACCTAGTACACCGCGGGCATCACATACCCTAGTACACCGTGGGCATCACATACCCAACTACAGTGCGGGCACCACATACCCAAGTATACCGCGGGCATCACATACCCAACTACACCACGGGCACCACATACCCTAGTACACCGCGGGCATCACATACCCTAGTACACCTCGGGCACCACATACCCTAGTACACCGTGGGCATCACATACCCAACTACAGTGCGGGCACCACATACCCAAGTATACCGCGGGCATCACATACCCAACTACACCGCGGGCACCACATACCCTAGAACACCGCGAGGATCACATACCCAACTACGCCGTGGGCACCACATACCCAAGTATACCGCGGGCATCACATACCCAACTACACCACGGGCACCACATACCCTAGTACACCGCGGGCATCACATTCCCTAGTACACCACGGGCACCACATACCCTAGTACACCGCGGGCATCACATACCCTAGTACACCTCGGGCACCACATACCCTAGTACACCGTGGGCATCACATACCCAACTACACTGCGGGCACCACATACCCAAGTATACCGCGGGCATCACATACCCAACTACACCGCGGGCACCACATACCCTAGTACACCGCGGGCATCACATTCCCTAGTACACCTCGGGCACCACATACCCTAGTATACCGCGGGCATCACATACCCTAGTACACCGCGGGCACCACATACCCAACTACACCGCGGGCATCATATTATACCCTAGTACACCGCGGGCATCACATACCCAACTACACCGCGGGCACCACATACCCTAGTACACCGCGGGCATCACATACCCAAAAACACCGCGGGCACCACATACCCTAGTACACCGCGGGCATCACATACCCTAGTACACCTCGGGCACCACATACCCTAGTACACCGTGGGCATCACATACCCAACTACACCGCGGGCACCACATACCCAAGTATACCGCGGGCATCACATACCCAACTACACCACGGGCACCACATACCCAAGTACACCGCGAGGGTCACATACCCAACTACGCCGCGGGCACCACATAACCAAGTACACCGCGGGCATCACATACCCAACTACACCGCGGGCATCACATACCCAACTATACCGCGGGTTCCACATACCCTAGTACACCGCGGGCATCACATACCCAACTACACCGCGGGCATCACATACCCAACTACACCGCGGGCACCACATACCCTAGTACACCGCGAGGATCACATACCCAACTACGCCGTGGGCACCACATACCCTAGTACACCGCGGGCATCACATACCCAAGTACACCGCGGGCACCACATACCCAACTATACCGCGGGCACCACATACCCTAGTACACCGCGGGCATCACATACCCAACTATACCGCGGGTACCACATACCCTAGTACACCGCGGGCATCACATACCCAACTACACCGCGGGCTCCACATACCCTAGTACACCGCGGGCATCACATTCCCTAGTACACCTCGGGCACCACATACCCTAGTATACCGCGGGCATCACATACCCTAGTACACCGCGGGCACCACATACCCAACTACACCGCGGGCACCACATACCCTAGTACACCGCGGGCATCACATACCCAACAACACCGCGGGCACCACATACCCTAGTACACCGCGGGCATCACATACCCTAGTACACCTCGGGCACCACATACCCTAGTACACCGTGGGCATCACATACCCAACTACACTGCGGGCACCACATACCCAAGTATACCGCGGGCATCACATACCCAACTACACCACGGGCACCACATACCCTAGTACACCGCGGGCATCACATACCCTAGTACACCTCGGGCACCACATACCCTAGTACACCGTGGGCATCACATACCCAACTACAGTGCGGGCACCACATACCCAAGTATACCGCGGGCATCACATACCCAACTACACCACGGGCACCACATACCCAAGTACACCGCGAGGATCACATACCCAACTACGCCGCGGGCACCACATAACCTAGTACACCGCGGGCATCACATACCCAACTACACCGCGGGCATCACATACTCAAGTATACCGCGGGCACCACATACCCTAGTATACCGCGGGCATCACATACCCAACTACAACGCGGGCACCACATACCCTAGTACACCGCGAGGATCACATACCCAACTACGCCACGGGCACCACATACCCTAGTACACCGCGGGCATCACATACCCAACTACACCGCAGGCACCACATACCCAAGTATACCGCGGGCACCACATACCCTAGTACACCGCGGGCATCACATACCCAAACTATACCGCGGGTTCCACATACCCTAGTACACCGCGGGCATCACATACCCAACTACACCGCGGGCACCACATACCCTAGTACACCGCGGGTACCACATACCCTAGTACACCGCGGGCACCACATACCCAACTACACCGTGGGCACCATATACCCTAGTACAACGCGGGCATCACATACCCAACTACACCGCGGGCACCACATACCCTAGTACACCGCGGGCATCACATACCCAAAAACACCGCGGGCACCACATACCCTAGTACACCGCGGGCACCACATACCCAACTACACCGCGGGCATCATATACCCTAGTACACCGCGGGCACCACATACCCTAGTACACCGCGGGCATCACATACCCAACTATACCGCGGGTACCACATACCCTAGTACACCGCGGGCATCACATACCCAAAAACACCGCGGGCACCACATACCCTAGTACACCGCGGTCATCACATACCCTAGTACACCTCGGGCACCACATACCCTAGTACACCGTGGGCATCACATACCCAACTACACTGCGGGCACCACATACCCAAGTATACCGCGGGCATCACATACCCAACTACACCACGGGCACCACATACCCTAGTACACCGCGGGCATCACATACCCAACTATACCGCGGGTACCACATACCCTAGTACACCGCGGGCATCACATACCCGACTACACCGCGGGCTCCACATACCCTAGTAAACCGCGGGCATCACATTCCCTAGTACACCTCGGGCACCACATACCCTAGTATACCGCGGGCATCACATACCCTAGTACACCGCGGGCACCACATACCCAACTACACCGCGGGCATCATATTATACCCTAGTACACCGCGGGCATCACATACCCAACTACACCGCGGGCACCACATACCCTAGTACACCGCGGGCATCACATACCCAAAAACACCGCGGGCACCACATACCCTAGTACACCGCGGGCATCACATACCCTAGTACACCTCGGGCACCACATACCCTAGTACACCGTGGGCATCACATACCCAACTACACTGCGGGCACCACATACCCAAGTATACCGCGGGCATCACATACCCAACTACACCACGGGCACCACATACCCAAGTACACCGCGAGGATCACATACCCAACTACGCCGCGGGCACCACATAACCAAGTACACCGCAAGCATCACATACCCAACTACACCGCGGGCACCACATACCCTAGTACACCGTGGGCATCACATACCCAACTACACTGCGGGCACCACATACCCAAGTATACCGCGGGCATCACATACCCAACTACACCACGGGCACCACATACCCAAGTACACCGCGAGGATCACATACCCAACTACGCCGCGGGCACCACATAACCTAGTACACCGCGGGCATCACATACCCAACTACACCGCGGGCACCACATACCCAAGTATACCGCGGGCACCACATACCCTAGTACACCGCGGGCATCACATACCCAACTACACCGCGGGTACCACATACCCTAGTACACCGCGAGCATCACATACCCAACTAGACCGCGGGCACCACATACCCTAGTAAACCGCGGGCATCACATACCCAAGTATACCGCGGGCACCACATACCCTAGTACACCTCGGGTACCACATACCCTAGTACACCGCGGGCATCACATACCCAACTACACCGCGGGCACCACATACCCTAGTACACCGCGGGCATCACATACCCAAAAACACCGCGGGCACCACATACCCAAGTACACCGCGGGCATCACATACCCTTGTACACTGCGGGCACCACATACCCTAGTACACCGCGGGCATCACATACCCTAGTACACCTCGGGCACCACATACCCTAGTATACCGCGGGCATCACATACCCTAGTACACCGCGGGCACCACATACCCTAGTACACCGCGGGCATCACATACCCAACTACACCGCGGGCACCACAAACCCTAGTACACCGTGGGCATCACATACCCAACTACACTGCGGGCACCACATACCCAAGTATACCGCGGGCATCACATACCCAACTACACCACGGGCACCACATACCCTAGTACACCGCGGGCATCACATACCCTAGTACACCGCGGGCATCACATACCCAACTACACTGCGGGCACCACATACCCTAGTACACCGCGGGCATCACATACCCTAGTACACTTCGGGCACCACATACCCTAGTATACCGCGGGCATCACATACCCTAGTACACCGCGGGCACCACATACCCTAGTACACCGCGGGCATCACATACCCAACTACACCGCGGGCACCACAAACCCTAGTACACCGCGGGCATCACATACCAAACTACACCGCGGGCACCACATACCCTAGTACACCGCGGGCATCACATACCCAACTACACCGCGGGCACCACATACCCTAGTACATCGCGGGCATCACATACCCTAGTACACCTCGGGCACCACATACCCTAGTATACCGCGGGCATCACATACCCAACTACACCGCAGGCACCACATACCCTAGTACACCGCGAGGATCACATACCCAACTACGCCGTGGGCACCACATACCCTAGTACACCGCGGGCATCACATACCCAACTACACCGCGGGCACCACATACCCAAGTATACCGCGGGCACCACATACCCTAGTACACCGCGGGCATCACATACCCAACTATACCGCGGGTACCACATACCCTAGTACACCGCGGGCATCACATACCCAACTACACAGCGGGCACCACATACCCTAGTACACCGCGG
Organism: Ecliptopera silaceata; assembly: GCA_932527185.1. Taxonomy (NCBI): domain Eukaryota; kingdom Metazoa; phylum Arthropoda; class Insecta; order Lepidoptera; family Geometridae; genus Ecliptopera; species Ecliptopera silaceata. The sequence continues at coordinate 3,041,845 of OW052207.1, read as the reverse complement.
GCATCACATACCCGAAAACACCGCGGGCATCACATACCCAACTACACCGCGGGCACCACATACCCAAATACACCGCGGGCATCACATACCCAACTACACCGCGGGCATCACATACCCAAGTATACCGCGGGCACCACATACCCTAGTAAACCGCGGGCATCACATACCCAACTACACCGCGGGCACCACATACCCTAGTACACCGCGAGGATCACATACCCAACTACGCCGTGGGCACCACATACCCTAGTACACCGCGGGCATCACATACCCAACTACACCGCGGGTACCACATACCCTAGTACACCGCGGGCATCACATACCCAACTACACCGCGGGCACCACATACCCTAGTACACCGCGGGTACCACATACCCTAGTACACCGCGGGCATAACATACCCAACTACACCGCGGGCACCACATACCCTAGTACACCGCGAGCATCACATACCCTAGTACACCGCGGGCATCACATACCCTAGTACACCTCGGGCACCACATACCCTAGTATACCGCGGGTACCACATACCCAAGTACACCGCGGGCATCACATACCCAACTACACCGCGGGCACCACATACCCTAGTACACCGCGGGCATCACATACCCTAGTACACCTCGGTCACCACATACCCTAGTATACCGCGGGCATCACATACCCAACTACACCGCGGGCACCACATACCCTAGTACACCGCGGGCATCACATTCCCTAGTACACCTCGGGCACCACATACCCTAGTATACCGCGGGCATCACATACCCTAGTACACCGCGGGCACCACATACCCAACTACACCGCGGGCATCATATTATGCCCTAGTACACCGCGGGCATCACATACCCAACTACACCGCGGGCACCACATACCCTAGTACACCGCGGGCATCACATACCCAAAAACACCGCGGGCACCACATACCCTAGTACACCGCGGGCATCACATACCCTAGTACACCTCGGGCACCACATACCCTAGTACACCGTGGGCATCACATACCCAACTACACTGCGGGCACCACATACCCAAGTATACCGCGGGCATCACATACCCAACTACACCACGGGCACCACATACCCAAGTACACCGCGAGGATCACATACCCAACTACGCCGCGGGCACCACATAACCAAGTACACCGCGGGCATCACATACCCAACTACACCGCGGGCACCACATACCCTAGTACACCGCGGGCATCACATACCCAACTACACTGCGGGCACCACATACCCAAGTACACCGCGGGCATCACATACCCAACTACACCACGGGCACCACATACCCAAGTACACCGCGAGGATCACATACCCAACTACGCCGCGGGCACCACATAACCTAGTACACCGCGGGCATCACATACCCAACTACACCGCGGGCACCACATACCCAAGTATACCGCGGGCACCACATACCCTAGTACACCGCGGGCATCACATACCCAACTACACCGCGGGTACCACATACCCTAGTACACCGCGAGCATCACATACCCAACTAGACCGCGGGCACCACATACCCTAGTAAACCGCGGGCATCACATACCCAAGTATACCGCGGGCACCACATACCCTAGTACACCTCGGGTACCACATACCCTAGTACACCGCGGGCATCACATACCCAACTACACCGCGGGCACCACATACCCTAGTACACCGCGGGCATCACATACCCAAAAACACCGCGGGCACCACATACCCTAGTACACCGCGGGCATCACATACCCTTGTACACTGCGGGCACCACATACCCTAGTACACCGCGGGCATCACATACCCTAGTACACCTCGGGCACCACATACCCTAGTATACCGCGGGCATCACATACCCTAGTACACCGCGGGCACCACATACCCTAGTACACCGCGGGCATCACATACCCAACTACACCGCGGGCACCACAAACCCTAGTACACCGTGGGCATCACATACCCAACTACACTGCGGGCACCACATACCCAAGTATACCGCGGGCATCACATACCCAACTACACCACGGGCACCACATACCCTAGTACACCGCGGGCATCACATACCCTAGTACACCGCGGGCATCACATACCCAAAAACACTGCGGGCACCACATACCCTAGTACACCGCGGGCATCACATACCCTAGTACACTTCGGGCACCACATACCCTAGTATACCGCGGGCATCACATACCCTAGTACACCGCGGGCACCACATACCCTAGTACACCGCGGGCATCACATACCCAACTACACCGCGGGCACCACAAACCCTAGTACACCGCGGGCATCACATACCAAACTACACCGCGGGCACCACATACCCTAGTACACCGCGGGCATCACATACCCAACTACACCGCGGGCACCACATACCCTAGTACATCGCGGGCATCACATACCCTAGTACACCTCGGGCACCACATACCCTAGTATACCGCGGGCATCACATACCCAACTACACCGCAGGCACCACATACCCTAGTACACCGCGAGGATCACATACCCAACTACGCCGTGGGCACCACATACCCTAGTACACCGCGGGCATCACATACCCAACTACACCGCGGGCACCACATACCCAAGTATACCGCGGGCACCACATACCCTAGTACACCGCGGGCATCACATACCCAACTACACCGCGGGCACCACATACCCTAGTACACCGCGGGCATCACATACCCAACTACACAGCGGGCACCACATACCCTAGTACACCGCGGGCATCACATACCCGAAAACACCGCGGGCATCACATACCCAACTACACCGCGGGCACCACATACCCTAATACACCGCGGGCATCACATACCCAACTACACCGCGGGCATCACATACTCAAGTATACCGCGGGCACCACATACCCTAGTAAACCGCGGGCATCACATACCCAACTACACCGCGGGCACCACATACCCTAGTACACCGCGAGGATCACATACCCAACTACGCCGTGGGCACCACATACCCTAGTACACCGCGGGCATCACATACCCAACTACACCGCGGGTACCACATACCCTAGTACACCGCGGGCATCACATACCCAACTACACCGCGGGCACCACATACCCTAGTACACCGCGGGTACCACATACCCTAGTACACCGCGGGCATAACATACCCAACTACACCGCGGGCACCACATACCCTAGTACACCGCGAGCATCACATACCCTAGTACACCGCGGGCATCACATACCCTAGTACACCTCGGGCACCACATACCCTAGTATACCGCGGGTACCACATACCCAAGTACACCGCGGGCATCACATACCCAACTACACCGCGGGCACCACATACCCTAGTACACCGCGGGCATCACATACCCTAGTACACCTCGGTCACCACATACCCTAGTATACCGCGGGCATCACATACCCAACTACACCGCGGGCACCACATACCCTAGTACACCGCGGGCATCACATACCCAACTACACCGCGGGCACCACATACCCAAGTATACCGCGGGCACCACATACCCTAGTACACCGCGGGCATCACATACCCAACTATACCGCGGGTACCACATACCCTAGTACACCGCGGGCATCACATACCCAACTACACCGCGGGCACCACATACCCTAGTACACCGCGGGCACCACATACCCAACTACACCGCGGGCATCATATACCCTAGTATACCGCGGGTATCACATACCCAACTACACCGCGGGCACCACATACCCTAGTACACCGCGGGCATCACATACCCAAAAACACCGCGGGCACCACATACCCTAGTACACCGCGGGCACCACATACCCTAGTACACCGCGGGCATCATATACCCAACTACACTGCGGGCACTACATACCCAAGTATACCGCGGGCATCACATACCCAAGTATACCGCGGGCACCACACACCCTAGTACACCGCGGGCATCACATACCCAACTACACCGCGGGCATCACATACTTAAGTATACCGCGGGCACCACATACCCTAGTATACCGCGGGCATCACATACCCAACTACACCGCGGGCACCACATACCCTAGTACACCGCGAGGATCACATACCCAACTACGCCGTGGGCACCACATACCCTAGTACACCGCGGGCATCACATACCCAACTATACCGCGGGTACCACATAACCTAGTACACCGCGAGGATCACATACCCAACTACGCCGTGGGCACCACATACCCTAGTACACCGCGGGCATCACATACCCAACTATACTGCGGGTACCACATACCCTAGTACACCGCGGGCATCACATACCCGACAACACCGCGGGCTCCACATACCCTAGTATACCGCGGGCATCACATACCCTAGTACACCTCGGGCACCACATACCCTAGTATACCGCGGGCATCACATACCCTAGTACACCGCGGGCATCACATACCCTAGTACACCGTGGGCATCACATACCCAACTACACTGCGGGCACCACATACCCTAGTACACCGCGGGCATCACATACCCAACTACACCGCGGGCACCACAAACCCTAGTACACCGCGGGCATCACATACCAAACTACACCGCGGGCACCACATACCCTAGTACACCGCGGGCATCACATACCCAACTACACCGCGGGCACCACATACCCTAGTACATCGCGGGCATCACATACCCTAGTACACCTCGGGCACCACATACCCTAGTATACCGCGGGCATCACATACCCAACTACACCGCGGGCACCACATACCCTAGTACACCGCGAGGATCACATACCCAACTACGCCGTGGGCACCACATACCCTAGTACACCGCGGGCATCACATACCCAACTACACCGCGGGCACCACATACCCAAGTATACCGCGGGCACCACATACCCTAGTACACCGCGGGCATCACATACCCAACTATACCGCGGGTACCACATACCCTAGTACACCGCGGGCATCACATACCCAACTACACAGCGGGCACCACATACCCTAGTACACCGCGGGCATCACATACCCGAAAACACCGCGGGCATCACATACCCAACTACACCGCGGGCACCACATACCCAAATACACCGCGGGCATCACATACCCAACTACACCGCGGGCATCACATAGTCAAGTATACCGCGGGCACCACATACCCTAGTAAACCGCGGGCATCACATACCCAACTACACCGCGGGCACCACATACCCTAGTACACCGCGAGGATCACATACCCAACTACGCCGTGGGCACCACATACCCTAGTACACCGCGGGCATCACATACCCAACTACACCGCGGGCACCACATACCCTAGTACACCGCGGGCATCACATACCCAACTACACCGCGGGCACCACATACCCTAGTACACCGCGGGTACCACATACCCTAGTACACCGCGGGCATCACATACCCAACTACACCGCGGGCACCACATACCCTAGTACACCGCGAGCATCACATACCCTAGTACACCGCGGGCATCACATACCCTAGTACACCTCGGGCACCACATACCCTAGTATACCGCGGGTACCACATACCCAAGTACACCGCGGGCATCACATACCCAACTACACCGCGGGCACCACATACCCTAGTACACCGCGGGCATCACATACCCTAGTACACCTCGGTCACCACATACCCTAGTATACCGCGGGCATCACATACCCAACTACACCGCGGGCACCACATACCCTAGTACACCGCGGGCATCACATACCCAACTACACCGCGGGCACCACATACCCAAGTATACCGCGGGCACCACATACCCTAGTACACCGCGGGCATCACATACCCAACTATACCGCGGGTACCACATACCCTAGTACACCGCGGGCATCACATACCCAACTACACCGCGGGCACCACATACCCTAGTACACCGCGGGCACCACATACCCAACTACACCGCGGGCATCATATACCCTAGTATACCGCGGGCATCACATACCCAACTACACCGCGGGCACCACATACCCTAGTACACCGCGGGCATCACATACCCAAAAACACCGCGGGCACCACATACCCTAGTACACCGCGGGCACCACATACCCTAGTACACCGCGGGCATCATATACCCTAGTACACCGCGGGCATCACATACCCAACTACACTGCGGGCACTACATACCCAAGTATACCGCGGGCATCACATACCCAAGTATACCGCGGGCACCACACACCCTAGTACACCGCGGGCATCACATACCCAACTACACCGCGGGCATCACATACTTAAGTATACCGCGGGCACCACATACCCTAGTATACCGCGGGCATCACATACCCAACTACACCGCGGGCACCACATACCCTAGTACACCGCGAGGATCACATACCCAACTACGCCGTGGGCACCACATACCCTAGTACACCGCGGGCATCACATACCCAACTAAACCGCGGGCACCACATACCAAAGTATACCGCGGGCACCACATACCCTAGTACACCGCGGGCATCACATACCCAACTACACCGCGGGCACCACATACCCTAGTACACCGCGGGCATCACATACCCAACTACACCGCGGGCACCACATACCCTAGTACACCGCGGGTACCACATACCCTAGTACACCGCGGGCATCACATACCCAACTACACCGCGGGCACCACATACCCTAGTACACCGCGGGCATCACATACCCAACTACACCGCGGGCACCACATACCCTAGTACACCGCGGGCATCACATACCCTAGTACACCTCGGGCACCACATATCCTAGTATACCGCGGGCATCACATACCCAACTACACCGCGGGCACCACATACCCTAGTACACCGCGAGGATCACATACCCAACTACACCGTGGGCACCACATACCCTAGTACACCGCGGGCATCACATACCCAACTACACCGCGGGCACCACATACCCAAGTATACCGCGGGCACCACATACCCTAGTACACCGCGGGCATCACATACCCAACTATACCGCGGGTACCACATACCCTAGTACACCGCGGGCATCACATACCCTAGTACACCTCGGGCACCACATACCCTAGTATACCGCGTGCATCACATACCCTAGTACACCGCGGGCACCACATACCCAACTACACCGCGGGCATCATATACCCTAGTACACCACGGGCATCACATACCCAACTACACCGCGGGCACAACAAACCCTAGTACACCGCGGGCATCACATACCAAACTACACCACGGGCACCACATACCCTAGTACACCGCGGGCATCACATACCCAACTACACCGCGGGCACCACATACCCTAGTACACCGCGGGCATCACATACCCTAGTACACCTCGGGCACCACATACCCTAGTATACCGCGAGCATCACATACCCAACTACACCGCGGGCACCACATACCCTAGTACACCGCGGGCATCACATACCCAACTACACCGCGGGCACCACATACCCTAGTACACCGCGGGTATCATATACCCAACTACACCGCGGGCACCACATACCCTAGTACACCGCGAGGATCACATACCCAACTACGCCGTGGGCACCACATACCCTAGTACACATACCCAACTACACCGCGGGTACCACATACCCAAGTATACCGCGGGCATCACATACCCAACTACACCACGGGCACCACATACCCTAGTACACCGCGGGCATCACATACCCTAGTACACCTCGGGCACCACATACCCAAGTACACCGCGGGCATCACATACCCAACTACACCGCGGGCACCACATACCCTAGTACACCGCGGGCATCACATACCCAAAAACACCGCGGGCACCACATACCCTAGTACACCGCGGGCATCACATACCCTAGCACACCTCGGGCACCACATACCCTAGTACACCGTGGGCATCACATACCCAACTACACTGCGGGCACCACATACCCAAGTATACCGCGGGCATCACATACCCAACTACACCACGGGCACCACATACCCAAGTACACCGCGAGGATCACATACCCAACTACGCTGCGGGCACCACATAACCTAGTACACCGCGGGCATCACATACCCAACTACACCGCGGGCACCACATACCCTAGTACACCGTGGGCATCACATACCCAACTACACTGCGGGCACCACATACCCAAGTATACCGCGGGCATCACATACCCAACTACACCACGGGCACCACATACCCAAGTACACCGCGAGGATCACATACCCAACTACGCCGCGGGCACCACATAACCTAGTACACCGCGGGCATCACATACCCAACTACACCGCGGGCACCACATACCCAACTAGACCGCGGGCACCACATACCCTAGTAAACCGCGGGCACCACATACCCAAGTATACCGCGGGCACCACATACCCTAGTACACCTCGGGTACCACATACCCTAGTACACCGCGGGCATCACATACCCAACTACACCGCGGGCACCACATACCCTAGTACACCGCGGGCATCACATACCCAAAAACACCGCGGGCACCACATACCCTAGTACACCGCGGGCATCACATACCCTAGTACATCTCGGGCACTACATACCCTAGTACACCGTGGGCATCACATACCCAACTACACTGCGGGCACCACATACCCAAGTATACCGCGGGCATCACATACCCAACTACACCACGGGCACCACATACCCTAGTACACCGCGGGCATCACATACCCTAGTACACCTCGGGCACCACATACCCTAGTACACCGTGGGCATCACATACCCAACTACACTGCGGGCACCACATACCCTAGTACACCGCGGGCATCACATACCCAACTAGACCGCGGGCACCACATACCCTAGTAAACCGCGGGCACCACATACCCAAGTATACCGCGGGCACCACATACCCTAGTACACCTCGGGTACCACATACCCTAGTACACCGCGGGCATCACATACCCAACTACACCGCGGGCACCACATACCCTAGTACACCGCGGGCATCACATACCCAAAAACACCGCGGGCACCACATACCCTAGTACACCGCGGGCATCACATACCCTAGTACATCTCGGGCACTACATACCCTAGTACACCGCGGGCATCACATACCCAACTACACAGCGGGCACCACATACCCTAGTACACCGCGGGCATCACATACCCGAAAACACCGCGGGCATCACATACCCAACTACACCGCGGGCACCACATACCCAAATACACCGCGGGCATCACATACCCAACTACACCGCAGGCACCACATACCCAAGTATACCGCGGGCACCACATACCCTAGCACACCGCGGGCATCACATACCCAAACTATACCGCGGGTTCCACATACCCTAGTACACCGCGGGCATCACATACCCAACTACACCGCGGGCACCACATACCCTAGTACACCGCGGGCATCACATACCCAACTACACCGCGGGTACCACATACCCTAGTACACCGCGGGCACCACATACCCAACTACACCGTGGGCACCATATACCCTAGTACACCGCGGGCATCACATACCCAACTACACCGCGGGCACCACATACCCTAGTACACCGCGGGCATCACATACCCAAAAACACCGCGGGCACCACATACCCTAGTACACCGCGGGCACCACATACCCAACTACACCGCGGGCATCATATACCCTAGTACACCGCGGGCATCACATACCCAACTACACCGCGGGCACCACATACCCTAGTACACCGCGGGCATCACATACCCTAGTACACCTCGGGCACCACATACCCTAGTATACCGCGGGCATCACATACCCAACTACACCGCGGGCACCACATACCCTGGAACACCGCGAGGATCACATACCCAACTACGCCGTGGGCACCACATACCCTAGTACACCGCGGGCATCACATACCCAACTACACCGCGGGCACCACATACCCAAGTATACCGCGGGCACCACATACCCTAGTACACCGCGGGCATCACATACCCAACTATACCGCGGGTACCACATACCCTAGTACACCGCGGGCATCACATACCCAACTACACCGCGGGCTCCACATACCCTAGTACACCGCGGGCATCACATTCCCTAGTACACCTCGGGCACCACATACCCAAGTACACCGCGAGGATCACATACCCAACTACGCCGCGGGCACCACATAACCTAGTACACCGCGGGCATCACATACCCTAGTACACCGTGGGCATCACATACCCAACTACAGTGCGGGCACCACATACCCAAGTATACCGCGGGCATCACATACCCAACTACACCACGGGCACCACATACCCTAGTACACCGCGGGCATCACATACCCTAGTACACCTCGGGCACCACATACCCTAGTACACCGTGGGCATCACATACCCAACTACAGTGCGGGCACCACATACCCAAGTATACCGCGGGCATCACATACCCAACTACACCGCGGGCACCACATACCCAAGTACACCGCGAGGATCACATACCCAACTACGCCGTGGGCACCACATACCCAAGTATACCGCGGGCATCACATACCCAACTACACCACGGGCACCACATACCCTAGTACACCGCGGGCATCACATTCCCTAGTACACCACGGGCACCACATACCCTAGTACACCGCGGGCATCACATACCCTAGTACACCTCGGGCACCACATACCCTAGTACACCGTGGGCATCACATACCCAACTACACTGCGGGCACCACATACCCAAGTATACCGCGGGCATCACATACCCAACTACACCACGGGCACCACATACCCTAGTACACCGCGGGCATCACATTCCCTAGTACACCTCGGGCACCACATACCCTAGTATACCGCGGGCATCACATACCCTAGTACACCGCGGGCACCACATACCCAACTACACCGCGGGCATCATATTATACCCTAGTACACCGCGGGCATCACATACCCAACTACACCGCGGGCACCACATACCCTAGTACACCGCGGGCATCACATACCCAAAAACACCGCGGGCACCACATACCCTAGTACACCGCGGGCATCACATACCCTAGTACACCTCGGGCACCACATACCCTAGTACACCGTGGGCATCACATACCCAACTACACTGCGGGCACCACATACCCAAGTATACCGCGGGCATCACATACCCAACTACACCACGGGCACCACATACCCAAGTACACCGCGAGGGTCACATACCCAACTACGCCGCGGGCACCACATAACCAAGTACACCGCGGGCATCACATACCCAACTACACCGCGGGCATCACATACCCAACTATACCGCGGGTTCCACATACCCTAGTACACCGCGGGCATCACATACCCAACTACACCGCGGGCATTACATACCCAACTACACCGCGGGCACCACATACCCTAGTACACCGCGAGGATCACATACCCAACTACGCCGTGGGCACCACATATCCTAGTACACCGCGGGCATCACATACCCAACTACACCGCGGGCACCACATACCCAAGTATACCGCGGGCACCACATACCCTAGTACACCGCGGGCATCACATACCCAACTATACCGCGGGTACCACATACCCTAGTACACCGCGGGCATCACATACCCAACTACACCGCGGGCTCCACATACCCTAGTACACCGCGGGCATCACATTCCCTAGTACACCTCGGGCACCATATACCCTAGTATACCGCGGGCATCACATACCCTAGTACACCGCGGGCACCACATACCCAACTACACCGCGGGCACCACATACCCTAGTACACCGCGGGCATCACATACCCAAAAACACCGCGGGCACCACATACCCTAGTACACCGCGGGCATCACATACCCTAGTACACCTCGGGCACCACATACCCTAGTACACCGTGGGCATCACATACCCAACTACACTGCGGGCACCACATACCCAAGTATACCGCGGGCATCACATACCCAACTACACCACGGGCACCACATACCCTAGTACACCGCGGGCATCACATACCCTAGTACACCTCGGGCACCACATACCCTAGTACACCGTGGGCATCACATACCCAACTACAGTGCGGGCACCACATACCCAAGTATACCGCGGGCATCACATACCCAACTACACCACGGGCACCACATACCCAAGTACACCGCGAGGATCACATACCCAACTACGCCGCGGGCACCACATAACCTAGTACACCGCGGGCATCACATACCCAACTACACCGCGGGCATCACATACTCAAGTATACCGCGGGCACCACATACCCTAGTATACCGCGGGCATCACATACCCAACTACACCGCGGGCACCACATACCCTAGTACACCGCGAGGATCACATACCCAACTACGCCACGGGCACCACATACCCTAGTACACCGCGGGCATCACATACCCAACTACACCGCAGGCACCACATACCCAAGTATACCGCGGGCACCACATACCCTAGTACACCGCGGGCATCACATACCCAAACTATACCGCGGGTTCCACATACCCTAGTACACCGCGGGCATCACATACCCAACTACACCGCGGGCACCACATACCCTAGTACACCGCGGGCACCACATACCCTAGTACACCGCGGGCACCACATACCCAACTACACCGCGGGCACCATATACCCTAGTACAACGCGGGCATCACATACCCAACTACACCGCGGGCACCACATACCCTAGTACACCGCGGGCATCACATACCCAAAAACACCGCGGGCACCACATACCCTAGTACACCGCGGGCACCACATACCCAACTACACCGCGGGCATCATATACCCTAGTACACCGCGGGCACCACATACCCTAGTACACCGCGGGCATCACATACCCAACTATACCGCGGGTACCACATACCCTAGTACACCGCGGGCATCACATACCCAAAAACACCGCGGGCACCACATACCCTAGTACACCGCGGTCATCACATACCCTAGTACACCTCGGGCACCACATACCCTAGTACACCGTGGGCATCACATACCCAACTACACTGCGGGCACCACATACCCAAGTATACCGCGGGCATCACATACCCAACTACACCACGGGCACCACATACCCTAGTACACCGCGGGCATCACATACCCAACTATACCGCGGGTACCACATACCCTAGTACACCGCGGGCATCACATACCCGACTACACCGCGGGCTCCACATACCCTAGTACACCGCGGGCATCACATTCCCTAGTACACCTCGGGCACCACATACCCTAGTATACCGCGGGCATCACATACCCTAGTACACCGCGGGCACCACATACCCAACTACACCGCGGGCATCATATAATACCCTAGTACACCGCGGGCATCACATACCCAACTACACCGCGGGCACCACATACCCTAGTACACCGCGGGCATCACATACCCAAAAACACCGCGGGCACCACATACCCTAGTACACCGCGGGCATCACATACCCTAGTACACCTCGGGCACCACATACCCTAGTACACCGTGGGCATCACATACCCAACTACACTGCGGGCACCACATACCCAAGTATACCGCGGGCATCACATACCCAACTACACCACGGGCACCACATACCCAAGTACACCGCGAGGATCACATACCCAACTACGCCGCGGGCACCACATAACCAAGTACACCGCGGGCATCACATACCCAACTACACCGCGGGCACCACATACCCTAGTACACCGTGGGCATCACATACCCAACTACACTGCGGGCACTACATACCCAAGTATACCGCGGGCATCACATACCCAACTACACCACGGGCACCACATACCCAAGTACACCGCGAGGATCACATACCCAACTACGCCGCGGGCACCACATACCCTAGTACACCGCGGGCATCACATACCCAACTACACCGCGGGCACCACATACCCAAGTATACCGCGGGCACCACATACCCTAGTACACCGCGGGCATCACATACCCAACTACACCGCGGGTACCACATACCCTAGTACACCGCGAGCATCACATACCCAACTAGACCGCGGGCACCACATACCCTAGTAAACCGCGGGCATCACATACCCAAGTATACCGCGGGCACCACATACCCTAGTACACCTCGGGTACCACATACCCTAGTACACCGCGGGCATCACATACCCAACTACACCGCGGGCACCACATACCCTAGTACACCGCGGGCATCACATACCCAAAAACACCGCGGGCACCACATACCCTAGTACACCGCGGGCATCACATACCCTTGTACACTGCGGGCACCACATACCCTAGTACACCGCGGGCATCACATACCCTAGTACACCTCGGGCACCACATACCCTAGTATACCGCGGGCATCACATACCCTAGTACACCGCGGGCACCACATACCCTAGTACACCGCGGGCATCACATACCCAACTACACCGCGGGCACCACAAACCCTAGTACACCGTGGGCATCACATACCCAACTACACTGCGGGCACCACATACCCAAGTATACCGCGGGCATCACATACCCAACTACACCACGGGCACCACATACCCTAGTACACCGCGGGCATCACATACCCTAGTACACCGCGGGCATCACATACCCAAAAACACTGCGGGCACCACATACCCTAGTACACCGCGGGCATCACATACCCTAGTACACTTCGGGCACCACATACCCTAGTATACCGCGGGCATCACATACCCTAGTACACCGCGGGCACCACATACCCTAGTACACCGCGGGCATCACATACCCAACTACACCGCGGGCACCACAAACCCTAGTACACCGCGGGCATCACATACCAAACTACACCGCGGGCACCACATACCCTAGTACACCGCGGGCATCACATACCCAACTACACCGCGGGCACCACATACCCTAGTACATCGCGGGCATCACATACCCTAGTACACCTCGGGCACCACATACCCTAGTATACCGCGGGCATCACATACCCAACTACACCGCGGGCACCACATACCCTAGTACACCGCGAGGATCACATACCCAACTACGCCGTGGGCACCACATACCCTAGTACACCGCGGGCATCACATACCCAACTACACCGCGGGCACCACATACCCAAGTATACCGCGGGCACCACATACCCTAGTACACCGCGGGCATCACATACCCAACTATACCGCGGGTACCACATACCCTAGTACACCGCGGGCATCACATACCCAACTACACAGCGGGCACCACATACCCTAGTACACCGCGGGCATCACATACCCGAAAACACCGCGGGCATCACATACCCAACTACACCGCGGGCACCACATACCCAAATACACCGCGGGCATCACATACCCAACTACACCGCGGGCATCACATAGTCAAGTATACCGCGGGCACCACATACCCTAGTAAACCGCGGGCATCACATACCCAACTACACCGCGGGCACCACATACCCTAGTACACCGCGGGCATCACATACCCAACTACGCCGTGGGCACCACATACCCTAGTACACCGCGGGCATCACATACCCAACTACACCGCGGGTACCACATACCCTAGTACACCGCGGGCATCACATACCCAACTACACCGCGGGCACCACATACCCTAGTACACCGCGGGTACCACATACCCTAGTACACCGCGGGCATCACATACCCAACTACACCGCGGGCACCACATACCCTAGTACACCGCGAGCATCACATACCCTAGTACACCGCGGGCATCACATACCCTAGTACACCTCGGGCACCACATACCCTAGTATACCGCGGTTACCACATACCCAAGTACACCGCGGGCATCACATACCCAACTACACCGCGGGCACCACATACCCTAGTACACCGCGGGCATCACATACCCTAGTACACCTCGGTCACCACATACCCTAGTATACCGCGGGCATCACATACCCAACTACACCGCGGGCACCACATACCCTAGTACACCGCGGGCATCACATACCCAACTACACCGCGGGCACCACATACCCAAGTATACCGCGGGCACCACATACCCTAGTACACCGCGGGCATCACATACCCAACTATACCGCGGGTACCACATACCCTAGTACACCGCGGGCATCACATACCCAACTACACCGCGGGCACCACATACCCTAGTACACCGCGGGCACCACATACCCAACTACACCGCGGGCATCATATACCCTAGTATACCGCGGGCATCACATACCCAACTACACCGCGGGCACCACATACCCTAGTACACCGCGGGCATCACATACCCAAAAACACCGCGGGCACCACATACCCTAGTACACCGCGGGCACCACATACCCTAGTACACCGCGGGCATCATATACCCTAGTACACCGCGGGCATCACATACCCAACTACACTGCGGGCACTACATACCCAAGTATACCGCGGGCATCACATACCTAAGTATACCGCGGGCACCACACACCCTAGTACACCGCGGGCATCACATACCCAACTACACCGCGGGCATCACATACTTAAGTATACCGCGGGCACCACATACCCTAGTATACCGCGGGCATCACATACCCAACTACACCGCGGGCACCACATACCCTAGTACACCGCGAGGATCACATACCCAACTACGCCGTGGGCACCACATACCCTAGTACACCGCGGGCATCACATACCCAACTAAACCGCGGGCACCACATACCAAAGTATACCGCGGGCACCACATACCCTAGTACACCGCGGGCATCACATACCCAACTACACCGCGGGTACCACATACCCTAGTACACCGCGGGCATCACATACCCAACTACACCGCGGGCACCACATACCCTAGTACACCGCGGGTACCACATACCCTAGTACACCGCGGGCATCACATACCCAACTACACCGCGGGCACCACATACCCTAGTACACCGCGGGCATCACATACCCAACTACACCGCGGGCACCACATACCCTAGTACACCGCGGGCATCACATACCCTAGTACACCTCGGGCACCACATACCCTAGTATACCGCGGGCATCACATACCCAACTACACCGCGGGCACCACATACCCTAGTACACCGCGGGCATCACATACCCAACTACACCGCGGGCACCACATACTTGGGTATGTGGTGCCCGCGGTTTACTAGGGTATGTGGTGCCCGCGGTCTAGTTGGGTATGTGATGCCCGCGGTGTACTAGGGTATGTGGTACCCGCGGTGTAGTTGGGTATGTGATGCCCGCGGTGTACTAGGGTATGTGGTGCCCGCGGTATACTTGGGTATGTGGTGCCCGCGGTGTAGTTGGGTATGTGATGCCCGCGGTGTACTAGGGTATGTGGTGCCCGCGGTGTAGTTGGGTATGTGATGCCCGCGGTGTACTAGGGTATGTGGTACCCGAGGTGTACTAGGGTATGTGGTGCCCGCGGTTTACTAGGGTATGTGGTGCCCGCGGTCTAGTTGGGTATGTGATGCCCGCGGTGTACTAGGGTTTGTGGTGCCCACGGTGTAGTTGGGTATGTGGTGCCCGCGGTGTACTAGGGTATGTGGTACCCGCGGTGTAGTTGGGTATGTGGTGCCCGCGGTGTAGTTGGGTATGTGATGCCCACGGTGTACTAGGGTATGTGGTGCCCACGGTGTAGTTGGGTATGTGGTGCCCGCGGTGTACTAGGGTATGTGGTACCCGCGGTGTAGTTGGGTATGTGATGCCCGCGGTGTACTAGGGTATGTGGTGCCCGCGGTGTAGTTGGTGGTGACGTTTCAAAGTGATCCTTGTGATTTTATTGAATAAATGATTTTGAAGTTTGAAGTTTGATACCCAACTACACCGCGGGCACCACATACCCTAGTACACCGCGGGCATCACATACCCTAGTACACCTCGGGCACTACATACCCTAGTATACCGCGGGCATCACATACCCTAGTACACCGCGGGCACCACATACCCAACTACACCGCGGGCATCACATACCCTAGTACACCGCGGGCATCACATACCCTAGTACACCGCGGGCATCACATACCCTAGTACACCTCGGGCACTACATACCCTAGTATACCGCGGGCATCACATACCCTAGTACACCGCGGGCACCACATACCCAAAAACACCGCGGGCATCACATACCCAACTACACCGCGGGCACCACAAACCCTAGTACACCGCGGGCATCACATACCCTAGTACACCTCGGGCTCCACATACCCTAGTATACCGCGGGCATCACATACCCAACTACACCGCGGGCACCACATACCCTAGTACAACGCGAGGATCACATACCCAACTACGCCGTGGGCACCACATACCCTAGTACACCGCGGGCATCACATACCCAACAACACCGCGGGTACCACATACCCTAGTACACCGCGGGCATCACATACCCAACTATACCGCGGGTACCACATACCCAAGTATACCGCGGGCATCACATACCCAACTACACCGCGGGCACCACATACCCTAGTACACCGCGAGGATCACATACCCAACTACGCCGTGGGCACCACATACCCTAGTACACCGCGGGCATCACATACCCAACTACACCGCGGGTACCACATACCCTAGTACACCGCGGGCATCATATACCTTAGTACACCGCGGGCACCACATACCCTAGTACACCGCGGGCATCACATACCCTAGTACACCTCGGGCACCACATACCCTGGTTTACCGCGGGCATCACATACCCAACTACATCGCGGGCAACACATACCCTAGTACACACAAGGATCACTAAAATCACAAGGATCACTTTGAAACGTCACCACCAACTACACCGCGGGCATCACATACCCTAGTACACCGCGGGCATCACATACCCTAGTACACCGCGGGCATCACATACCCTAGTACACCTCGGGCACTACATACCCTAGTATACCGCGGGCATCACATACCCTAGTACACCGCGGGCACCACATACCCAAAAACACCGCGGGCATCACATACCCAACTACACCGCGGGCACCACAAACCCTAGTACACCGCGGGCATCACATACCCTAGTACACCTCGGGCTCCACATACCCTAGTATACCGCGGGCATCACATACCCAACTACACCGCGGGCACCACATACCCTAGTACAACGCGAGGATCACATACCCACCTACGCCGTGGGCACCACATATCCTAGTACACCGCGGGCATCACATACCCAACAACACCGCGGGTACCACATACCCTAGTACACCGCGGGCATCACATACCCAACTATACCGCGGGTACCACATACCCAAGTATACCGCGGGCATCACATACCCAACTACACCGCGGGAACCACATACCCTAGTACACCGCGAGGATCACATACCCAACTACGCCGTGGGCACCACATACCCTAGTACACCGCGGGCATCACATACCCAACTACACCGCGGGTACCACATACCCTAGTACACCGCGGGCATCATATACCTTAGTACACCGCGGGCACCACATACCCTAGTACACCGCGGGCATCACATACCCTAGTACACCTCGGGCACCACATACCCTGGTTTACCGCGGGCATCACATACCCAACTACATCGCGGGCACCACATACCCTAGTACACCGCGAGGATCACATACCCAACTACGCCGTGGGCACCACATACCCTAGTACACCGCGGTGATCACATACCCAACTACACCGCGGACACCACATACCCAAGTATACCGCGGGCACCACATACCCTAGTACACCGCGGGCATCACATACCCAACTATACCGCGGGTACCACATACCCTAGTACACCACGGAAATCACATACCCAACTACACCGCGGGCATCACATACCCTAGTACACCGCGGGCATCACATACCCTGGTACACCTCGGGCACCACATACCCTAGTATACCGCGGGCATCACATACCCTAGTACACCGCGGGCACCACATACCCAACTACACCGCGGGCATCACATACCCAACTACACCGCGGGCACCACATACCCTAGTACACCGCGGGCATCACATACCCTAGTACACTTTGGGCACCACATACCCTAGTATACCGCGGGCACCACATACCCTAGTACACCGCGAGGATCACATACCCAACTACGCCGTGGGCACCACATACCCTAGTACACCGCGGGCATCACATACCCAACTACACCGCGGGCACCACATACCCAAGTATACCGCGGGCACCACATACCCTAGTACACCGCGGGCATCACATACCCAACTATACCGCGGGTACCACATACCCTAGTACACCGCGGGCGTCACATACCCAACTACACCGCGGGCTCCACATACCCTAGTACACCGCGGGCATCACATACCCTAGTACACCTCGGGCACCACATACCCTAGTATACCGCGGGCATCACATACCCTAGTACATCGCGGGCACCACATACCCAACTACACCGCGGGCATCATATACCCTAGTACACCGCGGGCATCACATACCCAACTACACCGCGGGCAACACATACCCTAGTACACCGCGGGCATCACATAGGTACCCAAAAACACCGCGGGCACCACATACCCTAGTACACCGCGAGGATCACATACCCAACTACGCCGTGGGCACCACATACCCTAGTACACCGCGGGCATCACATACCCAACTACACCGCGGGCACCACATACCCAAGTATACCGCGGGCACCACATACCCTAGTACACCGCGGGCATCACATACCCAACTATACCGCGGGTACCACATACCCTAGTACACCGCGGGCATCACATACCCAACTACACCGCGGGCACCACATACCCTAGTACACCGCGGGCATCACATACCCAACTACACCGCGGGCACCACATACCCAAGTATACCGCGGGCACCACATACCCTAGTACACCGCGGGCATCACATACCCAACTATACCGCGGGTACCACATACCCTAGTACACCGCGGGCGTCACATACCCAACTACACCGCGGGCTCCACATACCCTAGTACACCGCGGGCATCACATACCCTAGTACACCGCGGGTACCACATACCCTAGTACACCGCGGGCATCACATACCCTAGTACACTTTGGGCACCACATACCCAACTACACCGTGGGCACCACATACCCAAGTATACCGCGGGCATCACATACCCAACTACACCGCGGGCATCACATACCCTAGTACACCTCGGGCACCACATACCCTAGTATACCGCGGGCATCACATACCCAACTACACCGCGGGCACCACATACCCTAGTACACCGCGAGGATCACATACCAAACTACGCCGTGGGAACCACATACCCTAGTACACCGTGGGCATCACATACCCAACTACACCGTGGGCACCACATACCCAAGTATACCGCGGGCATCACATACCCAACTACACCGCGGGCACCACATACCCTAGTACACCGCGAGGATCACATACCCAACTACGCCGTGGGCACCACATACCCTAGTACACCGCGGGCATCACATACCCAACTACACCGCGGGTACCACATACCCTAGTACACCGCGGGCATCACATACCCAACTACACCGCGGGCACCACATACCCTAGTACACCGCGGGCATCACATACCCTAGTACACCTCGGGCACCACATACCCTTGTATACCGCGGGCATCACATACCCAACTACACCGCGGGCACCACATACCCTAGTACACCGCGAGGATCACATACCCAACTATACCGCGGGCATCACATACCCAACTATACCGCGGGTACCACATACCCTAGTACACCGCGGGCATCACATACCCAACTACACCGCGGGCACCACATACCCTAGTACACCGCGGGCATCACATACCCTAGTACACCTCGGGCACTACATACTTCTAGACACTGGTCGCGACGAACTGGCGCCTAGAATCATCTAGTATGTAAGACGTTTCAAAGTGATCCTTGTGATTTTATTGAATAAATGATTTTGAAGTTTGAAGTTTGATACCCAACTACACCGCGGGCACCACATACCCTAGTACACCGCGGGCATCACATACCCTAGTACACCTCGGGCACTACATACCCTAGTATACCGCGGGCATCACATACCCTAGTACACCGCGGGCACCACATACCCAACTACACCGCGGGCATCACATACCCTAGTACACCGCGGGCATCACATACCCTAGTACACCGCGGGCATCACATACCCTAGTACACCTCGGGCACTACATACCCTAGTATACCGCGGGCATCACATACTTTAGTACACCGCGGGCACCACATACCCAAAAACACCGCGGGCATCACATACCCAACTACACCGCGGGCACCACAAACCCTAGTACACCGCGGGCATCACATACCCTAGTACACCTCGGGCTCCACATACCCTAGTATACCGCGGGCATCACATACCCAACTACACCGCGGGCACCACATACCCTAGTACAACGCGAGGATCACATACCCAACTACGCCGTGGGCACCACATACCCTAGTACACCGCGGGCATCACATACCCAACAACACCGCGGGTACCACATACCCTAGTACACCGCGGGCATCACATACCCAACTATACCGCGGGTACCACATACCCAAGTATACCGCGGGCATCACATACCCAACTACACCGCGGGCACCACATACCCTAGTACACCGCGAGGATCACATACCCAACTACGCCGTGGGCACCACATACCCTAGTACACCGCGGGCATCACATACCCAACAACACCGCGGGTACCACATACCCTAGTACACCGCGGGCATCATATACCTTAGTACACCGCGGGCACCACATACCCTAGTACACCGCGGGCATCACATACCCTAGTACACCTCGGGCACCACATACCCTGGTTTACCGCGGGCATCACATACCCAACTACATCGCGGGCACCACATACCCTAGTACACCGCGAGGATCACATACCCAACTACGCCGTGGGCACCACATACCCTAGTACACCGCGGTGATCACATACCCAACTACACCGCGGACACCACATACCCAAGTATACCGCGGGCACCACATACCCTAGTACACCGCGGGCATCACATACCCAACTATACCGCGGGTACCACATACCCTAGTACACCACGGAAATCACATACCCAACTACACCGCGGGCATCACATACCCTAGTACACCGCGGGCATCACATACCCTGGTACACCTCGGGCACCACATACCCTAGTATACCGCGGGCATCACATACCCTAGTACACCGCGGGCACCACATACCCAACTACACCGCGGGCATCACATACCCAACTACACCGCGGGCACCACATACCCTAGTACACCGCGGGCATCACATACCCTAGTACACTTTGGGCACCACATACCCTAGTATACCGCGGGCATCACATACCCAACTACACCGCGGGCACCACATACCCTAGTACACCGCGAGGATCACATACCCAACTACGCCGTGGGCACCACATACCCTAGTACACCGCGGGCATCACATACCCAACTACACCGCGGGCACCACATACCCAAGTATACCGCGGGCACCACATACCCTAGTACACCGCGGGCATCACATACCCAACTATACCGCGGGTACCACATACCCTAGTACACCGCGGGCGTCACATACCCAACTACACCGCGGGCTCCACATACCCTAGTACACCGCGGGCATCACATACCCTAGTACACCTCGGGCACCACATACCCTAGTATACCGCGGGCATCACATACCCTAGTACATCGCGGGCACCACATACCCAACTACACCGCGGGCATCATATACCCTAGTACACCGCGGGCATCACATACCCAACTACACCGCGGGCAACACATACCCTAGTACACCGCGGGCATCACATACCCAAAAACACCGCGGGCACCACATACCCTAGTACACCGCGGGCATCACATACCCTAGTACACCTCGGGCACCACATACCCTAGTACACCGTGGGCATCACATACCCAACTACACCGCGGGCACCACATACCCAAGTATACCGCGGGCACCACATACCCTAGTACACCGCGGGCATCACATACCCAACTATACCGCGGGTACCACATACCCTAGTACACCGCGGGCATCACATACCCAACTACACCGCGGGCACCACATACCCTAGTACACCGCGGGCATCACATACCCTAGTACACCTCGGGCACCACATACCCTAGTATACCGCGGGCATCACATACCCTAGTACACCGCGGGCACCACAAACCCAACTACACCGCGGGCATCACATACCCAACTACACCGCGGGCACCACATACCCTAGTACACCGCGGGCATCACATACCCTAGTACACTTTGGGCACCACATACCCTAGTATACCGCGGGCACCACATACCCTAGTACACCGCGGGCACCACATACCCTAGTACACCGCGAGGATCACATACCCAACTACGCCGTGGGCACCACATACCCTAGTACACCGCGGGCATCACATACCCAAGTATACCGCGGGCACCACATACCCTAGTACACCGCGGGCATCACATACCCAACTATACCGCGGGTACCACATACCCTAGTACACCGCGGGCATCACATACCCAACTACACCGCGGGCACCACATACCCTAGTACACCGCGGGCATCACATACCCTAGTACACCTCGGGCACCACATACCCTAGTATACCGCGGGCATCACATACCCTAGTACACCGCGGGCACCACATACCCAACTACACCGCGGGCATCACATACCCAACTACACCGCGGGCACCACATACCCTAGTACACTGTGGGCATCACATACCCTAGTACACTTTGGGCACCACATACCCTAGTATACCGCGGGCATCACATACCCAACTACACCGCGGGCACCACATACCCTAGTACACCGCGAGGATCACATACCCAACTACGCCGTGGGCACCACATACCCTAGTACACCGCGGGCATCACATACCCAACTACACCGCGGGCACCACATACCCAAGTATACCGCGGGCACCACATACCCTAGTACACCGCGGGCATCACATACCCAACTATACCGCGGGTACCACATACCCTAGTACACCGCGGGCATCACATACCCAACTACACCGCGGGCTCCACATACCCTAGTACACCGCGGGCATCACATACCCTAGTACACCTCGGGCACCACATACCCTAGTATACCGCGGGCATCACATACCCTAGTACACCGCGGGCATCACATATCCTAGTACACCGCGGGCATCATATTATACCCTAGTACACCGCGGGCATCACATACCCAACTACAACGCGGGCTCCACATACCCTAGTACACCGCGGGCATCACATTCCCTAGTACACCTCGGGCACCACATACCCTAGTATACCGCGGGCATCACATACCCTAGTACACCTCGGGCACCACATACCCTAGTACACCGTGGGCATCACATACCCAACTACACTGCGGGCACAACATACCCAAGTATACCGCGGGCATCACATACCCAACTACACCACGGGCACCACATACCCTAGTACACCGCGGGCATTACATACCCTAGTACACCTCGGGCACCACATACCCTAGTACACCGCGGGCATCACATACCCTAGTACACCGCGGGCACCACATACCCTAGTACACCGCGGGCATCACATACCCAACTACACCGCGGGCACCACATACCCTAGTACACCGCGGGCATCACATACCCTAGTACACCTCGGGTACCACATACCCTTGTATACCGCAGGCATCACATACCCAACTACACCGCGGGCACCACATACCCTAGTACACCGCGAGGATCACATACCCAACTATACCGCGGGCATCACATACCCAACTATACCGCGGGTACCACATACCCTAGTACACCGCGGGCATCACATACCCAACTACACCGCGGGCACCACATACCCTAGTACACCGCGGGCATCACATACCCTAGTACACCTCGGGCACCACATACCCAACTACACCGCGGGCACCACATACCCTAGTACACCGCGGGCATCACATACCCTAGTACACCTCGGGCACTACATACCCTAGTATACCGCGGGCATCACATACCCTAGTACACCGCGGGCACCACATACCCAACTACACCGCGGGCATCACATACCCTAGTACACCGCGGGCATCACATACCCTAGTACACCGCGGGCATCACATACCCAACTACACCGCGGGCACCACATACCCTAGTACACCGCGGGCATCACATACCCTAGTACACTTTGGGCACCACATACCCTAGTATACCGCGGGCATCACATACCCAACTACACCGCGGGCACCACATACCCTAGTACACCGCGAGGATCACATACCCAACTACGCCGTGGGCACCACATACCCTAGTACACCGCGGGCATCACATACCCAACTACACCGCGGGCACCACATACCCAAGTATACCGCGGGCACCACATACCCTAGTACACCGCGGGCATCACATACCCAACTATACCGCGGGTACCACATACCCTAGTACACCGCGGGCATCACATACCCAACTACACCGCGGGCTCCACATACCCTAGAACACCGCGGGCATCACATACCCTAGTACACCTCGGGCACCACATACCCTAGTATACCGCGGGCATCACATACCCTAGTACACCGCGGGCATCACATATCCTAGTACACCGCGGGCATCATATTATACCCTAGTACACCGCGGGCATCACATACCCAACTACACCGCGGGCTCCACATACCCTAGTACACCGCGGGCATCACATTCCCTAGTACACCTCGGGCACCACATACCCTAGTATACCGCGGGCATCACATACCCTAGTACACCTCGGGCACCACATACCCTAGTACACCGTGGGCATCACATACCCAACTACACTGCGGGCACAACATACCCAAGTATACCGCGGGCATCACATACCCAACTACACCACGGGCACCACATACCCTAGTACACCGCGGGCATTACATACCCTAGTACACCTCGGGCACCACATACCCTAGTACACCGCGGGCATCACATACCCTAGTACACCGCGGGTACCACATACCCTAGTACACCGCGGGCATCACATACCCAACTACACCGCGGGCACCACATACCCTAGTACACCGCGGGCATCACATACCCTAGTACACCTCGGGCACCACATACCCTTGTATACCGCAGGCATCACATACCCAACTACACCGCGGGCACCACATACCCTAGTACACCGCGAGGATCACATACCCAACTATACCGCGGGCATCACATACCCAACTATACCGCGGGTACCACATACCCTAGTACACCGCGGGCATCACATACCCAACTACACCGCGGGCACCACATACCCTAGTACACCGCGGGCATCACATACCCTAGTACACCTCGGGCACTACATACCCAACTACACCGCGGGCACCACATACCCTAGTACACCGCGGGCATCACATACCCTAGTACACCTCGGGCACTACATACCCTAGTATACCGCGGGCATCACATACCCTAGTACACCGCGGGCACCACATACCCAACTACACCGCGGGCATCACATACCCTAGTACACCGCGGGCATCACATACCCTAGTACACCGCGGGCATCACATACCCTAGTACACCTCGGGCACTACATACCCTAGTATACCGCGGGCATCACATACCCTAGTACACCGCGGGCACCACATACCCAACTACACCGCGGGCATCACATACCCAACTACACCGCGGGCACCACAAACCCTAGTACACCGCGGGCATCACATACCCTAGTACACCTCGGGCTCCACATACCCTAGTATACCGCGGGCATCACATACCCAACTACACCGCGGGCACCACATTCCCTAGTACAACGCGAGGATCACATACCCAACTACGCCGTGGGCACCACATACCCTAGTACACCGCGGGCATCACATACCCAACTACACCGCGGGCACCACATACCCTAGTACACCGCGGGCATCACATACCCAACTATACCGCGGGTACCACATACCCTAGTACACCGTGGGCATCACATACCCAACTACACCGCGGGTACCACATACCCAAGTATACCGCGGGCATCACATACCCAACTACACCGCGGGCACCACATACCCTAGTACACCGCGAGGATCACATACCCAACTACGCCGTGGGCACCACATACCCTAGTACACCGCGGGCATCACATACCCAACTACACCGCGGGTACCACATTCCCTAGTACACCGCGGGCATCACATACCTTAGTACAACGCGGGCACCACATACCCTAGTACACCGCGGGCATCACATACCCTAGTACACCTCGGGCACCACATACCCTAGTTTACCGCGGGCATCACATACCCAACTACATCGCGGGCACCACATACCCTAGTACACCGCGAGGATCACATACCCAACTACGCCGTGGGCACCACATACCCTAGTACACCGCGGTGATCACATACCCAACTACACCGCGGACACCACATACCCAAGTATACCGCGGGCACCTTATACCCTAGTACACCGCGGGCATCACATACCCAACTATACCGCGGGTACCACATACCCTAGTACACCGCGGAAATCACATACCCAACTACACCGCGGGCATCACATACCCTAGTACACCGCGGGCATCACATACCCTGGTACACCTCGGGCACCACATACCCTAGTATACCGCGGGCATCACATACCCTAGTACACCGCGGGCACCACATACCCAACTACACCGCGGGCATCACATACCCAACTACACCGCGGGCACCACATACCCTAGTACACCGCGGGCATCACATACCCTAGTACACTTTGGGCACCACATACCCTAGTACACCGCGGGCACCACATACCCAAGTACACCGCGGACATCACATACCCAACTACACCGCGGGCATCACATACTCAAGTATACCGCGGGCACCACATACCCTAGTATACCGCGGGCATCACATACCCAACTACACCGCGGGCACCACATACCCTTGTACACCGCGGGTACCACATACCCTAGTACACCGCGGGCATCACATACCCAACTACACCGCGGGTACCACATACCCTAGTACACCGCGGGCATCACATACCCAACTAGACCGCGGGCACCACATACCCTAGTAAACCGCGGGCACCACATACCCAAGTATACCGCGGGCACCACATACCCTAGTACACCTCGGGTACCACATACCCTAGTACACCGCGGGCATCACATACCCAACTACACCGCGGGCACCACATACCCTAGTACACCGCGGGCATCACATACCCAACTACACCGCGGGCACCACATACCCAAGTATACCGCGGGCACCACATACCCTAGTACACCGCGGGCATCACATACCCAACTACACCGCGGGTACCACATACCCTAGTACACCGCGGGCATCACATACCCAACTAGACCGCGGGCACCACATACCCTAGTAAACCGCGGGCACCACATACCCAAGTATACCGCGGGCACCACATACCCTAGTACACCTCGGGTATCACATACCCTAGTACACCGCGGGCACCACATACCCAAGTACACCGCGGACATCACATACCCAACTACACCGCGGGCATCACATACTCATGTATACCGCGGGCACCACATACCCTAGTATACCGCGGGCATCACATACCCAACTACACCGCGGGCACCACATACCCTTGTACACCGCGGACACCACATACCCTAGTACACCGCGGGCATCACATACCCAACTACACCGCGGGTACCACATACCCTAGTACACCGCGGGCATCACATACCCAACTAGACCGCGGGCACCACATACCCTAGTAAACCGCGGGCACCACATACCCAAGTATACCGCGGGCACCACATACCCTAGTACACCTCGGGTACCACATACCCTAGTACACCGCGGGCATCACATACCCAACTACACCGCGGGCACCACATACCCTAGTACACCGCGGGTACCACATACCCTAGTACACCGCGGGCACCACATACCCAACTACACCGTGGGCACCACATACCCTAGTACACCGCGGGCATCACATACCCAACTACACCGCGGGCACCACATACCCTAGTACACCGCGGGCATCACATACCCAAAAACACCGCGGGCACCACATACCCTAGTACACCGCGGGCACCACATACCCAACTACACCGCGGGCATCATATACCCTAGTACACCGCGGGCATCACATACCCAACTACACCGCGGGCACCACATACCCTAGTACACCGCGGGCATCACATACCCTAGTACACCTCGGGCACCACATACCCTAGTATACCGCGGGCATCACATACCCAACTACACCGCGGGCACCACATACCCTAGTACACCGCGAGGATCACATACCCAACTACGCCGAGGGCACCACATACCCTAGTACACCGCGGGCATCACATACCCAACTACACCGCGGGCACCACATACCCAAGTATACCGCGGGCACCCCATACCCTAGTACACCGCGGGCATCACATACCCAACTATACCGCGGGTACCACATACCCTAGTACACCGCGGGCATCACATACCCAACTACACCGCGGGCTCCACATACCCTAGTACACTGCGGGCATCACATTCCCTAGTACACCTCGGGCACCACATACCCTAGTATACCGCGGGCATCACATACCCTAGTACACCGCGGGCACCACATACCCAACTACACCGCGGGCATCATATTATACCCTAGTACACCGCGGGCATCACATACCCAACTACACCGCGGGCACCACATACCCTAGTACACCGCGGGCATCACATACCCAAAAACACCGCGGGCACCACATACCCTAGTACACCGCGGGCATCACATACCCTAGTACACCTCGGGCACCACATACCCTAGTACACCGTGGGCATCACATACCCAACTACACTGCGGGCACAACATACCCAAGTATACCGCGGGCATCACATACCCAACTACACCACGGGCACCACATACCCTAGTACACCGCGGGCATTACATACCCTAGTACACCTCGGGCACCACATACCCTACTACACCGCGGGCATCACATACCCTAGTACACCTCGGGCACCACATACCCTAGTATACCGCGGGCATCACATACCCAACTACACCGCGGGCACCACATACCCTAGTACACCGCGAGGATCACATACCAAACTACGCCGTGGGCACCACATACCCTAGTACACCGTGGGCATCACATACCCAACTACACCGTGGGCACCACATACCCAAGTATACCGCGGGCATCACATACCCAACTACACCGCGGGCACCACATACCCTAGTACACCGCGGGCATCACATACCCAACTACACCGCGGGCACCACATACCCTAGTACACCGCGGGCATCACATACCCTAGTACACCTCGGGCACCACATACCCTTGTATACCGCGGGCATCACATACCCAACTACACCGCGGGCACCACATACCCTAGTACACCGCGAGGATCACATACCCAACTATACCGCGGGCATCACATACCCAACTATACCGCGGGGACCACATACCCTAGTACACCGCGGGCATCACATACCCAACTACACCGCGGGCACCACATACCCTAGTACACCGCGGGCATCACATACCCTAGTACACCTCGGGCACTACATACCCAACTACACCGCGGGCACCACATACCCTAGTACACCGCGGGCATCACATACCCTAGTATACCGCGGGCATCACATACCCTAGTACACCGCGGGCATCACATACCCTAGTACACCGCGGGCATCACATACCCTAGTACACCTCGGGCACTACATACCCTAGTATACCGCGGGCATCACATACCCTAGTACACCGCGGGCACCACATACCCAACTACACCGCGGGCATCACATACCCAACTACACCGCGGGCACCACAAACCCTAGTACACCGCGGGCATCACATACCCTAGTACACCTCGGGCTCCACATACCCTAGTATACCGCGGGCATCACATACCCAACTACACCGCGGGCACCACATACCCTAGTACGACGCGAGGATCACATACCCAACTACGCCGTGGGCACCACATACCCTAGTACACCGCGGGCATCACATACCCAACTACACCGCGGGTACCACATACCCTAGTACACCGCGGGCATCACATACCCAACTATACCGCGGGTACCACATACCCAAGTATACCGCGGGCATCACATACCCAACTACACCGCGGGCACCACATACCCTAGTACACCGCGAGGATCACATACCCAACTACGCCGTGGGCACCACATACCCTAGTACACCGCGGGCATCACATACCCAACTACACCGCGGGTACCACATACCCTAGTACACCGCGGGCATTATATACCTTAGTACACCGCGGGCATCACATACCCTAGTACACCTCGGGCACCACATACCCTAGTTTACCGCGGGCATCACATACCCAACTACATCGCGGGCACCACATACCCTAGTACACCGCGAGAATCACATACCCAACTACGCCGTGGGCTTCACATACCCTAGTACACCGCGGTGATCACATACCCAACTACACCGCGGACACCAAATACCCAAGTATACCGCGGGCACCACATACCCTAGTACACCGCGGGCATCACATACCCAACTATACCGCGGGTACCACATACCCTAGTACACCACGGAAATCACATACCCAACTACACCGCGGGCATCACATACCCAACTACACCGCGGGCTCCACATACCCTAGTACACTGCGGGCATCACATTCCCTAGAACACCTCGGGCACCACATACCCTAGTATACCGCGGGCATCACATACCCTAGTACACCGCGGGCACCACATACCCAACTACACCGCGGGCATCATATTATACCCTAGTACACCGCGGGCATCACATACCCAACTACACCGCGGGCACCACATACCCTAGTACACCGCGGGCATCACATACCCAAAAACACCGCGGGCACCACATACCCTAGTACACCGCGGGCATCACATACCCTAGTACACCTCGGGCACCACATACCCTAGTACACCGTGGGCATCACATACCCAACTACACTGCGGGCACAACATACCCAAGTATACCGCGGGCATCACATACCCAACTACACCACGGGCACCACATACCCTAGTACACCGCGGGCATTACATACCCTAGTACACCTCGGGCACCACATACCCTAGTACACCGCGGGCATCACATACCCTAGTACACCTCGGGCACCACATACCCTAGTATACCGCGGGCATCACATACCCAACTACACCGCGGGCACCACATACCCTAGTACACCGCGAGGATCACATACCAAACTACGCCGTGGGAACCACATACCCTAGTACACCGTGGGCATCACATACCCAACTACACCGTGGGCACCACATACCCAAGTATACCGCGGGCATCACATACCCAACTACACCGCGGGCACCACATACCCTAGTACACCGCGAGGATCACATACCCAACTACGCCGTGGGCACCACATACCCTAGTACACCGCGGGCACCACATACCCAACTTCACCGCGGGTACCACATACCCTAGTACACCGCGGGCATCACATACCCAACTACACCGCGGGCACCACATACCCTAGTACACCGCGGGCATCACATACCCTAGTACACCTCGGGCACCACATACCCTTGTATACCGCGGGCATCACATACCCAACTACACCGCGGGCACCACATACCCTAGTACACCGCGAGGATCACATACCCAACTATACCGCGGGCATCACATACCCAACTATACCGCGGGTACCACATACTCTAGTACACCGCGGGCATCACATACCCAACTACACCGCGGGCACCACATACCCTAGTACACCGCGGGCATCACATACCCTAGTACACCTCGGGCACTACATACCCAACTACACCGCGGGCACCACATACCCTAGTACACCGCGGGCATCACATACCCTAGTACACCTCGGGCACTACATACCCTAGTATACCGCGGGCATCACATACCCTAGTACACCGCGGGCACCACATACCCAACTACACCGCGGGCATCACATACCCAAGTACACCGCGGGCATCACATACCCTAGTACACCGCGGGCATCACATACCCTAGTACACCTCGGGCACTACATACCCTAGTACACCGCGGGCATCACATACCCTAGTACACCGCGGGCACCACATACCCAAAAACACCGCGGGCATCACATACCCAACTACACCGCGGGCACCACATACCCTAGTACACCGCGGGCATCACATACCCTAGTACACCTCGGGCTCCACATACCCTAGTATACCGCGGGCATCACATACCCAACTACACCGCGGGCACCACATACCCTAGTACAACGCGAGGATCACATACCCAACTACGCCGTGGGCACCACATACCCTAGTACACCGCGGGCATCACATACCCAACTACACCGCGGGTACCACATACCCTAGTACACCGCGGGCATCACATACCCAACTATACCGCGGGTACCACATACCCAAGTATACCGCGGGCATCACATACCCAACTACACCGCGGGCACCACATACCCTAGTACACCGCGAGGATCACATACCCAACTACGCCGTGGGCACCACATACCCTAGTACACCGCGGGCATCACATACCCAACTACACCGCGGGTACCACATACCCTAGTACACCGCGGGCATCATATACCTTAGTACACCGCGGGCACCACATACCCTAGTACACCGCGGGCATCACATACCCTAGTACACCTCGGGCACCACATACCCTAGTTTACCGCGGGCATCACATACCCAACTACATCGCGGGCACCACATACCCTAGTACACCGCGAGGATCACATACCCAACTACGCCGTGGGCACCACATACCCTAGTACACCGCGGTGATCACATACCCAACTACACCGCGGACACCACATACCCAAGTATACCGCAGGCACCACATACCCTAGTACACCGCGGGCATCACATACCCAACTATACCGCGGGTACCACATACCCTAGTACACCACGGAAATCACATACCCAACTACACCGCGGGCATCACATACCCTAGTACACCGCGGGCATCACATACCCTGGTACACCTCGGGCACCACATACCCTAGTATACCGCGGGCATCACATACCCTAGTACACCGCGGGCACCACATACCCAACTACACCGCGGGCATCACATACCCAACTACACCGCGGGCACCACATACCCTAGTACACCGCGGGCATCACATACCCTAGTACACTTTGGGCACCACATACCCTAGTATACCGCGGGCATCACATACCCTAGTACACCGCGGGCACCACATACCCAACTACACCGCGGGCATCACATACCCAACTACACCGCGGGCACCACATACCCTAGTACACCGCGGGCATCACATACCCTAGTACACTTTGGGCACCACATACCCTAGTATACCGCGGGCATCACATACCTAACTACACCGCGGGCACCACATACCCAAGTATACCGCGGGCACCACATACACTAGTACACCGCGGGCATCACATACCCAACTATACCGCGGGTACCACATACCCTAGTACACCGCGGGCGTCACATACCCAACTACACCGCGGGCTCCACATATCCTAGTACACCGCGGGCATCACATACCCTAGTACACCTCGGGCACCACATACCCTAGTATACCGCGGGCATCACATACCCTAGTACATCGCGGGCACCACATACCCAACTACACCGCGGGCATCATATACCCTAGTACACCGCGGGCATCACATACCCAACTACACCGCGGGCAACACATACCCTAGTACACCGCGGGCATCACATAGGTACCCAAAAACACCGCGGGCACCACATACCCTAGTACACCGCGGGCATCACATACCCTAGTACACCTCGGGCACCACATACCCTAGTACACCGTGGGCATCACATACCCAACTACACCGCGGGCACCACATACCCAAGTATACCGCGGGCACCACATACCCTAGTACACCGCGGGCATCACATACCCAACTATACCGCGGGTACCACATACCCTAGTACACCGCGGGCATCACATACCCAACTACACCGCGGGCACCACATACCCTAGTACACCGCGGGCATCACATACCCTAGTACACCTCGGGCACCACATACCCTAGTATACCGCGGGCATCACATACCCTAGTACACCGCGGGCATCACATACCCAACTATACCGCGGGTACCACATACCCTAGTACACCACGGAAATCACATACCCAACTACACCGCGGGCATCACATACCCTAGTACACCGCGGGCATCACATACCCTGGTACACCTCGGGCACCACATACCCTAGTATACCGCGGGCATCACATACCCTAGTACACCGCGGGCACCACATACCCAACTACACCGCGGGCATCACATACCCAACTACACCGCGGGCACCACATACCCTAGTACACCGCGGGCATCACATACCCTAGTACACTTTGGGCACCACATACCCTAGTATACCGCGGGCATCACATACCCAACTACACCGCGGGCACCACATACCCTAGTACACCGCGAGGATCACATACCCAACTACGCCGTGGGCACCACATACCCTAGTACACCGCGGGCATCACATACCTAACTACACCGCGGGCACCACATACCCAAGTATACCGCGGGCACCACATACACTAGTACACCGCGGGCATCACATACCCAACTATACCGCGGGTACCACATACCCTAGTACACCGCGGGCGTCACATACCCAACTACACCGCGGGCTCCACATATCCTAGTACACCGCGGGCATCACATACCCTAGTACACCTCGGGCACCACATACCCTAGTATACCGCGGGCATCACATACCCTAGTACACCGCGGGCACCACATACCCAACTACACCGCGGGCATCATATACCCTAGTACACCGCGGGCATCACATACCCAACTACACCGCGGGCAACACATACCCTAGTACACCGCGGGCATCACATAGGTACCCAAAAACACCGCGGGCACCACATACCCTAGTACACCGCGGGCATCACATACCCTAGTACACCTCGGGCACCACATACCCTAGTACACCGTGGGCATCACATACCCAACTACACCGCGGGCACCACATACCCAAGTATACCGCGGGCACCACATACCCTAGTACACCGCGGGCATCACATACCCAACTATACCGCGGGTACCACATACCCTAGTACACCGCGGGCATCACATACCCAACTACACCGCGGGCACCACATACCCTAGTACACCGCGGGCATCACATACCCTAGTACACCTCGGGCACCACATACCCTAGTATACCGCGGGCATCACATACCCTAGTACACCGCGGGCACCACATACCCAACTACACCGCGCGCATCACATACCCAACTACACCGCGGGCACCACATACCCTAGTACACCGCGGGCATCACATACCCTAGTACACTTTGGGCACCACATACCCTAGTATACCGCGGGCACCACATACCCTAGTACACCGCGGGCACCACATACCCTAGTACACCGCGAGGATCACATACCCAACTACGCCGTGGGCACCACATACCCTAGTACACCGCGGGCATCACATACCCAACTACACCGCGGGCACCACATACCCAAGTATACCGCGGGCACCACATACCCTAGTACACCGCGGGCATCACATACCCAACTATACCGCGGGTACCACATACCCTAGTACACCGCGGGCATCACATACCCAACTACACCGCGGGCACCACATACCCTAGTACACCGCGGGCATCACATACCCTAGTACACCTCGGGCACCACATACCCTAGTATACCGCGGGCATCACATACCCTAGTACACCGCGGGCACCACATACCCAACAACACCGCGGGCATCACATACCCAACTACACCGCGGGCACCACATACCCTAGTACACCGCGGGCATCACATACCCTAGTACACTTTGGGCACCACATACCCTAGTATACCGCGGGCATCACATACCCAACTACACCGCGGGCACCACATACCCTAGTACACCGCGAGGATCACATACCCAACTATACCGCGGGCATCACATACCCAACTATACCGCGGGGACCACATACCCTAGTACACCGCGGGCATCACATACCCAACTACACCGCGGGCACCACATACCCTAGTACACCGCGGGCATCACATACCCTAGTACACCTCGGGCACTACATACCCAACTACACCGCGGGCACCACATACCCTAGTACACCGCGGGCATCACATACCCTAGTATACCGCGGGCATCACATACCCTAGTACACCGCGGGCATCACATACCCTAGTACACCGCGGGCATCACATACCCTAGTACACCTCGGGCACTACATACCCTAGTATACCGCGGGCATCACATACCCTAGTACACCGCGGGCACCACATACCCAACTACACCGCGGGCATCACATACCCAACTACACCGCGGGCACCACAAACCCTAGTACACCGCGGGCATCACATACCCTAGTACACCTCGGGCTCCACATACCCTAGTATACCGCGGGCATCACATACCCAACTACACCGCGGGCACCACATACCCTAGTACGACGCGAGGATCACATACCCAACTACGCCGTGGGCACCACATACCCTAGTACACCGCGGGCATCACATACCCAACTACACCGCGGGTACCACATACCCTAGTACACCGCGGGCATCACATACCCAACTATACCGCGGGTACCACATACCCAAGTATACCGCGGGCATCACATACCCAACTACACCGCGGGCACCACATACCCTAGTACACCGCGAGGATCACATACCCAACTACGCCGTGGGCACCACATACCCTAGTACACCGCGGGCATCACATACCCAACTACACCGCGGGTACCACATACCCTAGTACACCGCGGGCATTATATACCTTAGTACACCGCGGGCACCACATACCCTAGTACACCGCGGGCATCACATACCCTAGTACACCTCGGGCACCACATACCCTAGTTTACCGCGGGCATCACATACCCAACTACATCGCGGGCACCACATACCCTAGTACACCGCGAGAATCACATACCCAACTACGCCGTGGGCACCACATACCCTAGTACACCGCGGTGATCACATACCCAACTACACCGCGGACACCAAATACCCAAGTATACCGCGGGCACCACATACCCTAGTACACCGCGGGCATCACATACCCAACTACACCACGGGCACCACATACCCTAGTACACCGCGGGCATTACATACCCAACTACACCGCGGGCATCACATACCCAACTACACCGCGGGCTCCACATACCCTAGTACACTGCGGGCATCACATTCCCTAGTACACCTCGGGCACCACATACCCTAGTATACCGCGGGCATCACATACCCTAGTACACCGCGGGCACCACATACCCAACTACACCGCGGGCATCATATTATACCCTAGTACACCGCGGGCATCACATACCCAACTACACCGCGGGCACCACATACCCTAGTATACCGCGGGCATCACATA
Organism: Ecliptopera silaceata; assembly: GCA_932527185.1. Taxonomy (NCBI): domain Eukaryota; kingdom Metazoa; phylum Arthropoda; class Insecta; order Lepidoptera; family Geometridae; genus Ecliptopera; species Ecliptopera silaceata. The sequence continues at coordinate 3,003,062 of OW052207.1, read as the reverse complement.
CCCAAAAACACCGCGGGCACCACATACCCTAGTACACCGCGGGCATCACATACCCTAGTACACCTCGGGCACCACATACCCTAGTACACCGTGGGCATCACATACCCAACTACACTGCGGGCACAACATACCCAAGTATACCGCGGGCATCACATACCCAACTACACCACGGGCACCACATACCCTAGTACACCGCGGGCATTACATACCCTAGTACACCTCGGGCACCACATACCCTAGTACACCGCGGGCATCACATACCCTAGTACACCTCGGGCACCACATACCCTAGTATACCGCGGGCATCACATACCCAACTACACCGCGGGCACCACATACCCTAGTACACCGCGAGGATCACATACCAAACTACGCCGTGGGAACCACATACCCTAGTACACCGTGGGCATCACATACCCAACTACACCGTGGGCACCACATACCCAAGTATACCGCGGGCATCACATACCCAACTACACCGCGGGCACCACATACCCTAGTACACCGCGAGGATCACATACCCAACTACGCCGTGGGCACCACATACCCTAGTACACCGCGGGCACCACATACCCAACTTCACCGCGGGTACCACATACCCTAGTACACCGCGGGCATCACATACCCAACTACACCGCGGGCACCACATACCCTAGTACACCGCGGGCATCACATACCCTAGTACACCTCGGGCACCACATACCCTTGTATACCGCGGGCATCACATACCCAACTACACCGCGGGCACCACATACCCTAGTACACCGCGAGGATCACATACCCAACTATACCGCGGGCATCACATACCCAACTATACCGCGGGTACCACATACTCTAGTACACCGCGGGCATCACATACCCAACTACACCGCGGGCACCACATACCCTAGTACACCGCGGGCATCACATACCCTAGTACACCTCGGGCACTACATACCCAACTACACCGCGGGCACCACATACCCTAGTACACCGCGGGCATCACATACCCTAGTACACCTCGGGCACTACATACCCTAGTATACCGCGGGCATCACATACCCTAGTACACCGCGGGCACCACATACCCAACTACACCGCGGGCATCACATACCCTAGTACACCGCGGGCATCACATACCCTAGTACACCGCGGGCATCACATACCCTAGTACACCTCGGGCACTACATACCCTAGTATACCGCGGGCATCACATACCCTAGTACACCGCGGGCACCACATACCCAAAAACACCGCGGGCATCACATACCCAACTACACCGCGGGCACCACAAACCCTAGTACACCGCGGGCATCACATACCCTAGTACACCTCGGGCTCCACATACCCTAGTATACCGCGGGCATCACATACCCAACTACACCGCGGGCACCACATACCCTAGTACAACGCGAGGATCACATACCCAACTACGCCGTGGGCACCACATACCCTAGTACACCGCGGGCATCACATACCCAACTACACCGCGGGTACCACATACCCTAGTACACCGCGGGCATCACATACCCAACTATACCGCGGGTACCACATACCCAAGTATACCGCGGGCATCACATACCCAACTACACCGCGGGCACCACATACCCTAGTACACCGCGAGGATCACATACCCAACTACGCCGTGGGCACCACATACCCTAGTACACCGCGGGCATCACATACCCAACTACACCGCGGGTACCACATACCCTAGTACACCGCGGGCATCATATACCTTAGTACACCGCGGGCACCACATACCCTAGTACACCGCGGGCATCACATACCCTAGTACACCTCGGGCACCACATACCCTAGTTTACCGCGGGCATCACATACCCAACTACATCGCGGGCACCACATACCCTAGTACACCGCGAGGATCACATACCCAACTACGCCGTGGGCACCACATACCCTAGTACACCGCGGTGATCACATACCCAACTACACCGCGGACACCACATACCCAAGTATACCGCAGGCACCACATACCCTAGTACACCGCGGGCATCACATACCCAACTATACCGCGGGTACCACATACCCTAGTACACCACGGAAATCACATACCCAACTACACCGCGGGCATCACATACCCTAGTACACCGCGGGCATCACATACCCTGGTACACCTCGGGCACCACATACCCTAGTATACCGCGGGCATCACATACCCTAGTACACCGCGGGCACCACATACCCAACTACACCGCGGGCATCACATACCCAACTACACCGCGGGCACCACATACCCTAGTACACCGCGGGCATCACATACCCTAGTACACTTTGGGCACCACATACCCTAGTATACCGCGGGCATCACATACCCAACTACACCGCGGGCACCACATACCCTAGTACACCGCGAGGATCACATACCCAACTACGCCGTGGGCACCACATACCCTAGTACACCGCGGGCATCACATACCTAACTACACCGCGGGCACCACATACCCAAGTATACCGCGGGCACCACATACACTAGTACACCGCGGGCATCACATACCCAACTATACCGCGGGTACCACATACCCTAGTACACCGCGGGCGTCACATACCCAACTACACCGCGGGCTCCACATATCCTAGTACACCGCGGGCATCACATACCCTAGTACACCTCGGGCACCACATACCCTAGTATACCGCGGGCATCACATACCCTAGTACATCGCGGGCACCACATACCCAACTACACCGCGGGCATCATATACCCTAGTACACCGCGGGCATCACATACCCAACTACACCGCGGGCAACACATACCCTAGTACACCGCGGGCATCACATAGGTACCCAAAAACACCGCGGGCACCACATACCCTAGTACACCGCGGGCATCACATACCCTAGTACACCTCGGGCACCACATACCCTAGTACACCGTGGGCATCACATACCCAACTACACCGCGGGCACCACATACCCAAGTATACCGCGGGCACCACATACCCTAGTACACCGCGGGCATCACATACCCAACTATACCGCGGGTACCACATACCCTAGTACACCGCGGGCATCACATACCCAACTACACCGCGGGCACCACATACCCTAGTACACCGCGGGCATCACATACCCTAGTACACCTCGGGCACCACATACCCTAGTATACCGCGGGCATCACATACCCTAGTACACCGCGGGCACCACATACCCAACTACACCGCGCGCATCACATACCCAACTACACCGCGGGCACCACATACCCTAGTACACCGCGGGCATCACATACCCTAGTACACTTTGGGCACCACATACCCTAGTATACCGCGGGCACCACATACCCTAGTACACCGCGGGCACCACATACCCTAGTACACCGCGAGGATCACATACCCAACTACGCCGTGGGCACCACATACCCTAGTACACCGCGGGCATCACATACCCAACTACACCGCGGGCACCACATACCCAAGTATACCGCGGGCACCACATACCCTAGTACACCGCGGGCATCACATACCCAACTATACCGCGGGTACCACATACCCTAGTACACCGCGGGCATCACATACCCAACTACACCGCGGGCACCACATACCCTAGTACACCGCGGGCATCACATACCCTAGTACACCTCGGGCACCACATACCCTAGTATACCGCGGGCATCACATACCCTAGTACACCGCGGGCACCACATACCCAACAACACCGCGGGCATCACATACCCAACTACACCGCGGGCACCACATACCCTAGTACACCGCGGGCATCACATACCCTAGTACACTTTGGGCACCACATACCCTAGTATACCGCGGGCATCACATACCCAACTACACCGCGGGCACCACATACCCTAGTACACCGCGAGGATCACATACCCAACTACGCCGTGGGCACCACATACCTTAGTACACCGCGGGCATCACATACCCAACTACACCGCGGGCACCACATACCCAAGTATACCGCGGGCACCACATACCCTAGTACACCGCGGGCATCACATACCCAACTATACCGCGGGTACCACATACCCTAGTACACCGCGGGCATCACATACCCAACTACACCGCGGGCTCCACATACCCTAGTACACCGCGGGCATCACATACCCTAGTACACCTCGGGCACCACATACCCTAGTATACCGCGGGCATCACATACCCTAGTACACCGCGGGCATCACATATCCTAGTACACCGCGGGCATCATATTATACCCTAGTACACCGCGGGCATCACATACCCAACTACAACGCGGGCTCCACATACCCTAGTACACCGCGGGCATCACATTCCCTAGTACACCTCGGGCACCACATACCCTAGTATACCGCGGGCATCACATACCCTAGTACACCTCGGGCACCACATACCCTAGTACACCGTGGGCATCACATACCCAACTACACTGCGGGCACAACATACCCAAGTATACCGCGGGCATCACATACCCAACTACACCACGGGCACCACATACCCTAGTACACCGCGGGCATTACATACCCTAGTACACCTCGGGCACCACATACCCTAGTACACCGCGGGCATCACATACCCTAGTACACCGCGGGTACCACATACCCTAGTACACCGCGGGCATCACATACCCAACTACACCGCGGGCACCACATACCCTAGTACACCGCGGGCATCACATACCCAACTATACCGCGGGTACCACATACCCTAGTACACCGCGGGCATCACATACCCAACTACACCGCGGGCACCACATACCCTAGTACACCGCGGGCATCACATACCCTAGTACACCTCGGGCACCACATACCCTAGTATACCGCGGGCATCACATACCCTAGTACACCGCGGGCACCACATACCCAACTACACCGCGGGCACCACATACCCTAGTACACCGCGGGCATCACATACCCTAGTACACCTCGGGCACTACATACCCTAGTATACCGCGGGCATCACATACCCTAGTACACCGCGGGCACCACATACCCAACTACACCGCGGGCATCACATACCCTAGTACACCGCGGGCATCACATACCCTAGTACACCGCGGGCATCACATACCCTAGTACACCTCGGGCACTACATACCCTAGTATACCGCGGGCATCACATACCCTAGTACACCGCGGGCACCACATACCCAACTACACCGCGGGCATCACATACCCAACTACACCGCGGGCACGACAAACCCTAGTACACCGCGGGCATCACATACCCTAGTACACCTCGGGCTCCACATACCCTAGTATACCGCGGGCATCACATACCCAACTACACCGCGGGCACCACATACCCTAGTACAACGCGAGGATCACATACCCAACTACGCCGTGGGCACCACATACCCTAGTACACCGCGGGCATCACATACCCAACTACACCGCGGGCACCACATACCCTAGTACACCGCGGGCATCACATACCCAACTATACCGCGGGTACCACATACCCTAGTACACCGTTGGCATCACATACCCAACTACACCGCGGGTACCACATACCCAAGTATACCGCGGGCATCACATACCCAACTACACCGCGGGCACCACATACCCTAGTACACCGCGAGGATCACATACCCAACTACGCCGTGGGCACCACATACCCTAGTACACCGCGGGCATCACATACCCAACTACACCGCGGGTACCACATTCCCTAGTACACCGCGGGCATCACATACCTTAGTACACCGCGGGCACCACATACCCTAGTACACCGCGGGCATCACATACCCTAGTACACCTCGGGCACCACATACCCTAGTTTACCGCGGGCATCACATACCCAACTACATCGCGGGCACCACATACCCTAGTACACCGCGAGGATCACATACCCAACTACGCCGTGGGCACCACATACCCTAGTACACCGCGGTGATCACATACCCAACTACACCGCGGACACCACATACCCAAGTATACCGCGGGCACCACATACCCTAGTACACCGCGGGCATCACATACCCAACTATACCGCGGGTACCACATACCCTAGTACACCGCGGAAATCACATACCCAACTACACCGCGGGCATCACATAACCTAGTACACCGCGGGCATCACATACCCTGGTACACCTCGGGCACCACATACCCTAGTATACCGCGGGCATCACATACCCTAGTACACCGCGGGCACCACATACCCAACTACACCGCGGGCATCACATACCCTAGTACACCGCGGGCACCACATACCCAACTACACCGCGGGCATCATATTATACCCTAGTACACCGCGGGCATCACATACCCAACTACACCGCGGGTACCACATACCCAAGTACACCGCGAGGATCACATACCCAACTACGCCGCGGGCACCACATAACCTAGTACACCGCGGGCATCACATACCCAACTACACCGCGGGCACTACATACCCTAGTAAACCGCGGGCACCACATATCCTAGTACACCTCGGGTACCACATACACTAGTACACCGCGGGCACCACATACCCTAGTACACCGCGGGCATCACATACCCTAGTACACCTCGGGCACCACATACCCTAGTATACCGTGGGCACCACATACCCTAGTACACCGCGGGCATCACATACCCTAGTACACCTCGGGCACCACATACCCTAGTATACCGCGGGCATCACATACCCTAGTACACCGCGGGCACCACATACCCAACTACACCGCGGGCACCACATACCCTAGTACACCGTGGGCATCACATACCCAACTACACTGCGGGCACCACATACCCAAGTATACCGCGGGAATCACATACCCAACTACACCACGGGCACCACATACCCTAGTACACCGCGGGCATCACATACCCTAGTACACCTCGGGCACCACATACCCTAGTACACCGCGGGCATCACATACCCAACTACACCACGGGCACCACATACCCAAGTACACCGCGAGGATCACATACCCAACTACGCCGCGGGCACCACATAACCTAGTACACCGCGGGCATCACATACCCAACTACACCGCGGGCACCACATACCCAACTACACCGCGGGCACCACATACCCTAGTACACCGCGGGCATCACATACCCTAGTACACCTCGGGCACCACATACCCTAGTATACCGCGGGCATCACATACCCTAGTACACCGCGGGCACCACATACCCAACTACACCGCGCGCATCACATACCCAACTACACCGCGGGCACCACATACCCTAGTACACCGCGGGCATCACATACCCTAGTACACTTTGGGCACCACATACCCTAGTATACCGCGGGCACCACATACCCTAGTACACCGCGGGCACCACATACCCTAGTACACCGCGAGGATCACATACCCAACTACGCCGTGGGCACCACATACCCTAGTACACCGCGGGCATCACATACCCAACTACACCGCGGGCACCACATACCCAAGTATACCGCGGGCACCACATACCCTAGTACACCGCGGGCATCACATACCCAACTATACCGCGGGTACCACATACCCTAGTACACCGCGGGCATCACATACCCAACTACACCGCGGGCACCACATACCCTAGTACACCGCGGGCATCACATACCCTAGTACACCTCGGGCACCACATACCCTAGTATACCGCGGGCATCACATACCCTAGTACACCGCGGGCACCACATACCCAACAACACCGCGGGCATCACATACCCAACTACACCGCGGGCACCACATACCCTAGTACACCGCGGGCATCACATACCCTAGTACACTTTGGGCACCACATACCCTAGTATACCGCGGGCATCACATACCCAACTACACCGCGGGCACCACATACCCTAGTACACCGCGAGGATCACATACCCAACTACGCCGTGGGCACCACATACCTTAGTACACCGCGGGCATCACATACCCAACTACACCGCGGGCACCACATACCCAAGTATACCGCGGGCACCACATACCCTAGTACACCGCGGGCATCACATACCCAACTATACCGCGGGTACCACATACCCTAGTACACCGCGGGCATCACATACCCAACTACACCGCGGGCTCCACATACCCTAGTACACCGCGGGCATCACATACCCTAGTACACCTCGGGCACCACATACCCTAGTATACCGCGGGCATCACATACCCTAGTACACCGCGGGCATCACATATCCTAGTACACCGCGGGCATCATATTATACCCTAGTACACCGCGGGCATCACATACCCAACTACAACGCGGGCTCCACATACCCTAGTACACCGCGGGCATCACATTCCCTAGTACACCTCGGGCACCACATACCCTAGTATACCGCGGGCATCACATACCCTAGTACACCTCGGGCACCACATACCCTAGTACACCGTGGGCATCACATACCCAACTACACTGCGGGCACAACATACCCAAGTATACCGCGGGCATCACATACCCAACTACACCACGGGCACCACATACCCTAGTACACCGCGGGCATTACATACCCTAGTACACCTCGGGCACCACATACCCTAGTACACCGCGGGCATCACATACCCTAGTACACCGCGGGTACCACATACCCTAGTACACCGCGGGCATCACATACCCAACTACACCGCGGGCACCACATACCCTAGTACACCGCGGGCATCACATACCCAACTATACCGCGGGTACCACATACCCTAGTACACAGCGGGCATCACATACCCAACTACACCGCGGGCACCACATACCCTAGTACACCGCGGGCATCACATACCCTAGTACACCTCGGGCACCACATACCCTAGTATACCGCGGGCATCACATACCCTAGTACACCGCGGGCACCACATACCCAACTACACCGCGGGCACCACATACCCTAGTACACCGCGGGCATCACATACCCTAGTACACCTCGGGCACTACATACCCTAGTATACCGCGGGCATCACATACCCTAGTACACCGCGGGCACCACATACCCAACTACACCGCGGGCATCACATACCCTAGTACACCGCGGGCATCACATACCCTAGTACACCGCGGGCATCACATACCCTAGTACACCTCGGGCACTACATACCCTAGTATACCGCGGGCATCACATACCCTAGTACACCGCGGGCACCACATACCCAACTACACCGCGGGCATCACATACCCAACTACACCGCGGGCACCACAAACCCTAGTACACCGCGGGCATCACATACCCTAGTACACCTCGGGCTCCACATACCCTAGTATACCGCGGGCATCACATACCCAACTACACCGCGGGCACCACATACCCTAGTACAACGCGAGGATCACATACCCAACTACGCCGTGGGCACCACATACCCTAGTACACCGCGGGCATCACATACCCAACTACACCGCGGGCACCACATACCCTAGTACACCGCGGGCATCACATACCCAACTATACCGCGGGTACCACATACCCTAGTACACCGTTGGCATCACATACCCAACTACACCGCGGGTACCACATACCCAAGTATACCGCGGGCATCACATACCCAACTACACCGCGGGCACCACATACCCTAGTACACCGCGAGGATCACATACCCAACTACGCCGTGGGCACCACATACCCTAGTACACCGCGGGCATCACATACCCAACTACACCGCGGGTACCACATTCCCTAGTACACCGCGGGCATCACATACCTTAGTACACCGCGGGCACCACATACCCTAGTACACCGCGGGCATCACATACCCTAGTACACCTCGGGCACCACATACCCTAGTTTACCGCGGGCATCACATACCCAACTACATCGCGGGCACCACATACCCTAGTACACCGCGAGGATCACATACCCAACTACGCCGTGGGCACCACATACCCTAGTACACCGCGGTGATCACATACCCAACTACACCGCGGACACCACATACCCAAGTATACCGCGGGCACCACATACCCTAGTACACCGCGGGCATCACATACCCAACTATACCGCGGGTACCACATACCCTAGTACACCGCGGAAATCACATACCCAACTACACCGCGGGCATCACATAACCTAGTACACCGCGGGCATCACATACCCTGGTACACCTCGGGCACCACATACCCTAGTATACCGCGGGCATCACATACCCTAGTACACCGCGGGCACCACATACCCAACTACACCGCGGGCATCACATACCCTAGTACACCGCGGGCACCACATACCCAACTACACCGCGGGCATCATATTATACCCTAGTACACCGCGGGCATCACATACCCAACTACACCGCGGGTACCACATACCCAAGTACACCGCGAGGATCACATACCCAACTACGCCGCGGGCACCACATAACCTAGTACACCGCGGGCATCACATACCCAACTACACCGCGGGCACCACATACCCTAGTAAACCGCGGGCACCACATATCCTAGTACACCTCGGGTACCACATACACTAGTACACCGCGGGCACCACATACCCTAGTACACCGCGGGCATCACATACCCTAGTACACCTCGGGCACCACATACCCTAGTATACCGTGGGCACCACATACCCTAGTACACAGCGGGCATCACATACCCTAGTACACCTCGGGCACCACATACCCTAGTATACCGCGGGCATCACATACCCTAGTACACCGCGGGCACCACATACCCAACTACACCGCGGGCACCACATACCCTAGTACACCGTGGGCATCACATACCCAACTACACTGCGGGCACCACATACCCAAGTATACCGCGGGAATCACATACCCAACTACACCACGGGCACCACATACCCTAGTACACCGCGGGCATCACATACCCTAGTACACCTCGGGCACCACATACCCTAGTACACCGTGGGCATCACATACCCAACTACACTGCGGGCACCACATACCCAAGTATACCGCGGGCATCACATACCCAACTACACCACGGGCACCACATACCCAAGTACACCGCGAGGATCACATACCCAACTACGCCGCGGGCACCACATAACCTAGTACACCGCGGGCATCACATACCCAACTACACCGCGGGCACCACATACCCAAGTATACCGCGGGCACCACATTCCCTAGTACACCGCGGGCATCACATACCCAACTACACCGCGGGTACCACATACCCTATTACACCGCGAGCATTACATACCCAACTAGACCGCGGGCACCACATACCCTAGTAAACCGCGGGCACCACATACCCAAGTATACCGCGGGCACCACATACCCTAGTACACCTCGGGTACCACATACCCTAGTACACCGCGGGCATCACATACCCAACTACACCGCGGGCACCACATACCCTAGTACACCGCGGGCATCACATACCCTAGTACACCTCGGGCATCACATACCCAACTACACCGCGGGCATCATATACCCTAGTACACCGCGGGCATCACATACCCAACTACACCGCGGGCACCACATACCCAAGTACACCGCGGGCATCACATACCCAACTACACCGCGGGCATCACATACTCAAGTATACCGCGGGCACCACATACCCTAGTACACCGCGGGCATCACATACCCTAGTACACCTCGGGCACCACATACCCTAGTATACCGCGGGCATCACATACCCAACTACACCGCGGGCATCACATACCCAACTACACCGCGGGTACCACATACCCTAGTACACCGCGGCTATCACATACCCAACTAGACCGCGGGCACCACATACCCTAGTAAACCGCGGGCACCACATACCCAAGTATACCGCGGGCACCACATACCCTAGTACACCTCGGGTACCACATACCCTAGTACACCGCGGGCATCACATACCCAACTAGACCGCGGGCACCACATACCCTAGTAAACCGCGGGCACCACATACCCAAGTATACCGCGGGCACCACATACCCTAGTACACCTCGGGTACCACATACCCTAGTACACCGCGGGCATCACATACCCAACTACACCGCGGGCACCACATACCCTAGTACACCGCGGGTACCACATACCCTAGTACACCGCGGGCACCACATACCCAACTACACCGTGGGCACCACATACCCAAGTACACCGCGGGCATCACATACCCAACTACACCGCGGGCACCACATACCCAAGTATACCGCGGGCACCACATACCCAAGTACACCGCGGGCACCACATACCCAACTACACCGCGGGCACCACATACCCAAGTATACCGCGGGCACCACATACACTTGTTAAAATGTGCTAGGCCAGATAATAAAACTGATTGTATAGAAAAATATCGATAATATCAGCAGGCAGGACAGGACTATTGAGTTGAAATCGAAAAGCTGTTTGGGGTCACTAACTTTCGAAGGATATTACTGTTTATGTACCTAGACATCGAAAGTTTCCTGTATACATACTTACTTATTAATTGTAAGAATCTATAAAAATATCTCAGATTGAGTAACAATCCAGTTTGCTTGTTCAAACAGAATGAAACAGTTGGAACTTCCTGATGCAATAATTACTTAAACAATGAAAAATTGTTTGCGAAAGTCAAATTGTATGAACGCGCTTTGCAACAATGCTGTATCGTGCAACTGTTTGAGAGTTGTGCCATTGCGTCAGATTCCAACACTCAAATTATACATTCTAAAAATATCCAAAAAAACAGGTCTATAGTAACTTCAATTGTTTTAGGAATAATATTACTTACTACTGAATTTTGAAGTGAAAACTTCTTTAGCGGCGCTGAGCACTTTTTTGTATGGGTAAAAACTTAAAAACTCGCGTCAGGGTCACGTGATGCTGATCGAAAAAGCGTAAGATCGAGGGGAAGGAAGAGGAACTAGTATCTCCCACTCTTTCTACCGTGCCTGAGTGTGCTGCTCTGTTTAGGCGGCACAGGGCGCTTGCGCGAATGACCGTGTGTGTTTATTTGAAGTTTTCACTTCTGCCGGCACTCCCGGAGTGCTACCTTTTTTTTTTGAAGTGAAAACTTCTTTAGCGGCGCTGGGTGGGTAAAAACTTTCAAACTCGCGTCAGGGTCACGTGACGTCGAAAAAGCGTAAGATCTTATTTAATTTTTATACATTGCTCGTAAAACAAGAGACGACAAAAGAACACACTTGCGGTCACGCGACGTATGACTCAAACAATTAAATAGTGTTGTGGCGACATGACGTGACGATGACGTGGCGACATGACGTGACGTGACGATGACGACGAAGCCAACGAAGACACAGACACATTCGCGCTTGCGCGAATGTGTCTGTGTCTTCGTTGGCTTCGTCGTTGTGTCACATTCGCCCTTGCGCGAATGTGACACAACGACATGACACAATCACAATGACACAGACACATTCGCGCTTGCGCGAATGTGTCTGTGTCAGTGTGTCTTCGTTGTCTTCGTCGTTGTGTCACATTCGCGCTTGCGCGAATGTGACACAATGACATGACACAATCACGACTGTGGTTATATTTTTGAAGTGAAAACTTAAAAGTGAAAACACAACGTTAATATTGAAGTTTTCACTTCTGCCGGCACTCCCGGAGTGCTAGCTTTATGTTATGAGCTGCTCATAGGTTACATAATTATACAAAAATTCTAGAAAAAATTATATCTTTTTATATGTAAGTAGATATTAACATTAAGTTTTATGATAACTGAAATAAAGTATTTTATTTTTAAATAATAAGATAGATATTGTCAAGTAATTGTGTGTCAAGCACATTTAAACAGAGGTTCGATGTGTGAATTATCGTTTTTAAACTAACTGTGAACATCGATCATTTTATCATTCATCGTCAAAAATAATTTGTAACTTGTAACCGTTTTCAAAAGATGTCAGGAAGCTTTTGAAAACGGTTATACGATTTTTTCTTCATACCTATGGTGAAATAATTGTAATTGTTTATCGATTGTTTTTATGTACATATGGTCGGGAGAAAGAAGTACTTATACCAATGTGCAAACTTAATCAAATATTTTGAGACTTTACAATACGTTAAAGCTGTAGGGTTATACATCTTTGACCTTACAGCTTGATTAAGTTAAATAAGTAGTAGATAGTAGTTAACATAAGGTATTAAAAACATTCAATACTGGTCCGTAAAATATGCAAAACTAAAGTCCTTTTAGGACCCGTACAAAGTAAAATGTTTACAATCGACATTTTAAATGACAATTACAAAAGCACAATGCTCCCGCAATTCGTTGTGCAAACTCAGATCTTAATCATGCTGACTCAGATCTACTGATACGTGCTTGGGAGCCGAAGCTTATTGTGTCGGTTTCAATATAAACATATACAATGAGTTTTGAAATATTTAAATAACTTTAAGGTAGCAAATGTGTTAGAAATGTTAGTAACAGTAAAAAAGATAAGTACTAAAGAAATTTCTGTTAGTAACAGAAAAAGGTACATATCCTTACGTTGCTATACTCGTGATTCGTGAAAACCTATTATTGGCCTTATGTTTATGCTTGGTATTAAGTTAATACCAACCTGTATATTCTGTTGTTCTTCGCAAAAAATAAATAATAAAAAGTATGAAGACCGGACTCAGTTGTGCGTCTTCTTGTCCAACAGTAGACTGATATTGTTGATGTTGATGTAATTCATAACTTTTGACACTTTTTACAACGAAAATTGACATTTATAAAACATATTTTACTGTTTGTTTCATCATTATTAACATCATTAACGACGTTGACTGTAAAATCAAACAGCGAATTTCCTTTATTAGAAATCTATTTTAATTTTTTTTTTTTTTTCCTTATAACCCTTCTAGTGGTTCTTTTCGGACCAATTCACGCGGTATCATTTGAGTGGATTTGTATAAGTCGTTCCTGTATTGTTCCCTATAGTTCCCACGTCACTTCAGTGCCGGGACGTCATTGCATTGACGTGTCGTTAAATAATTGCTCAGTGGGTGGTCTGCGTGTTTGAGTGGATCAACTCTTTACTGAACTTGGGAAACGAACTTCCTGGTGCTACTTGGCTTAGGGTGTTTTAGCCCATGTTTTTTTAATTTCGCAGTTGTAAACTTCAACACTGGGGAGCACGAATAAATGTGGCACTCAATATGAATCGAATGCGCTTTATCATTAGACTTCATAAGTAGGTGAATCTTTGGAACATAAAATTATCTAACTATGTAATTATGTATAATCTGAGGTAATATTTAAAAAGCAATCTAATTACAAACCCGGTTCTCATTAGGTAATATGAAAATAAGATAATGCACTTCACACACTATCAAAACTCCTTCGAGCTAAACTTATGTAAGTATTACTCATAGATCTTACAATGATGTAATTGCTGGAGGAATATGTATTTTAATATCTAAGTAATAAGGTCTCATTTTTCATTTGTGATCGGTTTATTTTAGTCTGAAAAGTGAGATGCATTTTGTGGTTGGTAACATTTTGACAGGGAGACCATAAATTGTACCTATTTGTAACGAGATAGTTGATGTTTGACGCTGTAATGTTCAGCTGTCAAACAGACATTGACTCGCGATGAAACACGAATATAATTTTAGCACGACAGTTGACACATTTGTTTAATTACTCCTACTGGGTAATTCTTTTCTGTTTTATTTTATTTGCCATCAGTCTTTAGTTAGACTATAATGCAGTACCTACATACTAATATTGAACTGCTATTTTACCTAACCCACTCAACTTTTACTTCATTTATTCATCAAAACATTTCCTAGATAATCTGCCATTAGCTGAAAAAGCAAGTTAAAGTGATACCTCTCGCTCTAGCTAATTAAAATTTTTAGGGTAATTTTTTATTGCGGCTGAACTGTTACATCTTTTACTAGTTTAAGCTATTTTACGAACATAAACAATAATTTTCTGTGTAACCCTGTATAATTTTTCGAGATTGGTTCTTTATATTAACTTACCTAATTAAATTACTGTACAAACCGTTAAATAATTAAGTTATTCCCTAAATGTCATAAATCATGGACGTATGACTGTCACATTAGACGAGTGGGCGACGAAATCACATTAAAGGTCACAAATCACGTAACACTTTCACGTCTGTGACATGCATATGACCGGGTTTATGTTTATTAGGGTATTTCGGGTCTCCTACACAAATTCTACACGCAGTTATCCTTACTACTACTTACAATATTGCGCTTTTCAAAGTATACTAAGTTCCTCTCTGTGAGGCAGCTAGTACACTTTTTAAATTAGTAGATACACCGTATAATTAAGGAGTAAATTTGTTAATAGATAGATACACAACGGGCTGACATAGTCGCTAAACGACTCAAAGTCTTTCAGTTTTAAGAAATAAATAAATAAATACTTACAATATTATGAATGCGAAAGTTTGTATGGATGTAAATATGTTAGTCACTCTTTCATGCAAAAAGTACTGGTTGGGAATGAGTTATTAATAAAGCATTTTATTTATACAAATATTTGGGACTAGATGGCGAGGGAGTAATCATTTATTCATTTTAAATGCACCAAGTCTATGATACAAGGTGTTGGTACCCAAAAATTATAATGGATCCATTTAATTGGAATAATTATATAAAATATATTTTATGATAGTTTTGGGACAAGCTTGATGGCGAGTGATTCATTTTTGAAATGTATTTATTGAAAATCGAGTATAAGTAACTGTACCTATTTATTATTCCTATGATTGCCCAGCTGTTCATTGATTTATTTGTTGATAATAACTCGTTTATATAGCTGCTAATTGCAAAACCGAAGTTGAAACAACACCAGACGGATAAAGGTTATCTAAGGTCAGTTGTACTGGCACAGCTTAACTAGCAGTTATTATACGTGTTGGTTCTCACTTACTGCTTTGGCGTAGTGTCCGTAGTACTATCAAAAAGTGAGTTTTGGTCTTCAGAAGCTCGACATAATCTGAGCATCATAGTTCTTCGGCAATAGTGATCTATAAGGACAGTAACTGGCATATGATATTTTTTAGGGTTTCGTACCCAAAAGGTAATACGGGACCCTATTACTGAGACTTCGCTATTCGTCTGTCTTTATCTGTCTGTCTGTCAACAGGCTGTATCTTATAATAGTTGAAGAATTCAAATTTTCATACATTATGTAAGTAATTATACAAAAAATAAAAGTTACAAATCTTTAATTGATCAATCGAGTTCCCTTTGTACATGTTTTGCTTAGTTCGGGACTAGATGGCGTGATTGGATATTTATTGTACTTATTCATTGTGCGGAAAGACAACATGATTGTGGAACTTTACTGTATTTCTGAGACTAAGATCCAGAGTCTCGAACACCGTCGTAAAGTTGCTTGCCTATCGATCTTCTACAGGTTGCACTTCGGTGAATGTACCCAAGAGCTACAAGATCTTATCCCACCATCTCCCTTCCATCAACGGACAAGCAGACGTACTGCACAGTACCACCCCTACCTGGTTTGCATACCCCCGCACAAAGCGCTTCGTAAACACATTTATGCGAACCGCCAGGGAGTGCCGGCTTCTGTCTTTCCCGATCACTATAATCTTAGTCTCTTCAAGGCACGAGTGAATAGGTGTCTCATAGATCGTCCTGCCCCATCGTAGGCCACAACATCAGTTACTACCAGGTGAGTTTGTGGCCAAAGGATGACCTATTAATTATAAAAAAAATAATAAATCGTATTCTTGTAACCATACAAAGCTCGCCATTGTACATACAAGTGAAGTAAATAGATCATTATGTGGTACAATGTAATCAAAGTCCTCTTTGTGACTTTTATCTGCTCAGTAGGGTGAAGTTCAGCGTTATTTTGTAAGGCGCCTTACTTTTGCAGAACTTACTGATAACAATTACAACACTGTAGTGTAACTAAGAAAAGGGTGCATGGAAAAAGCCTCCTCGTGGCGCACACCGGTAACAGCTAGGCACGGTAAAGCAGTGTCTAGTCTGGCTAATCTTTCCAACACGATGCTACAATAAAATACAGTTGTAGCATCGACACGATAAGAAGAAGAAGACTAAGAAAATAGGTGAAATGAGTTGGGAACATACGGAAAAAACTGTGTGTACTTATGTTTATTTACCCCTTTATTTACAACTCCTTACCAAAAAACATTATTGACCTTCCTTATAAAAAGTTTTGTACTGAGTTGGAAAAGTGGTTAATATTTGAAAGCTTTTTATTCAGATTTTCTGCAAAAGGGTTCGTGTCGCTTTTACATTATTGAAAATACTATTTTATTTACTTATCTAATTTTGCAATTCAATGTTATAAATCAAAACTAGTAAAACTATACTAAATTAAAATTATAATATGTACCTATGCTGCGTCAGTGACGCCGGAGCCGCTCTGGACGAAAGTCTACCTTTAATTTAACAAAATCACTGCAAAGCTTTAAAAGATTAATGTAACACGTCAACAAAAGATGTAGATAGATGCAAAGTCGAGTGCACGCGACACCTGCGGTCAGCCAAGGTCTGTAGGTCTACCATGAGTTTTTACTATACTTACTATATACTACACTCGCTAGAGTCTGTAGTTAAAAAAATGTATGCAGATTTGTACAGCGCCTCTAGCGGATAGTTGGGTACTAAAATTCGTAATACTAATATTGACGTAACTACTGTAGTAAAGTCAGGCAATTTTACTGTGACAACTCATGGTAGAGGTACAGAGCGGCTCCGGCGTCACTGACGCAGCGATAGTAACGCGGCGATAGAGCGATAGTAGATATTATGCCGAACGGAAACGTTCGAACGCTGTACGAATCGCTGCGTCAGTGACGCCGGAGCCGCTCTGGTCGAAAGTCTACCTTTAATTTAACAAAATCACTGCAAAGCTTTAAAAGATTAATGTAACACGTCAACAAAAGATGTAGATAGATGCAAAGTCGAGTGCACGCGACACCTGCGGTCAGCCAAGGTCTGGTTACGTAACGACATGCTTTATTGATGTGTAGAGCTCGTAGGAATGTTGGTACCCTAGTACTCCTAACATCAGTTAGTATGTAAGTAACATGCCAAGTGCAGGAGCTGGGGACATTGATTATATTTGCTAGATAAACACAAAATATATGGAAATAATTAATGTTTACTTGAAATAACACAATACCCTATATTGTGTTAAATGTGCTTCAGTAAAATTGATACCTACTTAACCAACGTATAGAAAATGCAATATCAAAATATTCATGAACATATCATGACACTCTAGTCCCAAACTTAGCTAAGCTATGGGAACTAGATTTCTGATAGGATACTTATATTTTGTTTTTGTAAATACATACATAGAATACATAGTAACACCCAGACACAGCACAAATATTTATGTTCATCTAATCACATTTTCTCTGGGTGGTAATCGAACCCACGACCCACCATAGAAGGCAGAGCTACCAACTTAGCTGTGACTCCTAAACCAATGATAGCTTAGGTAAACAAACGACTATCTCCTGCTCTATAAAATATAAAAGTATAGCATTACCTAGTACTAAAATATGCATAGTGCCACACACGCCGATCTAGCCAGCGCAATACTCACATTGTTTAATGTCAAAGCATTACCTATTGATTATTCCATTCATGTATTATTATCATGTTGGTATTCAGGAAATAGACTAGATAATAATATTCGCTATTTAAAAGATCATAGGAACCTTCATTGTGATGGGAATACATAATTTATAGTGATGGAAATGGTTAAAAATTACTTTATTTTACTTACTTTTTTAAATTATATAACTTATTTGTAAAACGGGCCCGTAGTACTCTACTCTGTCTGTCACCAGGCAATCTCTCATGAACTGTGTTTTGGGGGTTTACAAAAACGTGATTTTATGGTACGGAACCAAGAAGACTATCGGTCTATCTTATAAAAAGTTAGCGCAGACTTGAAGTAGATTCTATTGATTAAGTACCATACGTAATGATGACATAAAGTCAACGCTAACTTTTTATAAGATACGGGGTTAATGTTAAAGTCTTTAAGTAGACTGCTGAATTTATTAACCTTCAAAATGGCTAACCCTCAAGTTTACTAAACAAAGACCTACCTAAACGTTCTCAAATATACGACATTGAAACGAAGACCTCGGATGCAGCGGAAGTGGCCCCGATAACTAACTGTTAATTATTCTGTAATTACATAGTAACTGTTTACTAATCTATGGCGATTGATCCAATTTCTAACGTATTATGTAAACATCCTGCCTTGGTCGTATGTAAATACATGTACCTACCTACTTACTAAGCAATTTCTTTGAGTATTTCGTTGATAACCAAGTTTAGTTAGATAAGGAAACTATCTTAGCATATAGACATTGATAATTATAATATAAATTTTGGTCATTGAAGCGATGGCGCAATTATAAACACTGCTAGATCAATCACCATCTCGGTAAACAATAACACACTTAGGCTACACGTGCACTTCAGACAAAAGGTTACCTACTGACAAGACATGTCATGATTACGTTTAAAACTGTCATGCGTTTAAACTCGAAACTTTTATAAATGATCTGTTGAAAAAAAATTAACTGATGAAGCCTGAAACTATCACTGTTTCGCTATCGTCAAACAAAAATAGGACGAAATATTACCTACATTTGAATAACTAATTAACTCATTTCATTACCTGATTGTACTTTATTTTACATTAGACACGTTTTAAGATTAAATGACTCGTCGCCTCAAAGCATATTTTAAATTCACAATTCAAGGAGTTAAGTTAAAATCTTAACTCCTGATCTCCCGCTGGTCCGCATTTGAACCAGTTTTCGTGGCCATGGTCGCAAATGCCCATGCAGCTTTATATGACATTATCAGTTTTATTGTCCGAAGCGGGCCTCAATATGTCATGTCTTCATTATCGCAAGTGTGAACTAACCTTTTGCTTCTCGTCATGCCTTTCCAATCATTGTAGATATTTAAAGAGATTGAAATACTTTAGATGGAAATATTCCAGTCATTTACACTAGTAAACTGTCAAATTGACAGTTGATACTAACCAAATACCAAAAATTCTTCTTCCTCTTAAAAGTTTTGCGACGGGCAGAATTTGAAACCGCGACCTTTCTTTGAAACGTGTAGGTACCAACTACGCATACCCAATGTATATGATTTGAAGTCATAATATTGTTTACTTCTCAAAAAAACGGATAAATAAAGTTAAAAACAAAAAAAGAGATGTTTTTTTTAAGAAACTCACGATTCAGTCTGTTTGTTGTTCAAAATCGTGATATTAAAATAAATAGTACAAATATAAGAAACGTGATTTGCAACTTATCTCTTAGATACAGATTTTGCCATCAATTTATTTTATGTAAATTTGAGTACAATATCACGATTTGTAACCAAACAGTTGCTAAGGTCTTGGAGATAAAAAATAATCATTCATCAAACAGTTTGACAGTTAGAATATGATTGAATATCAAGGTAAGACCTTTAATACTTAAAAAAAAAACTACAGCTATACAGGGTGCAAGGACCTTTGAACTTCACATGTACCTACTTACAAAAAAATATATAGGATGTAATACCCTTATAAGCCCGAAGAGGTTTCTATCAAATTTAACATCAAAAAGTTTGTTCTTGTTCCAAATAAAAACAAACTTTTTTATTTTTAATTTTCCGGTATTGTTCTAACTTTGTATTTTCAGGCGGTACCTTGATGGCCTCTTTTCGTCACGCCATTCAAAGTCAAGACGATCTTATCATTGTTTTCACGGATGAGGTGATGTAACGTCATCATCTGATTGAAGACCTAAGCTAGATAGGTAAATTCAAATCATTTTTTGATAAAATCAATTGCAATATTTATTTAAATATTTTTTTTTCTAATAGTGACATATTGAGAAACGTGAGACTGGGGCTATATGACCAACTTACAGAAGGTAATTTATAAGTAAATCAAGCAGACGAGACGATTAACTTTTACCTCATCATCATCATCAACCTTTATCAGTTCATTGCTAAACGTAGGTCTCTCCCAAAACGCCACTGAGTCCAACACTATCCATTCACCTGTCCATGGGAACTACAGTTATAACGAATATATAATAGAAAATAGTAATAATGAAAATTACAAAACTATTTATATGTAGGTACACATTTTCTTCTTCTTCTTTTTTTATGTGGCTCCTGCCCGTCAATAATGTACGCTTTTATCTAACATCTCTCAATCCGTCGAACCAGCACCGCTCTATCAAGACTATCTGATATAAAAAGATTGATGCTATTAGTTTGTCAGTCACGTCAAGCTGTCAAAATAAAGCCGTGACTTTTAGCTGATAGATTGGGCACTTCCAGACAAACCTAGGGAACATATATGTATATATTTTTGTAAAAAAAATAATTACTGAATTAAACTGCATTTTTTTATTGGATATTAAATACTTTTACGATTAATTGACTATGATATCTCAACGAAATCTCCTATTTACTTAATTAATTCTGTGTGAAAACAATGATTTAACATTTAACGTTTTCGGTTCCATTAAATTAAGACGACTTTCTATAAATTATTTCGAACAAAATAAAAAGACTACAACAATGTCGTAAATAAAATGTCTGTGAGGTGAAAGCTCACTGGAGCTACTTAATTGGTTAGATTATATCCTGAGTGATTGTCTGACGGTAAGTAGTCAAAGGTACAGTCAACATCAAAAATAAATGATGATACTAAGTTTCGAAAGTTTTGTCTACTTTTTTTCTTTTTTTTTTCTTTTTGTTATTATTATTAAACTCAACCTAAAAGATGTTAAAATGAACCATAATAATCGAATGAATGGAAACTATATAAATAAGTGATTAAGTGACTTTTTTATGCTGCTGGTATAGTATTTCTTTTGCTACAATATATTTTATAACAGATACATATTTCTCTTTAGTAGGTAATTATATCTAGTCTATATCTAGTCAAAAACATAATTGTATTTTTAAAAGTATCTTTGAAAAACAATAAAAACTCTTTACAATGACGTCTCTTTTTTTCTCATCGTTCGTACTTCTTT
Source organism: Ecliptopera silaceata (assembly GCA_932527185.1). NCBI lineage: Eukaryota > Metazoa > Arthropoda > Insecta > Lepidoptera > Geometridae > Ecliptopera > Ecliptopera silaceata. The sequence goes on along the minus strand of OW052207.1, from coordinate 2,980,288 downwards.
CATTTTGTGTAAGTACTTATATCTTTATTCTCCAGCGTTTTTTATTACTAACTTGTTTGTTTATTTCGTTTACGATTCCGTTCGCGATTTGTATGATCATTTGTCTACAAACTTTGAGCAAGTGAGACAGTCGTGTGGACTATTATTATTTTACGATCAATCAATAAAGATATCAGAGCGCCATTACTTATTTGTATTAATAGCGAGAGGTAAACTTAATTTATATGCAAATAAACCTCATTGCGTTGAGGAAATGAGAATATTCTACGAGCTATGTTTTATACCTAGATATACAGTGCACATCATCACCATCATCAACCTATATCAGTCTACTGGATGTAGGTCTCTCCCAAGACGCGCCACTGAGCCCGGTCTTCGCCTCTTCTCATCCAGTTTTTGCCAGCTACACTCCGCGGATCGTCGCTCCATTTCGCCGGAGGGCGTCCTACACTACGCTTGCCAAAAGCGGATTGTCAGTTATATTGATGCATAAAATAAAATGCAACTTTGTGCCTATTTCTGCTACAGAACAGTGATGCTCGTTTATGCCCCAAAGTGATGTATCACAGGACACGTCTTTAGAGGACATGCTAAGTAAGGTAATGCAATTTTATAGGCAGTTTCTAAACACTGAACAATAAAAAAATGATCGCTTTGTTTCATCAAAAATACATTCCAGGGGTTGTACCTATCAATACATTCCAGGGGTAGTAGTACTTAACACTGCTTTTAGGAAATGGCGTGCCAAACAAAGGGTCATCATTGAACATGGCAGTATCTTTACACACCTCATTTCATACTTTCTTGTTTACAAGGTGCGTCTAATGATAAGCATTGCATTAACCGTTCAACGGTAGAAAAGGGAAAAGGCTGGGTTCGAACCGGTTACGACATCATTGACCAATGGGAAGCCACTGGCCTAGTTCAAACAGGTGCGGCGCCGAGCCGTCTGCAGTGCTCTTCTGAGATATAACTCGAACACCTAATTTAGGCTTTGGGCAGTAAAATTTAAGGTTGGAATTCGAATGATATGGTGTCTAAAGAGTTTTGCAACTTTTTGAGGAAAATGCAAGTATGTATAGGTACTCGGACCTTCTTTGAGAAAAGTAAGAGTTTGTGATTAGTAGTAATAGAGTCGCAGTAAAACGTTTCAATAGATGTTTGAACACAGAAAACTGAGTTTTTTAAGTTCTGTGTGTTTGAAGGACATTTTAGGTATAGTCGCTATCTAGCAACTCATAATTTAGGTTTACATACATTAGTAGGTAAGTTCTTTTATTTTAATTAATGAAAGGAATGATACGAGTAAGTGGAAGAAGAAAATATGTTGTGCCGACCACACCTAGCGTGGGATAAGATGATGATTTAAACTTCTCAATCTAAATTATCATTGTAATACTATCAATTAAATTTTTATCAAACAATGTAATGAATCATACGAAATAATATTTATTTGCTTAAATCAATTTATCAAATCATTGTTTCCTGTTCAGCTATACCAAATAAGTTTCAAATAAACCTTTAATTACTTTGTACTTCCCAACAACATTTTAACAAATAGACTTCGGTAATACAATTGTGCTCAGACAAGAGAGTGAGCACAGTCTTTTGTTTACTATCAACTGCGTGATCATCGATCACTTTGCAGACACGCTTCTGATTAACATTACTTTTCGAAGTGCCAAAATTTGACTTTTAAATAAATAAATATTCATGGACAATTCACACATCACACTCTAGTCCCAATCCCAAGCTAAGCAAAGCAATGGGAAATTGCAATGGCAAAGCTATGGGAACTAGATTGCTGATAGAATATGATAATTATGTACTTTTTTTTTAATACATTCGAAGAATACTTAGTATCACCCAGAAAAAATAATTAAAGAGAAATAGAAAAATATGTTTATTGATACTTTATGTATGTGGGTATTTCTAAAAGATTAATATTGAATGATGACTCCTTTGTAATAGCTCAATGGTGCATCCTACAGCATTCCTTCTTAACGAGTGTTTGAGCCCACGTCTGCAAGGAATTGAGGATCCTTCTCAATTATTACATCAGCTCCTACCAACAATAGGCTATTAGGCGTTGAAATGCCTATATCTGATCTCATAATCCATCAAGTTGCAAGTTGATGTGGCAATTTCGTCCCTCAAACATGTTATCATTATTGCTCTGATTTGAATTATAAGAAAATTTCAAGATGAATAACTATGCTACTTTTTATTGATGACGACCGATGTGGCGCAGCGGGCGAAGGTCCGCCTGCGACGCGGAGGTTGCGGATTCGAATCCCGCCTTGGGATAAATGTTTGGTTAAATGTGGATTGTCCAGCATTATTTAATAATTTATTCCAAAAAAATAATGGGAGATGAACGAGACGAAGTCGGAAAGGAACTTGTAATAAATATATTAAAATAACTGCAAAATTTAGAACTTAATCAATGTCAGCCGATACGCCTACAGTAATACGACTGCAGATAAAATTCGATAATAAATTGCTGTGCGACCTTACAGTCCCACTTTGGGGCTATAAATAAAGTTAGTTACTGTTTGCGTAGTGACTCATATTCCTTTAAAAAACTAGATTCAGCAAAAATATTATGTACTGACGTAAGATTTATAAATAAGGAAACTTTGGGATAAGGATCAAATAAAATAATAAAAAAAGAACTTTATTAAAAACACAAAAACTAATTTTTAAAAGGCGGTCTTATCGCTTGGCGCGATCTCTTACAGACTACCGTTACTAATACTAAACTTAAAAACTAAAATAAACTAAAAAAATAAAGACGACATTTAGAATTTCAATTGTATTTTATTAAAAGTTAAATTTGAAGAACAAGCAGCAATTATAATACATTATTATTATTGGTTACGCCAACAGCACGTTTGTGTGTAATTTATATATATTTCAATATTTTTGACGTTGTATGGTTAAAAATACTTATAGGTAGAAAAAGGTTGGTTTACCTCGCTGGTAATGTTATGCAATCTTATAATCGGGTTAATACGCGCGAATTTGTATTTCGCGCCCACCTATCAGAGTGAACTAGTGAACATGCGAACGTATATCGCTACCCGTTCATTCACTCATCGCATCGCGCGCCGGCATTCACTCTTCGCGCCGGCGTTCATTTCGATTCATGGTTCTGGCGCCGTCATCTCTGGTCGTGCAACTGCTGCCGTGTCTCCGATAGCCTCGAGGTCCTGTCAGAACCTCGGCTTTCGCGTTCTCCAACTAAGTTACTGTTGTTGAGATCAAATCGCATCGCGGAGCGATACATCATCGCTTCATTTCGCAAGGAATAACAATTTACATTGATAATACAAACTTCTGTGCCTGACGTGGACTTGGATGCTTGTGAACCTGTATAGACCCCCCTGGACTGGATTGCTGGCGTTGCTGGTGAGTGAACCTTCCTATATTACCTAGGTTATTTTAGCTCTGCAACGTCTAAAGTTATCGTAAGTCTAGATTCCCTAAAACCTTTGAACCAGCACCTATCGCAAGTATAACTTTTGGCGGCTACTTATTAGCTTTTTACGCGTGCTGAAGGTTATGCTCCATTTTGGTCCTAGCGAGCCTGGATACTTTATCATTTGATCCTAGTGAGCTTAGATACTTTTAGCCTAAAATCTATAAAAATCTAAAATTTTAATTACGTTTAATTGCATATCGTTATAGGAAACCCGTCCTTATTGCGTTGTACGTAAGGTCTATACTGGCCTGCGTTCTTTATAGCAGTCCCGTCACTTTTTGTGAATTTAAGTTATTAATTTGCATTATAAACTTATAAATCGTAACGAAAATATTTAAGTTATTAATATGTACAGTGATTTGTGTCGTAAAATAAGTGTTTTCGCAAAATACGCATAAAACTTTCCATCGCATTTTAATTTCGGGTAGTTTCGTGCGCCGTACAAATCCCCGCCGTGGCACGCACGGTACATGGTCGTGATCGGTTCGTGCGTAGAGAGTTATGACAAGTCATTGAACTTTCGTTATCTTGATTTATAAGAAGTTTTGTATGATAATTGTTATTCTATTTAATCGCCTCGTATTGTACGAGAAATTAATCGCAATACAGTCCACATCGCATTTGATTAAATTAGTGCAATTTATTCAAATTAATCGCAAATAATAATTTTGTTATTGTTTTGTTTTGGTAGATAAAGTTTTTGTTTACCACTATACCTACTTACGCTACGGTTGTGATATCGGATAAGTTAATTCCGTATTTACACCTACGTAAAAGTTAGGTTTTCGCTAGGTTGGATATTATTTCTATACCTAAAAAACATTGTGTTTTTGTCGAGTTACACCTATAAGTTATTTAGGATCATATGGTCTACGGAAAGCTATCGGCTAAGTTATTGCTGCGTCTTATTCGTACCATATTGAGTTGTAATTCGTATCGCATCGCATCGCATGTATTTTGTATAAATACACATTTGGTTAGTTGTATTGTAAGTAACTATAGAAGTTTTTGTTTGGTATAAGTTATTTACCTATGAAAAGTGTCTCCGTACTTACAAGTTATACCTACTGAATAGTCTTTTTTTTACGCTGCCTTCACTAAGTTGTTGTGATAGGTACCGGGCGGGAAATACTCCCGTACCTGTTGTGTTATTGTAATAACATTTTTGTTGTTATTTTTGTTGCGCGTTCCGCTCTAGGGTTCCGCATACTAGTAGGGAAAATTGGTTCCGTATCTACATATTATAACATATTTTTATTTTCAAACATTTGTTTTTTGATTTGTTTGATTCGCATTTTCGCAATTAGCTTGTTAAGGGTTCCGTCGTCGGATAATTAAGGTTCCGAGTCAATAATTTTTGTACTTATAAAAATTTTTGTTTGTTTGATTCTATTGTTTATTTAAAATGGAAGATTTACAAAATAAATTAAAACTTTATGAAGGCAAACGTGCCGCTTATTTCGCTCGCATACAAACATTATATGATTCGATCTGCAATCTTGATGACGAAAAATCGCGGAACACTTTTATTGCTCAAGCTAAAACAATAGGTACCATTCGTAATGAGTATATGAATACGATTGACAGTATAAATCTCATTTCAATGAAACTTGACCCCAAGTACGAGGTTAATTATAATTCGCTTACCGCCTTTGACGATCTTTCGTGCGAAATTAAAAATGTTTTGAGTTCATTTAACACAACGAATGATTCAACTACCTCGACAAGTAGGTCAGGTACTTCGCATATCAAAATACCTCGCATTGAGCTACCTACCTTTGATGGTGATATTCAGAACTTCCCTTTCTTTTATGAAACGTTCAAACGTGTCATTCACACCAATCCCGATCTTTCGGATTCGGATCGCATCCATTACTTGTTGAGTCACCTCAAAGGCAAGGCGAAGGGCGTGGCAGTCGGCATTGTGCCCGCTGCAGAAAACTATCGTGTTATCTGGGATGCGCTTATCGCTAAATACCGGGACACGCGCGCTCTCGCTGTAAACTATTTGAATCAGCTGTTCTCGCTAAAATCAGCTGGTTCTTCGCCCGCTAATGTTGAAAAGGTGTTTGATAAATATACCGCTATTGTTGCCGGACTCAAGCAGTTAAAAATAGACAATATGTCTGATTTTATATTTATGTACGCGGGTCTTAAGTTAATAGATTCCGACATCGCAAAACATTATGAAATGTCGCTTCGCACATTGAAAGATCCTCAAAGCGTAGATTACGATTATTTCGTTAAATTTGTTCGAGAACAAGTAAAAATATTATATCGCACTGCGCCGCAGCGGCCAGAGCGCTCGACTGCTGGCTCCGGCGCTGGTGCGCCGTCCGTCACGTCCGCTAGGGTTTCGCAGGTGTACGTAGCTACGTCACCTACATGTTCGCTTTGTCAGTCGAAGCACGCTAACTTATATAAGTGTAGCGCCTTTTTAAAATTAAACACGACTGATAAATTTAAACATATAAAAGACAATCGCATATGTGGTAATTGTCTTAGTGACCAACACACTGTATCTAAATGTCAATCATTGATTACATGCAAGAAATGTAATAGTAAACATCACACCTTGTTACATTTTAATATTATTTACCTTGTTATATTTTGATCAATCGCCGCCACAACAAAAGAAACAATTGCAGGCAGCTAGCGCCGCGCCGTCGGTTAGTGCTGAAGATCAGACCCCGGATGAGAAACGTGTTTCTTTGTGTACTCATTCGGCTTTGGCTCAAAATAATACTCGCACCACGGAAGTTTTAGCTACTGCGAAAGTATTAGTGGTAGGTAGAAAAGGAAAGGATGTTGTTGTTCGCTGTCTTTTGGACCCGGGTTCTCAGAAGAATTATATTACTACCCGATGTTGCCGTATGTTAGGGCTACCTATCCGTGATGATTCTGTCGTCACTGTGAAAGGTATCGGTGGTACTTCTCAGTCTGTTCGTGGTTCCGTAGACTTCACATTTAGCTCGCGCCTTCGTGCTCAACCTAAGTACACCATTGATGCCTTGGTACTCGATGAGATAACAGGACAGCTTCCGTTGTGTTCGATAGATGTCGCTGATCTCGGTCATATCGATTCGCGCTTACTGGCTGATGATACTTGGAGTGTGCCAGGGAATATTGACATCTTGCTTGGAGTGAAGCTGTTTGCTAAGTTATTGCAACCCAGCGAGGTTACTTCTACAGCTGGATGTCCAGACGCATTAGAGACTGTGTTAGGTTATATATTAATGGGAGACGCACCTATCTTAGAGCCTCCTACCGCTACGATGTCTTTCTGCGCTACGTCGTCTTTAGAATGTTGTGATTTGCGCAAATTCTGGGAGATAGAAGAAGTTCAGGCTTCTTCTATAACTAGCGTAGATGATAAGCACTGTGAACAATTTTATTGTTCCACAACTACTCGCACCCCTACTGGCAAGTATGTGACTGCTTTGCCACTCAAGATGGACGTTTCGGCTTTAGGCAATTCTTTCGAAATCGCACGTCGTAGGTTTCTTAGCCTCGAACGTAAATTTAAATCGCTTCCTAATGTCAAAATTCTTTATGATGATGTCATTAAAGATTATCTGAAAAACAACTACATTTCTCTCGTTGAAGGAGTTTTACCCGGTGAGGTCTCGTTTTATATCCCGCACCATGCTGTCATTCGCGAGGACAAGACTACCACCAAGTTACGCGTGGTGCTTGATGCAAGCGCGAAGACAGATAATGGAACGTCACTTAATGACATTCTTTACGCAGGTCCCGTTCTTCAAGCGGACCTTCTCAATATTTTATTGAACTTGAGACTTTTCGCTGTGGCTATCACCTCTGACGTGAAAGCTATGTACCTTAAAATCGCAGTGCGATCTTCAGATCGTCCGCTGCAACGCATTCTATACCGGTTTCACGAAACCGAGGAAATACAGGTTTTTCAGTTTTCAGTTGTCCCTTTTGGACTTAAATGTTCTCCCTTTATCGCTATCCGCACAATTCAACAATTGTGTAAGGATGAAGGTCATCGCTTTCCTCTCGCCAGTGAGATACTGAGCCGAGATATATACATGGACGATATCGCCAGCTCTACTACTAGTGTAGAGAAAGCAATAGAGTCTTCTCATCAATTGATTAAGATATTTTCTCTTGGTGATTTTGAATTGACCAAGTGGTCAAGCAATAGCTCTGAAGTTCTTCAAGCTATTCCCGAGTCATTGCGACTCTCGCACAGTGTCGATCTAAGTAAGGATCCGACGCTGAAAATTCTCGGTCTCCGTTGGTTTCCCGACGAAGACTATTTCGCATTTCAGGTCAACCCTGATGATCGCCCTTGCACAAAAAGGAATATCCTGTCGTCTATCGCTCGCCTTTTTGATGTTTTGGGTCTAGTCGCTCCTATGATTTTGTTCGCTAAGCTTATGATCAAGGATCTCTGGCTAGTCAAAATCGGTTGGGATGATGTCCCACCGCATCGCATTGTTCGCCTCTGGGAACAATTTCAAGCTGAGTTACCCCAAATTTCGCAGCTTAAATTCGCACGTCATATTGGCGTTATTGAAAAATGTCAACTTGTAATAGTTGGATTCGCGGATGCTAGTGAGAAAGCTTACGGTGGCGTAGTCTACGCTCATGTGGTTAAGCCAGATGGTAAAATTGTTGTCTCACTAATATGCGCCAAATCCAAAGTCGCACCTCTAAAGGTTGTATCGCTAGCTCGCCTGGAGCTATGCGCCGCACTCCTTTTATCAATTTTGATAAAACGAGTTTTTGATCTTTACTCCGCTCGATGCGCCATTGAGGCTGTCGTAGCTTTTTCAGATTCAACTGTAACTTTGAGTTGGATTCATTCATCGCCACATCGCTGGCACACTTATGTGGCCATTCGCATCGCTAAAATTCATGAAAATCTATCGGCAGAACACTTCTTTCATGTCAAAGGATCTGAGAATCCGAGTGACTGTCTCTCTCGCGGCTTGACACCGGTTCAACTGGTTCACCATCCATTGTGGTTGGCTGGACCACCGTGGCTTGCAACACCTCGACACGAATGGCCTGTCAAGCCATATGTCTCTGGTGAAGCGCAAGAGATGCCAGAAATGAAGCCTGTTGCCCTTCCTGCGGTAACACAGGATAGTTCTTGTTCAGAGGGTTCTTCAACGGAAGACATTTTGTACGACCGCGCCAAAAGATTTTCGTCTTGGATGAAATATTTAAAGACAATTTGTTTTGTTTATAAATTCCTTAGGCGCCTCCCTAAGGGGCCCATCACCGCATCGGACTTGGAATTCGCTGAACTAAAAGTGTGGCGCTCTGTTCAACGAATATATTTTGAATCAGATCTTGATCGATTAAATCGCAAACAATTATGTTCTAAGCCATTACAGAAACTTAGTCCATTTCTGCATGATGGACTTATTCGCGTTGGTGGACGCTTAGCCAATTCTGCGTTAGACTTTGACTCTCGTCACCAAATTTTGCTTCCTCGACAGGACCACGTAGTGGAACTTCTGGTTTCCCACTGTCATATAAAAAACTTTCACACAGGTCCGAACCTTCTGCTATCTCTTTTGAGGCAGAGGTATTGGATTCTGTCCGCTCGACGTATTGTTCGTCATATAACATTTAATTGCAATATTTGCTTTCGCGCTAAGCCACGACCGGTTTTCCCAATCATGGCTGATCTGCCGCAATCGCGTGTCGAAGTTGCTCCTAAAGCATTTTCACACACTGGGTGTGATTATGCCGGGCCGCTTATGATCACTTCTGTTCGCGGCAGAGGTCAAAAGAGTCGTAAAGCTTACATTTGTCTGTTTACGTGCTTGACAACGCGGGCTTTGCATCTGGAAGTTGCCTCAGATCTCAGCACCGCGAGCTTCTTGTCAGCATTAAAACGCTTCATTTCTCGCCGTGGTCCAATCGAGTGTCTGTACTCAGACAACGCCACCAACTTTGTTGGTGCTAGGTCATATCTTCGCGATCTTTACCATTTTCTATCACATGAATATCGCCCCTATTGGGAACAGGAATTGGCGGATCATAAAATTATTCTCAAAACGATCCCCTGCAGAGCTCCGCATTTCGGAGGATGTTGGGAAAGTGAGGTAAAGAGTGTTAAAACGCATCTTTTAAAGGTCGTTGGCCAACAAATTCTTACCTTTGATGAGCTCAACACTATGTTAGCTCAAGTAGAAGCCTTGTTGAACTCCCGGCCTCTTTATGCACTTAGCTCGGATCCGTCAGAACCTACCGCTCTTACACCTGCGCATTTTCTTCATACGAAACCGCTGGTGTTTTTACCTGCTCGCGAAATTACTGAAACGCGTTTACACCTTATTTCACGACATGAGTTAACTGATCAACTTGTCCAGTCATTCTGGAAGCGGTGGCGCAACGAGTATCTGCACACCCTTCAGTCAAGACAAAAGTGGAATACTCCTTCCAACCCAGTACGTGTTGGTATGGTTGTAGTCTCCATGCAGGATAACGTCATGCCCTTGCATTGGCCGTTAGGTTTAATTACTGAAATCTTTCCGGACAAGAAAGGCATCTGTCGAGTAGCTTCTGTTAAAGTACAAGGTGGAATGCTTCAGAGCAGACCGATTGTAAAATTGTGCCCTCTTCCAACTCAATAAACTAAATTGCATTCAGTTGATTAGGTTAGGGTTAGTAATTTAAACATATTAGTATAATTTTCTTTAGGATGACTTTAGCATAATTTATTTGCTTGTTACATCGCTTATATGGTAGAGTTTCGCGACGATATGCAATTATAATATTTCGCTTTTCTTGTGTTTTGAAAGTAGGAACTTTCAAGCCGGGGAAAATGGTTACGCCAACAGCACGTTTGTGTGTAATTTATATATATTTCAATATTTTTGACGTTGTATGGTTAAAAATACTTATAGGTAGAAAAAGGTTGGTTTACCTCGCTGGTAATGTTATGCAATCTTATAATCGGGTTAATACGCGCGAATTTGTATTTCGCGCCCACCTATCAGAGTGAACTAGTGAACATGCGAACGTATATCGCTACCCGTTCATTCACTCATCGCATCGCGCGCCGGCATTCACTCTTCGCGCCGGCGTTCATTTCGATTCATGGTTCTGGCGCCGTCATCTCTGGTCGTGCAACTGCTGCCGTGTCTCCGATAGCCTCGAGGTCCTGTCAGAACCTCGGCTTTCGCGTTCTCCAACTAAGTTACTGTTGTTGAGATCAAATCGCATCGCGGAGCGATACATCATCGCTTCATTTCGCAAGGAATAACAATTTACATTGATAATACAAACTTCTGTGCCTGACGTGGACTTGGATGCTTGTGAACCTGTATAGACCCCCCTGGACTGGATTGCTGGCGTTGCTGGTGAGTGAACCTTCCTATATTACCTAGGTTATTTTAGCTCTGCAACGTCTAAAGTTATCGTAAGTCTAGATTCCCTAAAACCTTTGAACCAGCACCTATCGCAAGTATAACTTTTGGCGGCTACTTATTAGCTTTTTACGCGTGCTGAAGGTTATGCTCCAATTATTATTATTATTATTGTATTAGATGTAAAAATAACCTCTAACTTATTAGACATAGAAAATGTGATGGGACCGAGACGCAGATGAAGAATTTCATCCAGTACTTTGTCCCTTGAAATAGGAACCCAGTGATGGGTAGATTAAGAAGTAGATTTATTCTGATACAAAATAATAATGACGAATAGCCCCTCTTTAACTCTCCTTGATTCCGTATTTCATACACCTATGACGTCACAACTTATGTTACCAACCCCCTCACTACAACCCAATACTTGGGTAACGCTTTGCTCTAAATATTACGCGTGAGTGCGCATGCGCAGTGAAGATCCACTGCACTATAATTAATCAGATACAATACAAGTAATCCGACAAATAGTACTGACTCACGTTATTACGGAATGTAGAACATAGCGGTTAGCACGAAAAAATTTAACAATCGTAAACGTAACGTATTTAAGACACACTGCGCGCTAACTCTGTAATGTTCGACAGTAAAGCTGATGTTGACGCGCAGTGTATCTCAAAAACGTCATTGTTTCGATACACTTACGATTGTCATATATTCATGCTCAGCCCCCAGTATTATTACAACAAAGATTACTAAAGCAGTCAGCTACTCATTCCTTTCGTATTGTAAGGTCGTCTATTTTAATTGCTATTTCATCTTTCCTGTCATTACATCTAGATACTGCAAGTGAGCGTGAAGTAAGCAATAACATAACTCTTAGATTTCCTGATCTGAAGTAGATACTTAGAATTTGAGCCAAAGTTTATCTAAGTCAATACAAAGATGCTTTTGACCTGACGATAAAATCTTGGTGCCAACTACATGCGACAAACGGGTGGTAAAAATGGTTGCCTGGAAGAAATCGCTATCAGCAATAAGGCCCATTGTATTAAGTTAAGTTAGTTTTAAGATTGTTCCTTTGTGCAATAAAGAGTTATCTGTCTAAAAACATGCAAGAGTCTGAGAAAAACATCTGCCAAAGATGAAGATTAGGTCAGACTGTCGCTGGGTAACAAAATTCCTTACAAAGACGGTAACAATAATATGTGTACAGAGAAGGAGCTGTCAATTATTTATTTATTTCATGGCTAAAAGTCCTAATTTAACCTTCTTATCAATTTTCTATTACGATCATATACTGTTATCATTAAATTACTATTGTATTGTCATCTCGTTGCTGGAAGTATAATAATTTATTGATTAAATACGTATTAATTTATTAAAACTTCCCACAGCCGTAACAATATAAAAAGGAAGTAATTTGTGACTGAAGCAAATCCAATCAATTAAACAGTGAACAAAGAGGAAACATAAGGCATCTACATAAGGTAAATCGCGGAACCAGTAGATTCCAAGACCTTCGTGTAACTAATGAAAGATTAAAAATAATAGTTTTAACTAAAGACGAGGTCGATGCCTAACATATTGTAACCAAGTACTTGCAGAGTTGTTTTGAAGAGGATAGGTATGTTGAATCTTGTGGGTGGGTTTTTACTATCGGTATCCAAACCGCAGTCATTTAGGCAGACATGGTTGCTAATACGCATGTTTTGCGTCCGTGACATCTAGCACAAAATACACGTTGAGTGTTGATGTTAGGTAACTATTGGAATTTTCTAGTTTGACAATGTGGAAACTAACGCCCTAAGCAAACTTTAATTCTAGGACAAAATAATTAAAGGTTGACGTTATGATGGTATTTACCCAAGTGATGTAACTAACAAAGTAAATATTAGATGACTTTTTAGAAATATAAAAACATCAAAGTAGGTATCAACAGTTAAGGTTAGGACTAGGAGGGCTGATCTATGTGAGAAAATAAGATTCGATATAAAAACTGGAAATAGATAGATACGTGTAGGATATCTTTAGGCTGCATGGAGCAAAGGAAGTTACTAGCAGCATTTGATTGGAATAATACCATCCCAGTAGTGTCACTGGAAGAACATACTTAGATGCAGTGTGGTACATAAGCTTAACTGGTTAAGTGTACTTTATGTAACTAGTAGTACGCCCCGGCTTCGCACGGGTAGCCTATATAAAAAATATCATTATAATATAGCCTATGTTCAGCACAGATAATGTAGCTTTACAACAGTGTAAGAATTTTTGAAATCGGTCCAGTAGTTTCGGAGCCTATTCGATGCAAACAATCAAATCTTTCCTCTTTATAATATTAGTTTAGATATATATCATACTTAGTCAGCAAGTTGACTTGTTTAGAGTACTGCATCTAACACGATGTAATACGCCCCTTTTACAGGTCTGGTATGATGTTCATATGCTAACCTACAGGAGTTTTGCATTGTAAAATACCATTAGCTAGGCACATGCTTGCATGCCGCGATGCGTGAGTGACATGCGTCTGCGCCGGTGCCGTGGGAATCCATTGATCAAGCTCATCAAGGCTGTTTGCTGAATCGATTGTTTGCACTTCCCTGTTACCGCTGGAAATATGTACAATGTTACTTAAATATTTTGTTACAATTGCTATCTTATATGACGCAGCACCGTGGGATTACAAAAAAAAATTGTAGATAATACCGGAATAAAAGATAAAGGCTATGATAGAATGGTATGTCCTGTTCAGTTTTAGTCACGTGGTGCATTGACGTCATTTTGTCAGTTTTGATAGGATTCAATAAAGCTCAGTCACATCAGTTTAAAATGCCACAGAATACCGATGAGTTACTATAGAAACTGAACGTGATTTTAAACTTGGTAGGTTTTGAGAGGCTAGGATAAAGTCTACAGGCATTGAAATAAAATATTTGACGATCTATCATAAGCTATTGTTATTCTGTTCTCTACCTACAGTCCGCAAGCCGCAACGACGATTCATAATATTATTATGTATCTTCTATAACATGAATAGTTATGTAGATGAGTTTACAGTGCCACCAACGTAACTGTTCAGTACCTCTACCATGAGATGTCACAGTAAAATCGCCTGACTTTACTACAGTAGTTACGTAAATATTAGTATTGCAAATTTTAGTACCCAACTATCCGCTAGAGGCGCTGTACAAAATCTTCATACATTTTTTTAACTACAGACGCTAGCGAGTGTAGTAAATATAGTATAGTAAAAACTCATGGTAGAGCCACAGGTGGACAAAATTAGAACTACATTTCGCTGTCAGTTTCTGCTTATTGTTCGATTCAATTATGAAAAGTGCGAATAAAATGCTGTTATCTCTCAAAAATTATACGCAGGAAGCTATAGCAAATGTTTGTGTGATGAACATAAATATTTGTTCCATGTGTTACAAAGAAAAAAAAGGTAGGTACCTAAGTATATAAGTATTATATCAGCAATCTTGTTCCAATAGTACAAGCTTTGCTTAGTTTGGGACTAGAGTGTGATGTGTGAATGGTCCGTTAAAATTTATTTATATACAAGTTTTATTTTATATGAAAGAAGAGAATCGCCTGCGACACTAGCGACGTCAACTGAACAGATAAGATGGTAGGACTGTAGTTGAGTTTACACATGACATGACTGTTATGTACCTCTACCATGAGTTGTCTCAGTAAAATCGCCTGACTTTACTACAGTAGTTACGTCAATATTAGTACATATTACGAATTTTAGTACCCAACTATCCGCTAGAGGCGCTGTACAAATCTTCATACATTTCTTTTACTACAGACCCTAGCGAGTATAGTAAATATAGTATAGTAAAAACTCATGGTAGAGCCACTGTTATTTGTCACGGCTAATAGACACCTGAGATCGTTAGTAATATTATATTATGACTGAGAAGCATCATGGACAAGGTTGCAACCGAACACGGAGTATACGATTACATCGATCATTTGTTTTATGATGTGCGCTGGTATTTTGTGTATATTATATTGTAAACTCAAGTTCATGTGCACGATAGTAATTTGAGAGGAAGTTATTAGTTCCATGGTCAAAATTATAGTGTGTAAAAAATTCTGATGGTTTTTAAATTCAATATGAAAATAACTATTTTGTTTGAAGAGTCATAGAAAATGTGACTCAATTGTAAAGAAAGAGGAAAAATAACGTAAAGTCCCTCTGTTGTGTGTGACTGTCATGAGCCATGAGCCTAAATTACCACATTATAATTCAAATACAAAAAAATCGATAAACTTTAATATATAAGTACTTACTAGTATTACCTACTTATGTGATTTTCAATAGTCCATTTGTCAATCTATATAGTATAGTGAAACCTTGAAAATGCACTAACAATAAAATAAAATAAATATAAACAGAAGTAAACTAACTTAGCACGTACCTAATGCCTACTCATAGTCATAAATTCTTTATTCAGTAAAATCATAAGAATAATTTAGAATCGTTTTATAAATACATAGGCAATTCTAGGCGCCAGTTCCTCGCGACCAGAACCTATTCTCTCTATCATTATAAGTACTGAAACTCACGACTGATCCACTTCTTTGACATCTGAAGCCAAAAGAAAAAGACTGCGACAATAAGAAAGAGAATTAGCACAATATCTATTGTAAATCTTTCACTTCTAATGGACCCGTGACCCATGTGGGGCCGCAAAAAATAGGCGCCAAAATGAAAGGCACGAAACCGGATGCCTTGCTAACCCCATGCTATGCTACACAATTATTTAACTTTTATGTTTCTCGGTTTGTTATTAGTATTTGTATTTTATATTGTGTGAGGCAGTTTAAAAAAAAATGTTATAAAAACAGATGCCAAATTCGGTTATATTGGTCCTAAGCTTGAAAATGGCATAAAATTTATACTTATATAGAGTCTAACTTTGTAACTACGAAAGACCGTGGACCAGAGCGGGCCAGAAAAGCTCAATAGTTTTATCAAAGAGTCATCTTGTCACTGATAGGGTCAAATATGACAAAATGAAAATCAGCGCTATATCAACCAATGGTTTCTATAGCTTATGCTGAGTGGCTTTTTTACACTTCTTTTTAAATGTTTCAATGCCATATACATATAATACACTTATGTATAACGGTGTCATGGTGTAAATAAATATTTCTTTCAAAATACAAATGTCGTTGCTCTACATACAGAATAAATGCAAAATAATCAGTAGCGGAATATTTTGCGTGTCTAAACCACACTTTATCAGCTTTCAGTCCACCAAAGGAAACAAGGGTTTTATTGGATTTTATCTGTTTTTATCTGCACAGTGGCGCCAGACTGACATGTATTATACTATCAGTTTGGAGGTCGCATCCCTAGGTTTGCATCCTCTGCATCCTCTTGATGAAGTGCAAATATTTATCTACTTATCACTTTGCCGTTGATATTTGATTAGTGTCCGGTGGATTGAAAGAGCCTCCTCGTGGCGCACACCGGTAACAGCTAGGCACAGTAAAGCAGTGTCTAGTCTGGCTAATCTTTCCAACACGATGCTACTACAAAATACAGTTGTAGCATCGACACGATAAGAAGAAGGTGGATTAGACTTGAGATTGCTATGTGTTTTAACAAACTGTGACTGAAACTGTAACCTGGGAAGTGTCGATAGACATTTGACATAAATTGTCGATAAAATGAAGTAGGTAGAGCTTTTTTAATAAATCATAATTGTTGAAATTGGTTAAAAAATGCGACCTCTAGGCGAGAACAGGTACGAATCGCTCAGATAGGTGACATATATGTGACAGATGAAAAAGTTTTTTACTCAAACTTTATTACTTACAAACTTTTAGCTACATTGTATATTTAGGACAATAATCGGGAACACACAGAATATTTTAAAAAAGGTTTGCACATGTGGCTCTAATGGTGAAGCTATACAGGATTAGATCATCATCATCAACCTATATCAGTCCACTGCTGGACGTAGGTCTCTCCCAAGACGCGCCACTGAGCCCGGTCTTCGGCTCTTCTCATCCAGTTTTTGCCAGCTACACTCCGTAGATCGTCGCTCCATCTCGCCGGAGGGCGTCCTACACTACGCTTTCCTAAACGCGGTCTCCACTCCAGTATCCGTTTGCTCCAACGGTTGTCTGTTCTTCGGCAAACATGGCCGGCCCACTGCCACTTCAGCTTGCTAATTCTTTGAGCTATGTCGAACACTTTGGTTTTTTGACGAATAACTTCGTTGCGGATTCTGTTTCGCAAAGAAATTCCGAGCATAGCTCTCTCCATAGCGCGCTGAGCGACTTTCAGCTTGTGGACCAACCCCACTGTCAGTGTCCACGTTTCAGAAGCATAGGTCATAACGGGTAGGACGCACTGGTTGAAAACTTTCGTTTTCAAACATTGAGGGATGGATGACGAGAAGACTTGACGAAGTTTCCCAAACGCAGCCCAGCCGAGCTGAATTCTCCGGTCTAGCTCTCTCTCGAAGTTGTACCTAACCGCAGCGTCTGCCCGAGGTAGACATACTCCTGCACAACTTCGAGAGGCATTCCGGCAACGGTGATTGGCTCTGGGGTAATACGATCATTAATCATGATCTTTGTTTTATCCAAGTTCATGCCCAGGCCAATCCGTCGTGAGGAATCAGCAAGACTGTTCAGCATCTGTTGTAAATCCTGCAACGATTCTGCCAATATGACGATATCGTCAGCAAATCGCAAGTGTGAGATATACTCGCCATTGATGTTAATGCCCATTCCATTCCAACTCAGCGTCTTAAACAGATCTTCCAGCGCGCTCGTAAACAATTTGGGAGATATGACATCTCCTTGTCTTACTCCGCGGCGCAGCTGGATAGGTTTAGACTGCTGGTTCTGGACTTGGACAGACATAGTGGCATCATCGTATAGGCATCTCAACACTTCGATGTATCGCCAATCAACCTGGCATCGTTGCAGAGATTGCAGAACAGCCCAGGTTTCAACAGAGTCAAAGGCTTTCTCATAGTCCACAAACGCTAGGCACAATGGCTGATTATACTCTTCGGACTTCTGTATAATCTGTCGCATTGTGTGAATGTGGTCTATGGTGCCAAATCCTCTGCTAAACCCAGCCTGCTCCGGAGTTTGAAATTCATCAAGTCTTCGCGCAAGACGGTTCGAAATAACTCTGGAAAACAGTTTGTAGACATGGCTCAAGAGTGAAATCGGTCTGTAGTTTTTCAATAAAGCTTTATTGCCTTTCTTGAAAAACATGATAACCACACTCTTGCTCCATGCCTTTGGAGTTCTCCCATGGTCCAGGACGGATTGAAAAACACGTTGGACCTCCCTCAGGACTGGTGAACTACCTGCCTTTAGGAGTTCCGACGTGATTCCGTCTTCCCCTGGGGCTTTTCCATTTTTCAACTGTCTCAGAGCCACTTCGATTTCGTCTAGGCTGATCTCTGGGAGATCTTCGGTGTAGTGGCGGGTTAATGTGGCTCTAACATCCTCATTGCTGGATCCCGGACACGAAACTTGCGAGGCGTACAATCGGCCATAAAAGTCTTCGATCTCAGCCAGAACTTCCGGCTTGGACACGACGGTATCACCCCTAGATGTCGTGAGCTGCGTCAGATGGCTCCTACCAAGTTGCTGCACAAACACTTTGGACCCCCGATTTTGCTCAATTGCTCGTTCAATACGAAGCGTATTAGATAATAAAATAATATTCACTAATGTAAATGACTGACTAAATGCTGGCAACACCGAAGTCTGATCTTATAAGTTTTTAGATATAAGTGATGTTATTAATACAATCTGTACTTGACAGGCAGTTCGTGGTATAATAATGACAAAAAATTCAAAAGCGACAAGAAAACTAGTTAATGTTTGAAGCGCTGTAAGAGTTGAAACTGTAAAAAAGGCAGCTCTGGCAACACAATCAACATTTGACATCTTAACCGTTTGAACTAAACTAATTTCTAGTAAGTTAGTACTGGGTCCAGATTGTCTTAAATTTTTGGAAATTTTCGCTGGTGAACATTAGCTGAGCCCGTAGTCCGAAGGTGCATTTTAAAACTCCCTACTCTCGAGCCGACAGTCGTCTCTCGGATAGCCATACAAAAATGTATGGACATCCGAGAGACGACTATCGGCTCGAGAGTAGGGAGTTTTAAAATGCGTCTTCGGACTAAGGGTTCTGAGGGCTTAGTCCGAGCCTGCATTTTAAAACTCCCTACTCTCGAGCCGAGAGTCGTCTCTCGGATGTCCTTATATTTTTGTAAGAAGTAGAGAGAGAGATCCGAGAGACGACTCTCGGCTCAAGAGTAGGGAGTTTTAAAATGCAAGCTCGGACTAAGCCCTCTGCTTATACGAACCGTTTACGTTACTATTTAGTATGATCGGGGCCCTGGTTTAGTTTGCTGCGTTGTTTAGCTTTAGCATTAGTTAGGGTGAAGCATAGAGGGTGGCAACATTTACGACGGATTTTAATTGCCCTCCTTAAATTTAAGCTCGTAAAAGTTTTACGATTCACAATGAGATGTTTACGATGACCATATTTCATTCTATTATGATGTTTATCATTATGTAACTTTAATTTATCTATTGTAATATGGAATTATTTTTCTTAAAAACCGTTACGTGTAGGTAGATAAAGCAAAATTGTAAATATAATAATCCGTTGTAAAAATCACGACTGTTGTTTCGATTTTGAACTCTAATATCAGAATAATTAAAGTAGTAAACTTTATTTCAAATAGAAATAAATGCTGACGGTCTTCGAATCAAAATAAATCTCAAAAAAAGTTAGAGACATCAAGTCTTGGTAAAGTCTCGAACATAAATTAAGTATACTAAAATCTTGCATTACGAGAAAATCTTTCTTTTTACACTTTTTCCTTTCTTTTTATACTACACTATGATGCGAGCGACAGTGTAGCGCGTTTGGAAAAATCTGTTAATATGGACACAAACGTATCGAAAATAAAAACAACAAAAGTACGATGGAACCATCAGAATATTTTACAAATCAATCTTTCTAAGCTCTTTTTAATAAAAAAACATTCGTTGACATTCGAAACTACCGACCCATATCCGAGAAAAGAAAACAAGAGATAAATCATCTAAAGATTATAAAAAATGTTTCTAGGAGGTGCTAATCGATCCGATGCATTTTTCGGGCTACCTGATTTTTAAAAGTAATTTTAAATAACTTTGATTTGAATCGGAGTTTGGAAAAAAACAAATGTTTGGATGAATTATAAAAGATAATAATAAGTGTCAATTAAATTAAACTTGAAAGGTTTTAAAAAAAATTTAGGTTATAATATAAATAAACTGATTTATTAAAATAATTTATAAACGACTTCTTTTTGTAAGAATTAAATAAATAAAAAACTGTTGCGGAAACTATTTTTCTAAATTCTTTGAAATATTCAAATACTTTTACAATCAAATCAAACTCAAATAAAATTTATTCAATAAAATCACAAGGATCACTTTTACTTACATAAAAATCTTAATAAGACAGTTAAAAAGTTAAATTTAGATACACCATGTTTGATGACTTCCAAGAATCGTCATCAGAAGATGGGACTTCACACCTAACTGCACATCAATCTTTTTAAAAAACAAATAATTTCTCTCAGATCTTTCTTGGAAAGATTCACTGACATTATCGCGACATTTGACAGTTTTTTGATTACAACACAAAAACAGATATAGAACTCTATGTCATTGATATAAAGTTCATTTTTACATAATAAAGGGTAATGCGTACGTGATTTCTCGTAGTTTTAAGGACTGTCCTTGGGAATTTCGTCCCCTTTCAGTCCGTATCTTAAACACAATAAACATGCTTTTAAAATCTTAAGAATGCGGTTTTTCGAGGATCATAAAATTTTCATCCCCTAAATGTATTATATTTTATTTTATTACAGATGTTAATCACGACCTTTACATTTAAAACGATAAAAGTCAAAACTTTATTGCCGAACTTTGATACCGTTTACAGAAGAAAAAATAGGCGTAAAGGTCAGAATAAGATAAATAAAAAATATGGACATTTCATTACATCTAGTATACCAAACTTGGTAAAGTTCTGTGGGAACCAGATGGCTGATAGAATATTTACTTATATAGTTTCTTATTTAATAAATACATAGACATCTTATCAGGATAACAAGAGGTATAATTTAATATTGAATTAATATAATTTATACCTTTTTATATACCTTTTAAATATACTTACCTCTTGTTAATTTAATTAACATGAGGTATAATCAAATTACAGTGACATTTAAGATACACTGCCCGTCAATATCAGCTTTACTGTCGAACGTTGCAGCATTATCGCGCAGTGTATCTTAAATACGTTACGTTTACGATTGTCACATTTATTCGTGACAGGGTTAGGGTATGAGACCCTTATTAAATCTTTTTTGTGGACTCAAGTTGTTGATTAAAATGTTGTCTCAAATTCTGAGATTAAATTATCACATTCTTCGCTGTTGCCATTAATCAGTATGCACAAGACGTGTGATGCCAAAGGGTTACTTATGTAGCCACCACAGCTTCTTTCAACACTACCTAACAATACAAATTAAATTGCCAAGCTGATATGCACTTTATCTCGTTGAAATAAGGTCTAGAGAAGACGATAGTTCGTCCTTCAAGATGAATTACATCAAACCTATACAACATTAAATTGCCAAACCAAAGTATACCTTATCTCGTTGAAATAAGATAGAGAAGATGAGGTTTGTTCATTTTAATTCCAGTTGCTTATTCAGATGTCTCCCCTCAGTTCAGTGGCGGTAGCTTCATACAAGCCGAAAAGCCGGGCTTGCCTTACTTCAAAGACTAGTAGGATGCCACGCATCTCTACTTCAAATTCCAAACCTACTGAAAACATCGACTGCCATACTAACGTATTTTTAAATTTTCGCGCGCCAATTCTTTCACTTCATTACTGTTTATGTACATAACTAGTTATGGATATCGAACGCGCCGAAATCCTACTAAATAAAATAGCAACGTGAACCGCGCAGCGCGCGCGCGGGCTCATGCATCTCGCTCGCACTCGTGGGCTTGCAACGGGGCTTTGCGGGCGCATATGTCTGTTTCGTTCTAACCTATGCAAAAGTGCTATGAGTTACTTATCTACCTCTGTATTTAATTGTATAGCAATTTGGTCAATTTGTATGGAGCGCTAAGCCCGGCTTTCAATATGAAGTTTGTCACAAACTAGGGTCACGCACGAAGTTCAGTTCGTACTAGAAAACTCTTTGTTTACATTTTGTCATTTTTGTCTTTGATAGATACGTTTTGGATTTTCATTGTAACATTTCTAACTTTCGTGATTTGTGTGAGATATTGAGTTCAAAATGAGTGCAGATATAGATCATATTGTTTCTTGTGAGGATGTGAAAGTTCTAATAATCGAGAAAATGGTGAAATATTTGTATTTCACGGAGAATAACCAAACTTACACCGGAATTGTAACTAAATATCACGAACAAGTTTTTGAAGAGTTAATAAATTAGTGTAGGTACTAATTGGCTAGGATGGATTGGTGGTTGTATTAAGTCCAATAATAAAATTCGATTACCTAACTTTCAGTCCAGTAAAAAAAGTCAGTACCTACCTACATGCTCCTTCAGAATAC
The DNA here is from genome assembly GCA_932527185.1 of Ecliptopera silaceata. Lineage (NCBI taxonomy): Eukaryota > Metazoa > Arthropoda > Insecta > Lepidoptera > Geometridae > Ecliptopera > Ecliptopera silaceata. Next base: position 2,957,799 of record OW052207.1, on the reverse strand, counting down.
CTAGAGTCTGTCAAGCGAAAGATGGCCCTGATAAATCGCGGCAAATTCAAAAACTATTAGTATGGCAATACATTAAATAATAGGATAACTTGGAATTACATAATTTGATACTTTGATATTATTCTAAATAAATATACTTACATAATTTTTGATGATGATTATGAATAAGTAGATGATATACTATTGCCATACTAATAGTTTTTGAATTTGCCGCGATTTATCAGGGCCATCTTTCGCTTGACAGACTCTATCTGTTAAAACTCGCCGACGGTAATTACCTACTGAAGAGGAGAATTTTAAGGGATTTATTTATGAATGTAAAATCTAATCATAAACATGAAACGTATGTCGGGCTTGCCCTATTCTCAAGCACTAGGCACGCCACTGCCTCAGTTCATAAATTAAGATTACAGGATTAAGTCATAATCTTTGAAAGGAATCTGGATTTTTTGTATGGAATATGTCTTAACCAAGAAGCTGGTTTGTACTTGTGTATATTGTGGTACATGACTGTACTAATAAATCAGAAGCAAAGCTATAGGTATCATCATCATCATCATCATCGACCTATATCAGTCCACTGCTGGACGTAGGTCTCTCCCAAGACGCGCCACTGAGCCGCTGAGCACTATAGGTATACTATGTGGTAATAGAATACTTACTTATTTTCTAGTACAATTGAACAGTCGTCGAAATAAATGTACAAAATGTATCAAAATGTCTGGAAGAGATCGCTTTTAGCGATAAGATCGCCAATTGTAGGTACATTTTGTTAAATTTTTTGTTATTTGGTTAAAATAAAATGCGCCCTCTCAGGGTACATGAGTATACAATTTGCTACCTAAAACACAGCTGTATTCTAATAAATACAATAAATGAATAAAATAAAAGTATTTTCATTTCAATTCATTTCAAAATTTTTCATTGATACAAACGAAAGCCAGGTAAAAACGATCAATATTCGTCAGAGTTCAGTGATCTAGAAATGTAACATGATTATGAAGAACGGCCTCAACTAGCTCGAACCGAAGGTGTAACTAGGTTAGTGGCTTTGTGTAATTAGTAAGCATCGACCATGGTTGGGGTGACACGAAACTACATGTACTTGGTATATTTTAGCGTACTAATTAATTATTTCCTTAACAACCTGCAAAAATATTATTATTTTAATGGTAATCATTCAGTATCAAATATAACAACCGATCTATGTACGAGTATTCGAGTATCTATTACAAAACAAACAAAACTTACGACTATAACCTACAGTGTTTACAACATAATATATACCTACAAATTTATAAAATACCTAAGTATATAATAAACAGTTGAGCTATCTGCAGACAGTTTCAAACTATCTAAAGATAGCTAACCTGTTCATTACTAATTAATTTAATTATTAGTAGATAGCTAATATTGTTATTTTAAATATTTCTAAACAGTAGGTACTGGATAACCCTAAATTATAAGAGAAACAACATTTCGCAAGCTTGAAATATACCTAAGTATATATTTTGGTGATAGTTTTTATAATCTGAGTTTACAGGCTTGTTTTGTATAATCAAAGCATAAAAATATTGAACTTTTATTTATAGAGCCTATCCATTCATGTGTAATACTATGCCTCATTTCATGTTCAAAGGTTTCTGCTCCAAAACGCAATTTTATTACACGGACTGAACACAGTTTATTATTTATTTATTAATAACAATCAGCACAATTTAAAATACCTACTATACAAAATGTTTAAGCAAGTAAAGTAGCTATGGAGCAGTATAATTTGATTTAATTTAAAATGAACTAAATAAGATGGAAATTCTATATAATAGTTGCCTATGATAATGATAAATCTCACAAAAGGCTCTGAGGTTGTCTTCTTGTCTATAACGTCAAAAATACTTAATAAGCAACTTAATAAAAACTATAACTATAAAAAACTTAATAAAAACTTGAAAAAATACTAAATAACCCTGGGGCCATAGTCAAGAAGTCAGTCAAGCATTTTTGATGTCTGGTCAAAAATGCACATAAATATTTATTTACGTTCTTTTAAGAACAAGAATCATTAATATATTTTTTATTTTATTACTAAGTATAAAATTTATATTTTTTTTAATTTTATTACTAAGTATAAATAATTTTTGAAGATGCCCCAGACATCAAAAATGCTTTATGGAGCTTAGCTGACTTCTTGACTATGGCCCCAGAAATAAGCATATTTGATGTCTGGGACTATAGTCAAGAGGCAAAAATTGTTGATGACTTTACCTTACTATATCTAATAACCACTACAGTAAACTAACTAAAAGTACTCTAGAACAATGACAAAACAATTCTGCATTTGCTCTAATAACACAGTTACACAAAAGGTCACAGGTGGGTGCGTCTTCGTACCGTACCACCCGAAATTACGTACTGTCGTTGACATACTTTCAATTGTAACTTACAAACAAACAATGCTTCGAAAGTACGAGCATAGTAGTTACATAAAAGTTTATTTTGTAAAATCACAAGAATCATTTAGAATCGTCTTATATGCTAGGTGATTCTAGGTGCCAGTTCCACGCGACTGAAACACGTGATCGGTTCAGATTATGAAGCTATGATAGATTTATAAACTTGTATGCCAATGTGAATCAGATAAAGCAATGATCATGCTTTGTTTTATAGAAAAAACCATGTGGCCAGGTACCTTGAACTTGATTTCCAGGTTTTTATCAACTACATCACTACAACTATGTACTTATATCACTTCTTATTTACAAACTTAATTTAAAATGACTGTTTTTGTGTTGACACGCAAGAAGAAAAAGCTAATTTTCAAATATTTCAGTGTCATATTTTAAAAAACAAAATCATTTCCTGAAAAAAAAGTTATTTAGAATAACTTTGCAGGTTCTTAAAATCATTTAAGTATTGATTTTTTTAGATATAAAAATAATTGATTCCCAATATTTATATCCAATTTCCGTTCCTATTTATTTATCCAGGATACTTATAAGGAATTTAAATTAAATCTCACCACAAATATTAATTTATGTATCTTATCGCTTCATCTACTAATTTCATGAATAACAAAGTAAACGTTGAATATTCATCAGCCTGACAAAGGCGAGCTTTTAATATAAGATTTACTATCAAAGATTTTAATCTCTCTTAATTATAATCTCCGTTACTTGAAATTTAATCAACTGTAAGCTTTTTATTAATAAGGATCCCGTCCTTTGATGGGATATAACTGATAATAGATTTTTATATTCACTAAGCTTAATGGTTATAAACTTATAAATAATTTAACACGATTAACATTGTTTAGTGTGAATCTAACTATTATTTCTTCTAGTCTATAAATAAATAATAAATAATGCTGAACAATGCACACAACATCATCTAGCCTTAAGCTAAGCAGAGCTTGTGTTGTGTACTAGAAGACTGACATACTTAATACAATATATTACAAAGATATATATTTTTATTATACATATAAAATACCCAGAACACCCGGAATAAATATTTGCAGATGGTACAAACATTTATCCCAAGGCGGGAACCTTATATGGATTTTGTGAATTTAGAATTTCTTACCTAGCTACTTCATTGTAGATAAAGGTCTCTAGGCAAGACAAATAGTGTCTGAAATACTGGATGAGAGCCAGGAACTTAACTACAGATGAAACCAGTTAAACATTCGAGTCCAATTTTGCACATCCCACCAGTCTGTTTGACTCACCATGTGACACATTTGGGCCAAAGATATCGCCAAGTGCATTGCATACAAGCATGACTCTGCCTGTAGGCTTACATTGCGGTTTTGCTTAAAGCTCGTAAAACACAGTTGAAGGAAAAGCAGCAGTGTATAATGCGATAGTACACGCCGATGGCCTGAAAACAAAGTCCTTCGTTGCTGGGGAGAACCGAATGGGACGCACCACGCGTCGAGTTATTTTTGAACTTTATCTTTTCTATATTAGTCATTGTAGTACTTATACCATGTGTTTTGAATTATAATAATATGTTATGGTTTGATTAATGAGTAAAGAGCCATAAATTCATTCGTTTTCAACTGGATATTATATTTATCAAACATGATAGAGCAAGTCGATGACACTACCTAATGTTCAGTGATACTTCAAGTTATACCAAAGTTATAGTAGAGTTTTTTATATTTATCAAACATGCTAGAACAAGTCGATGACCCAACCTGATATAATACGGTGTAACAGTACATTGCCTTACTAAGCACGTTCTCCGAGGACGTGTCGTGTGATGCAATACACCGCGTCCGACACTGAGACATAAAAGTATCAAGTCTCATAAGGGTATGTAATAATAATAACATCAGTACCAGTACCCTTCAAACAAAAACACAGCAATACTTAGGGTGTCTGGAAGAGATCGCTCGCGATATCGCCACCCACACTTAACATAATTTTTTGTAAACTTTGTCCAATCTGAAGTATCTTCTTGGTGTAAGTATCTATCTAATGCAAACATCACTTTTTAACGGCAGAAATAAATACGGTGATAATACATCCACGGAACAGCTCTTTCACACAAAACACTAGCACAAAAAACTCTAATACTACATGGCGTTATAGAATACACAGAATACACTACAAAAACAAAAGCTAGCTGCTAAATGTCACAGACGCAAATAAGTCCATACAGTTGCCAACTCTAAAGTCTGCATTTATAAATGTATCAATTACAAGCAGTGGCGTAGTCCAGAGCGAAAACAAGATATAGAAATGAACATCAGCAGTTAATCAACAGACAGACATCCTTTTATTATGTCTGGCATCTAACTGTCATGTCAACTCATACTTGCATAGAACTATCATGTTACTCTACAGTTAAGACAGTATCATGAAGATGTGAAGAATGGGTAGTATAATGAAGTACCTACATTACTCATTACATTCATGATGAGCAAAAAGGAAAGGGCAAAACTATGAACACAGAATTGTGAGCTTTGCTCTATTAGCGTGAGTCAGCGTAGTCCACTTCTTCTTCTTTTATAGTTGTCACTGAATAATAATCTTTTAAATCAGCCTCGCCAAGTTGCTGTATTTTAGTTAATATTGAAATGAGTTATCAGATGACGTATATTTGACTTTTTTTTTAGTTTTACAACTTGCAAATGCTAAGTCAAGGCCATTGTGTAACGCTTTAATATTTTTAGTTCTATTTAAAAATGTTCTGTTTCATTTGCTTATCTATCAAAAAAATATAAGTATTTTATCAGAAATCTAGTTCACATCGTACCAGCTTTGCTTAGTTTGTTATTAGAATGTGTGTGATGTGTGAAATGTCCATGAATAGAAAAACAAAATTTTTAATTAGCAAATAAACACTTTCATTTGATTTGACTTTGCGGCTCCGATTCCGAATACTTAAACACAGCTAGCAATAGTTCAAATTCTGATTGGGGGAATAAGATCTGCACAGCTAGCACTTTGAACAGCACCGTAAATGACGCAAAATTGTCATCATCCATTACTTTCTTTAATTTGAAAGATCCAAAAGGATAGAAATCAACCCTCATCAGTCATCAGCAATTAATCAAGAGAGACGAAGACAGTTCTCTTATTATGTCTGGCATCGGGTTGTTTGTCTGTCACGCCAATTGCGCGGGCGTCGGTAACATTTAACTGTTAACCCCTCTTGTCCAATTAAAGAGTTGTCTTGTTAATTAGTTAAAGTTAGGAGTTCGGTTTTGCTTGGAAGAGTTATGTTTAATTGTTACTTTGAGTGAGGAACTTTACTGAACGCGAACTGAAACTTTTTGAGCCTTTTACTAAAATAAACGGTGTTTTATAAGTTTGAGGTTTTCGGATGTATATAATGTTGTTTTTGATGAAAATATTTTACTGTTTTGTAAAGTGGATTAAACTGATAACAGAGGATAAAATCCTTTAATAAATATAATTTATCAAAAAAGGATATATTGTTGGGTTTTCATTTTGAAAGATAATAAAATATATATACCTACGTTAAACCTCGATAACGTTTCAAATTTAGCCGAATATTATGAAAATTGCAAAATATGTTTTAAAGAACAAACCAAAAATATTTTTACTGTTATAGGTTTAGGGTCTACGAATAAACAAAATCTACGAAATGGATTTATAATCACTAATAACAATAATAATTTCAAAACTATATTTTTTACTTGAATAGTTAGATCACGTAACGTCCTTCGAATCCCGGCCCACGACAGATACGTGAGCTCAGGCACAATGAGACAACAATCGGATTTTTTTTAAAACCGTCGTTATGGAAATCGGACAAAAAACCTAACACGTGTTACGACAATAGCGAACTGTACTGTAACTTTGCAAGTGTACATTAATTGGTGAAGTGTATATAAATATTTGTTCTCTGGGTATATAAGTATTCTATCAGCAATCTAGTTCCCATAGTACAAGCTCTGCTTAGTTTGGGACTAGAGTAAAATGTCAATGAATATTTATTATTTATTTATTTATAATGAGTACTTTTAGTATAACATACAAAATTAATTAATTAGGTACCAAAATAATATATCTATAACATCTATCTATTTATCGTCTATTTTTCAACTTGGCTTAAATATTGACTTAATTAAACATATAAAACTCTTTTAGAGAGGTTTTAATTGGTTTCATTTCGTAAAAACTAATTTCATTTGTAACTTATTTAATACAGAATTAAATTCAATATAAAACCTACTAGCGATAATGACGATAAGTTTACTTATACAAAAAAAAAACAAAATCCTCAAAGAACTTTTTTCTTATATTGTCAAGTCAATAACAAGGCAGATTTTTTGTTATTTTTTGAATAGAGCAGTATAGTAGCTAAGTGTAAATAACGAGCAATAGTTGTCACACACGGTAATTTGTTTCTCAAAGATTACATAGAAAGTAGGATTGCGACACCAAGGTGAACAGTGACCACTTTCTGTGGTTGTTCTGTTGACACCCAGTTTCAGAAAAACGGTGATCAAATAATAACGGAAATTACGCATATGGGTCTGCTCAAGCCGACTAAAGAGGATCTATTTCCTAGAACATATCACATCACATACATCAGTATGTTTAAGCTATTGCATAGCTTCTATCGCGGGCCTTGAGCGTGGAGACCGAATCCAGAAATTCCGTAACGAAAATAACCTAACACTGCGCATGCGTAATCCAGCAAAAAATGCTATGCAATAGCTTTACCGCGGCAGTCCCCGAGTGTCTTTTTTTTACTGAAATGATTAATACCGATTTCAATCGTTGTACAAAAAAATAAACAATTTGATTTAAGCATCCTCTTTTGAAATATAAAATAAAATGGCGGACGCCGTTATCATGTGACAGTTATAAAAACTATTTCCTAACCTAGAAGTAACATTCAATGTCATATAAATACCGGATTATGAATAATATTCTTTGGAAAATTATGTTTAAACTTTCACTTGAAAAACACTTAACTTTTGTGCTTTCTGATCGGATTCAAGGTAAATGTCAAATGATGTAATCTACCCACAACTGGCTACGGCACTCATACATTTGTTTTTTTTTGTAACATATATAAAGCAATGCTTAGTTTAAAAAATAAATATTTAAAAATGTGAAGATTCTCTATGATGACTTTTCATATTTTTATATTTATAAAGGTTGCCTTGAAGAGATCGCTATTGAGCGATAAGGCCTCCAATTGTGCATTTAAGCTCAAACTATTGTTCTTCTTATCAAATTTATTTTTTGGGTGTAATTTGTGTACAATAAAGCGTTTTTCATTCATTCATTCATTATTTTTTAAAGATGTCGACCGGTCACCAGAAACGGTCACGCGACTTTTCTTTCACGGTAATATCTAGGATATAATTTAGTTTTATTAATATTTTGAGGAAAGAGCTAAATTCTAATTTATCACTAATTATTATTTATTTCCTTTATTTATTTATCTCTTTTGCATAAAAAAAAAATCTTATTGGAAACAAGACCCACAGATATCTAATAAATACAAAAAACGTAAAAACTTTTTTATCTGTGGTGGGTGAGTGATTTATTTTATGAACACCCTTTTTCCAAAGTTCCTCCTAAAATAACGTACTTTGGTTCGATTTCAAGTAATCTGTTTGTTTTAAATATTTAAAATCAATATTGTTGTGCCCAAAGCAAACGGAAAACCCAAATCCTTCGCACTTACTTAAAACAACCACCTTTTTTACCATAAAGAAGAGATAATTACTCATGTTTAGATTCGATTAGAAACATGTGTGAACATAAATAATTTGTTCTGTGTCTGAGTCTTTTAATGTATTCTTTGTTAATTTTTTATCCATTGAGTCCCACTGCTGACCAAAGATCTCATAATATGGACATATTATATAATTGTATAGACATGGTATATCTATAGATATAGTTTTAAAAATGTCTTTATATTATTGAAAAATAATACAAAATATAAGTCATATTCCCAAAAAAATATAACTTTAATTGTACAAACTAGAGCTCAAAATCTGAGGCATAACACCGACCGACTTAGGGTAATTACACACGCCACTACCAACCAACCATTATAATAATATTATTATCATTATAACCCGTTACAAGACAGTGTGGTCGAATATGGCCAATCGGCGTTTGCATAGATTGCTTACTGCTAACGACACGACATCTTTGCGATATCGTCAGATTTTTTTTATCAAATCACTTATGTTCAATGCATAATTACAGTGCATAGGTTTAATTAAAAAAAAACATTACAGTCGCCTACTCTACATATTATTTGAATAGTTTTTTTATGAATTTGTTACTGATATATTTATGTATACACACGTCGAGAGTAAAATCTAGTTCGGCTGGTTAAGAACATCACACTAATATCCATTATGGTGATTAGATTAATTTTAGAGACAGATATGGATTTTTTGATTCGCTCTTAGATGCTCAATTTATTTATTTTTTATTACACGCAATTTTATAAAAAAACAGCAAAAACTGTGTATCTAAACTTGATTAATTTATATGCATCTTGAGTCAAACATGTTTATTCTCTATATCTTGAATCAAACATGTTTATTCTTCGATATCGTTTGGGTATCGTATCAGCATCGTATCGGTATCAGTGTGTTACAGTCAATAGTAGCCAGTATTGCATTCTAGGTATATCGGTCGTGGTTGATTGCAAACCAGAATAGGTGCTTATTTTATTGAGGTCTCAAGAAATTACTCGGTTATGTTGTATCTGGTTTTTGTTTTTATTTTTTAACTTAAAGCTTTAACCTATTTTTTTTAAACCAAAAATATTTTTTTAGTAAATTTAATGACAAAAGACTTTAATTTAAAATTTGACGGCAACTTACTTTTTGATATACAATTACTGATTTAAGCCATTTGAAAAATATTTCGGGTTGAATCGAAAATTAGTTTAAAATTAGATACGTAGTAACTCTCTCATAAACTTACATCTTTGCTAATATATTCAGATTGCCAGTGTATAAATATTTCATATTGCCAAGTTTTTTCTACGGTGGAGGATAGTGTCCAACCAAATTAGATCTAGCCAAAATGGGACTTTAATTTTTTTAATTAAATAATGAAATAAAATATATCAGTTTTGAATGTAACTATATTATCGAATAAAAAATAACTTATCTTATACTTAGTTTAATATTTCGTTTCTAGTGTCGCGCCGGTTCGGTCATATCTACTTACTCTAAGCTGGAACTACGCTTAATGAATATTAATGTAGCCTTGTACCGATGATATATTGTTAACCACATTCCACAACTAATTGATTGATACCAAAATGTTAATCCTTTGTTATTGTTATAGTATTGACATAAATAAATATTTAATTTATTTATAATCTGATTTCAATGTTGCTGTGTAAGTCACAGCAACTAATCAAAGGTAAATAATATACAGAGCGTAAAAAAATTAAAACGATTTTTCAATTACATTATAATAATAAATTAACGTTATGAAATACATAGTAACTTAACGATAATCAGTGTTGGGTTTTACTATGTATTCTTTACCTATATATTTAACAAAAAAAGTACGTACCTACTATGTAAATATTCTATTAGCAATCTAGTTCCCGTATCCCGTAGTAGTGCAGCTCTGCTTAGTTTGGGACTAGAGTGTGATGTGTGAATTTTCCGTGAATATTTATTTATTATTATTTTTAATGACACGTAATTATAATATTATTATAATTACTTAAGTATTCATTTACAGACAGAAAAAACATATCGTTGTAATAATTAAATATTAAGTAAACCATATAATAAATTATAATACAAGTAAAGATACAAGACGTGGAATAAAATGCAGTTTAAAACATCATCTACATCTATACATCTGTATAAATAAACGTTTGTTTACGATACTCCACGTGCCTTCAAGGACGTTGATTTCACACGAATACTCTGTAGATTCGCAGAATATTTTTTTTGTAATATAAAACTTGGCTAGGCACTGAATACAGAGTAGGCACTTTTAAGAATAAGAATAATTTATTGTAAAACTGTGTACCTACATTAAGTATTTGCTTAGCGTGGAGCAGACTCAGAATACCTATTTAATAGTTACACGCGCCAATACTAGGTAGCAAATATTTATTTATTTATTTTATTATATTATTACGTATAAACCTAAATATAAAGATATCTACATATTATTATTGTATAATTAAGTAATAAGATCATAGATAGAGTATATAATGTGCATATTGATAGTCTAATGTAAACGTATATAACTATTTCTTGTCGATGACGATTTTAGTCGGATTTGTTCATTTTTAACCGATTTCAAAAAAGGAGGAGGTTCTCAATTCTATAGAAAGATGTATTTTGTATGTATGATTTATTTGTTAAACATGTTTATCTAGTCAAAATATGTTATAAGTATACCAATAGTTCATTATTGTTGAGATTGTTTTACCAAAAAGTAAAAATATATTTCAGAGAAAAAAAGTGTAAAAAGATCGACTTCCATCGTCATTTCGCTACGATTTGTGGTTATAACCACATGTTCACCTACACCCTTATCTACATCGTATCTAGACATAGGTAGAAACTTGAAGTTCTACAATTTCATATGTAGTTTATATCCTTGTATGAATAGCACTTGTTTTTACATATCAAGTCGATCTCGTAGTAAAATTAATGTGGGATTGCGAAAATGATCTTTGAAAATGAACTTTAAGTAGTGTAAGTATGGTTTATAATAACTTTCTGGTTTTAAATAGGTTGAAGTCGTATTAGTTGCAGCACGTTCACATATATTTTGTTTTCTTTATATAAACAGAGTGATCCGGTGATCTCACCAAGTAAAAGTAGTTTATAACCTTAGAGTTTTTTTTAGTTATAATTATAACTAGCTGTCTCGGCGAACTCTGTTTCGCCTTAAAGACAATAAATAAGCAGATTTGTGAATTTATTACATATTAGATAAATATTATCCTATGTCCGTCTCCTGGCTGTAAGCTACCAATCCACCAATTTTCGGCCATATCGGTACAGCCGTTCTTGAGTTATAAATAGTGGAACTAACACGGCTTTCTTTTGTAGTATTTTTCTTTATTCCAAGGCGGGAATAGAACCCGCAACCTTCCGCGTCGCAGGCGGACCTTCGCCCGCCGCGCCACATCGGTCGTCTTTCGGATACTAGTGTTTTGTAAATAAATGCCATTATTCTAATATTTGTGATGTTGTTTTTGTGGATAAAGCACTTTAAAATAAAAAATATGTGTATAGCATTTAATCGTTAAAAGTCATTATCATCATCAACCTATATTAGTCCACTGCTGGACGTAGGTCTCTCCCAAGACGCGCCACTGAGCCCGGTCTTTGGCCCTTCTCATGTTGTGTTTGCCAGCTACACTCCGCAGATCGTCGCTCCATCTCGCCGGAGGGCGTTCTACACTACGCTTGCCTAAACGTGGTCTCCACTCTAGTATCCGTTTGCTCCAACGGTTGTCGGTTCTTCGGCAAACATGGCCGGCCCACTGCCACTTAAAAGTCCCGTCTTCGAAACATGTAACCGGGTTTTGTAACTGCACAGATTAAAAATTACATAAGATAATCCAATTGCAATAACGTGCTCTAGATTTCTACCTCTCTCTTAATTTGGTTTAAGAATTAACTCTTAAAAGTGGATTTTTGTTTACAAATTCATCGACATTTTTTAGATATAACATCTATACTTATATTTAGTTATAAACATAGTAATTAGTTATATTTTTATCCAGTCACTCATTTTTAGTCCGTGACGAAAAATTTATTATCATTTATGAATATGTTTGTATTTCAAAAAGCTTTTCAGAATTGTATTTTTAGACATTGCCGATTTTTAGATAGTGTCCTTGTGAAAACAGGTTTATCACAAATGTATGGTATGTATTTACAAAAAAAAAAGTGTATATAACTATTCTATCAGCAGTCTAGAAGTACTTAATTTAGTTTAATAGTATTTTTTTGTAAGAAGGTTCAAAAAAACGGTAGGTACCAGGCCGTAAGTTTCTTGCTCGTTCTTCTAGGCTCTGGTCCGTGGAACTGGCACCTAGAATCACCTAGTATGTAAGACGATTCTAAATGATCCTTGTGATTTTACTGAATAAAGCATTTTTGACTTTGACTCTAGTACAAAAGCTGGGACTAAAGTGTGTTGTGTTAAATGTCCGTTATGTCCGTGAATATTGATTTAGATAATAAATTACTGGTGATAATAATAGCACCATTATGTATTTGTAATTAAACCTATCAAGTGTAAAAACTAGACCCTGCCCGACTTTTTAAAACACGTTTGTAAACTGTTACATTACATTTTGTATGGATTTGCGTGTATTCAAGGAACTTACATAAACATTACTTGATTGTTATAGAGCAAGAATACAAGTTTACTTGCGTGTGTAAGATTGCATTGTATCCAATAATTTTCTTGTTATCGGTAGATCACGCATTGATAAGTATAGTATCGATTAGTACGACTACCCTAGATGCATTTATAATAAACATACATAACACTTAGACAAAATGCAAGTAAAACATACTTTCGATGCATTTTGTCTAAGTGTACCTAAAATATGTTTAAGACAGTAGATTTAAATCTTTCAAAAAATCTGTCTATTTTATTACTTGCAATTTTGAGATAAATATCGGATTATGAGTGAAATAAAATATTGAATGAATGAATGAATAAATGAACTTTTTATAATAAAAACCAGTGCGTTTGAGGCAACAAGAGACATTTTCTGGATATATTCGTCTGCTGACCAGAAGCTGGTATTCGGTCAGAAATGATGCTATCATTTATCTTTATCACCATTATTTACAGCCAGCAGGATATCGAATGACATTTTATAATTTCTAACATTCTCTCAAAGCGGCATGTACTCGTAAATCAAAGAGAAAACACGAACAAATCATAACTAGAGGCTCGTTAATTAACCTTATCAGTTTGTATCAAGTTGTCTTAGAATAGTAACGCAATGACCACATCACAGTAGAAACAATTAAGTTAGAACAAGCTAGTCAAATTTGTCGTTTTTTACGCTTCTTACATGGCTTTTAATAAAAAGTAACTCTTTCGAAATTCTTTTGGTAAAATATTTTATAGTAAGAGTAAAATAGCAATATCAAGGTCCTAGAAACCTAGAAGTATTTGACTCTCAAACGAGTCTCAAAAACTGAGTCAATTGGGATTTATACAGTAGCCCTCTATCTTAAAAAAGCGTAGACATTATGTCATCATTACGTATGGTAATCAACACATCAAGTCTGCGCTAACTTTTTATAAGATAGACCGTACATCTTCACTCAGTTTTTGTCGTAAGATGACACATCGTGAAATTTATTGTGTACCTAATTATAATAAGTCTTCGTCTACCTTTTTTGTAATTACGCGTATGTCCTAAGTGCCTGGTACATCTACTCTATGCAAAAGCTCTGTGAAAGTGTGCCGGCACTAATGAGCAGAGCAAACTGCGTAAGTATTTTATTTAGTACTTTACCTACATAAGTAGACTGGTACTTAATGTGTCTGCATATAAATTATGTCATCATGCATGATATAATAATTAATATTTAAAACCTGTGTTTAAAAAAACTTACTCAAAGAGGAGGACTCTTTGAGTAAGGTTGGGTACTGGAAATTGCAACACAGTTTATTTATACTAAGTAGGTATAGCAGTTTCCAGTGTTCGTTAACATTTTGTAACACTTATTTAGTTCCCCAATTTTCATTTCAAATCTGACCTAAAACATTAAATTTTGATATAGAATACTGTTACGAATTAAAAAGAAAAAGAAGTTAGACCTTACTGTTACGAATTAAAAAGATATAGAAGACCTACCTAAAGTGGCATGTTTAAATAAAATACTGGATCAATCAGTAGATGTTATTTTATTTTATAAATTTCCTATTGTACAACTATAGGTACAGGTAAATACTTAATTATTACACACCCTATCAGACTACAACAATAAAACTTCCTATCAAACTACCATAATAAAACTTCCTATCAAACTACCATAATAAAACTTCCTATCAAAACCAACGGTATTTAACTATAGTATTTTACCTGACACAAAATGTTGAAATATGGATTATATAAGGTTAACGCTAAAGTAAATACATCATTTTTCTAAGTACATAAATTAAAGTTTGCCGACTCGCTCTATAGAGCTCTCTCTAGGGTACAAAGTATGTGGGAACGTCTTTCGGTGAGCAATGATTATCCTTCTACTACAGAAAACTTATATTTATTTACTAAATAACTTCCTCAATTATTCAACGTTAGGTAAAATAATTATGATCTACGTGGAACGTGCTTCAGATTAAAGTGGGCGCCAGGATTTACATCCGATAATAAAAATGGAACCCCGAAGGGTGTATAAATACCGACTTTTGATACGGAGGGGGCTAGTAATCGTGCGACCGGAGAGATGGCTGGCCACGTGGTGAGGACCGCAAGCGCAGCCTCACGCTTGGTCGACACGCGGCGGCACGGGTTTGCGCCACGCGGCTGCTGGCACACACAGCAGGCCTGCACGAGCTGGGCGCGTGGTCAGCGGCGGAGCTAGGCACGCGGCAAGCGGAGGTAGGCTAGCCTGTACTGAGCAGGTGTAGCCCGTACCATGCAGGTGTCGCTCGTACCAAGCCTGTACTAAGCCGGTGTGGCCCGTACCAAGCAGTGTAGCTCGTACCAAGCACCTCCTGGAAATCACCATTCGCATGTGAGCAAAAGCAGTAAGCGTAAGATCAAATAAAGAAAGCACTCCAGGTGGCAACGCGCAGCCACGCTGTAGCTGGTTCAAACTTCCACACAATAGTTAACCTATACGGTAATGTACACAGAAATTATACTCCTAAATAACACATTTTAAAGCCTGCAAAATATAGTGAAAGCTTCGTTTACGTACCTGATTTTGGAGGTTAAACGAAGTATCTCCTTTTCAGAGATAATAGCGAAGCTATGTAAGCTTGAAAATGGCAGGCTGCAGGCGGCAGGCTTACGGCTTTTCTGCTGAACTCAGCGGTCCTGAAAATCACATAATTCCGCACTTGATGACACTGGCTAGAGAATCGCTGACGAATTAGAATAGCGCGTACCTCCAGCGACTTCGACTGCAACTTAGTCAGCCCGACAACGATGTCCAAACAGAAAGAATGAGCCTCCAGCGAAGGCTTCTATTTATACCCTCTGCCTCTCCCACTGCTATGACCGTGATACGACCTCTAGAGTCCACAAATGTCCTTATTTGGGCATAAAATCAAATGCCCGAACAACTAAAAAAACTGCATTGAAAATGTAGATTTTGAGGGTGTCCGATGACGTCAGACAAATCTGTAATGGCGGATTTACCATCGACAATTAAAAATGAATCATAGAATGAACGATAGACAATTTCTTCTACAAAAAAATGTCGGATAGCGCCATCTAGTGAATCTCTGTAAAAATAAAGTAACAATAATATTGGTAGAATCGAGTTAGTTCCTGGAAAAGAAACTAGATCGAGCCACCAGTTGAGAAAAATCGTAACAATACTATTTCATTAATTACAAACTAACGATCTAATCACCTCCTACTAGAATGAGGGAAAAAACAAAAAGTGGATAAAAAAAACTTTAAAAAAACCCCTATCTGAAAAAACAAACTATTTTTGTTTTTTAATACCTCGTGTTTGTAGTTATACAAATAGAAGCGATTTATCAACATGACATGTTTAGCCAAGGCAAGGTTCAAGTGACCGGCCAACAGTAAACGGACATTGAGAAATGTATGGAACATGTTTGGAAAACTTGTGTAATAAAGGTACTACAAGAAATCTATTGCATTTGGCTATAAGGTTAGAAACGGTGAAGTAATAAAAAAAAACTCATCAAACTACTTACCTACTAGAAAATATATATTTGGTTTTATAACATTATATATTAGAAAACATGATTTCCCGAAAAAAAATCATTTTTTTTACATAAAATAAAAATAGCTTTACTTTATATCCTTAACTTACACACTCACACTGCTTAAACCTACTATTAAAAAATCTTTTTTGTACCTACGGACTATAAATATTATATTTTTTTTATTCGAGTCAGTTATATGGACAAGCGGCAAATACCTAAAGAAGCAAACTCAACATTTTCAATATTTTTTTATCGAATACCCTAAAAGGCATATTTAATGTATCGTGTATATAAAAAAATACTTTGGCTTATTTTACGTATTGACTTGAATGAATCGAAAACATTTCATTAAGGCGACTTGAAATTGGATGAAATGAAAACTATAGGTAAAATAATGCACATTCCGTTTTCGGGAGCGGCCGCCTCGCAGCCTGCAATCAATGACAATATGCAAATGAAGTAGCCAGTATCAATCATTATCGCAGCGGTTACAAAACTCTTTTGAAACCGTTGCTGTTTGAATGTTTGAGTGAAAGTAACACTGATAGGGTTTGTTACACCTCGGCCCGCATTGTCACAGGCTAGCAACAACATCCAGCCTATTTTTACCTTTCAAGTTATTTATGTAAGTAAGTAAAGTTCTTTATTCAATAAAATCAAGGATCATTTAGAATCGTCTTACATACCTACTAGGTGATTCTAGGTGCCAGTTCCACGCGACCAGAGCATAGAAGAACGGGCAAGAAACTTATGCCTTATTTCTAAGTAAATTTATGTAAGTAATCTAAGTAAATTCACTTCACACCACTTCAAAAATACACTAATTGATAACTGTCAGTTTCAACCCTGTTCTGATTATATAGATTTTGATGAATAACAATTAACAAAACATGACGTTTTAAAATATTCGTTAAAAACAGAAAATGCTTTTATAAATGGGTAGGTACTTACACGTGTTTACTGATAAATTGTATGTTATTACACCAATTTAAAGAAAAACTAAAACTTTTGAGAGTAAAATGCTATTTTGTCGCTTGTTACACATTTTTACATCGTGTGTAAACAATGTTTATGGCAAGCATCTGTAAAGTGGTTTGACGGTGGTCATAGTCTTCCTTCAGTTTTATCAAGCTGTTTATTTTTTAAGCTGTGACATAGGACGGTTCTTAACCAATCCTGATTTATTAGAGCACTGATTTTTGTAATTTATTCCGGTTTGCAACCAAATGGACTGATAAAACTAGAAGTCAAAAATGCTGAAATCAATGTTTTTTACATCTTCGATTACTTTACTGAATATGTTGTAATATTTTAAAATATTGTATTTATCTACGATTCTTTGTCTTGTACAAATAGTATTCGACGAAGAAGGATTTTATTAAGCCTAAACACCATTTTCAACAAAATATTTCAAACCACGTAACAATATTATTTCAAAGCGCAAGGTTATCATCATTATGAACTCTAAAATCATGTACATTCAGTTCAGATAGCAATGTCCAATATGTCCGTGTCCATGGCGCAGGGCACGGGTGTCATCGCACGTGGTCACGTTTGCATGTGGCCTTCACGCCCGGCGACCGCTAATCTCTGCCGGCTTCCGCTCTTGTTACCACCAATCTATAGGTATTTAACAAAGCTGTGAAACGGACTGGTATTTAAAAATAAAATAATAAATAGTCACAGACATTTCACACATCACACTCTAACCAAATGAAGCAAAGCTTGTAACTAGATTGCTGATAGAATACTTAATATATTTTTTTTTGTAAATACTATAAAGAATACTTACTCCATATCACAGGTTTTATTTATTTTATTTATTTGCTCTGGATGGGAATCGAACCCACGAACAGCATGGAAGGCAGAGCTACTACCATCTGAGCTGTGACGCCTGTCATTATGCTTCGAAACTGTATCTAATGCTTTTTTTTATGTCCCTGTGGTTAAAGGAATATTTTTTTAAGTTAATTTACTGATTTTGGTGTGTACCTAAAGGATATTTTAGTAACTAAGCAGAATATTCTACTTTCACCACAACTATGTCGTTTATGAGAAATGTAATGCAGTTATTTTCATGGCATAGAATTTGACTTGTTCCGTTAGAATAGTTTGTCGCGAACCTACTACTTACGGGAGTTGATAGGTATGCTGCTTCATTAAATATGATGACAGCTTATATGTTCTAGTTTTGTTTTAACCTACCTAACCGGTGGCGCCCTCATCATAGATTTATTATTCAAAACAAAACTGTGTTTTAATTAAAAAATAAAACACCTTTTTTTATTTTATTTTAGGCCCAGAAGACGTTGGAAAGACGATCTCGACTCTACGCGACGGAGTGGTGGATGGACGCAGGAGATCGAGATGAATGGAAGAGTTTGGGGGAGACCTTTTCCCAGCAGTGGGACATTTTGCATACGTTCCTATATTTAGCGTACGCGCCCAATTCCTTAACCCCCTGACGCATAAACGAGGGTGTTATAATTTTTAGCAATAATTTAACTTGACGGATATCGTGCTTGCGTTGAGATTAATTTCAATACACTTTTGATTAGACAGAAGACAGAACAGAGTAATGACCACACAAGACTGTTTATACAACAAATAGCACGCAACATTTGCTTAGGATCTAGTTTCAAAACGCGCCGAAACAGATCGGATGTATTCTACAAAGCTGCAGTACACTCTAACTTAACGGCTGTTTAACCAAACCATTCCTTTCATCATAATCAACCTATATCAGTCCACTGCTGGACGTAGGTCTCTCCCAAGACGCGCCACTGAGTCCGGTCTTCGGCTCTTCTCATCCAGTGTTTGCCAGCTACACTCCGCAGATCGTCGCTCCATCTCGCCGAGTGCGTCCTACACTACGCTTGCCTAAACACAGTCTCCACTCCAGTATCAATTTGCTCCAACGGTTGTCCGTTCTTCGGCAAACATTACCGGCCCACTGCCACTTCAGCTTGCTAATCCTTTGAGCTATGTCGAAAACCATTCATTTGACTAGAGTATTTTCTACTATGTGTTAGCATAGCAGATGGCTACGTTAACCTACCATTTAAATGATGGCTGAAGCACGTGATCAAAACAAAAGCCCTTCTCAGAAACTGACCTCTGAATTTGAGCCCATTTGTCTTAGATGATCGTAAGATATGTCAACTTAACGACTTGTGACAAAATATCGGGTTTCTAAATCATGTAGCATTCCTTGAAGTACAGCAAACGGATACTTTGATGACACTTATTGGACAATTGTTTGTAAAAAACGGTTTTGGTGACCAATTTAATGGTCTTCCAACACTATCTACTAATTCGTCTAAAAAGTCAAGATTGATATACTTACAATGAACAAACCTGTTTTTTTTTTTTTATAAATAAGTTTGTGTGTTTTTGGGTACAAATGAAAAATTATCTTATCTTATAATATTTGAACTTAATAACTTTTGTACAGACTGATAGATCGGATATCATCTCCAGCATTTCAAATCCTTTAATCCAAATATTTTCCATTACGATGTGACACAGCATTATTCGAAAGCTGTAATCGCTGGATATAATTTCTGTTAATGACTGACAATTTTTCACCACTTACATCGAGTGAATGATCGGAAATTACACAGCAAAATGCCGGTTGTTTTTGTAAGGCGGACTCCAAGACATTTCAGAAAAGGTAGACTACATACCTACAGAAATACGTACTTTTTTAACCAGAAACTCAACACTGATTGACATATTAATATTGAATAAAAAAAGGCTGATTGAATTTTGAAATTAATAAAACCTTTGTACGCACGAACGCATTTTTGAGTTGTTATTTATTTTTTGTTTCGCCCCACTAATGGGATGAAATACCACTTTTTACTTTTATTAATATTTTTATTTCTGTTTGGTACCAAACTCTGTGTATACACGTAGTTCGTAAATGAAATAACAAACCATAAACAATAGCAGAAAATAGGATCGAGGTAAACCAAGTTGGTAATTTAGATATGACGTATATTGAAATAATAATAATATGAAAGTAAAAACCGACTGTATGACGTATGTAGTACACATGACGGCCAACAAAAAAATACATTCAAAAAATATATTACAGAAAGGTTTACGGTCATGGTAAATGCACGATTTGCAAAAGAAAAAAAACGTCAGTCCACAGTGGCCGTGGCAAAGAAAGTAGTGGAATTTGAAACGTATTACTGCTAATTTGCACGGTTATTTGGAAGGTCAACGACATTATTCGTGATTGGACAATTTGCCGTTTAAGTACTTTTATCGTTTCAGTGATTTTCCACTTCCTGTGTTATTTTCCTGTGGAATTAGTATCTATTTGAAAAATAAATATATGGTTCCACTTAACTGAATTGTAGGTAAATAGATATTTTTTGTTTTTCACTAGGCTCATAATAGTCATAGGTAAGTAATGTAAATTAATAAAAATATTATAGTCGTTTATAGAAAAAAAACTAATAAAGTCACTAAGAAGACTGTAAGTAATTTCAATATCAAACAATGACTTTTATACAGTAACTAATATAATTATAATATTTTTTTATAGTTACATTAGTATTTTTTTTAAATGATCAATCTAGAAGCACTGATCGATGTCACAGTTCAATAAGCTAGGATCCAGGTCTAGTTTCTTGCCAGTTCTAGACTCTAGTCGCGACGAACTGGCGCCTAGAAATCCTTGTGATTTTATTGAATAAAGTCATTTTGATTTTCACTTTGACTAGCGATAATTTAGTATTCAGTATTTTTATTGTCATCATTACACAAGGTCTTAATAGTACATAATGTAACCAAGTTTGGGTGTAGCAATAATAATAATTATAATTAGAGAGTGGACCGACTTTTAGCATGCAAAGTATTAATTTAAATAATCCTGCTTGAAATTTAGGAGGAGCACAGTATAAATTTTTCACAGAACCGTTACTACAGTTACTGTCTTTGTGTTTTTTTACTGCAGTGACTATACTGTCTTGTCGGTCGACATGGTCATTGTACAGCTATTGTCATTTCGCTAGATTTGTAAAGATTTGATGAGGCAATTGTTCTGGATTCCATCTAGCATGACAGACATCAACATTCGACTTCCGTGTTTTATTATTTCCTGCGATTACCTAGAAGGAAAACATGTTACTTTTAAGAATAGTGCAGACTTCCATAGTTGCAAAATTGGTAGGTACTCTAGAAACTTGTACCTACTTACATATTATTTCTAGGTTTTACTTGAATCTTTGAATAGTTTTAAACTATGTACTTATAGCCATTTTTTTCGAATGGACAAATGCTTTTGGTCGTCTGACGACTCTTAAAGCACTACCGAACAAAACTACTTATAGCCCATCGTAGAAGTACTATTTTATACTACATATTACTATTTTATATCATACTAGCTGACCCGTGCCCACTTCGTTGGGCATAATTGAAGTTTTAGTAAGGATCCCTATTTTTTTTGAAAATATAATATGGCCTATGACACTCAGCAATAATGTGGCTTTCTATTGGTGAAAGAATTTTTAAAATCGGTTCAGTATATCCCGAGATTACCCCTTACAATTGAACATATATACAAACTTTACCTCTTTATAATATTAGTATAGAAGTATAGATTAGTATAGATTTATCTACTAGATCACACTGGTTTTTATACAATAAAGCTCTATACATCCGCGTTGGCGCTAATCGCAGATCGTCGCTCCATCTTGCTTGAAAGCGTCCTACACTTCGCTTGCCTTAAAACATTTCTGTACTTTAGTTCTTATGCCCTGTGTTTCTACGATCTTCTTTATATAAGCTTCTTAGAACTGAATAATTAAGATGAGTTTATTCAAATAAAACTAACCAAGAATGTTTCAATGGCTCCAGGGTCGACGTACCCCGTGGGACGAGTTAAGACAATAATGGTGCAAATGCGCCAAATAATGTGGGCAGATGTATAGAGGTACTGTAGGTTGAATAATTAAATAGTTGGATGATAAGTACATCTTTGTGTAAATGTTTGTTTGATTAATAAAATAACAGTAAGAAAGTTATATTTTTTTTTAACCTTTATTTTAATAGAAGTTTTGTCACGCAGTGAGAAAGAAAGTTATCCATACAAAGACGGGGAAGATAATCATGAGTCACACCATGATTATTTAATACATTTCATTTTATTTATTTAAAAATACAAACATTTGACAATTGAAGAATCTATTAAACCAGTAGGAATGTAGTTGATTTTTTTACTATTTAGTAAATTCTTACTTGATAAAAAATCACAGAATAAAAATAATGTCGATTTGCAATTTTTCCAATATAATCAGTTTTTCACCACTACATATAAGGCTCTGATTTAAATATTGCTTAAATATTGTAGTTGGTACAACCAGAAGCTTATCTTGAAATATTCCCACTCGTCCAAATAGATCGACCCAGTGGAATGAACGGGAAGGAACATATAACGGTTGCCATTTTTTAAGTCCTGAGTTCAAGCGGAAATACATCCTACTACTCAGTACTCAGTCCCCTAGCCGCCGACAGGAAACGTTGACTCTCAAGGGGAGAGTAACGGCTGGGAATCACAATGTAGGTCAGAAGGGTTAAATGAACTAATTTGATGTTATTTGGTGCTAAAGGAGTGTTTATATTAATATTCATTTATTAGTTTACATTTTAATAAATAAATATTCAAGGACTTTTCACACATCACACTCTAGCCCCAAACTAAGCAAAGCTTGTATTATAGGACCTAGATTGCTGATTACTTATTCATTCATTTATAAAACAACTTGCAATTTGATTAAGTGTAAACCCATCTGTATAGTTAAATGCAGTAGTAATATAATTTTTTTTAGAAACAAAATAAATACACAAACGATTAATCATAATCTTCGGCTACTTCGAAAGGCAAGTTCCATTAATTACCTACATCAGTACGGTAATGATGATGGAGTAATTAATTACGGTCATCGAACCCAAACCTCAAGGCTTGGTATCAATTACAAGCAGGCGAAAATACATTTTGATATTTTGACAGCAGTTCTTCTTCTTATTTTGGTTTCGCTTTTGTTATTTTGCCATTTTTTTTGTTCAAGTCGTTTTCTTCATCCGAGACGTTGAACTCTTTTTAGACGTCATTTTATTCGACGTGTCAAAAGTTTTTTTATTTTTACTTATTTTTAGATGGTACGTTTTATGAACGCTTTTGATGTACTTACTTTAAATTATTTTTTATAAATTAATTTAGTGTAAAATGAGCACTTAAAGTTTATTTAATTGCAAAAGTATATTTATTCTATTCTATTTAATTGAAGTCAGCCATTAACGTGTTTGAAAGCTACGCAAAAAATACGTGGTTTTCTGACTGTTCTTATACAAATACGACGAATAAAAGAATCAAAATCAAAACCAAATAAACTTTATACAGTAAAATCACATGTCACATCACATCTTATGTACTAGGTGATTCTAGGTGCCAGTTCCACGCGACCAGAAACTAGACCGGGCAAGAAACTATATCAACACAAACAGTCTATCTTATAAAAAGTTAGCGCAGACTTGAACTTACCACTGATTTGATTACCATATAATAGGTACGTAATGATGACATAAAGTCAACGCTAACTTTTTATAAGATAGGGGGTAAAGCTCTTATTATTCTGCATCTTCAAACATGACATTACTAGTTAGTTCCGTAAACCTTCGCCAAGCCGTCTGGCACTCGTCCAGACCTATCTAGACGTCGATAGTGCCAAGAAGCAAGTCATTGCCCTCTGTTACAATATTTCTCCCATTCATAACTACCCTGAACAAAGAATTTCCACAGAATGTAAAATAAAAAAAGTAAAGTATGTAAAGTCTTACTTTATTTTTTTCTCAAAGTCTATATCATATCGCTGAAAAAGAAACATTCCTATCGCTGAAACATTCCTATGTTTTTTTAAACATTTTTTCTTAGAATTATGTCTATGAGCTAGTAACATAATTAAATAGAAACGATATGATAGCGAAAGTTAAAAATACATTATATCGTATTGTTCAAATGTTGTTCAAATTCAAAAAGCATAAAAAAAACGACGAGCGCAAGTCCAAGAACTTTAAAACTTCGAAGCCTATGAAATTCGATTTTCGAAGCCAAAAAAACACTCATCCTTTTTTTACCGATTCACAAAATTATTAGTTTTTTTAATTTCAAATCCGATTTCTATGATTATGATTTTTATAATCATGTTTCAGTATCTCTGAAGCTCTTGATAATTATAGATACCATTACAACCGCTACTGAAAAATGTTTTTTTTTTCTTGTTAGTTCAATAACCTCAGTATAAAATCCCCAAATAACCTTCCTATTTCTTACTAGCCATAATAACTTCCCATCCATACAACTAAACATTAACTTACGAATAAATTGATCATCACTAGTCAAGTAAAAAACTGAGAGGTTTTTTAAGTGCGTTACCGTTTTAGAGTATTTGAATATTACTTAATTGCTAATAAATAATCGAATAAAGTGTTCTTTAAAATACCTTCTCTATTTTTACTTTGATTTGATTTGAAAATACATTATTGCACAAAAAAAATTGAACAGAGCCGAGCTTAATTCTAAAATGCTTTTTTTTCCAACTAACCTTTGTGTAGTGTTGAGTTAAAGGCAGTGCTTAAAGAGAAAAAAAAATAACATACTTATAATATTATGCCAAAATCTACACCTCATAGTTAAATTGTATGTAGTAATTTGTGGATTGTCCAGCATTATTTATTTATTTATTAATTTGGCAGAAAGTGACAAAAAGTACCAATTAAAAGACTCATTCGCATTCATGAATCTTACTTATTAAAACAAACAAAGAAACCATTTTAAAACGCAACAAATGATTCATTATTTTTTGTAAGTAATTAAAAACACCAAGATCTCTATCACGCCACAGTGTGAACAAATCAGTAAGTAATTTGCAAATTAAATTTACGAAAACTAAAACGAAATCAAAGTTCTTTAGATTAAATTTATCTCAATTTATACTAAATAAAATGTATACTTCCTATTTAATATTCCTGATCAATTTTCGTCAATGGTCAAGCAACCTACAAAACGCTTCTCCTTGATCATAACAGTAGCTCTACCATGAGTTTTTACTATACTATATTTACTACACTCGCTAGCGTCTGTAGTTAAAAAAAAGTATGAAGATTTGTACAGCGCCTCTAGCGGATAGTTGGGTACTAAAATTCGTAATATGTACTAATATTGACGTAACTACTGTAGTAAATAAAGTCAGGCGATTTTACTGTGACATCTCATGGTAGAGGTACTGAATAATAAATGAAAAAAAGTCCTTAAATTTATTGTCACTTGGCAGAATTTGTTTCCTGACTGTGATCATTGCGTACTTATTTAAATTTTGCATATCTGAAACATTTTTATATGATTTAATTTAAATAAAAAAATAGTCCAGCGATAAAATCATTTCTAAGTACATATTCACTAATCCTTTGTTAAAATAACAACACAAAGATTTACGTAATATGTATTACTTTATAATTTAAATACTTCTACTTGTTTCTAATTAAAATGTATGCACAACTTTGTTTGTAAAACAAAATATTTATTCATAGGCTTTGCAAAAAAATATTTTGTCACGGTCACGGAATTAAACCTGCACACACGTTCGCTAAAAGTCAATTAGTCTCTTCGCCACCCACAGCGTCATTTTTTTTATTTCTCCATCATATCATATCGAGACTTCTGACTTTTTTCATAAGAATCTTAATAGAAACCACTTATGTAATACAATAATACAAATACAAAATGTTTATTTCATTAACTTAATCTACTTTTTTAATATTTGGTGTTTGAGGTAGGTACCCTTTTATGTAAGTGTATACCTGTATTAGGGTATCTCGCTGTTCCATTCCTTAATAGGTATAAAAAATTCTGGATTTTGCAAATAATCGTAAAATCAACACAAGACCTTGTCAACTAATTGTATGCAAATAGTTGTATTTTTTTAGTCAAAGTTTTAGTTTTACGGCCGGTTTCTGGAAACCACGATTGATCCGAGTTTGACACTTTGATTTTTTCGTTGATCATCGTTCTAGAAACCGGCCGTTAGTTTTAGTCAAACTACTTAATTTTAAATTAGATTAATTAATTAAGAAAAGAAAAGCGAAATCATTTAGTCAAAGTTTTAGTTTTAGTCAAACTACTTAATTTTAAATTAGAAACGAAGAAAGTCAAAGAATGTAAAAGTGTTGCGAATGCATCAACGCACGCGCCGCTTGATCGAACGTTTTCATTTCCATAAACGCAGTTCTCGGATCACTATCATTCCGTGCCCATGTTTGTAACACATCATTAGTTATGTGAGAATCTAACATGTATTTTTAGAACATACAAACATAAACCAGTAACATAAAGTAAGGAAATTTTACTAAATTGAAAGTAGAAAAATGTAGCGAATTATTTCATAGTACGGTTTAGGAAGTCAACATGAGTTCAAATGATTGTAACTACGTATTTTATTACAATAAGGTAAAATGCAAGAAATATGACGACATTTAATAGTATACACTCTGGTTTTTAAAGTAGCTTTATCAACAGTAGGTACTCTAATTTAAGACTGTGAAATTACCTAATAATATTAAAAAGTCATAAATATGAACACCGCTGTTTACTAATTCGAAAAAGTCAAAGTCAAAATTACTTTATTCAGTAAAATCACAAGAATCATTTAGAAGTCTTACCTACATACTAAAGGGATGTATAACTTAGAAATGACATTGCAGCCCTATCCTAGCCTCTCAAAACCTGGTTTCATCATCAGTCCACAAGAAATGCCACATAATACCGATGAGTTACTATAGAAACTGAACGTGATTTAAAACCTGGTAGGTTATGAGATGTTAGGATGGGCCTACTGATTTATTATCCATTCACGCGTCCAGAGCGGTCAAGGACAATGCATCGTCCTGTCCAAGCGTTTTTTGCAAACCTTTGTTTACGTTCGGACGCGACCTTGTCAACAAGATCGTCTCTTGTTTAAAAACTACGATAGCTATACTGACATAAAAAATACTGACGGAAAGGTAGAAGAATGCGGAATCTAATTAGAATAAAAGAAAGTCTAATCAGAATAAAATCTTATTAGAATAAATGCGTACATTTTGAATTTAACAAAATTGGAAGATATTTTCCTTATTTATTTTTTCCTTGTAAAATTAATAAGTTCTAGTAAAGTATTACTTTATTATAAAAAAGTAGATTATATAACCTTTCAAATGATACCAAAATCTTTATCTAAGCATTTTAATTTCTATCCAAATAAAATACAACTACCTTCTTACTACTCACAAGGTCGGCGGGTCTCCGGCGGCGAATAATCTGTTAATCAAGACACATCTTCATAAAATATACTGTAAATATCTTTAAAATATGTATACAGTAAAACAATCTATCGATTTGAACAATGATTTTCCAAATATCTGTTGAATAAATGATAAAATAAATTACTGAAATCAACAAATTAGTGTTTTTTTTACAACGTCGTACCTTTCAAGTTGAATAATCAGTCTCGATCTTTTGGAAATGCCGTAACTATGCATATTTCCTAAAGCTTACACCTTCACAAGTCACTTGATACCCAATAATCATAAAACTGAGTAGTATAAACACATTAATCAACTCACTTTGTGTAAACAATGAGCGGCCATTGTTTACGTTCGGACCACCCACGAACTTTTTTATTTTTTTGCTCGAAAATTTTTGTTGCCATATATAGGAACGAATGACTCTAGGAGATGGATAATTTATTAGAGAGTCATCTAGTAACGGGTTTCAGTACTAATTTACACTGCATTCATTGAAATCATAGTAAAACTAAACCAAGGTCACCTGGGGACTGTAGTCACCACGGACGCGTGAGCGGAAAATCTTCGGGGTGACTGTAGTCACCGTGGACGCGTGAGTGGAATGTAGATGCAAGTACTAATATTGTGACACCTGTCAAATAATGGTAGGTACACCATAAACTGCGGAGGCTACACGCAAGATCCATATTGTGATCCGTCAATATATACTATCGGATTACGATATTTATTGACGTGTAGGGTAATGTATTGACGGATCACAATATACATAACATACAAAAACATATACATATGTAAATATCATGATAATTATGATACATGATATATAATATTGACGTGTAGCGTTCGCTTTACAAATAAAAATCAAAACAAATGAAAAGCGTCCCCGTGAGGCCTCCAGCTTTGCGGTCAATCCCGCTCGGTCAGTAGGATAGTATGTCAACCACAGGCACGTATCCTTCTTGTGGTCGCATTACCATCATTGGATGCTCCCTACTGACTATCATTACCCGGACCATAGACAAATGGACTATGATTCGCAAAATTTGACTCTGAGATCTCTGCGGCTAGTCTCTTCGCCTCACAAAATTGACCACTCTCTGCGGCTAATACCTACCTGTCTCTTTTGTATAGGGTAATGAGAATGACGAAACAAATCAGTCATCTATTGACTTTGTTCTAATGTGTTCAGTGAAGGTAGGTAGAAGGCTAAGGAGATTTTTTTGTGTATTTCTTCAGTCAGAGTCAAATAGGTAGTTTGTTAAATATATTTTTTTTTATATGCATTATAGGCAAACACTTGGCCGCAATCACATCATGATGATGCGGCCTATTTTGTAGGTAGATCTGTATTCTACTATCCCCCGACTGACGTAAACTACACTAGATCGTGAACTGACACCACTGCTACGAGGAAACCGACGTGCGTGTGCGATTGTTGATACGATTGTTTGTATCTGCGCACGCGCCGGCATGCGGTATCTAATGACCGATGTATAAAGTGATTGATTTCAAAGTATAAATCATGGATTCCGATTCCATTGATAAAGAAAGTAATATAATAAGATAATAAAAATTATGACAATAAAAAACATACTTATGTAATTAATTAAAATTAGTGCCTTAAATATAATGATCTGAGTATCCGCACCGAGCACACATTTCTCCTTACATAAATAAAAATAATTTCATGAATATGTCATCACGAAGAGTCTTTCACTTTGCCACCTTGCTCTTCGGTGTTATTAAAACTCAACATCCACCTTACTTGTACAATAAACTTAATTTTTCCAACCGATCCCAACGATATTCGTCATTATTAGTTTGCCCTCAGCACAAGACGGCTGCTTTTCGTGGCAGCTTTCGTTATGCTGCCACGAAATGTTGGAATAACCTGCCCCCGCCAATAAAACAAATCAAATCTATTTACTCTTTTAAAATAAACCTAAAAAAACTATTATTGGAATCACAAAAAAATATCATCAAAAGGTAGCCGTCCTGTGCCCATTTCTTGTTAGATTTATGTACTTACTTAATGACTATACTAGTGTTTTATGTTTTTGTTTGTCATTTAGTTTTGTTGTTACAATTTTATAATGTACTTATTTGATTTTAATTTTATTTCACAAATTGTATAATTTTATTTCACAAATTGTATTATGTATATATTTTGATATAAGTAATTGATTAATGTTAAGTTATAACACATCATTTAATATATTAATGTGCAATGTCTGCGTATGCTACTCCCCCACCTTCTCCATCTTTTGGCATTACTGAAAACCAGCGCTGGTGTAGAGCCCAATGGTTCTACACCAGCACAAGCTGAGTAATGACCTTTTTTAGTTATTTTTACTTATAATAATTATATCGTTTAAGTGTTCTAGCATTAAGTTTTTATAATAACTGAAATAAAGTACTTATTCTATTCTATTCTATTCTATTCTATTCTTAATTAGCCACAATATACACATGAGATCATGTGATGCGAATGATCAAAAAAAGATATTTGTTGAATTTTAACAATTAGTGCATTGTGTAAATTAACAAAACTATGCATAAAAAGTTGTTCAACCTTTGAAATATAAGGTTAGCAGCGCCATCTATGGTTGAGTAGATAATAGCAGGTTCAAACGGGCTTAAACTGCCATCTAGTGTTTAGTAGCATAACTTTTTTACTAAATTACCTCCGACTATAGTTCTTTATTAATTCGATAGATGGCAGCTTTTTAAACGTCTCTTCTTCTCTTTAAACTTTCTACGACAAAATAAATTAACATTGTTTGTGACCCACAAACAATGTCAATTTAATTGTGAGTAAAATATCGTCGTCAAGTTGTGTTTTGTATGTACTTACTGAAAAAGGACAAAAAGATTTTGTTTATTCCCATAACTACTTATCCTACAAAAAGTTAGCGCAGACTTGAAGTATTGATTACCATACGTAATGATGACATAAAGTCAACGCTAACTTTTTATAAGATAGGGGGTTAACATGTAAGTTTTTTAGGTACATATATGATTTATTTTTGTTGTCTTTTGTTCCTTTTTTAAGATATTTATAAGTTTGTAATGTTGCCATATTTAATAAATTAATACTGAATATCGAAACATATCACCAGTATCGAGATAAAAAAATAAGGAAATAAAGGTTTTCAGACGGTTCGTAAAACTTTGTTGCCAAAGTAACCGCATAAGTATTATAATTTTAGCACTAACGTCATAGCTGCGGTGTCCGAGTGGTTAAGGAGATGGACTTGAAATCCATTGGGTTCTACCCGCACAGGTTCGAATCCTGTCCGCAGCGATTCTTTTTGCTTATAAATAAATAAATAAATAATGCTAGACAATCCACACAACATATTATTAATATTATATTTCTTAAAATATCTTTTCTCTATAAATTATGCTTAGTATAAAATTACTAGTACAATAATGTCAATATTACTTGTACTAGTAATTTGTTACTAGTACTTAAACATTTATTACTTTTTGTAGTTTTCAAATATTTGCTCCATTTAATTCTCAAATTGATTAAAAATCCTATCCCATTTTTAAACGCAATCATTAGGATTTTTGTTTGTGGGCAATCTGAATTCGGAGTATTGACTTTAAATAAATATCATTATTTTTGTAATACTTTAAATACTTACTTTATTTTAAATAAAAAACTGTTTTTTCAAAATTATCACGATTTCCATGGGACGGATTTTTTCAATAAAAGTGTGAAAGGTTTATTTAATTTTATTAACAAAATATAAATCAAATACCAAAAAGATTCCTTCGAGCCGGATTTGAACCAGCGACCTATGGATGACAGTGATTTTCCTCTACAGTCCACCGCTCTACCAACTGAGCTATCGAAGGTAGTAGAAGGAAGCTTGAAATTAATGTTTTTGTTACATTATATCAGATAAATCAAATCTATGACGTAACAACGTTGCACGTGTACCGAACGTCATCATTATAGCCAGATATGAATTTATGAATCTGCCTTACATGCTGTGGGTCATGGGTTCGTTTCCTATCAGAATAAAATTTGTGTGATGAATTTGTTTTCGGTAGTTTTAGCATGAAAGAATAACAAACATAATATGAACACAGCTACCCTAAATAAAAAATGCTGGACAATCCACACAACATCATCTAGCCCCAAGCTAAGCAGAGCTTGTGTTATGGGTACTAGAAGACTGACATACTTAATAAAATACATATAATACATAGATTGATATTTTTTATTATAGGTAAGTACATATAATACCCAGAACACCCGGAATAAATATTTGCAGAACATACAAACAAACATAAAACAAATATCGATAACTCAACCGGAAGTTGAGTCTAAACTTTTATCGGAGGAAGTGCAAACGACTCAAAGTTTGCATCTAGTTTCTAGAACAACTTTGTACAACGGGGTTTGTTTGAAACTATTTTTTTATATAGATGAGAATGCTATTAGCGGTCACCCAATGTTTTATAATATAAATATAAATCTCCCGGAATCGTTATATTATTTTAATTTATTTTTTTAAGTTATACCTACCATAGGTTTGGGCCTGTGTTTGGGCCCATGGTTGTACTTGTACCTACCTACTACTTCAGAATCTAAATAACGACTTTTCTATGCAGTGGACAACATTGTAAATTAAACAACCTGGATTGCATTCCACGATTTGACTCTATTACACAAAAATCCTAAAATACTTTTTAAAAAAAAGTGATAGGTTACTCAAAAAAGTTTGTATACCTACGTGTTTTGCTGAATAATCATTTTTCATCAAAAAGGCAAAAAGTTTACATCTTGTTCGTTAGTTAATTAGTTTTTTTTGTTAATTTGTTTATTCAGTATACAAGTTTGATACACAATCGCGAACTATCGAATCGACAATACGGATCGCCACGCGAAAGATTCTATTTCCATTGAACCAATGAACCCGGCTTATTCTAGCTTATTTTTCTATAGAAACGATACCTGTCTGTGACTATTTCCATCTGAAATAGCGAAGAGCGGTTCAAGAGCAGTGACCGTATGCAAACAATCCCAAAATAACGCTTTGTTTTGGGATTTGCGGAGTTTGATTGAAATAGGTCGGTTATCATTTTCTTGCAACTAATGAGAAGGCTACTCTGGAAATCGGTATGAGTTTTTGAGATTGCAATTTGTAATATGTAATCTTGTAGGTTTTTGGAGTTAGCACAAGTAATATTTAATATAAGAATTTCTTTAATGCCAAGATTATCTTCAGACTTTACCAATTCAAATTACTCTAACGACTCAGCAGATAAGTATTTCCTACAATAAAATTATTCTCAAAGGTGAATTCAACCACTCAAATTCACTAAACGGTTTCCACGTGAATGCTTTCATCTCTTCAGCACATTGACGTCACAGGCGATGTAGCAATACCATTGTCAAACACATATTTAATTACTATCGTGTGCAGTGCGGCACACGCAACCCTGCTACAAAAACCACACAACAACGCGACCAAGGCGCGCCAAAAAGTGCTCTACACTAACGTCATAAGTCTTAATTTTGCAGGGTTTTTCTGATGGTGGATGGTGCTTTCGTTGTAAGAAACTAAGGGTGAATTTCGGACGATCCTGCGTTATAGTACGCTTGCGCAAAAAAACGTTGAAAACGCTCAGTTGAAGAGAGGCGGCGCGGCGGCTCGCGCGCTCGCCTGCCGCTCGAATGCCATCCCTCCCGTCACCGGGATCCCCTAACCATAACTAAAACCCTGTCCCAAACTGTATAAAAATGGTCGTGTAACCGTGCCGTGTCAATTGTGAGCAGGGGCATACAAGACGTGACCGCATTAGTCTTTGTCTTCCCTATAGGTACACTGGCCGTTGTTTAGATGAGGTGAGTTGCAAACTTGCATTCCAGAGGTCGAAGGTTGCCCTTGACAGATGCCAAGTTGAGCACGTTGGACACATGAGTAGCATGCTCAAATTGGCTGCGTGACTGCACGGAAGCATCATTCAGTAAATTGCCGCCTATGCGCTGTGTTTTTCAGTTGGTAGTGCAGCAATTTTCCGTAATCGAATAGAACATGCTAATGTTTATGAAAACAATGACGGTGAGGGTCGGATGCATTATTGATATTACTTATATTTATCAAATATCCAACCTGACTTCGCGGGCCATTGAGATGCTATACTAAATATCAAAATACATAAGCATTCCTTGTCAGTGGTTCTTATGTTTTTTGTGTACGCATGAAAGAAGTCAGAAGTCCTGATAAACATTATAAACATTAATATATTCTAGTATTTTACTCACAGAAATGAAAAACCGCCGGACTCTTCTTAATTTTGGAAGAGTAGTATAGCTCCATTTGGTAAAACAGCCTAAGTATGGAAACAAAAAGCAGCTCTTAGACTTATTCCGGGTAATATTAAAGTACATATCTAACACCCGTCATGCAGATATCATTCATGATGAAAAGTGCCAATAAAATAAAACTAGCTATGACGACAATCACAATCTATTTACTGACTCTAATAAGCCCAATTCAAAGTAATAGTTGATAAGAATCGTGATTCAAAGACTTACTCGCATAATATGAAGGCCTCAGGTATTCTATTCATAGGCTCATTATCATTTTGTAAAACGGTTGAACGAACCTACAACGTGATGGTAGCATGCCGAAAATTCATCACATGCTCTAATTATGTAGATATCCCATCACGCAAATGATATCGAGCACGTAGGCACTTTCAACTACCTAAAATGGGATAGGCAGGCGAAGTTTTCGCTGAAATATGAACTGTCCTAATTATATTGACTAGAGAATAATTCACGAAAACTAACCATTTACAGGCCTTTGCCCTGCATTGGGACGACAGTGGCTAAATAATATAACCATTTACAGAAATAAGTACATAATTTACAAGTAACTTACGCCACAGCAAAGGTTTTTTTGAAATTTTTCTTACCCCAAGTGTAAAACTAGGGGTATGAAAAATTTCAAAAAATCTTAAAAAAGAACATTTTTTCAACAGCTTCGTTTAATTAAATTCTGCTAGAGCCAAGGTTTCAGCTCCGATGAGTATCAAAGGAACATACTTCGAAGCTTAAACATGATTAACATACAAAACAGCATACTACAAAACCACCTATTGTAAGCCGCTTATCTCCGTTAGGGTCCAAGGCTGAAAGGATTTCCTAAAAGGGAATGATTAATGAGACAACTGACAGTAGTCTCTTCTCCTTTATTTTCACTGTATTTCTATTTTGTGAAATTTTATTTCAAAAATTTTAACTTGGTTTAAAAAAATTTGATCAAATATTTATGACAGAATCAAATGAAAACGATGGTACTTGCAGAATTAAAAATACTGAAAACGATGTATGGTATTCCTTTTGATTTAGTCGAGAAAAAAAAACAAGAATGTAAACACAGCAGGTAAAATTGAATAAGGTTTAAACCACAACACAAACACAACACGATCAAATTCTCAAATAACTTTTGTAAAGTCAAAACCAGTCAGTGCTAATGAAGTAAACAACTGCCATACATCCAATACAACCTATTTAGTTTCCCAATCATTTGCACAAAGCAACGAGCAGGGTGTTAATGAAGCTTCTAAATGTATCCATGTTTAATTCTACCTCTATTTGCGCCCATTCAACAAAACTTGCGTGGGTTAAAAGTACAGCAAAGTAAACTGAACTGTAAACCCGAAGCAATTAGAATAGTTTTGTTATTGTTTGAAATTCTGTGACATTTCACTCTGTTCTAGGAAAGAATATTCTTAATGAGAATATCCTGACCTTTATTTTTTTTTCTATTGGTGACGATACTGACGACAAAAGCATCCGTGTTTGAGATGTTGGACTTATGCCTACAAACTTATGTATTTTTTTTTGTAGCTTTTCTACTGACTCCATTTTTTTTTGTTATATTTTCCGTTTATTATTTCGTTTTTCCTTACACTGAAGTACTTTATTCTTGCTCTCTTCTCTTCTTATTTCTGCTATTATTAAACGCTATCCTTCATCCTATCATTGCTAGTCCTGACTCGAGTAAAGTTATATTAATATCTATCGAATAAGTACATAATGAGATGATCGATTGCAATATGCATAACATCGATTATTTTAACCATGTTGGATTTGTTTCTAAGAACAGAATTGCTAACTGGGACGTCCCTGTGCCGTGGGAAGTAACGAGTGATGATCAAATATTCATAAAAGCCGGTCTTAAGTTGTGTAGCCGATGTGCTGAGTCGGTTTTTTTTATTAGCTTATACTGTCCCACAGCTGGGCAAATGTCTCCCCCAAAGCCTTCCACTTTTCTTCTTTAGCGACACTCCAGTCGGTAATGGATACAAAAAATTCGCCAATTCTCAATAAATAAATAGAAAATTTCACGGAAAATTCACATCACTTTCTAGTCCCAAACTAAGCAAAACTTATACTTTACTTTTTTCCAAATACATGCATAGAATACAAAGTAACACTCAACCAATGATTAGCATTATTCTTGATTGACTTTAAATTGATCATGGAAACTTGCTTAAGCCTCAATCTTTTTGAAACATTTTAAAATAACGCGACTTATTCATTCTCGCGTTATTTTGAAATAATGGGAATACTACGCTAGTTAGACAAGCGTCATAGCTCAGTTCAGCTAAGCACAGCTTTCCCTCGTTCGATTCCCACTGAAACTAAGAAATAATAACACAAAGAAAAGTCCATGAATTTTATTTATGTATTTACACAACTTGTACAAAAAAGTACAATATGTCCTAGTCTGTAACTATCCTTGTTTAAAAGACGTGTGGAACTCGGGGACTGCCGCGGTAAAGCTGTTGCATAGAATTTTTTGCCGCCGGTCGGAGTGTTAGGTTATTTCGTTACGGAATTTCTGGTTTCGGTATCCACGCTCAAGGCCCGCGATCGAAGCTTTGCAATAGCTTAAAACTATAAATATTCCAAAAAGTACACTAGGTCATGTCGTGACATAGACAATGTTTTTTATTGTATATACGTGTACTTCACCTACAGCATAACATGGAACGTGCATGAGCATAATAATGAGCTGGAAATAATCCGTCAAGCGTGGTGCAGATTAAATGTGAGAATACAAAGCTTCATGCTTGATTTATTTCATATCTTGTTACATTTTGGTAGCAGTACAGTTACTTGTGCTAAAGTTGGTTCGGTGAAGTACCTACCATTCAGTTCAATTCTTTCTTTCACAGCTTCTTGTGAAAGAGAGAAGCTTTTTCGCCGACGCGACTGCAATAGCGCGTAAGAGTCACTTACAATACCGCGTGTCCGCGTATTTACAAAATGAACATGTACAGAGCGAATAATAAACCGAAATCGGAAGATAGAGTTGCATCCATTAGACCTTCGAAGCCCTCATCAGAAAAATAAACAGAATATTATTATTATTAACTTTCACTTAGATCTTTTGTTCCCAATCGCAGTGTAATCGCCTTTTGTTTGAAACAACAGTATATATTTCAAAAGCTCTATATTGCGGTAGTTTCTCTCGTCCAATACCATAACTAGTAGCGGACAGCGGGAATGCTGCGGCGTGACGTCACCACCGCACTGCCCACTGCCTGACCATCCTCATAGCCTAGTACTTCGAAACTATTTATTTGAGAACTTTGGTTTTTAATTTGTATTTTCAATTTCAAATTGTAAAAAATATAAAAATGTAACAATTTTTAATATCTGTGAAACTAAACCAAAAACTTATTTTTATCACAAAACCACCTTTTTACTAATTTTTTTGTAAAGTTATGGAGATTTTCGAGGTATATGCAGTCCTTGAAAAAATGGACTTTGTTGCATGTCAATGGTTTTTATGACGTCAACTAGTTAGCATGTCAACTTTTTTCAGCCATAAGTGAAGGACGATCTGTAGCCTCCACCTTTGAAATAACGGTAGCCTTTGGAAGGCTATTTATTGCATGTTATTGTATTGTTTGAAAAACATTTGGTCGCTCGGACCTATGATCTCCTGGTAGTCTTGTCTAAATCATAATGTCATAAAATACGTTCGGACGTGCCTCTGGCTATACTAAGTTTAGCCTTGCGATCAAAATGTATTTTATGCTTATGAAGAAAGTTAAATAAAAAAAATGGTAGCACTCCGGGAGTGCCGGCAGAAGTGAAAACTTCAATATTAACGTTGTGTTTTCACTTTTAAGTTTTCACTTCAAAAATATAACCACAGTCGTGATTGTGTCATGTCATTGTGTCACATTCGCGCAAGCGCGAATGTGACACAACGACGAAGACAACGAAGACACACTGACACAGACACATTCGCGCAAGCGCGAATGTGTCTGTGTCATTGTGATTGTGTCATGTCGTTGTGTCACATTCGCGCAAGCGCGAATGTGACACAACGACGAAGCCAACGAAGACACAGACACATTCGCGCAAGCGCGAATGTGTCTGTGTCTTCGTTGGCTTCGTCGTCATCGTCACGTCACGTCATGTCGCCACGTCATCGTCACGTCATGTCGCCACGTCATCGTCACGTCATGTCGCCACAACACTAGTTTTTAATTGTTTACACACACAGACACATTCGCGCAAGCGCGAATGTGTCTGTGTCTTCGTTGGCTTCGTCGTCATCGTCACGTCACGTCATGTCGCCACGTCATCGTCACGTCATGTCGCCACAACACTATTTAATTGTTTGAGTCATACGTCGCGTGACCGCAAGTGTGTTCTTTTGTCGTCTCTTGTTTTACGAGCAATGTATAAAAATTAAATAAGATCTTACGCTTTTTCGACGTCACGTGACCCTGACGCGAGTTTGAAAGTTTTTACCCACCCAGCGCCGCTAAAGAAGTTTTCACTTCAAAAATACATTTCACACATTTTCAATTGTGAGTGAGGTGAAAATATAATTTTTAATACAGTTGCTCAAAAAGTGGCATATTGCAGGGACGTTTAGCGTTCGGGAAGTGGGCTATTACGCACTAGTGCTTTTTTTTTACCATTACCGCACTAGTGCTTTTTCTTTACCAACTGTCAAAATAATGTCTATTATAAAGAAAAACCAACCATGAAGTTTTTACTAAAAAAAAATCAAAGAAGTTTTTATGATTTATGCAAATACGTATATTTCTAAAAAGAAGCTACTAATTTGTTTCATTATCAGATTTAATGATTTGATTGAATGAGTTAGGTTATTTCATCTTATTAAAATTCATTTTCATTTCATATCAATAAAAAAATTCTACTGAAGACTTGGCTGTATGAGCATAGTTACCTTTGCCTACCAGAATGAATGAAAAAAAAATCTCTTTTTATATTCTACGGCCATCTCCAAGATGGCGGGAAGACGTTGTTAATAAAATAATAATAAAGAAAATAAACTAATTTAAGAGAAAAACATTTACGTAAGACTAGGCGGTATGGTTCTAAAACTTTAGCCTGCTCCGAAGAGCAAATAAAAAAAAAACTACGGTTGGCGCCATTTTGTAGAAATTTTCTTTGCGAGTTTAGTTGTTTTTATTATTATTTTATAAAATTACTTCATTTTTTCGCAACTGTATTAAAAATAGTCGTTCAGTACACGTTCGGAACCGTCATTGCAACTTGTTCCGACTGTCAACACTCGCCTTCGGCTGCGCCTCGGCTCGTGCAGACATTTGTCGGAACTCGTTGTAATGACAGCCTTTCCGAACTAGTAATGAAATATACTATTCTAAATAATAGGTCTTGTGAGTTGTGACTATTTCAATAATTCGCCGATCCTTATTCGAAGTGAGTGAATGTAAATTGTCTTATTGTGTTGTTATTCGGAAAAATTTGTAAGCAACGAATTAAATGGTAACCATAATTTCCAAGAAAATATTACTTATCCGTAAATTCTCTCACGCAAGCTTTATTTCACAAAAATCTATGGTTTTTTAGAACAATAGCCTTACTCAATTTCCGACACGCCGAATCCATATAACGAAGGCCTTTTAGTTTCATTCCAGACGTAAATAAATAAATGTAAGAATACATATTCGAGTCACACTACGCGTTGACGCTAGCTGGACGTACGTTGCAGCGTCATCGCGCTGTCCTGAATGTGCTACGATACGTTTACGATTGTCACATTTGACAGGCGTCACAGCTCAGTTGGTAGTAGCTCTGCCTTCCATGCTGTGGGTCGTGGGTTCGATTTCCACCCAGAGAAAATGTTTATGTGACGAACATTTATACAATATTTGTTCCGTGCCTAGGTGTCTCTATGTATTCTATGCACAATTCTATGTACCTATGTATTTATAAAAAAAAATGTAAGTATTCTATCAGCAATCAGGTTCCCATAGTACCTACAAGCCTTGCTTAGTTTGGGACTAGAGTGATGTGTGAAATGTCCATAAATATTTATATTTATTTATTCGTGCTCTCTATGATTGACTGCTCAGGTTCGATAGCCATTCTAATGTAACCACAGGTCGAATATAACTACGTCGAAAGCTGTGTATCATAGTGTCAGTGTGTCAACGACCGCTAAAACATGTAAAACTGTAGACTGCCCGTAGACCTACATTTCATATCGTGCTACGATCACTGTAGCTTATTCAAAACTTCGACATGACACTTAGCGCGATAAGCTTACTCTTACTTAGTATTACTTTTACTATTTAGCTGAAAAACTGTGTATTTCATCAAAATAACGCACAACCTTTTTGTCACTGTACCACACAGAACCTCATACCTTTTAAGATTACGTTTTTTTGTTTGTTTTCTACTTTTGTTATTAAAAGTTTGATATTTATTTTTATAAATTGTGTGGACCGCGAACGTTATTGGACCCCGAGCGAAACGAATTGGTGACCCCTGGCAAAGACTAATAACATAGACCAATAACTGCGTGTAGTGAAGCTGAAAACAAATGATTTACTCTGTAAAGATAACCAGTTGTTTTCCTCGGTCCATGGCTGGACAAAGTTGTGATGAGTTTCAAAGAAACTTATGACTGGATTGGGAATTAAAGTTAATAGCGGTGATAGCAGTGTCTGGCAACCCAAGATTAGTTTTACACCACAAGTTTAGATTGAGGAAAGTTACTTTTTCCAGAGACGGAATTTATATGAGTTTGTTGAGTTACTAAAAATGTTTTTGGTTTTTTGTCATCTTTACTAACAAAACGATCTTGTTTGAAATTGATCCAATAAAGATTAAATTAATTTTCAAAAATCTACGTAAATATCTCGTGTAAGAAAGCTAAGTATTTTCAAATCAGATAGTTTCAAATATATAACTTTAAACTAATTACTGAAAAAAAATATTAACAAACAATCTTACGACTATTACAGTATTTACAAAATGTACATAGGCATATAAAATACATAAGAAACAGTTGAGCTATCTACAGACCGTTGCAAATGATCTATAGATAGTTCAACTAATTACTTAGTTTCCTGTACTCGTAAGTTCATATCACTTTCTCAATATATAACAAGCTTTATTACATTTTCAACAAAGGGTTGGTAAATCGGAAGTACTTTGTATTCTGTGAAGTCGCGTCGCGAAATGGCAAAGTGCTTGACATTTGGATATTGTGTTCTTGAGCGTAAAGTTTCGACCCAATACTCCCGTATACGTATTTGTTTTTGTTGTCGTACATGCTCGATATACAAGGCCTATTCTAGCCCCTCAAAACCGGCCAGGTTTTAAATCAAGTTCAGGCATGTGAGAACTGAGTGCTTAGTCCGAGGTTGCATTTTAAAACTCCTTGCTCTCGAACCGAGAGTCGTCTTTCGGAATCCATACAAAAATAAGAGGATATCCGAGAAACGACTTTCTGCTCGAGAGTAAGGAGTTTTAAAATGCAAATTCGGACTAAGCACTCTGTATTCAATCCTATTCTGGACTGATAAATCGGTCCAGAAGAAATGCCACAGAGTATCGATGAGTTACTATAGAATCTGAACCAGGTTTTGAGAGGCTAGGATAGGCCGGAAGGCTAGTTTTC
The DNA here is from genome assembly GCA_932527185.1 of Ecliptopera silaceata. Classification (NCBI taxonomy): domain Eukaryota; kingdom Metazoa; phylum Arthropoda; class Insecta; order Lepidoptera; family Geometridae; genus Ecliptopera; species Ecliptopera silaceata. The sequence goes on along the minus strand of OW052207.1, from coordinate 2,916,104 downwards.
ATGTGCGATTAAAATGAGCACTAGACGTCTACTACACCTCATTTTTAATTAAAACATGACATTTCCACAAAGCTTAAAACAAAAGGACAAGATATCTGGATCTAAGATATCTCTATCCAACGCTGGTCTTCCGCCAGAGCCGATTCGGCGGCGTAAAAGCGTAAAAGCTCAGAAGAAATACATTTAGCAAGTCTCTTCAAAAGGTTTATCAAGATAATCGTTAGGTCGCGATGTATCGAGTCTTATCACGTCGATCGAGCGTCGTGATCGAACCCATCAACTGTCAGCTGCTGGTCGATGGTACGCTGGCACCGGCTTATACCGAGCAGGCATATTGAATCTCAAGTTCGATTCCATTTCCGCACTTCTATTGTTTTGGGTCTCTGTGTACATACTGGTGAACGATTTATTCTACCGTCATTAAGCTGAAGAATTATTTTAAATACATAGAATACCTGGAAACACCCAGACACAGAATAATTATTTATGTTTATCACACAATCATTTGCCCTGGGTGGGAATCGAACCCACGACCCACTCTAAAGACTGAGAACTCGAGCTTGGCGAGACATTTATTGTTATAAATTTACTTATTAAAAACACAATGCAGTAATTTTTTTAAAAGCACAAAGCATTGTCTAGTCTGGCTAATGTTTCCAACACGATGCTACAACAAAATACAGTTGTAGCATCGACACGATAAGAAGAAGAAGAAGTCATTTTTTTAACCAAACAAATATAATATTACATTATCGCTACCAAACTTGAGCATCATCCCCATTCATCGATGTTGATAAACAGCATAAGTAAAGCGTTTATCTGCCATCGTTATGGGAGCAAGGCATCAATCAACTCCCACGGCTGTTAGCTCCATTTCTGGATGAAAATTGCCTTCTACGATATTGGCGAGCTAGCTATCAACTAATTTACGACCTTAATTGGGCGTGAGACGACAGATTATGGAGTAACTGCAGGGTTTTAGCATCTTTCGCGCACTTTGCTCTAGACAAATGGTCTTGTTCTTATTGGTACGGCCTTTATTAGTGAAAATGGGTGAGAAGTCTGAGATATATGTTTTTTTTTTTGTTGAAATTAAAATGATGTGATTTTAGATAACAACATTTTTGAGTTGAACATGACTAAATTAATGTTAATTTTTGTTTGTTTCAGATTGTAATGTTAGCGGTGTTATAAAGAATAGTGTAAAATAGGTCTATTAATAAAGCAATAATTAAAACATAGAAACCCCGTAGTAATTAGTTTTGCTTAAAATAGTGTTAAAAATTAGATCTTCCAATAGTTCAGACTCAGTAACGATGCGTTTACGCGTGACATTCAAAAATGACTTGTAAAGTTATACGTTTAGAGTTGAAAACTGTTCGGTGTCGAGTACAGTCGCCAACGCGAGTGTTGTGTGAGGTATGGTAAGATGCCGGCGAGGAGTGGCAGTTCGAGTTTGATGCGGCCGTTCGTAGTGTTGGCTCTGCCCGGGATGTATTTGCTGTTTAAGTACAACCAGTACCGCCAACAGCAAATGGAGACAGCGCGACGGCGGGTCACTGAGCGGGAGCTGACCCACCTCAACACCAAAATTGTGAGTACCTCATAAATTATGTAAAGCCAACCAGTCTTCATATAACTGCACGTTCGTTCGGGCTCACGACGCGACTAACGTCTACATTTATTGTAGTCTTACGTCCGAAACGGATAAACTGTTGGTTCTAACCTAGTTTTGTAACATCTATGTACACCGTTATTTAAACAAACTGTATTCGATAAATTCTCAACAGAAATCACAAAACCGTTTTGAGAATTAAAGCAAAACAGAGTTTAAACAGTGAGATGCTCGCATATCCTTTCCATTCCTCGTTGGCTTACAATAAATACATTGTTATTCTTATTCAAAAAGCTAAATAAAGTAGGTTGACTTGTGTTTGGATTTCCGGATGCACGTATATTATAAATTCAAATATTCACCCATAAACAATTCACAGATCACTCTCTAGTCCCAAACTAAGTAAAGCTTGTACTAGGGGAATTAGATGGCTGATAGACTACTTGTCCTTTTTTTTTATAAATACACACATAGTGACACCCAGACACAGAACAAATATATATCACAAAAACATTTGCTCTGGGTGGGAATCGAACCCACGACCCACAGCATGGAACCCAGAGCTACTACCAACAGTGTATCTACCATGAGATGTCACAGTAAAATCGCCTGACTTTACTACAGTAGTTACGTCAATATTAGTATGACGAATTTTAGTACCCAACTATCCGCTAGAGGCGCTGTACAAATCTTCATACATTTTTTTAACTACAGACGCTAGCGAGTATAGTAAATATAGTATAGTAAAAACTCATAGTAGACCTACTGAGCTGTGACGCTTGTCGAAAGAAAGCTTTTTAACTTAATACTACATTAAATATTAAACGTTAAAAGTATTTTGTAACTGTGGTGTAAACAAGACTTTATCCAATACGAAGAGGCCAATATTTTTAATGGAACGAAAATATTCGAGTTTCCCTCTCGAATGAAGTGCCGAGTTTCGAGCGAGAGGAAACCAATTAGGGAATTAACTCTGTGATGTTGGTGCAATATCTACTCAGGGTTTCTTTTGCGGACTGTTATGACCCATTTCGTTTTACATCTGAATGAAAAATAGAAAAAAACTAGTTTTAAGGGGCGCCAGTAGTCAATTGGAGACATTTTTAACATTATTATAGTACAGGAACTTACAATTAAATATAAAGATTAACCTACATTATACTTGATGATCATAAATAAAAGATCATTATGTACCTACAAGGATAAGCTGGCACCATTCCTTAAACATTCCCTTCATTATGACAAAAAAAACTTAAATTAAAGGGTAAAAGAACAAGAAAATGTCTATCTTTATCTTAAAGTACAAGAAAATATAATTCTTTTAAAGTAAGTCTAAGATAGCAATGACCGCTTAAAATCAGGTGGGCCGCCGCTAGTTTCATCAATAATCTTCATAAAAAAACCCAATCCATCAACCGTTGGGAAGCAATCAGTCATGATGTGGGAACCCGGATATTGCGTGCCAAACTGAGGAGACTAGTCGGACCGTAAGGTAAAAACCTCGACCTTGTTGGATGAAAAGAAATGTTAACGCGCGCATTTCTAAGACATAACACCACGCTATGTGAGTTAGTTTGCTGGTTTAGTGTGGTGTTGTGGCCAACCGCACCACATAAAGCCAGCAGACTAACTCATCTAGAGTACAGCATCTAGCATAGTGTATTACGTACCTTAGACGCGCTATTTCAGATTTTTAGCGTAGAGCCTCTACTACAGTAAAAAATAGAAGACATGCGATTAGAAAATAAGTTGATCTACCTTCATTTTCAAAGGTCAAAACTGACAAGAGTGACGTTTGAAGGACACTAATGCTCAGCAGTGGACACAAGCTGCCTATGATAATGATGTTGACTTATTTTCACAAAGTTCAAAGTGGTTACCACATTATAACCTCACAACCACTCGTGCAAAACGCTGTGATTCACATAGCCTAATCAATAATGTAGTATTTTTATATACACCCTTGGATTTCAGCGAAATGACTGAGTCATGTGAGTGGGTATTTAGTTATGTTGGTCGCGTGTTTGGCACGCCCGCCCGTGCCCGTCAGACCGTCCGGTAGACTTCACAGACGTGACCCTGGATTCTGCTATTCAGACCTTAATAGGATTCGATTGAACAACTTACGTCTCGGATAAAAATACATTTATTTAAGTAGGTTTTAGATAGACCGTCTAACCTGTCACAAAGTCCCTCGACTATGAGAGTATTACGGCCGGTTTCTGGAAACCCAAATCACGATTGATCCGAGTTTGACACGTAGTATTATTTGATTTTTTCGTTGATCATCGTTCGAGAAACCGGCCGTTAGACATGCAAGAAGGATGTGAATAATAATTATGTTTTACTAAATTAACAATACTGACTTCAATCGTCACCGAACAGTAATACTAAAATCAGATTTTTATAGTTTTTATAGAAGATTACTGAAAAACTACTAGACATATCTTACCCAATATTTATATTTTGGGAAATATCTACTGAATACTGGTCTAACATCTCTGAATAATCTATCAAACATAAAAAATTAAAAACGGCTTGGAATAATTGGGAACGTAATCGCGTGAAAAAATATAATTAAAAATTAGGAAACCTCTACTTTTAAGTCATAGAAAAGCAAAGCTATGCCAAGTCCATCTAGAATACTAATTCTTGTAACATATTACTTTGTATACAATTCATACCTACATAGAATAAATAGTGGCACCCACATAGAATTAAATATAATAAACAAATATTCACGGACATTTCACACATCATACACAATTCTTGGGAGTAGACCAAGAATTGTTTTAAATGTAATCCGAATAAATAGTTTCTAGTGTCGTGGTAAATATAAAAGATTTATTAGTATTAATACAGCTACGCTAATACGTGTGGGGCGCTTGTATAACACTTCCTCAACAAGATTGATGGGCACGCTCACCGATGACCCACAGCCAGCAATTTACAGTTTTATTTTACAAGACACTTACGGTCTATCTTATAAAAAGTTAGAGCAGACTTGAAGTATAGATTACCATACGTAATGATGATATAAATCAACGCTAACTTTTTATAAGATAGGGGGTTAAAAGCTAAAGAATTGTAATTTTGTTTGGTATCTACAAGCGTCATTTTTATTTGTTTAAAATACCTGAAAATACATTAAAAGATACAGGTGTTTTGGCAAGTTATTTATTGCATTATTACCTAAACATTTTCTTATCAACATAAAAAAAATAAATCATTATCAAAAACTATAAATAATGTGAAAAATATTTAGGTATATTTTAAGGTTTAAAGTGACAACATGTAATATTACATCACGTGTTAGTTTCATATATACCTTATCTTATTTTGAATTTTATTGTGTTTTTGACTATGATATGAGTTCGACTATATTTTTTTTTAATTTATAGTAACTGTATACATATATGTTGGTGTAAACCGTATTAATATTTCAATACTACTAAGATGATACCCACTTAGTACTAACCTATTGATAATTTTGATTTAAGTTGGGAGTGATTAATAAATAAATAAATATAAATAAATACGATTATTTTATTATTTTTCTTACAAACAATAAATGATTTGATTTGATTCTTATTAATTGATTAAATAAACCAAAAAATACAAATTTCAAAGTAGGGGAGACCTAGGATAGTTGTTACAGAGGAGAGTTGTTACAAAGCCGATTTCTCGGAACCTATGATCGTTAGTGAGCTGGCAATGCCACTCAATTGATTACTTTTAGATGCGCTTCTTGATGAAACAAGTGCCTCAGGCGCCAGGCAAATGGTTGCCCGAGTACGACGTCTGCATGAAAAAAAAGCCGTAAAGTAATTTTTTTGTCAAAATTTTGGTTACATTTATATCGTGACACATTAAATTTATGTGGTTATGTTATTTTTTTGTATACTGTAGGGTTTTTAAAGTTTCAAATAGTGGCGTTGTTTTGATGATCCTTTACGTCGTTGTGAAATTATGAATGTTTATTCTGACCAGGTTGGAATTTTCGACACCTAGGAGAGTTGTGACACGCTGTAACAACTCTCCTATTTTAGTTGGTTTGCTTTGAATTTTATGTCATTAGCCATTCAATCAAAAGGTTTCAGTTCAGGAGTGGAAAGGCTGGTCGAGAATGGCACTAGGAGTGAGCTGCTTTACGTCTGTCATAATAGATTGGATTACAGACATATTTTATAGCGGCTGATATTGTCATGATGCCATAGTTACTTAAAAAATATTTATTTCTTATAATCTTAATGTCTGTAGTCTCAACAATTATGCCAAATGATAATTGAAGTATTATTAAAGGGCATGTGTTTTATAATTCTTATAAAAGTCATCTTACCTATCAAATATAGTATTGATAAACAGCTGTAACAACTTACCTTGGTGCCTGTCACAACTTACCTCGGTGTTAGGAGAGTTGTTACAGTTTGAGTTGTTTCTGTTTTGGTGGATTTTCTCAGAAACCTTACAATTTTCATTTATTGTCATGACTGGTTTTGATAAAAGAAAGATTGCTCTATATTTAGACATAAAGTAGATAACTGTGCTATGTTTCTTTATTGAGATATGTGGTTTTAAGTAAAAATTGTAACAACCCTCCTTGGTCTCCCCTACCAATTCAAACAATCGGATATAGAAGATTAGGATGAGCTGAAACGCTATAAATACTGCAGTGTCAAGGCGGGACATTGCACTGCCTTCTATACTTTCACTCTCGATACTTTTAGTCTCACTATTATTCAAAGTCAAAGTTAAATATTTCTTTATTCAATAAAATCACAAGGATCACTTAGAATCGTCTTACATAGGTACTAGGTGATTCTAGGTGCCAGTTCCAGCCATTAGATAGATAAACTCTTTATTGTACACAAAGAATCACATGATACACATAATATAATAAAAAACTATCAGTACAATGGGCGGTCTTATCGCTAAGGGCGACAACCTTTGGATGAAGAGGATAAACAAAATCAGAATTAAAAGTGTTGGAATAGAGCATGGGCTTCCTCAATTTTACTTAATTTAGCGTAAAAAAAAAATATTACATATTTTATAACAATATATTACTATTTCGGTATTCAGTGATAAGTATGTTTACAAAAAAACTAGGTTTTATACATTTTAAATATTTAACAATCACCGACGTATACTTGAGTTATCTTTAAAGAGTTCTTCTTCTTATCGTGTCGATGCTACAACTGTTTTACATATTTTGTAGTAGCATCGTGTTGGAAAGATTAGCCAGACCAGACATTGCGTTACTGTGCCTAGCTGTACCGGTGTGCGCCACGAGGAGGCTCTTTCCATGCAGACTAAATAAATTTAAAGACTAAATTTAAAGAGTTGAGCTATCTATAGATCTACAGATAGCTTGAATATTTATAAATATGTTCATTTTTAAATACTGTAATAATCATAATTCTGTTTGTGAATTATTGATTAAAATGTAAAAACAAAATTAAACAATCTAATGAGTTTAATAACCAACGCCAAATTTTAATCTCATCGCGAATTTCGGCTGCAGAATAATTTATTTTCCCAGCTTTCACGCTTATCAGCCTTCTTTATTGTAATCTCATTAAAATTGCTTCAATAAAGAGGTTACAACCTCAGAGTTATATTAAAAACACTGGCCGTAATGAAATCTTTTTAGAGTTGTGAAAAAAACAAAAAAGAATGGTGAAAGAAAAACGTCAATCAAATGTAAATTAGAATTCACAACAGCAACAAATTCATGAAGTAATTTTTCAAAATTTCACAGTAATTAAATATGGTTTCATCAAATCTGCTATCTAGATCAAAATGTCTGTGGTCAAGTTTCATGGGCAACTTAAAAACTGAGGCCTTGTTCATACGAACCTTTGCGAAGAAACCTGATGATGGATGTAGGAGAGCCATTGTGGATATTCCACCTGATGCGGATCCAGTCTGTCCTGAGACATGCAAAAGACGAAGCAAGAAGGAAGGGATTTTGCATAGAATCAAGCTGAGGGTCGTCGAAGGAGGCACTAATTTTGGAAGTGAGATTTTGCTTATATTACACTCATTTTTATAAAATAGGAAAACACGTATGTTAGGTTTTTGGAGGCACTGTAATTAAATCAACTAGAGATGAAGTCCTATTACGAAAAGTCACAAAAGGATGACAGTTTAATGAATTTACTGAACGAATAAAGGTCATAAACTCTAGATTCAAAGCACGTTTCTCCTTAGCTCCGTTTCGCCGTCTCACATGCAAGGAGGAGCAAATTTGCAAAGAGATTAAGGTGCCTGAGACGAAAGCCTTGCCCGCGCCTGAGAAAAAGGCGCTTCCCATGCCGCTGCCTCGGGCGGGCGTGCAGGTATCGGTGCTTGGCGCTGACACCGCCATAGGGCAGTACGTGGCTTTGCTGCTTAAACAGTGCCCTTGTATCAAGAAGTGAGTGGTTTAAGATAAGATATAAATAACTTTTTTTATCGTATCTTATTGGATCAAAAATACAAACGTTGGTTATAGGTACTCGTAGCGTCTTACCCCCTATCTTATAAAAAGTTAGCGTTGACATTATGTCACCATTACGTATGGTAATCAACACATCAAGGCTGCGCTAGCTTTTTATAAGATAGACCGTTACAGCCTAGACTAGACACTAGATCGTTAAAATGTTGCAAAGACACAGGTACTGATTCAATTAGTAGCATCTTAAAGTCTAAGTTAGGTTTGACCAGACTTTAAGTTCTCTAAAACGTTTCTTTTTCTCTTATATGATGCAAAAAACACATGAAAGATAAGAAAGATATTTTTCAACATAATGGCAGTGAATAAATGTTGAGGGCTTCAAGCCAAATACTTACAAACAACGTCGTTTGATCAGTTTTCTATTTATTAAGCAAATAAGGGTCACTTATGACTAAGCATTTCACTTTTTTAAGCCCTAAACTTTAAGGACTGACCAACATTTGAAGATCATAAAAAGTTCAGTTAAAAAATATGTTATTTAGTAAATTAGTACACTATAAATCGTTTCATAAAGCCTTGGTCGGGTTCGTCAATGGTGTATGACGTCACTTGCCTTCGAGACACGGTTCATGCTATCCCAACCCCCAATGGGACCATTCGTCTGGTCCGCAGTCACAACGCCACTTTAGTCGTGTCGGGCGTTTATATTTACTGCCATGCTCTCGATTCAGATTTTGGCATTTTGTTAATGTTGATGTCCGTTTTCGACGCAATTTTGCTGAAGTTATGTAACTCGTGACTACAACAATTGCAACATTTGTCAACGGGTAGATAGATATATCGATAGATTCATTTATTGTATTGCATCATGTTGGTTACAATTACAGGTCTTAAATTAAGATTAGAGCCGAGCATGACCTTGCTGAGGCATGACAATATTATTAAGTCAGTTTATTTTATTAGTTATTTAGTACATTAGTCAGTTTAGCTTTCTAGATAATTCTTATGTTTTCGAACAGTAGGTATTTAGGGTTTTCTCGATCTACAATGCTCACAGCACGTTCACAAAGACGCGCCTCGTATTTATTACACTGCTTTACATATCTGAGCCATAAATATTTCTGTTTAGTCTAAGTTTATAGTTCATATGTTTGCACAACACCTACATAACATAAAGTCTGCTTAGGTGAGGTAGTACGTAAAATGCAAGAGTCGTAAATTTTGGATAAATCGAGAGCCGAAGCAAAGCTTTAGTCTATATTCTAAGGTAACATTACAATCTGTAGGCAACCTCCCCATAGAGCCTTTTCCGAGCCAAATACAGCTTAGTTGGACGGTATTTATGAGGGCTCTATTGAAACCGAGGTTTGAGGCTAGCGGGGATAATTTACGTCGCTATTACTTAGGTATTTTATCGATGGGATGAATTTGCACGTTTAAATTGATAATAATGCTGGATTTTTTTCGCTGGATGATATGAATTGATAGTACATTGTAAACTAATCTAAATTTTCAGCATAAGATTGTTTCCGTGTGACAAAAAAACAGGAAGCCAAAAAGAGTTATGATTTTAGTTGCAGTTGCATTCGTTTAAAAAAACACATCTATGTACTACTATTTCTCGATATAAATATGCTTTGCTTGCTAAGGCTTTCCTGCTTGTCTACATTGGCAAACTTCACTGAATCAACGCTCGTCAGTGCCCGTTGTCAATATTAGCTTAGGCCTGGCACATCTTATCGCCGACAGCCATTCTCACAAACACGCCGAGAATGTGCCAGCACTCGCACAGCACACATGAAACTTTTAACCTTAGACATGCCATAATATGGTTCATTCTGCCAAACGCAATAAAAGGCCAAGATTTTACGAGTGGTCCGTGACTGCCGCGTCTGCTCCAAATGTTTATCGTGACTTTCTTATTGGTGGAGTACTGAGTTCGTGCCTTTGACGTCTTAATAGGTCACATCTGGATTTATTTTCTATTAATTGTTAAAGTACACAAATAATAACATAATCAGTTGCAGAATGTAAGCACCTCTGAGGCTGAAAGCATCAGAAAAAGAAAGCTTTTTAAAAAACTCGTTATGTTTAGGGCAGTTTTATTTTCGTCTATGCAATAAAATATTTAAAAGCTATCGAAACCCCACTTACTGCTTTAGGTACGTAACTGTGCGTTTACTTGTCGAATCACACTATAATCACGCCGTAAACCCGACGTCCTGAGGGTTCCAATAAGCGTCTCCCCTTCCATTCCTCCATTCCCGATTCGATTACAGGTAACGACTCTGGAACTCGATGTTCTGATTGCAGCTATTATCTTAACTGTGTCAGCGAAACAAATTACTTTTATAAAAGTTATGTTGCATTGTTTAGTGGTTTGTTGTTTGTTATGTTAGTTTATTCATTTAACATGTCAAAGACATAATAATATGTTAAGTAGTCACGTACAAATAATCAGGGGTTTTTGACCAGAAGGAAAAATCAGCGATGTCTGCCCCGATTCTTCCTTGTCCAGAAAAATGAGCCACGGATCTTGTAATGTGAATTTCAAGGTTTTGCTTACGCCAGTATTAAAAAAAAACATCTTGCAACTCCTTCTTCTTCTCTTTATTTAAGTTTCAATCCTTTTTCCCCACATCCTTGTTCTATCCATTACTCCAATTCCAGGTTACGTCTATACGAAGCGCAGGAGACTGCGTGCTCAGATTGCAATCGGAACTTATGTCAAGTAGTTCAGGACCTGCAGCATATCAATACCAACTGTCTCGTTCAAGCGTTCAGCTGCTCTTGTTGTGAGCTGGAGAGATGTTTACAGGTGAACAGAAATAGCTTCTTTGAAATAATGATTGGGATTTGGCAAAATGGTGCACTATGGAAGACCAGTGTAGTTTTTATATCCCTTATATGTCAAACACGGTGATCTGTGTATCTACCATGAGTTGTCACAGTAAAATCGCCTGTCTTTACTACAGTAGTTACGTCAATATTAGTATGACGAATTTTAGTACCCAACTATCCGCTAGAGGCGCTGTACAAATCTTCATACATTTTTTTTTTCTTCACTTCACTTTTTTTACTTCAGACGCTAGCGAGTATAGTATATGTAGTTTATTAAAAACTCATGGTAGAGCTACTGAACATTAGAATTTGCATATCTTTACCTGCGATTGTTAGATTAACAAAGTTGCAAGTTTATATCAACGAATCATTAACAGATATCTAATTTAGTCAAAAGAAACCTTAGTTATATGTCACTGTTTTTATTATTTTATTATTTATCACGGTTCGTAGCACTAAACAAAAATGTTTTTTCAAGAAATTCTTGTAAGAAGCAAATGACACGAAAATAAGTCAAAGAAACTTTAAATTTTGATCAGATCTGTATCCTATACTATTTCTTTACAAACTGTTGGAAAACCAACAGGTCGGCTATAAATAAATTCATTGAATGCCACATATTGATCAAACATTTCTTACGAACATAACAGGCTGAATTCAATCAACCTCTCCAATAGCATTGGAGAGTCAATTGGAAACCTTTATTGGATCCATTTCTTCGTCCATGCATGGTATTCGCAAGGTTGTTGACCCCAGGTGGCTTGCCAATCAATAATATAACCATGTACATGCAAATATCGTTAGCTATTCACAACTACAGACATCACAAAAAGAACAGAATATCGGAGTTTTATTGACTGAGTTTTCACACGGACTTTTAATACTTTAAAAAGTATGGAGTAGGTACAGATTAATAGGTAAGGTTTTCAATTTTTAATGTTCAATTAAAAAGAAAATATTTAAAACTTCACAAAAATCAGCCAGTATTTTTTTTAACTTTAACAACCCTTGTCTTAGGTACCTATGGAAAACGAAACTGTTTCACATACAATGAAATAAACTGTCAAACGATATTCTTTAATTAATATAATTCATACATGCGGGTCACCTACTTAGTTTCTCAGAACTCTAACCACATAGACAGCACTAGCCAACCTTCTACCGGCGCCAATTTGTCTGGGCAGAATGCGCATACATCCACCCCAACTAATATCATTTTTCTTCTTACATTTCCGCTCAATATTCAGAAAATATTACGTGCATAAATTTCCATTTATATCCAGAGGATTCCGGTTTCAGCTTTGTTCATTTCCATACCATCTTTCAGATTGCGAAGCTACAAGACAGATTTATCTTATAAAACCAGACCATTAAGTATATGCGACAGATTAATCAATGACCAGTTATTCATCTTCGTACAAGGTTTTATTACTTTAGCTGCATATTATTTCAAGATATGACTACACATAAAACCGTCTAGATATATCCAAGACTTCAAAAAGTAGGTTACTTACATCATAAACTTCTTTCCAGAACACAGACATAGTATTGATGCTAGAAAGTGGCTACCTGAATGTGGACATGCCATTTGAAAAGAGGTTCTGCTACCAAGCACCAATAGTGAAACATTACGCTGATTGTATCGCCACCGAGTGTCCCAAAGCTTTCGTCATCGTAGGCGCTTCACCTATCGACTGCATGGTACCGTTGGTTGCTGAGGTGATATCTATATTTGGTTTACTATATCATTAAACACTCATTTTTCAATCATCCTTATCATGAAAGCCTTATTAAATTTACGTAGTTCCAATAGCTAAAGTCGAAAGGCAATTTGTATTCTATGAAAATATATCGTATATTTATCGGCATGAAGCCTATTTCATATATCATAAGTGAAAATGGTTATAAATTTCCTCTAGGGACGCTCATATGTTTGAAAGCAGAAGTAGTTGGTAGGGAACTACAGATTGAATCTATAGCAGTCACCGATCGTCAATCAATGCATAGACAAGTGAAGCTCTACCATCAAACATGCCCTTTGCACGACCTTTAAATACAAACAGTTACATAACAAGTCTGCAATGCATCCTTCGAATGACATAAAGTATTTACGAGCCGTTGATAGCGGTATGCCGACAATGCCGTCGTTTATGGCTCGTAGGACCGTGTAGTAATGTGCTCTTTTATGGATATCGGTAGCTAATTTCATCAGTTCATCGTTATGGAAGATACTTTGTTGATGGTACTCATGAAACTCCTCAAATATTTGTTGAATTTGGTTTTTGGAATTTGTTATTACGCTCAGAATGAGTAAATTCTTCGTCGCATTGCCTGTACCTAAGTGATTATTGTTCTTTTAATGATTTATTTAATAAATGAACCTTTGACATAAAACGATAGTATACGATTTCAATTCTTTGTAACAATGATTTTAATTCTTTAGTTAAAAAGATATACCTTGTTTTTTTGTAGCTCAATGCATCAAACCACGTATATATTGAACAATAATAGTTCCGAATCAATAGATAAATAATTTTTGACTAGTATATTGATAACAGATATCAAGTTCTGCATCCCAGTTACTGATGAAGGCAAGTTTGCGTCATACTTGGCAAGTCAGCTCTACCATCCATCACCCAGCCCGAAAACAAATCTCGTAGTATGTTGGCTGCTCCCTTTGAGTTGTGAAAGTTTAAGTTAGACTAATGGCAACGATTTGTAATATTTTCTCTTTACATTATCGCCCCCGTCTGCTATTTGCACTATTTTTTTTAAATGGATTGTTCTTCTACGGAGCCTTCTAGAATTTTTGGTACAGCAGCCCATAACAAGGCACGAAGGAAATGCCTACTTTACAACACTGTAAATTAATTATGATCTAGACTAGACTAGCACTTATCTTTCGCTATTTGTTTTAAAGTCCGTGATAAATTACCGAACTCAATAGGTACCTACTGTGAAAATGTCACAATTTCTTAATTAAAACGGAGTATAGTGTTGACGCTCCAATCATGAATCGGTAATCGTGTTCGAAAGTCTTTATTATGTTATTGTTACACCATATAAAAAAAAGATGAACCACAACTTTGTTCCAAACTAATCAAACTTTATGGGAACGAGATAGCTGATAGAAATCTATTAAGAAAAAAGTGATTTATTTTTGCAAATACATAAAAACAGATCATCCCAATCCAAGATCCTAATCAAGTAATACAATAACCACATGGCAGGTTTATAAGGATAGTTGGCCAGTTTTCCCTGTTTGTCGATGCGGCCAATTTCGCCAGTCAACATTCTCGGCGTAATGGCACGGGTAAATACGTCATCAACCTTTCAGGTTTCTCATTTTGGTCCAGTTCAACAGCTCATTGAACGTTTACACTGATCTTTTTAGCAATATATTGACTTTGGTCTTCTGTATTTACCCTCTTTATTCAATAAAGCTGAGGGTTTAAGAAATATGACTCGTATTACTAGTAGAATTGGGTTACTTATCAAGGTAGAGATTGTGACCTACATTTTCATCTGTAATCGAAAAGTATTTTTGAATGTCATGGCAGACTTTTGCTGTTATACCAAACAATTACCCTAATAATATCCCAGATATTTAATTAATCAAGAAAATGCTCTGGCTTTGCTCGACTCTGTAACACAGAGTGGGCCAAGTTCCAAGAAAATTAAACGATGTTTTTGTGTCGAGCCACCCTGTAAGCCTGTGACGTAACCTGACCACGGAATAAGCTACAGTTTGTTCCACACTGCCATAGTAGATTCTGAAAGCAACGCAGTAGGGACCGACGCTTGCAAAGAAAACCCTTTGTTGTCGAATCAAGAATAAACTGACTAATATTGGAATGTTTTTGTTTCTACTGCGTCTTATCAAGTTTATGTATTTAGATTGCGTAAATAGGTTGGGTTTCAGGGTTTTTGGGGCGCTGGCTGCTATTTCATGTTATAGTACCTACTGTTCTAGATACAATACAGAGTTTCGCATGAACAGATGCAGATTAAAGTGATAACCCGGTGTGCTCTACATTTTAGTTGAATGTTTTGAATGAAACAGTTGAAGGTCGCATTTAGGTAGGTAAAGTTACACAAATACACGTCTGTGTTTTATTTATCACTGAATAATAGTTTATAGTGAAATGAGTATGTTTCTGATTAATCAGTATTTACGCTGAAAGATGATGATAACAAACTATTGGCCGATATTAATGAAGTTTGAAAATAAAGTTTCTTTTGCCCACTCGCCTCGCGTTCTTTCATCGCGTAACTTTCAGAGTCGAACCTAGCTATCAGAATATATTATAATATTAGGTACCTACCTACCTACTATAACTATATTAGTACAAGAATCCACGATTTTTTATTTGAACTAGTAACCGGTGCCTGCTGGCCTGAAATACTTATTTGGAAGTAAACTATAATGAAATTAAAAACTCAAGATAAGTCGCACGAACTTCCAACTTCGTAATATTTTATTTTAAAATAGGTGAAACTTTTCGTTATATATTGTTGTGACTTAATATATGTACCTACTTATAAATTGATAAAATAATATAACTATGTTGAATATTTTTTTTATCGTCTTTTTGTCTGTTAATTTGTGTTCACAACACTTTTAAACTAAGTTCATGCAGAACCTTGTCACATTTACCTAAACCCATTTTTTTAATAGAACGTAACCGAGGTAAATAACCGTTTTTTTTGAAAACTGAAAGAATGCCTTAAAACTTCATTAACAAGTCTTAAATTCGCTCGGAGGAAGTCTCGCATTCAACCATTACGTCGCAGTCTGCCACTCCTGACTCCTCAATTATTCACGAGCTCTTTTGCAATTCTGTCATCTACGAACATTAAAGACTTTTTAAAACCTTTGAGTAAACTCTCGTTCTTTGTAGAAGACTTTAGAAGAAACCTAATAAATGTAGATTACCCAATGACTTCATTTTTGTTCTATGCATTGTGCAGTGGCTAGCTAAATTTTGAAAAAGACTTAGCAATTTCGTATGTGACGCTTCCTGTAGGGCAAAGCCCTTCCTATCATGTCTGCTCTAAGAAGCATTTGTATCTAGATAGATATTTATGTAGCAAAAATGTAAGCGGCTTTATGTTTTAGGATGATCGGTCTGACTAAGCTTTTAGATGAGTAGAAGGACTTGAACGATAAATGAACGCTAGTAACTAAGACAAGATACCTCGTCGTTTTTAGATCTGTCGTTCTGGGACAATCTAGTAGAGATCCATTAGCTAACCCGTTATATTAAGTTCATCATCATCGTCATCATCAACCTATATCAGTCCATTGCTGGACGTAGGTCTCTCCCAAGACGCGCCACTGAGGCCGGTCTTTGGCTCTTGCCAGTGTTTGCCAGCTAATTCTAATTCTGAATGGGGGAATAAGATCTGCACTGACGTCCCGCAACGGGGTGTATTGTGCATTATCCCCCTGCTAATCTCACCCCAGCCAGCCCTTAACTCCTTCCTTAAAGTAACGGAAAAGGACTTAGGGTTGGTGGCAGCAGTGTTCTAGCATCCCCGATGGTGTGGTGGATGGCGATAAAGATGAACAAGACCCGATGTTTGCCAGCTACAACCCACAAGTTAACATTTCCCCAACAGACGCTAAAAGAGACGGGTTGGTACGACCCGTGCAAAGTGTTCGGTTCGCTGGCCGTGCCGGAGATGCGAGCCAGTACCCTGGCTGCCCGTGCACTGTGCCTGGAGCCCAGGTACACCAGGGTGCCTTGCGTCGGCGGCACGGAAGGTGACTCGTTGGTGCCTCTGTTCTCAAAAGCTGTGGAATTCTTTGATTTTGCTGCGGTAACTTTTCATTTAATCATTTCTAGCGATTAGATTAGTACTTATAGAATAGTACTGATGTCAAGTGTCCCATATTGTGTTCCAAATGGTGAATAAACAGCTGTACATCAGTACCATCCTATTCTAAGCGATAATAGTACTGATGTATAGATATCAGTAGGTATTATTCTATTAAAATCTTAATTTAATCAAATGGAAGCATAAAAGACTTAAGTTACGGACACGGCGATCGGATTTCGATTCGGACAGGAATAGAAAAAATCTGGTTATTCTAATGAATTGTCAGATATTCTAGCTCAATCTGACAGGTACTCGGTAGATTGATGTTGGCATTGCACGTAGATATTTTAAGAATAACCTTGATAGTGCAGATCCGATTTCAGACTTGCATGACATGACATACATTTTCAAATGTGTACCTAGGTAATTTATTATCGCACCGCATCATGCAGTGACATTGAGCATTCTGAAAAATATTATTTTAGGTATTTTCAAGAATTTTAACGTAATTAGTGAAAATACATAAGAAGCATTTAGGAGATATGTTTATCTGCAAGATTATTGCAGTGTGCCGATTAGGTATAGAAGCAACAGAGCTTTATTGATAACTTATTAATGATTGAAAATTAACATCTAATATCAATCATGGAATTGCTCTACTGTAATAAAAAAACATCAAACTCATAACATATTCTGTACCCATACAATGCAACTTTACTATTTCACAACAAATGGCAGTGTGTGCCAAACTAATAGTCGAGAATTCGAGATGTATCGCACTGATGAAGTGATTGATATCTCTCTGCAACATTAGGGCAATAGATACAACACAACGATGACATAATCTATCCATTTTATCTATAATTTATCGGAAAATATACTACCATTATTTACAGTCACTCTGATAGCTTAGACTATAAATATTAACTGTAACGTACATAGGTACCTATTATTATCTGCCGTTTTTAAAGCGTTACCTAAGACTTGCACATAATATAAACTCGTAACGTACATATAATCTGCCGCTTTTAAAATCAAACCATCAACAATTGAATGTCAACAGTTTCCTATTCTAAAGAAGCCTTATAAAAACAATCACTATAAATAGAGATCGAACAAATCCTTGGATTATCCACTGGTTCCAACAAATCCCTTACCTTCAACAACTTATTGGATAGTTGCGGTGAAGCCTGAGTTGCTTCTCAAACAATACAAAAGCTGTAGAAACGCAACGTTGGGCTACAGTTAATCATGCAAAGTCCGAGAGCAAGCTGTGGTCTATATTAGTGCAGTAATACAATAGCGAAATCTACCCAAGACGGCAACTCTAAAACCCTTCTTCAATCTACAGCATAATTCATTGTTGATGACGGACGCTGTGCGAGCTGCGCCTGTAGCTGTAGCAAGGTCTGACGGAGCCTGTATGAAGGCAGCAGATCTCAGTGAAGCCCATGCCTTAGCCGGGCTGGTGACGAAGGTCGCCCATGCTCTGCTATGCCATGACATTCCCCGAGTCACGGGCTTTGTCGAAACAGATGCTGGACAAGTTATATCTCCCGCCAGGTGAATTATCATGATCTATTTTCAGATACGTCGCAGTAGTTTTTTAATATATCGGCCCTCTATAGTGATGATAGTGTTTATCAATATTAGACGGTGCTAATATTACTTTAGTTTTGCTTACGAGATGTGGATACTAACCTAATGAGGAAATTCTATTTTTGAATGGTTTTCCTAGAGCGTAATCACCTGCTTAGCAGAAACAGCAGTTTGTAAATCGCTGATTTTACTGTTTTGTAGTACACAAAATCACTCGTAAAATGTTATAATCCTCGGTCTACGTAGATATTACCGCTACTAAAATTTTACGATGATATCAAATCCTTCCCTAATATGGACTTTTGCCTTGTATTGATTTTGCTACTGTACGTTCGTCGTACAGCAAAATAATTTGGGCGCAACCTTGAAACCGAAGTGCAATAAACTTGAATAAAATAATATCAGAATCATGGAAAAGCTGAGCTCAAGGACTCACTAGTGACATCCACGTTCAACTTAGTTTAGAAAAGGATAATGGTTTTCTTGGAATCATACAAATTAGCAAGACCAAACTGGACAAGTGGATGATCAGATATTCTTGCTGCAGATTCATCGCGAACACCGTGGAGCTTGGTGGACAAGGGATCTCTAAGAACCTAGGGTTACCAAAGATGACAGATCAAGAGACAACTCTCGCGAACCTGGCACTAAGCGAGCTCGAGGCGAGGCTGGAGTACGTGCTGGATTGGTACAGCAAGTACAGCAGCTCTTCAGTGCGACTCGACTCGTGCGCCGCTCAAACCGTATTTTTTACTCCCTCGCCTGATAACAGATTCGATGACTGCGCTTACGCCAATATTTGAATGTTTCGTTTAATTCCGTTTGTGTAAATAATAGTGTTGCTGTATTTTGGGTTTTACTACAAATTTTTTGTGAAATAAATTGTGCTGAATACAAACTGGTTTTAGTTGTTAATTTATTACAACCTATAAAATCTTATCTCATCATGAAATCTTAACCTAAATTGATTCCGATAGCACGATACTGAACCGTGATATAATGTGTTTACTTTCTTCATAAACACTTTTTATTTTGGTGTCAAGGTTATTTTATCGGTAAACTAATATCACTTAGCGTACATAATACCTATTTTCTTTTAGATACCTTGCAATCGACACTTTGTTGAACAACCGCGGGATTTGCAAGAAATTTGATCTTCCCGCTAGGATGAGTCCAATCGAAGTAGAGTTGATGGACGTGGCACTGTCTAACGTGGAATACAATGTGAGACTGGCTCGCGAATGGCACGCGGCACTCATCGACGAAGAATATGATAGATGCCATATGCAGATGTGCACACACTTTTGTAGGAGAAAACATTACGACCATCTGGATGACTGCGCTATTCAACTAACTTAGAGAAGCTCAAACGTCAAATGTAAAGAAGTGAAACACACTCGTTAAAGGTCGGACCGGAAAAATCATTGATCTATTTAGTTGACTTGATGGGAGCATAAACACAACACTTAATTCTAATTCGGAGCAGAAACAGTAAGCTAAAACCAGAAATCAGTTTAAAAAATAAACCAGTCGCGAAATCGTGAATTGTGTTGCTGTAAGTGAATGTGAAAAAAAAATGTAAAATTAAGAAACAATAAAACTATGATTATAGTAATTATGACCCTGTTTTATTGGCACTGATGACACATTATTTGGCACTTAGAAAGGCCGTTGCACTAGTCTGCGCAAGTCTTTAATACTTCACAATAACTTAAGAAATTTGCAGCACTAAGACGGTCTTACCGGACCATTGTGGAATGGCGTCATCGCACTTACTGTTGAAAATCACTCCATCCAATGACCAATCCGATGACTCTTTTCTATTATAGTTCGGCAGACAAGTGTCCGCCGAAGTTTTGTACCAACACCATACGTAAGTATCCAAGGTATTCAGAGGTCACGGTCCATTTTTAGCAAAAGGAGAAATGTCATTCGTTTCAAGGTACATTTTCCCTTTCATTCTGCGAACAAAGACAATTTATAAGGAAATTTTTAAGGAAAATCTGGGAAGGTGAATAGAGATAACCTTTTTGCAAAAATATGTATTATGTGAGTTTCTTTTGCGTGAAATTTTTGCGTGGAAAGATTACTTACGGAGGCCTCGCTGCAAATCCCATGTATCCGTTGACTTGGAACTGGCATCGACTGGTGGCTGACTTCCAGTCTCTGCAGAATGTGGCCGGGAATCCCTGAGGGTTTCGGATGGACTCTGCGTACAATCGCCATGAACGATTGTGACTGCATCCATCTGAAAATGGTTTATGTTGAATGAAATATTCAAAAATAAACGAACAAAAGCTACTTTTGATTCTAATTTGAATTTACAAATACAGGTTCTAACGACTACGATAGATGCTTTCGTGTATCACGAAATCCAAGTTTCATTCATCACCTTCAAACTAAAAGTTCCCAAGAATACCCATTAAGATTTGTAAGCAACTCAGTATCATATTTCCGTCCATTCAAGTTATGAATGTTCCATCCCCTAGAGGTTTGTGATAAAACCTACGCTTTTCAGTCGAGCTACATCGCGCCTTTCAGTGCTGACATTTCAACCAGAAACTTTCCTATAAAGCCTCAATATTAAAACTTCACGATAAATATCCTATTGAAATTGCTCATATTATTATGCAAGATGACAGCTGAACGAAGCATTTTTGAACAAAGCATAACCTTTTGCCAACATCGGGAACCCCAATTCCGCCCCATTTTTCCCGTAACCCAGTGATATTTAGGTTGTTTTTAATGGCAGGTTGAAACTACAGGCGTCGGCTCTTTCTGTGGCAAAACGTGGTCAATTCGTGTATAGATCAGATAGCTTAGTATAAGCTATGCAAAGTTCAAGCTTTTCAATCAGGAGAGGTTCTAAAAGTCCATCAACGCAAAATCAACGCATGCTATCACCATAGGGACAAGACAGACACACCGATCGTATAATCTAAGACTTAAAATCCTCAGGAAACTCAATGACCCCATTATTTGTTTAAGAGAATATACTCCGTGCCACTAAATCGTGGAGAACTGCAGTCTAAATGGCAGGTCTACCTGCTATTGACATTTTGCTTAGCGATACTGTTTCATCTTTGGATTTAAGCCAAGTACCTACTTGATACACTTTAGATACAATTTATAAATTGTCTCTAGATTTTGAAATGTACGATTACTCTATTTACTTTAGGTTTAGATAAAATAAAAATGGTTTCCGGTGCCTCAGAATATAGACCTACGTAAAATTACATTAGTTTATGGTCATTACAAGATTTTTTGACAAAAACATGAAATCATTTGTAAAACAAACATGCCCGTGTTAAGACAATGTATGTAAAGACGTGACTTCAATATTTACCGCGTTTTAAGGTAACTTTGATTTCTCCAAGGTCTCATACATAAATAAATATTCTAGACATTTCATACAACGCTATCTAAACACACACTAAAGCAAAGCTTGTAATATGGAACTAGCTCTCAAAATTATTGTAGTTTTGTTGACAGAATGCTTATTTATATTTTTGTAAACATAGAACTGAAAGTAACACCTAGAAAGAAATACACCAATGTTTTGCCACTACACAAATATAGATAGTAACACCCAGACATAGAACAAATATTTATGTTCATCACAAACATTTGTTCTGAATGGGAATCGAACCCACGACCCACAGCATGGAAGGCAGAGCTACTACCAACTGAGTTGTGACGCCTGTCAAGACTTCCTACTGAAATTTATAAATCCAAATGTACCTTCTTAGAACCTTACCAAACAAGCTCATTACGCTGACTGTTCTTATAACACCTTGCGAAAGCCATATGAAAACTAATAAAGTAACAGGTGTATAAGCTTTGCACCTTGCCTCAGCGCCTGCTAACCTAATCTCATGTCAAATTACCCCCTTTCCGATACCCCCTGAACCTGCCAACCGCATTTTGGCGGGAACGATCGATGCTCTGACGTCACGGGACAGGACGAGGGGAGGGAAGTACAGGTGCCGACATAAGCAACTTAAAATGAGCTAGGCAAAGACGGGGTTTCTTATCTAGTATTGTGTTGTGCTATAGGTATCTTGCATTCATGATAATTGCATCGGACAACAAGCTAACAAAGCTAACAGAAACAGCAATAGAAAACGAAGCTTAGGGGTTTTGGCTCCTCTTTTCTCTCCCCTAGGGGAGACATGGAAACTTTTTTTGTGTTGGCCCCCCTGAGTAGCAGTTACTTTAATATAAGCTATGACATTTTACCACAGAAGAGATTTCTAGAATCTAATTTTATTAGGTAACTTTTGGTCAATTTGTAAAGCTTTTGATGACGCCTGTACTCACGGATACGTCGACTCTGATTATTCGGTGAAAAAGCTATTATTAGCGATCATGTTTCCCAAACGATTGCCTTGCGACAGCGAAATTAATTACGTTCATTTTTTCCCTAAAACCAACCTATTTGGGTTAAACCGCTTACGTTGCTTTTTGTTCAATTTTTCGCAGCTTTTGAGCTTATGTTGAACATTTTATAAAAAATAATTATAGCGTTTCGTTCTATTACCTTTTTTCTTAATGTATTATGTTTCTTTTGTGGTTTTTACTTAGTATTAGTGTGTATGGTGAGATTTTGGTAGTTCATTTAAGACTACAGACATCCCGGTCCTAGTTGCAAACCAATGTTAAATTTATCTATTATTTTATTAATTTAATAAATGATAAATACAAAAAATGTACTCACAGGTACTGAGATAACAAGTTTAAACCTCGCTTGCACTTTACTCGTTAACCATCACCATCAATTCAAGAAGCAATCTCGTGGAAATGCAATTTTAGGTAAATTCCACTTTGCAGCGGATTAAATTGTGGGTGTTTATTTCAACAACTAAGTATAGATAGTAATTACACTACCTATTTATTTATTATTGTATAGAGAAATGAAAGAATAACGGCCGGTTTCTGTAAACCCAAATCACGATTTATCCGAGTTTTACACATAGTAATTATTTGATTTTTTCGTTGATCATCGTTCGAGAAACCGTATGATTACAAAATGAACTAATATTTTTCGTGGCGTAGCGCATCTTCGTAGCACAGTAGTATATCTTCGTAGCGCTGCTACGAAACGAAATTATATTTTACTTGTATATTGACTTCGATCAAGTATATTGATTATGAATGTAATGCATTCTTTCTTATTTTTAACTTTCTAGAACTTATTACTATGGCTATTTGGCAGGCGTAGTTATAAACTAGATGGCGCTGTATGTGCATAAATATATTTTCTCCTCTTATTTTACGAAAATAATGTTCTCTGCATCGGTTGAACAGAATAAAGGTAACACGATCCTGTGATGAGATGAGCCATTTCGGTCTATTTATTCCATACCATTTGCTCGGCATTTGTGGGCTCCAGGGATCAATTTGGCTTAGTATTTCTCGTGTCAACTATAATTCTATCTGTTCTTGTCTCACAGTAGGTCACATGCATCTTCTAAAAGTACTTTTCTAAAACTAGGCAATGCTACATGCTACTATGGGAAGTATATTTCTGGTAGAATCGAGGAACTTTCACCTAGAATCACCAAGTATGTAAGACGATTCTAAATGATCCTTGTGATTTTACTGATAAATTTTGACTTTGACTTTAATCACTTTATACCCTTTTTTTGTAAAAGCACACGTAGTTTACACGGCAACACGTAATGGGTACTAATACGAAAATTATAAGAATATAGAACAAACATCAGTGTTCCCGCAAATGTTCGCTTTTGGTGGGGGTTGAACCCACGACCCACAGAATTAAAGCTACTACCAACTGTACCTCTACCACGAGTTCTCACAGTAAAATCGCCTGACTTTACTACAGTAGTTACGTAAATATTAGTATTACTAATTTTAGTACCCAACTATCCGCTAGAGGCGCTGTACAAATCTTCATACATTTTCTTAACTATAGACGCTAGCGAGTATAGATTGTAAACTCATGGTAGAGCTACTGAACTGTAACACCTATGGATGGGCGCCGGGTATATACCCAATCTACCCATTTGGGTAAATACCCGGGTAATTGGGTATATGCCGGGTATATACCCGTATGCACCCATTTGGGTGGGTGCATTCAATTTTGATTTTCAAGAACAAAAAAAATAAAAACAAAGTGTTACTAACACCTGTCGAAAAGAAAAAGGATACTTACAAATAAACTTAGTCTGCCTGTTCTTGGCCAGTTGGTCCACCCAGCAGCCTGGCTGCACCCAGCTGCCAGCGTTAGGGTAGAAGTCCACGTCTCCGATGGGGGTCGGGAAGCCGAAGACGCCGGGGTTTGTGTGAAGCACGTCCACGAATAACGCGTCTCCCCTCGCGAGGTGACCAGAGCTGTCGGTCAGGCTGTACCCTGGGTATGCTGGGTCCAGGCCTGGAGAGTATAATACATAAATATTAATATTAATAATGCTGGACAATCCACACAACATCATCTAGCTCCAAGCTAAGCAAAGCTTGTGTTATGGATGTATGAATTCCTCAGCTATACTGAAAAACTCTTATTGAGTAGGTCTTAGCAGTTAGACACAAGAAATTTTAGCAGACGTCTACCATACTTAAACGCAACATGGATACAACTTAAAATCAACTTAATCAGAATGCATGTTCTGATTAAGTTGATTTTAAGTTGTAAACCGACTTTTAGTAGGTACCTACAGCTTAGAGTAAGATAAAAACAGGGAGTTAATGATAGACCACCTTCTAGTACCTATACGAGAACTAATGGAGATATACCCTCTTTTTTTCTTACTTTCAGGCGACTTGCCGGTTTTTCAATTTTAAAACAAGCCAAAAAAGTTCAGCATACAGAACTAACCTAAACCGGGTTTTAAACTAACCAGTGATTCTCCCTATCGTCATGCCCATACGTTTGACCATTTTCCCGGCGAACCCTGCTGCCTCGGCGCCCAACGAGAAGCCGATAACATGCACCGACGACGCAGGCACCCCTGCAGCCTCCAGGAACTGGATGAAGGAGGCTAGGTTTCTGCCCATGTAGCGAGTATTCTGTACCGCTTGGATGTACCTGGTTATAAGAAATAAATATTCAACGGATATTGCACACATCACAATCTAGGCAAAGCTACTGTGGGAACTAGATTGCTGATAGAATATTACTTATATATCCTGCTTCAGCGTCGGCCACAATATCACTTTTCATCAGTTCAGTTTGTGGTCATAGGACGAACAATTTTTTTTTTGTAAATATGTACATACATAGAATACATAGTAACACCCAGACACAACAAAAATTTATGTTCATCACACAAACATTTGCTCTGGGCGGGAATCGAACCCACGACCCACAGCATGGAAAGCAGAGCTACCAACTGAGCTGTAACGCCTGTCAAATATTAACAAAGTATATTTACAATGGAGTTTAGAACATTCTAGAGTATATTCTGGAGTGTGTATTTATTTGATAGTTCAATAGGTTCAAGTTATTTTCTGGAGCCTGTATACTTACTTCAAAGTTACAGTGCACTAACTCTATTTACCTATCGCATCATAAATAAAACGCTATAAATGCCTTGACCGGATGGTTATTCAAGTCTGAAACGTGCTCTAAAACCAGTTAGTATTTTTCAACTGTACCTATTGATAGTTTATAACGTAAACGTGCTCGAACCTGTTATCGATAAGTCGAAAGAGTTGGAAGTTACCAACATACAGTTTTATATTTTGCATTTGTAAGTGCGTTTAAATGGGATACCAATAAATATGTTTTATTTTTATTATCTTCTCTCTACTGTATCTAATTATACCGCCTTCGTGTCTATATTCCCTTATCTCGCTTCGGTTGCCTGGAAGAGATTGCTTTCAGCGATAAGGCCGCCTATTGTGTAACTATTGTTTATGTTTTCTGTAATCTATTTGTGTGGTGTATCAATATAAAGAGTTATCTATCTATACCTTTATGCACAAAAAATGTGTTAATTGTAAACGTATCGAAACGGTGACGTATTCGAGTGACACTACGCGTTGACACCAGCTTGACTGCCGTTCGTTGCAGCGTCACCGCAGTGTCTATGTGCTATCGTTACGATACGTTTACGTGCGTCACATTTAGAGTCCCCGCAGACTGTAGACTTTCTATCGGCCGATAGTTTGGTCGGCTTCTTAATCAGTATGAAGACTGAATCACTGTAATGTGCGCATCTGCATACATCTTCATGATTAACTAACTTCACTGATTAAGAAGCCGACCAAACTATCGGCCGATTAAAAGTCTGCAGTTTGCGGGGGCCCTTATACTTACTCACCCATCGTTGATACAGAGTTAAGTATACTTAGCTAAAAAATATTTCTTACCATGGAAAAGCGATAAGTCTTGACCAATCAACTGCTATGAAATTATAGTTTCCCGATAATAAATATGCTGAAAAACAAAATTATCGTATTACTAAAATAATAATAATCGACTTTTTTAAAATGTATTTCGCAAAAAAGATGTAGGTAGATAACAATTACAATATTAAAATCTTTGCATGATAATTAGGTCTAAAGTCAAAGCAATTTATATTAGTTTTTTTTTATCAGGTTTAATAAGAGCCTTGATTGTTTTTTGACTTCATTCACATTGTATTAATTTTTTACAAACTGCATCTCTTTTGACCATTATAGAATTTTAGAATGGTTTATCTATGAGGAAAAGTTTTACGTGGACAGAAAAAAAAAATATAAGTTTCCAAAATAATCAATAACTAAATAACGCGTTGTCAGTCAGTCGATCAATCACTTCACGATTTTATATATACAAGTCACCTTAAGTGTACATCAATAACAAAAAGGCTCTGCGCTAATTATATCGTTGGCTTCCTTATTCCGGAGTAGTAATAAGATGATAATTATTAAGTATTTTTTTCCATTGTTTATGTTATGTACATTTTTTAGGCTTGATATAAAAATATCTATGATCAAACTTATTTTTCCGTGACCACTTTGCGTGGATAATAATGAAAAATTATAAAAAAAATGTTTTTGAATTTATATTCAAAAACATTTTTTTATCATTTTTTATCATTTTTTTAGTATGTAGTACTTCATTGCCATTTATAAAATTCTTAGTATGTACTTATTACATACTAAGAATTTTATAAATGGCAATGAAGTACTACATACCTAATGCTCTAAATCTCTGATAAGTAGGTAATTAGGTATTTATCGTCATTACGAACACAAACAACCAGTTCATTCATGTAAAACTTTTAAACACTATTTTAAACGCGTGTATGCGTCTTCGCAAATAAAACCAATAATCGAGGTTTTCTCAAATTTCTAAAATAGGAAAAACGTAATTTTCGGGCATATATGTACCATCTTGTACATACGTGGGAAGGAAATTTTAGTATTAATCTAGAATATTTAAAAAACTGACTTACAATCCTTCAATGCAGTAGTGCTAGGTCCATCAATAGCTTCAGAGAAGCCCATAATATAAATGATGGTTGGCCACGATATATCGAACCTTGTGTTTCTGATCCCACTCAGGTCTCCCGGCGGGATTACTTGGTATTGTGTTGGGTTAAACCTGTTAATAAACTTGGCTTGTTATTGCCTACCTTTGTACTCAAAGATCTGATTAATTTACGTTAGTGGAACTGTAGAGAGCTTATTAATTTGATAGAAGTACAAGATACAAGATATTTATTTTGCCAAAATAAGTGTAACAAAGTTGGTCTTATAAGTTCAATTTTATGAAAAGAATTTTTGAATAATTTTCAATTGGATTTATATATCTATCATCAATGTTCTTTGAGCTATTATTGTTTGTGGTTACAAATCTAAAGTTTGGCTCACCTTTTTTTGTTCACATTAGGTGTGATCAGAAAATGAACAGTGAATATGGTTGGTCCCAAAGAAGTAGTAGTTTATAGGATACTCCTTTCCCTTGCCCTTGTAGGTCTTTCAAAAATAATATAGGTACCTACTTGAAATGTATCATACATTATGTATGCAATATCGATTTTGAAGGTGAAGTTGAATAGGATATGATTCAGGAACTCACCTGGTGAATAATTTGTATTGAATATCTACGGCATCGTCTCTGGCGCAGCATAACTGGCATTGTCCCACTGGGGCGGCCATGTAACATATTTTAGCGATACCTAGAGACGAAGATGTAATTAAAATAACAATCTAGAAAGATAAATGTGTGATGAACTAACGTATTTGTTGTGTCTGGGTTTTAATATGTATGTATTTACAAAACAAAATGTATATAAGTACCTATTCTATCAGAAGTCTAGTTCCCATAGTACAAGCTTTGCTCTTAGTTTGGGACTAGAGTGTGATGTGTGAATTGTCCGTGAATATCCATTTATTTATAATGTGAGAGGAGTAGATTCAGAGCTGACGAATTATAGGAGTGAGTGGAGAAAGAGGACATGTTGTGCAGACCCCACTTAGTTGGGATAAGGACAGGGGAATGATGAATCTAGAAAGATAATAATCGGTATAATGGTATATCTGTACGATCTGCAAATATTTATTCCGGGTGTTCTGGGTATTTTATATGTATAATGAAAAATGACTATCTATGTAAGTACTGTAACTATTGTATTAAGTATGTCAGTCTTCTAGTACCCATAACACAAGCTCTGCTTAGCTTGGGGCTAGATGATGTTGTGTGGATTGTCCAGCATTATATATTTATCTTATAAAAAGTTAGCGCAGACTTGATGTGTTGATTACCATACGTAATGGTGACATAATGTCAACGCTAACTTTTTATAAGATAGAGGGTAAAAGTTTAATTTGGCACTACAATGACGCATGTATCTAGAGACCAACAAATAGTGCCAGCGTTGAGACTTTTATGTATTGAAAGTCGGTTAGAAATAAATAAAGTAAATACTTTTTTAAATATTTGTCGGTGATGTGAGTTATAGTGCACGTACGAAAATCTGTTTTGAGGTCAAACTTAAGATAAAGCTTTTAGATAATAATGTAGGTACACAATAATCGTGAATCACGAAGTATATGAGTTAGGTATATAACTTTACATACAGTCATTAATAATATGAATCTCGTCTTGACCTATGTACCTACTATGTGTATTATTAATCTTTGCTCGTTGGAAAACTACCTGTGTACCTGCTGTGGCAATATCAATATGGTAGATGTATCATAACAAAAGCAATACAACTTTATAGGTACTTATACTTATATACATATTTTATACAAAAGTGAGGCTAACACTTCGCTTGTAACTTGATGTAAATAGGTACTTATTTTTTCAATCCTTGGATCTATGTTTATTTATTTATTTAGGACAACCAACTAAGAAATCACATGTTGATTTGAAGATATGTCTACTCTTCAAAGCTAGAGCATAGTAGAGCAGACACACTCACTAATCTAAAGTACCTAAAAATTATTTAAATAAAATAGTCGTCCACTTGAAAACTTCCTCTGATTTTTCGACAGTTGAAAAAAAAACCCATTAAACCTCGTATAAATAACGTAATAAACTTCAACTTACCAATAAAGAACGAAGCTATCTGGCAATACGACGAAGTTCGATGCATTTTTCTGGATCATGCACTCTTTTAAAAACACTTTGCTACGAAAAACTTATCCCATCTCGGCACATTTTTCCTCTCAGCAAAATTTTTCGCACCACCGTCGAAATAGAAGAGCTCGTTACATAAAAATATATTTTCAAATGAAGCCAAACGTTGAACCAACATGCTCTGAAACTAGTTGTTGCAATGTAGAAGCGTAAGCGTGTTTTACATGTCTTGATTGTATCTAATGTAGATAACAAATCACTCAGATTACTCCTATGTTTATGCAGATAGTTGAAATTGCAAGCACTTAGGTTTCCTCTCAGTTTGAGGGCTGTTCAGTTACTGTGAATCGCGAATAAGGTAGCGGTCAATGGTGCAACCAAGACCTCAATTTATTTCACTTTAACAAATTGATTTCAACGGTTAAATGACTGCCAACAGAGAATAGCAAAGTCACTATAACCGTCGCAATATTGTTATTATTTATTAGTTTTATCCACGTGTACTAACATAATAGTATTTACGCAATATAATTGTTAGAGATGTGCGAAGTGTAAGAACCGCTCCTTTTAGCACGAGACGGTTACTTCCTGGCTATTTGCAGACTGGTTGGTTTATATATTCAATTCTCATTCATTCAAACACGTGTATAATGTTATTAATACCTAAGATGGTTGATATAAGTAGGTACCTAACATCTACCACGGTAAAATAACCACGTGGCGTTTTGCTTTGGATCTACAAACTTATGTCTAAGTAAAAGATCTCAAATCGCTTTTATTTTGTTTCAGGACAAATTGCTCAATAAGCTTGAAGAGAATGAGCCTGAATTAGCCACATCACCCGAAGAAGAAGTAAGTAATATATTACGAATTAATCATTGTCTTTCAAAAGGTAGCCATGGATGGAGGCATTGCTGAGATTGCAGTCAGTGAATGGATTGTAAAATTTGTAAAAGACTCAAATACATGGGAGATGTAATTTATGTTTCTAATTAATATTATAACAACGTAGTTAATTGCGGCTCAATAACACCAGTGCAAATTGTTTTTGTTTAGATAATAATTTTGTATAATTTTTTATGATTAAAAGCAATGAGGGATCTTGAAGGCCTACCTGGCCATAAAATGCCGATAACTGTATTATCAAATCATAACATTGCCTGATAAATTCCTAAGCCAAAACCCAAATCTGAGTGATGTTAGTCACTTCTCAAATTCAGCTGGTTTAATCAAGGATTACATTTATCTATGAAAGTTTATTAAGTATAAATTGTTTCTAGCCGCCTAAATGTTACGCAATGTAGCCGACGACGACGCCGCCGTCATGGTCGATAAATATGTTGAAATTAGGATTTATCTTGCTGCAGTCAAGGTCAATTTCGTCTAATTTATTACGTATCTATGCAAATCTATCATACCTCATAGTATTGTTTGTCTGTTTATTATTCTACCTGAACATAATATGACCGCAGTAGCGGCGCGAATACATCTAATTGAAATGATTTACTGACTGTTTTAGCAGATTTGCTAATCCTATTGTTTTATTGGTACCTACGTATTTACCTTACAAGGTTTACAAGTGTTTGTGTAAAATCTAGCTATTGTAGGATTAAACCTGCTAAAATAAGCAGCCCGTAACTACTTATCCGTTTTCGCCATTGACTTTTCAATAGCTTTGTACTTATAATAGTTTTTTTTTTAGCAGTTTTCAATGAAAATGTCAACTCAAATGAAACGCAATTTTTTATACTTGCCTGCTAGAAAAAAGATAACCATTTCATCGATATTAAATAAACAGTTTTTGATATTGATTTGATTTTCATCTTATTTTTAAGCTTCCTACTACATATTTTATATTTTCTTCCAGTGTGTAATATGCGTGAACGCAAAAGCCACGATGCAGACGTCGCCGTGCGGCCACCGCGTGGTCTGCCGGCGATGCTTCGTGAAGACCATACAGATGGCGGTGAGCCAGCGTCTCCTACCGCTGCGTTGTGTCATCTGCCGCGCCAAGATCCTACGGTTACGGCAAGCGACACCACAGCTAGTAACCAGCAAGAGCTGGCAGGTATGTCTGTTCATCAGTAACCAGAATTTACTGTAGCTCTACCATGAGTTTTTACTATACTATATTTACTAGACTTACTCGCTAGCGTCTGTAGTTAGATTTGTACAGCGCCTCTAGCGGATAGTTGGGTACTAAAATTCGTCATACTAATATTTACGTAACTACTGTAGTAAAGTCAGGCGATTTTACTGTGACAACTCATGGTAGAGGTACTGACGTCCCATCCTCACTTTAGACGGTACTTTGAAGGGTATGTTGCGACCTAGCGCGCCTTTTCTACTACATACTATCAAAGATTAGATATCAAATAAATAAATAAATAATGCTGGAATATTATTAGATATCAAAAAACTACTATCAAATTCCAGGGTTCGCTGAATTATAGACGCTGATCGGATAATGTTTCCATAATCCACAAAAGCATGAGACCAATGGAATGTTAGGCTCAGCCTATTTGAGCTGGGTCAAGAAGCAGTCTCTATTGACTGCAATACGTTGTGTAGTTTGCTTTCCTCAATCGGCAATAACATCCTTAAAACCTTTTGTTTGTTTATTATATCCCACATTTGCAGGTGTCAAACAGCAGCGGCAAATCATGGGGCGTGCCTGGATCCGTGTCCTCGTATTCCGTGGGTGCTCGCTCCGTGCCCGCTTCTGCCTCGCTCTACTCCGTCACCAGTGGCGAGTCTTCCCTTTCCGGTAGGTAAAACTTGAAAAAAGTACTTATTATATGATATAGATATATTGAAACGAAAAGCTGAAAATGAATCAAATGTCCACTGACACAAGGCCTCATTATTATCCTATTACTGCAGAAAATAGAGTCAATACAAATAATAATAATCTGCTTTACAACCAAAGAAACTCACTGGAAAAAATTTGAGTGCGTCTACATAAAGTATAAAACACAACTCTATTTAAAACTTATTTAGATAATATTGACTTCCAGGAGTGTCTTCCGTATCATCAAACAGCGGGGCCAGTGTTCCCAGCGCTTGCTCTACAAAACTTTGCGGCGGAGCGAAATGCGGAGGCGCCTGTCTTGGCGCAGTGCCAAGAAATACAGCGTCCGCGCCGCCCAAAGCCAGACAACCAGGCTCCAATTCTCTCAGACGATCCCAGCATCAAAGTATGAAGGTAAATAATACGTACCAAATACTTATTACTTACAAGAACCGGTCGAGTCGCGAGTAAGACTAATAAGATATGGTTATATGATATGAAAATTCCAAAATAACTTAAAATGCTGTAAAATGATGACGAAAAACGCTGCTCGAAAATTCGTTTGCGATCCTTATTTTGACAGTTTTTGTTGGTATAATCCATCTTCACAGTTTCATTGTTTGTGGACAGGCACGTCTGCAAGAGTACCAAGTGCACAGCTACACGGGAGGGCCAGCGGGAGGCGAACCTTCCGGCCGCCTGCCTCCCATCCGAGAGTTCCAAAGGGAGTTCCGCGAAGGACGACGCGAAAGCGCAAGTGCCACCGCCTCAGCTTCTACCAGAATTCGGTACATAACACTGTTACCACTATCGACGCAATAAAACTTTTAAAGTTATAATGTAGAACATCGAACTCATGTTTTTAACGTTTGTTCACAGATGTGCACAGAAAATAGTGACGCAACTAGAAACATCACCGCAAAAGAAAGCACAACATTTCTTCCGGCCACTAAAACCCACAAACAAGGACGACCCGCCCAAATCAAGAGACCAGAGCAAAGAGACTGAACCGAAAAAGGATAACCCCAAAGCGAAGTCCAAGAAGGAAGACAACACGGACGAGCAACCGGACGACAAACACAAAAAAGACGAATCAAATGATAATAGGAAAAACGAAACGGCAGAGAAAAAGAAGGAAGAAAAATCAAGGTTAAAAGCAGAAAAGGAGGCGAAAAAAGAAGCCAAACAACAGGCTAAGGAAGAAGAACGACAAGCCAAGCTTTTAGCAAAAGAAGAAGAAAAACAGGCCAAATTATTAGCAAAAGAAGAAAAGAAAAAAGCCAAGAAAGAGGCGAAACTAGCAGCCCAAGCAGAAAAGGAGAAGAACAAATAAAAGTTCAACTGTTTAAATTTTAATTGTAGCAACTCGTAGCCGTCTTATTAATATTAGATTTGAAATTGTTATAATGATGAACAATTTTAAATAGCGTATACTTAACAGTCTAATAATGTAGTCCATTAGATCTTATTTTTATTTTTTTACTTAGATCAGAGATTATTACGCTTTGATAGATACTTACTCATTTTACAATTTTGTTTATTATGTAGCTTAGTTGCGAATTGAACTCGAAATTGTTAAAATAGGGATGTTTGTAAATAGTTTTAAAGTCACGTTTTAAAGAGAAGCAATCGTTGTTGGATCATAGTTGGAACTACAAACTGCGAAGACTGAAAGAATGGGATAATGAAATCATATCGTTTTGTAATTTACTTGAGTAACAGACTAGTTAAGGGCTTGTGCGCTATGCACCGCCGAACATTATGGTAGTCATTTGTTCTGTAGGTAGGCCATTATTCTTACTTAGTTGACGCTTAGAATTAGCAATTATTTCTCTAAAAATTTGGCAATAGCTGTAACAATGTGGACAATACATAATTTTACTCATATTCTATGTACTCATGAGATTTCTGTGAAATCGTAAAAAAAAAGTAAGAGTGAACCACTGCTGTGCAAATCTTGTTGCATAAGTATCATCTCATCAATTGTTCTCAACCATTGGCCTCAAAAATAACTGGGCTAATTCACAAGTCACAGTCATTACATTCTGTTGATCAACATGGTAACTTAAGGTATTACTTCAGAACCATTACTCTACCTTGACCAATGTAATGACATAGAAACATTTACAAGAAAAGTAAAGCTTTGAGCAGCAGGTGTTTACAATATTCAATAGCTTTCTCATATTATTCAAGAACTAGTCAAATTATCTATTTTTAACTATAAAGTGTGGTCTACATTTAAACCTCATGTCTTAAATAACTGTAAGATTGCCTAAAACATGAATCATACGGCCATACCTCTATTTAAATCCTTAGCGAAATTCTAACGTAGAATCATATCAGATTGCGTTTAGCATACGCTAGATACATAAGTGTTGACATTAATTTTAGAATGGTTCCATGAATCGGAATTTATTATTGTCAATCGTTACATAGATCTCCTGTAAAATAAATAACAATGTTACCATAATCTTATTCTTTTATTAACCCCAAAAGCGATATCACATTAAAATGAACTAAAAAAAACATTTTCAATTGAGGTGTCAGGTAAAAGCCACCGTGGTTAAATAAATAGTTACAAAACTGGACTAAGTGAACATAGCCGTATTGTCCATGAAAAACAAGCTAAATAACAATCAATAGCTTTTATTTATCTACACTGAAATAGTAACAATACACTTGATCTAAATATCTACTAGATCTATACTAGATCTATATATATACTAACACTGTGGGGTCTAATCCTTGTAGTTGTCTCCGAGACGGTCGTGGAGCTCCTCGCCGGTCTGTTTGTTGATGCGCAGGTATTTGTTGACCATGGGCTTGTAGTAGTACGCCTGGTAGTCTTGGCGCTCGCCCATCTTCTTTATGATCTGTTTCTCAAGTTCACGGATCTTCATTCTCTGTTTTTCTTCATCAATAAAGTGCATGAATTTTTCATAATCCTGGAATAATAACAATGAAAGTAAATACAGGTTATAGAAGAAATTTAAATAATTGAAAAAGTTTTTAATAAATGTGAATCATTGATCATGTGATCAGTTGCCTATTTTACATATAGAGGGAAGAGTTTAAAATTTTATTTCAATCATACAACAAAATAGCAATTTCAATTGGATTAAGTTTTATCTAAAACTACTAGGTTGTATGCCCCATATGAGTCCATACAATAAAGATTTCAATGTTAGTTTTAAAATAAATAATTAGTCCTATTATGTATTATATGCAGCCCAACTTATCCCACTACTGATCATTGGCCACTAATTGCTCTTAACATTGTACATATCTCAAATACTCTAATCCCATCTATAAGAAATAAAATATTGATAGCCTGACATGCTACAGAGCAGTCTTGTAATTTTATTAAATTAAATATATGTAATTAAATTTGAGATTGAATTACCTGCTGAGGATTATTATGCACATAACGAGCAATGAATCTGGTGATAGG
Source organism: Ecliptopera silaceata (assembly GCA_932527185.1). Lineage (NCBI taxonomy): Eukaryota > Metazoa > Arthropoda > Insecta > Lepidoptera > Geometridae > Ecliptopera > Ecliptopera silaceata. Next base: position 2,880,009 of record OW052207.1, on the reverse strand, counting down.
ATGGCGGTGGTACTCCCAATGTTTCGGATTGTATCCATCAGGAACAGGAGTCAATGTGGCCGGGCCGATGAACACATTGGAATAGAATATAATAGCAGAGACGGGAATCAGGCCTACCATGGCGTAGTAGTGTAGCATATCCTTGAATTTGTGCCATTGCCATCTGAAATATGTAAACATAGGTATTAGGTTATGTACATTTTATATCGCTAGATCTCTGTTTACCCTACAGATGCGGTTGTGATGGACACAACTCTATATGTTACCTAAAATTTTCATGTGATTAAAAGTACACATTCAAAAATACAAAATAAAACTGGTTAGGTAATCACGACAGAAGACTGTACCTAGATGGCTGCATAGCCATTGTTTGGTGTCCATGCCCTGCTTTGAGCATTGTGCTTGTTGAAAAGGCTACATTTTTGGTAGTGTAAGGTGTTTTCAATTGGTTTTTTAATACGTTTATGCCGAAAGATCGGCCGAGAGCACTCCAAGACACCATTTTTATTTTGAACTATTTTTTGACACTTAGGTTTGGTTAGACATTGACAAATCAAAACCAAGGAACATAATATCCTAAAGGAAAGAAGACCAAGGCCATACTACAAAAGTGGTTTATATTTTGTGACGTGTTTCCGGGGCTCGAGCATTCGACCAATGAGCAGCGCTCACTGCCTATCGGCGGAAATGGGTAATAATATCTACGCTGGCGCTGTATTATAAAAAAACAGTATTCATATTACAAATTTATATTTCAGATAACAAAGAACATTATAACAATATGCAATTCCTTTAAAACATAATCATACCTAATCATACTAGTTGTTGATTTTACAAAATAAACTAAAGAATTGTTTTGCACAAACAGTTTTACGATAAAAATATAAATGTAATTTTATTAATTTACGCAACTATTCTGTAAAATAATCATTAGGTACATATAAATTTTCTTTACCTTTTACATTTATTAAATAGAATTAGTAAATTATCTGATCTTTTATGACGTTGCTTAATACATAAATGTGTCGCGGGTTTGATGCCCACCGATAACAAATATTTGGGTTCTCGACTACATTACATAATAAGCATCATTCTATACCATAGATTAATACAATAACACTATGTAACTACTTAACAATATATAACAATGCAAAAGCCCCAAACTAATCGCAGTTTGAGGCCACATGGTATTGTATGAAATATTGATTACTTAATTTAATTTATCCTAGTAGTGATATTACATGTCTTACGTGATTATCACTATAATTTCTTAAAATGCATTAATTATTATAAAGTTGTAAGTAATACATACTTATAATAGCCAAAATTTATATATCAACCTATAGCAGGTATAGCACCTTGTGTCCTACAAATTGCTTGCTATCTTAATTTACATATGATAAGCAAATAAATTATTTTTATCAATGATTTAAATTACGAATTTACATTCAAAAAAACATTGCACATTGCAAGACATAAACATGATTTTGAGCATGTGATTGAAATATCAACATGACTGTGTTACAAATTAATTATGTACTTTCTAAAATTATGTATTTAAATCCGTTACCATAAATACAATCAGTGTTTTATAAACTAAGACAAGCGGGTACTACTCATAGTAAAAAAAATATATGTCAGTACCATTATTTTTCAATCAGTAATGGACATGAATAAACAGTATTAACTAGATAGTTGTTGTTTCTGAACATAGCTTTCAGTACCTAGCCTTAACTATACCAGAATGATGAAACAAGACTACCTAAAGTAGTTAGTCCATTGAAAAGTTACATTTGGGGTTGCGCTTCTTATAGGACGTTTTTTACGTTTTTTTTACGTGGTATCCCCAATAGGCCTAATCCACGGTGATAAAAAATGTAACATTTTAATGGACTAAGTAGCTAACTAGTAGTAACACATTTTGTGAAAGATTCAATTGAAGTTTAAGTAGGAGTCTGTTTTCACCGGGCTTCTCTCTTCAAGTCTCTTCCTTAAGTTGTAACAGTGTGTCAACCCCCTTTTTATTTCAGTGTTGTACTGCATCTGCAGAAAGTGCTTCTGAAAATAAATGAAATGAACATTTTTATTAATTCTTTCTTTCAGTTTAACTTCATGAGGATTGTAATGAGTTGTGTGTTTACACAACACAGCAGTGGCATTAGCAGATTTTTTGACGTGACAACGTCTTATAATTCGATAGAGCCGGCTGCACGCACGAAAAAACATGATTCATGAAGCGTTCCGGCGTTCCGGCGATCTGAGGCGTTCCTAAAATTTTCTTTTGAAAAATGCTACCATTCCATCAGTATTTTCTTAACACGTTGTCACGTTCAACTATCGTCAGTAAACCGACTTTACAGACAACCATTTTTTGTTGTAAAAAAAATTGTTATACGCAATTTATCGAATTTAATTAACAAAGTTATGGTTAGTTAGATAAAAACTTTTATGATAGTTACCTTTGTAGTATCTTGCTAAAGCATACTCCGATTTCGTAGGTGTTATTACGGCAATGCTGACGAGCGTCCCTTGCTGTGGCGTGACCGAATCTTTGCAGTCATGGAATCAGAGAAAAAATAGTACATTATAATATATATATAACAAGTGCACGAGCTTTTAAACAAGCCTTAGAGGCGTTTGAAGGTTGTTGCTAAAGATTGCGAACAATTGCGTAATGTAATCGACGAATTTACTTGCTGCACTACTCTTCTGGTAATCGGGGTTATAATCTGGTATATAAATTTCACTTAGCTTGTGGATCCTTGAATTCTGTCGTCTATAAGCCTGTGTATTAAGTGTGATTTGCTAGCGAAGTAGAGTATTTGCTTGAAGATCAGGCTGGATGGGCTGGCAGGCCGATAGATCCGGTTGAGGCTTAGGTTCATCTTATGTAAAAGCAGGTAGGCCTGGACTGGAGCCTGAAAAGAAACGTTTGGACATTATAATGACACTCTTTTATTATAACGTGACTTCCACCAGTTGGCGATCTAGGTTAGAATCTACTCAAAGGTTTTTAAAAACTGTTTCTTTTACAGCACAAAAGGTACCTACATATTTATTTACTCAGTTGCATATGCGACACAGGTTACCCGAGCGGAGCCCTGATGTGCAGCCAGTGTATTAAATGTGTGTATTACAAAATATGTATTATCTAGTTTGTAGAAATTCCCTTAGAAACTAATATTTAATGTAAATGGTACTTACAGAAGCAGAAACACATGTTTCTTGGATATTATTCAAGTCGCTGACTCCCGAAGTTGCAGAATATAAAGCCTGAAATTGATACATTTCAAATATGAATTACTTTACATAGAGGTCTTCTAGTCTAGGTTGAGTACATCCTTCAAATAAATGCTAAAGATCGTAAAGTTATAGCTAAGTAGCTATAACTACATTTACCTACATTTCCGGGTATTCTCTTGGAAACTAATATTTAATGGTCGCGTGGAACTGGTCATAAGTCATAAGCAATTATTGGTAATAAATATTATTACAGGTCATACAGTATGAATATTGTTAATTCACATTCTTAGCCATAAGAATTTAATAAAAACAAATAAAATATAACATATACCATCACTCTCTATATCACATGCATACATATCTAGTAATAAATAAATAAATAAATAAATAAATAATGCTGGACAATCCACACAACATCATCTAGCCACAAGCTAAGCAGAGCTTGTGTTATGAGTACTAGAAGACTGACATACTTAATACAACACAATACATAGATAGATATTTTTTATTATACATATAATACCCAGAACACCCGGAATAAATATTTGCAGAACATACAAACATTTTCCCGAGGCGGGAATCGAACCCGCAACCTTCCGTGTCGCAGGCGGACCATCGCCCACCGCGCCACATCGGTCGTCATAAAAACATAGCTTTGAAGTATAACAAATAGAATAAAAATTGTTGTCAATGAGCTTGTTTCTTAGAACCCTAGTAAAAACATTTCTTTGGTTCTCTGAAATTGACTTTGTTATGTGAATAAATATCCTACATGTCATGAAGACACAATTCCGTTTAAAATGTTCAAGTTTAGGTTTTGGCATAACTAATGGTTTTTGCACAACCTCAAACTTGGTACTCAAAAAATTCATCATGCTTTCTTACAAATAGCGCTAGGTACTTCAAAAATATATAAAGGAAGTGTTAAAAGCTTATGTTTATTAAGAACAGCCTACAGCCTAGCTACCTATAGCTACCTACGTTGCTGGATACATTCTTAGAAACTCTTATTTATTGTAAATGGTACTTACAGAAGCAGAAGCACACGGTTTTTCGATATTATTCAAATTGCAGACTCCTAGACGGTGGTCGAAAACCAAAGTTTCAGGACGTGAGGCCTGAAATAGAATAATATCAATTATAATTCCATCATATTTGAAGGTGGATAAATAAAAAAAAAAATATAATAATGCTGGACAATCCACACAACCACATCGGTCGTCTAAAAGTAAGGCTACCTGACAACAAAGTATGCGACAAGCTTAGGCATTCGGATTTGTATGTAATTACTTTAAGGATAGGATCCAGATTAGAATTAGATAGTTATACCTATACGGTTTTGGCAGGTACTTACTGGATTTTGTGATGCATCATCAGGAACAGCGTTTCTAAAAAGTTTTTTTGCTGTATAATTTCTAAAATGCTTTTTAGAAAAGTGGTCATCACAAAGCACTTTGTGGCATGAGTAAAGACTTTGGTGTAGTGCTTTGCTAGTCCAATCCTTTTCAGGATGCAAAAAACCGGGCCCAGGTTTCCATACTGAAATAATTATTTGGATATTATTTATTAATAATATTATACCTACTTTGATATGTAGGTATTTATGAAATATGCATTGAATTATATGATTCTTAATCATCTAATGAACATATCTATTAATAAAACAGAACAGGTCCTCAAAGATTTATAAAACTTTTACTAGAAACATAAGCTAATGCCTAAAATATACTTTTGTACCTACTTACCGATGCACATTCTAACCTCCAAGTTTTGGAAAACTAAATAACTTGAGATTTTTACAGACAGCTGCTAGAAACCTAGGCTAAAGCCTAAAATATACTGTTGTATCTACTTACCGATGCACATTCAAACCTCCAGGTTTTTGAAAACGAAATACCTAACTTGAGATTTTTGTACACGGCTGACGATTTTCCACATTTCGCACAGCATTTACTGATTTGAGGGTGGTAATTCATGATAAGTTAAGCTTTTAGGTGAAGTTAAACTATGTGCAAATAAATTATAATTATAAATATTAAGATTGTAATGCTTTTTTTCGGAAACAACATTGAATTGAACGAAACGTGTGACGAAAAATGGCGAATAACAAAATGGAGTTTGAGTTTGCAAACGCGCCGTGCGGCGCTCAGGTAGCAAGCACGTGTCAAGTCAAATTAAGTCAATATCCTAATTTTTTTTTTCAAAGTAACTCGTACCTTTTTGTTAGGCTCAGGTAAATCAAATTAGAATAAATCAATATGCTCGTATGAGTATCAACGTTTTCGAAAATATTTTGTATGGCGATACATAATTCAAGCGGTCATTTGATTTGCCGCCTTCAGCAGGAATACCCTTGGGCCCCCCTGATCAAAACTATCTATGTTGCGGGTTGCCATTTTATGTTAACCATAGACTCAAACAAATAATTTTTCTCTGGCTCCTACCGAGAGCCGAGATATTTAGTCTATGGTCCATAGCATGCGTAGCATCTTACTACCTAGTCTGTGGTGATAGCATATTGGTATCTGTGACAGTGACTGCGCGGGAGATTTAAAAAAACTGATTTCCTCGTAATATCCCAATTTTTTAAATGGTGAAAGTATCGAATTATCTATTTTTTACTTAAAATATTACAATAACTTTATTTATTCTATTAGAAGGCACACCGGGAATATTTTACTTGCATAAAGTAATGTAAAATACTCGAGACCGCTTTGCATAATCTTCAATAAATAATTTATAAGACTAAATATCTGTAATATTTATCGTTAAAATAATAAAAATACCTACCACCTGTTGGTGATGTTTTTTCATAGGTGGCAAAACATAGCCTGCATCTATCTGTATTGATTTTCCACTGAGCATGCTCCGTACCGTTGTGTGCTTACGTACAGCTAGTGATAAGCTTTGCATTCGACCGACACCCACATACGCTTGAATTGCGTTCTAAATTCCGGAATTAGTTGAACCCGAGTGTATTTTTGTGGCAAAAATGTTTCTCACCTTGGATTAATGAAATGAAGTGAAATAGTGCCACTGAAATGGAAGAACTTCTGCAAGATATCTTCAAGGAGGCCACTGGGCCGAAACTGACAGCTCTTAGAAAAGCGTGCGAAGGTGCATTAGGTAAGAAATATATTTAGCAACCCGGAAATGCATTTTTAATGGATAATCAATACTCTTTACTTTCCTAAACCAATATGCTATACTCATAACTAAGCTTCTAGAGCTGGTTTTCTAGAATTGCTCAACCATATTGTCACTTCCGAGAGTGTAAAATACTGCAAATAAATTTCACCTGAAAGCGTCAAAAATACATTTGATTTTAATTAAGAACATACACAGGAACCTCATCATCTTGCCTATAAATCGTCATAGCAACCAAGTGGTTTGTTCTTCGAATATAAAGAAAGAACCTAGGTACCAGTAGGGAAGTAGGTACCTACGATGAGTCATCTCTAACAACTTGGGGTTTTCCATTGAAAAGACCTATATAGAATTGGTAACTAAAACATTTTTATGGAGCTCTTTACAAGATACTTCGGGGAAGATACCATCATCCTATTTAAGTAGTAGGTGTATTAGTGTACCTACAGATTTAAGACGGTAGAAATAAGATCATAAAAACTAGATCCTAGTTAAAAATGCATAGTGACGGTTCATACATTATGTAGGTATATCAAAAAAGGCAGTCTGGGCAATTTAAATCTACTGCTAATAAAGCAGTAGGTATGACATAGCGGCTGTATTCTTTTTTTCAAATTTTTAAATTACATAATTAAAAAAGTAGGTAGAGAAACGAAACGATTTGAAAGGTATGGGTTTCATTTCCGGCACACTGCAAGACTTTTTGAAACTAAACTTTTCTAAGCAATGTTGTGCATACTGCATTGATTAGAGTATGCAGTATGCACAACATTGCTCTGAAAAGTTAAGTCCCTGGATGGAAGCGAATGAACTTCCTGGATCAGCTAGATAGTTATTTTTTAAACAAGGCCATTCTTTAAGTACCTTAGTAGCATAGGATTGGCGGTTCGGCGACACTCAAGGTCAATAGTACTGTATGTGGAGTGTGTTAAGATTCATTTTAGGCTGGCAAGCGTTGTAGACCTATGTTGCGATAGTGCAATGTATGTAGCGATGGGTCTCGGAGCTCTGGTACCTGGTCGGTGTGTGTGCGTGGGTAGTGCTTTGACCTTCGTCGGCATAGCGCGATGTAAGCGACGGCGGGTCTCGCACCTCTGGTCCCTGGTGCAATGTTGCGGTGGGCTGATAAGACATGTGGTGGAATGTTCTAGATGTAGGTACTTAAAGCTCTGGTTATAATATTCTATATCTAGGTAGGATGGTATTCAACAGGATGCGATAGTTACATTGTAACAATATTTTCAGAAAAAAATCTATGCAATTAATTTAAATATATGAAACAAAGGATTTACAGGAAATGAATCGATAATAGACAAGTACCATCTCAGGATGCTGATGTTATAAATAGGGGGGTTCCATTCTACTAGCATTGCACTTCTCGATTAGAACTGTGTTCGCGCTACATCAGTAGAAATGTTATTCACATCTCTTTTACCGTGGGTGATTGTGTTCTACATGCAGCGAGTTGAGGATGGAGTATGCACAAGTTTTAAGAAGAACATCTCAAAATCTCTCGATGAAGACTTGCGTGAATTATGTGTGAGTAATATGATTAATTTGAAGAAAGTCAAGTTATTAGATGCTAGTGGAGAACATTCTGTGAAGAACTGGTTGATGAAATTTTACCTATATAAGAACAACAACAACAACAGTGATGAAAACTATTTTACATCTCCTAGAAACTATGTTACATCACCTAGAAATTATACTGCAATCACCATACAGAATAATGAATTGAAAAAAATAAAAAATAAAAAAAATCTAAATTGACGATTATGTGGTGATAATAATAAATTATTACTTTATAAATTAGAAGTCACACACTATGTTACTCGTTCAAAACGAAGCGGTAGATCTAAAAATAATTTAGAACAATCTTGGTCATCTGATATGGATCTTCAACGATTTTAGATCCTACACTATACTTGAGTGGGGCAGCGACTAAGGTGCAGCAGTTACTCACCCTCGAGTTGCAAACCTTTAAACATATCAAAACACACTTGGAGCTTATTTAAAGTGTTGAAAGTTAATAACACCTATCCCATAACCTACCAACTGCAAGATGAGGAGAATAAACCAATCCTAGGTGGGTTTTATGAGCAAGAGTTGCAAAAAGTAAAGTATCCTGATGTCTACCTAGTGGAAAAAGTGTTGAAAAGAAAAGGCGATAAAGTTCTAGTGAAATGGTATGGTCTAAATTCAACTAGTTGGATAGATAAAGAAAACAAGATTGAATAATACAAGTTTTTATTTCTACAATAAACTTAAAAATATGAGTACATGTTTTATTTATAACTAGATTATTAAAAATATGAGTACATGTTTTATTTATAACTAGATTATTAAAAATATGAGTACATGTTTTATTTAAAACTAGATTATTAAAAATATGAGTACATGTTTCATTTAAAACTAGATTATTAAAAATATGAGTAGGTACATGTTTTATTTATAACTAGATTATTAAAAACTTAAAAATATGAGTACTTGTTTTATTTTAATAACTTGATAGATATCAGGAAAAATTAGTAGGTAGTGTATGCTACACTACCTACTCATTTTTTCCTGATGGATTTGAAACCATCTAGCAAATGCTCTTACTTCCACACCGCTACAATGGCAAGTGCGGTATTTGTTTGAAAAACATTTATGACGACAACAATTTTGTAAATTGATATGGAAAAGGTATTAGAACCTTTTCCATTTTCGGACATCCTATCAACTTCACAGCCGGTGTAGATGAATCCAGCATCTGCCATTTCCTCCGGCGATTGATGTTTGTTTAAAGGCCAATCGATGAAACTCTTCAATCGTGCCGCTTTTGAGGCAAAGTGTGGGAAAACTGGATGAGCATTAACCCCCACCATTTAATAATAATTGTGCTAGACGACTGCTCTAACTAACGATTCGTCACATACAACAAAACCCACCATGACATACATTCTTATCGGCCCACCGCAACATTGCACCAGGGACCAGAGGTGCGAGACCCGCCGTCGCTTACATCGCGCTATGCCGACGAAGGTCAAAGCACTACCCACGCACACACACCGACCAGGTACCAGAGCTCCGAGACCCATCGCTACATACATTGCACTATCGCAACATAGGTCTACAACGCTTGCCAGCCTAAAATGAATCTTAACACACTCCACATACAGTACTATTGACCTTGAGTGTCGCCGAACCGCCAATCTTATGCTACTTACCTTAACTAACAAGAACAGTTTTGAGCAACATACCTACTACATTGTTCCATAACAATTTCATATCTATCCATTTTCTTATAAGTACCTACTTAAGTTTTTTTCGTGTAATCTACTCTACAAGCAGGAACCATTGAATTTCAGAGGTGCTTTGCATCCAAGAAAGCAGCACCCGTCGTCCATCACACGAGCTTCGACGCGCGTGTCTGCTGCCGCTGCAGATTGCTTTAGAAACTAAGAGACCGAAGCTCGTAGGCTATGCTCTACAAGGTTTCCATGTGAGTTCATAAACAATAAGCTTTTCAGTTACGAACGAATGATGCAACTTGTTCGGATTGTCTATATAAAGTTAGGTATTTATTTATTCCGTTGTACATATGTTACATCGAATCTAATGCTATGCTAAGTTATTTTAACATACTAGCTAGTAGTTAAAAAGACAAAAACAAAATTAAGTGTAAAGAGAAGGTAGTATTTACGTAGCTCTAAACTAACTTGAAAAAAAGTATTTTAACGTGTATAATGTATCAATCTATTTAAGGTACCACTTTTCGTTTTGGTAAATATGCTCAGTTATCTACGAATACGACACATATATACGTTAACATTAATTTTTCGTGATAGAGGTTCAGTTTTGTGTTACTTACAAAAAAACTGCTTCCGTTAATAATCTGTTATTAAGCAAGTCAATCGTAAATTCGCAGAAAATCCTCCGAGATGACAGATTCCACCGCGGCATCGAACCAGAGGACGACTCACTGTGGATGCCCTCACAACTGCTGTGCGCCACTGCATCCGTTATGTACCACCTTCCTGATACACAGGTAGGTTTTTAGTCATTCAATTCTTTCAGGTTTCCTGTGTTATAACTTAGGTTTTCTGTGCTAACTTTCCTGGTTATACTTACGCCAAGTTTAAATTAAAAGTCCTTGACCTATTTTGTAGATGTGGATTATTGTGTCAGTTTTTAAAGTTTTAACCTTGAACCGTATTGAAGGTTCAATATCGTGTTACATATAATCGTAGGGGTACAATATAATATAATGACAAACAAGTTTTAACTCAACTGTCACAAAACTTTTTGAATTTTATGAGGTAATTTACAGATGCCCATACAACTTTTGACAGTTGAAGCTAGTGTAATGAACGCAAGTTCGATTCTTACCCGCATCTATCTACCAAGATGGTAGATTGTAGAGTCATTATGTAGATGACCTCCCAACGAATCATTCAACTTATCCATGTTTTATCGACGTTTATGGGAGTTAGCAGTCGTGACGTCATAAGCATCCATTTCCATGTTTTATCGACGTACGGGAGTTAGCATTCGTGACGTCATGAGCCATTGTTATAGGTACAAATCTTCCGAATGTACCTATCCCTGGCATTGTCCCCGCGTCGCACGTTAAACGGAAGGTTGTGTGTGTGGGCGTGCGGCCGGTGCGGCGAGGCGGCTGCGCAGGCGCCGCCCGTGGCCGCGGCTGCTAGAGCCGCCGCTGCACAAGCATTGCGGGCTTATTGTGCTCAACTTGGTAAGTGTACAATAAAATATAAATATAAAAAAATATAGATATAAATGTGTTTTAGGCAAAATAAATCTTGTACTACTTATCCGGACTCTAGAATTAACTATGCACTGAGAAGACGTGTATGGCCGCTGTGACTGCTAGAGCAGCCGCTGCCCAATCATTGCGGGCTTATTGTTCGCAACTAGGTGGATTTTAGCATTCTACTTATCCTGACTCTAGAATTAGCTATGCATTGAACAGACGTGCATGACCGCTGTCTGCTAAAGCCGCCGTTATAATAAAAATATTATTTCAGACGAAGAATGCCAAGAGCTATTATCCGAAGGCTCTCCTTTAGGCAGGAACCACATTGTAGCAGTGGGATGTTATAGCGAAGTCATACCTGTTATCCAGTATTTATGCGGACGATTATCTGAGACTCAATTGTGAGTATTATAAAATATATAAATATTCATGGACATTTCACACATCATACTCTAATCCCAAACTATTTGCATAGTAACACCCAGATACAAAAATATTCGTGTTCATCACACAAACATTGCTCTCGGTGGGGATCAAACCCACGGCCCACAACTTGGAGGGCAGAGCTACACCTATCAAAACACGAGTAAAACAAAATGCACACGATTTTGCATCGGCGATATTGATTCGTAGACCTGTCCTACGGCGTAGGTTATTAAAAATATATAGACGTGTAGACCTTCTACGTCGTAGCAAATAATTTAGTTGGGGCCTAGATTCTAGAATTTCTAGTAGTATAGATGTACTTCGGTTTCATGTCTAAGTTGCGAAATGTAGGTACTAACTACACAAAAGAATTTGGAGAAGAATTTATAAATAGGTATTTAAAGATATTTATTAGTCGTTCCTATAGTAAAAAAGCATAGTTGTCTGATAGAGATCACTCATAGAGGTAATACCACATTTAATTGTTTTACTGTTCTATGTTTTTCTTGTGTTTACAGTAAAGATTCTATTACTTACATTTTTCTAATATACTTCGTAATATAAAAATATTCCATCAGATTCGTATGAATGTATTTGTGTTTCAGGACACCAAAACAGAATCCACTAGCGTTATTCTTCCTCGACTGTCTTCTAACTTTGATGTCAAGTCTCTCGGAGCGTGTGAGCGGCAATTCGCACTTTACTACGTTCCTCTGGCAAAAGTTCTGCCCATCACTCATTTCCTTCCTCGGAACCCCACGCGTGGACAAACATATTAAATCTAGGTAAGAAAACTTTTTAAACTGGATTTACCTTATCTTGAAAATTCTAATTAGCATTCCCAATTTTCAGTTTATCTCGTTCGGCTTACTAATGATATATGTATTTATTACTATAGCAACTTTTTTATTATTTATTTATTTATTATTTATACTTTACTGTAGGCACTGTAGCGCCATCTATCTCGCTACGTGATGAACTAAATCAAAGTCTACGCAACAGCCCAACAGATGGCTGAGACCAATCCTAAGTGATAACTTAGTTTGCGCGATCTAGGATTTGTATCTCCCATCTGTTGGGCTGTTGCGTAGACTTTGATGTAGTTCATCATGTAGCGAGATAGATGGCACTACATTTACTAAAGTCTAATCTAATTCATAATATCAGTTGGTAATGCGACTATTAATTTTGTCCGTAAACCATAGATAGGTCAAATATTTGTAATCCGACTAAGTATTGTTGTTATAAATTCAAATTAAAACGAATTTAATTTTTTGTTTTCAGAGAACACGAAGGTCATTTGGTGGATGATTCTGGAAGGGGCTCAGGTGCTCTTAGTTCTGCGCCAAGTTTTAACAGCAAACAGGCTAAAGCCATATACAGGTCAGCTTTTTACAATTATTAACTAAGAATTTGCTGAGAGACTTCAAATATAAATATGTAATACATTTTCATAGACATTTCACACAATGCCGTCTAGTCCTAAATTCAATTCAGTTTGTGCTACGGACAAGAACTGACACTGATATAGTAGGTAGGTACTATACAACAAACATACTTACGCAAATAGTATTTGTTCTTGAGAATCAACTTGATTGATCTCACCACGAAGAAAACAGAGCTAATTTCTGTTCAAATGAACTGTAATATTGATTTATATGTAGAAAATTAAAAGATTCATATACACTCGAACAAATGAAACCAGAGCCTACAGGAAAATCCTTTTAAGTCTAAATCCATTCTTCAATTAATTTTCCAGTATTGCCAATCAACTAGTCCGTCTAGTCGGGTCTACATCAAACCTTCGTCCAGTGTTAGAAGCTCTGTACCATAGAATGCTGCTCTACCCTCCAATTTCACACCGAGTAGAACCTCTGAGGAGTGCCAGAGAACTGCTCCAGAATCCCAAGAGGCTGTGTCAGTTGGTTCTGATGAAGAGAACTGATAATCATGAGAGACATAGCGATGATATGGCTATCATCAGACTGTGAGTGGTTTTATCGGATTGGAAATTTATATGTACAGGTTTTAAACCAACAGGCATTTTTTGAAATTCGTAATGACTATTTGGTATATTGAAAGCGGTTTTAGAGACAGTGCTAAAATGTTTTATTAAAACAAAATCCAATGTTTTTAAGTTTTGAAAGTGCCTTCCTATTTAACTTATCAGTTTTGATATCTAGTTAGTATTCTTGTTATTGTCTACTGATAGCATAATTTTTAAACATCTGTAAATATTATATTTTCCTACTTATTTGTTTGTAATGTTTCAGTAAAGATTTCTTTATAATTACCTAAACTAAAATCACTAGAATTTTTATATTTATCTTTTTTCTTTAGAATAATGGACGGCATTGAAGAATGTGGTCGCAGTGGAAACCCTGAAGTTATAGCAGCGGCTGTAGAATGCGTCGTATCCTTACTCGATGCGTTAGAGAAGCTATGTTCAGGCACTGTCGAATATCTATCGCCTGAAGTAGCTAGCCTTATACTGGGTCACTGGCCGAAGCTTCAAGATGCTGATTATACTGGGCCGCTTACTTATCAGACATTAGCCAGACTACCAAGTCCATACCGGTAAGATAAACTATGCAATCTGTTTTTAATGTTAAAATATGCCTGTATAATTTGTAGATAGCTACATCAACAATTTTTATTTCAGGGACGTAGTTGCTGTTTTACAAAGCAACGAGAGTAAAGACCATGATTCTTCAGGTATTTACAATTTAATATACATCATTTTCGGAAATGTTTACACAATATGCTTTGTAATAAAAAGTTCAGACGTGGTTAAAAAAAAATAATTTTGGCTAAATAATTTCAATAGCTTCGTCCCTCGATTTTTTCAGTAGGTAGTACTTCATTAATATTTTGTTGCTTTTAGGGCCATATTCCTATATTTTTATAACATGGACTAGTAATTGAATTTTGTAGAATATTAGTAAAATAAGAACCGAAGACATCAAAACTATTAATTTTGTCATAGACACATCAGGTCCGGAAAATGTAAGTTCGGGCAGTGACGGCGAAGCAGATTCAGATGCAGATAACGTGTTCCTTCCTTCAAGAGCAAATAACCCTGCCAGCGATACTGACAGAGATTCTATCAGCGAGAAAACAAAGGCTATACCGAAGACTTTGAATCTTGGCAGGTATGTAAAGACATAAAAAAATTAAGTAAAAATTAGGTCGCCAGAGTAAAAAAATAAAGAGTAGTAATTTAATAAAAAATAATTCGTATTGTTTATGTGCGTGAGCTCCGGTACTTTTAAGTATCAATGTGTTTATTTGCGTGTACATTGCAATTAACGTTTTTCGAACCAAAATCTCCAAGAGTGAAAAGTTTGAAATTCTTCCTACTTCTTGCTTACTCTAGACTCGTAACATATTTTCACAAATAAATATTCTTCATTTTTTATAATAAGATCTATAGAATGTGTTAATTTCAGATGCACTATAACAGAATGTAATGTGGATTTGGAAAGGCACAACGCTAGACAGTTTGCCAAAACTTTGCAAAATGCACTTCTTCCAAAATTGCTCAATCTTCGAACTTGTATTGAGGTACTTCTTTTTCCATTTATTTCTTATATTTTTTTAAATGTCTAAAGAATACTTACCATGTTTAATGCCAAAAGGGCCAATTTCTGAGAAATGTGCAATTTATATCTCCAAGCTCTTCAACGGATAGTTTTTTTACAGGTGGACGAAGCAATGCAAGAGTTTGCATCAAAATGTTGCCAACATAACGCAGCTCAGCCCCCAGCAACAGCTTGTATCATGAATGCAGATGGAGTGTATCTAGCAACCTATGCAGCTTTGTTACTAACTCTTAAACAACGACGAACTAGCTACTACAATGAGTCTGTAAGTACTATTGTTTTTGCATTATTTATTCAGCCGTGTGTAACGGATGCTAGATGCAATGCGCTAGATGAATTCCGTTGCTGGCGAACGATTACCATCATACTTAGCCAGCAAGCTAACTCCACTAGCATGATATACAAAATGCACTCCTAAGGTCAAAGGTTGTTGAAATTCGTAAAAAGGAATTATCATTTCACTTACATGACAAATTATACATGGAATGATTATTTAGTACAAAGCGCCTATCGCTGAAACTATTAAGGTACTTAAATTTTGCTAAGTAGGCAATATACCGTTGCGTGAATTCAATAGACTTTATATCATCTTGCAGAAAGTTCAAGTTTCTCTAACAGAAGATGAGTTTGTCGAAGAAGTGCAAGGAAGTGGTGTTTTGGTTTACCTATCAGCAACTTGGCTGAGAGAATTATACCAACAAGTGTTGGCTAATGATCTATTGAAGGACACGCCGATATCTGATCATCCTCTCGTGCATTTGCTGTCTGGTGAGCTCTTTAACTTTAGTAGGTAATTTTAGTCTAAATTTAGACTATGGAGTAATAGACCTACAACAGAATATGATCTAGTTTTATTCGATGTAACCTTCAGTTTGCAATATAAACGTGACACTAATCAGGAAGAGTTTGACTTCTTACTTCTTTGGTCTAAATTTTTATTGAGTAAGTAGCTACTTTACATTATGAAATTGATTCCAGATCTTGGTGGATTGGACCAGAGCCCGGTAATGTCTGACTGGCAGAAGTTAAAAGAAGTTTCTATGCTGTATAATAATACCGATGATTCGCCGCAGAATCAGGCTAGTTTACGATGGGCTAGAAGGTAAGATTTATTAAGAATTAGACTACAACACAAAGACTAATAAATAAGTTTGGAAAATATCAATTGCTTTGTCCCATCAAACAATTTGTAATTTCAGGATTTTGACTTGCATCTGGGATTCTATGGTGACAGTACTCAGTGTGCCTTTATCGGGGTACAGAGGAGGAAAGCAGAAGTTACACGGCATTCTATCGAAGAAGATCAATAGCTTTGGCAAGAGAAAGCGGATTGCTTGGGAAGGACTTACTATTCAGTGCCTTGAGGGATTACACAAAGTATGCATAGAATTAAAAGTCCTTGGATCGGAGTTGATAAAAAATACAGTTTTTAAAATTGAGTAATTAATTATATAAAATAACGAGAAAATAAGACCAATAAATACAAGTTTACTAATTTTATTTATTCTCTGTCAGTAACAATAACAATGCATCCTAATGTGTTCTGTGAAGACGTGCCCTGTAAGGCCTTCCATTTTAACTCCTATCCCAACTTCTCATTCTGGTTTTTGTCTTGTTTCGTTACACAGTATTATGAGTCACTTGATGGTTATTCTTAATGTTTCCAGGCTGCCAGAATAAGCAACACGTTGAATTTGCAAAGTAGATGTAGCAGTATTCTAGCGCTATTAGCTAATTCGGCCATCTCACAACCGCCAAATGGCAAGATTCTGTCAACTCATGCCTTGTCTTTGGATATTTTAATCACAGGTATGGTATTTTCCGATTGTTTTTATCTTACTGTTGATATTAACTTTGCCTGTGCGTTCATGCGTTTCTGTCTTTGAGTGGGCTTTTGATTCGCCCCTTACCAAGAACAAACATTTGTATGATTCATTTATCGTTTGGTTTAGCTTTGTATTTCATGTTGTGAACCGTGTCTTTAATCATTACCAACAAACAACATTTTGCGATAGGTACCCTAAAAGGGTCAATAAGTTGCATAATTCCATCACTTATAACACCAACTTTTAATTCATTCTCTCATTTGTTCTTCATGGAGTGTTAATTCATCTTTAACCATTCTTAATTTGATACATCGTAACCCACAGGTGGTCTCGAACTCGGTTCAAAGGCACCAGAATGCTGGGAGCATATATTCTGCGCATGTCAATATGTGTCTAGTTTTGAACACGCTCTCTTCGGTCAGCAAGGGAACAATGCTACTCCCATAGTGACCATGCAAACAGGACGGAATAAAACTATTTCTATACTCCAAGCTGATGCTAAACTAGGCTTGGATGGGAGGGACGATGAGACTTGGTAAGTCTTAAAGGTTATAGAAATTCTATAGAGTCAGTCAATTTTAAGAAAATTAAAACGCTTAAAATAAGCACAAAACAATCAAGAGCAATGTTAGGGACGCGAAGATATATGGTTAAGATGCTTCATTTTATTTCAGTGTGGACGTCTTCAATTTCTTGCAGCCCGTGATGGAAAACAATACCAATAACGACATGTCAGTATCAAAAATAGTAGAAACGTGCCGACAAGAGGTAACATTCCTATATTCTTCTTTAATTCATAAACCATTTCGTATTCGTTAACAAAAACTTATTAACAAAGACCAGAGAGTTGAATATTTACAGAATTACATAAATATCATCACTTAGTTACTTACAAGTTTATTCTCATTTACTAACTTATCTTCAAATTCAATAATCATCAACCCAGTGAAAATGCAAGAAGATTGGTCTTCGGCAACTGTTTTCGTAATATGTAGTTTCTTAAGTTTTAATAAAAAAAAATCATAAGGACTAAGAAACATTTAGTTTAGTAATTTTCAACATCCTCTTCATCCGAAAAATCTTCATGTATAACAAATATTTATCATATTACAAACATTTCGTCAATTAAATTGTCGTTATTTTGTTAGAGTGGAAACATTATTCCAGGTTCGAAGTTTGCTTTACTTACAACAATTAGCATTTTATTCAGTTGTTTAAATGAATGTCTTGTAATGAAACCCCAC
This sequence comes from Ecliptopera silaceata, assembly GCA_932527185.1. Taxonomy (NCBI): domain Eukaryota; kingdom Metazoa; phylum Arthropoda; class Insecta; order Lepidoptera; family Geometridae; genus Ecliptopera; species Ecliptopera silaceata. The sequence goes on along the minus strand of OW052207.1, from coordinate 2,861,762 downwards.
TTTTTTCTATTTCCAACGTTTAAATTTATCAAATTACGGATATTTCGTCAACTCATTGTTGTTTTTGCTAGGGTGGCAACATTATCTCTGGGTCTGGTGCAGCTAGAGTTTGCTGTGCTTTATCAGCGGCTGCCGATACATTGTTCACGAGACTAGCGGCTACAACCACTTTGCCTACATTGAAGGCTGCTTTGCAGAGATTAGTGGCGCACCAACATCGATTGGTAAGGGAATAATGTAATTTTTGATTTTGTCAATCCTAATATTCGAAACTTTTGAACGCACAGGGAGCTTTGGCTGACTTTGCGCGAAAGTAGTGACTTTTTCAAGTATACTCTATGTATGAACTTATAAACAAAAATGTATGTTAGTATTCTATCAGCAATTTCGTTCCTATTAGTATATGCTTAGTTTGGGACGAGAAAGTGTAGGGTGTAATGTCATGATAAGCTAAATACTTCAAGCTGACTAATAAAGTATTGACACGGGCTGTGTGAAATAGCTTTATTACATAGGTACTTTTTAGATCACGTCCACGTCACATTCAATTCAAGAATATTTTAAAAGATAAATACCTATTATAGACTTATTAAAGGTGTATAGCATGCTAAAGTTTACATTCCTGAAGTTGAGGACATATGTTGTGAGCGTCTCATCATTTATTGGGTATGGCTCTGTTCATTATCCTTTTATTGTACGTCCAGATTGGACAAACTGAATAAACTTGTACCACTTATAATTAAGATCTTCTAAGTACAACAGTTAAACAATAAAATATTTCTGATTTGTGATTACACAGCTGTTCACGTCATGGGACCAAGACGTGGTGAATAACAACGCCCCCTGGTGGCGGCGCGGCGGCACTCGAGCGGGCGGGGGCAGTGGGGGCAGTGGGGGGGGCGAGGCGGCGCGTGCGCTGTGCCGCGCGGGGGACGTGGCGCTGCGCTGCCTGCGCGCCGCGCGCCCACTCGCGCACCGCATGCAGATCTGGACGGTCGTCGGACCGCATTTTATGCAGGTTAATTACTTACGGCTGGTTTCTGGAAACCCACGATTGATCCGAGTTTGACACAGTAATTGTTTGATTCTTTCGTTGATCATCGTTCGAGAAACCGGCCGTTAATCGTACGACATAGACAATATATTTGACAGGCATCACTTCACAGATGTGTCAGCTCAGTTGGTAGTCGAGCCGGATTTTTGTTGCCTTAAAGGCTAGTTTGGTCGGCTTCTTAATCAGTATGAAGATGTATGCAGATGCGCACATTACAGTGATATAGTCTTCATACTGATTAAGAAGCCGACCAAACTATCGGCCGATAAAAAGTCTGCAGTCTGCAGGGACTCTAAGGCAGCACCTTAAATCCGATGCGAAAGACCAAATCTAAAAGTTTCTCAAGTAGTAACTTGCAGAACGTATGACTGACTGCTCAGATTTTTTTACTTGTAAGTGCTTTAAAATTCATTCATCGAAGAAAATGACAACTGCTGGTACTATTTTCACTAAAGCTACACAATACACATGAAACATAAGAATCGTTTTGATATTTCAGGCAGCATGCCACAAGGATATACAAATATCGAGTCTAGCCATCCAATGTCTTCACGATTGTGCCACTACACTCCTGAACCAACAAGTTGAACTGCCACATTTCCACTTCAACGAGGCTTTACTGAAGCCTTTTGAGAACCTTCTATGCTTGGAACTCTGTGATGATGATATTCAGGTGAGTCAGTAAATCCATTTTTTCTTTTATTTGTTGGAGATATAAAATAAAAAGACCATTAACTTCCAGGAACAAATAATATCGTGCATCTGTGAGTTTGTAGAAACAAACAGAATGGAAATAAGATCGGGTTGGCGTCCTTTATTTAACACTCTTCGTGCGGCAAACAATTCTAACCAATACTCCGCTATTCTGGAAATATTCAAAGTATTTCTCAGCACTGATAATACTTTGGTATTCGCAAACGCGGCACTAGATTGCATCTTGTGCCTTTTGAGTCACATAAAAGGATTGCACTACGACGAAACACAACCAGCTGATGCTAAACCAAAGAAAGTTACAACACCAACCCAACCAAAACCAAGTCTCAGTCTAAAATTCTCCAAAAATAGTAAATTTATTCCACTGAGTGAGGAAAAAACAGAAAAAGTAATTGTAGATATGTGTAGAGAAGCACTTTATCACCTAGAAAACTGTGCAGATATTCTGACAATGATGTATAACATGCCAAAATGCCCAATATTCAACACTGGCAACAGAGTCAAAGGTGATATGCCCCTTGCAGTGGTCGACCCAATAATTCCAAATTCATCCCTTGATATCACAAAATACATAACAAATGAGCCTTGTGAAGAAGAACTCATTTCGTACAGAAAACTTTCCACAGCATTACCACTTTCTAACACCACTGACTCTTGCTTGCTAAAGCTTGACAAACCAAGCAATATTCTGAAAGTATGGTACGTCTTAATAGAAGGGTTGATTTCAGCAACAGTCGTATGTTCTAAGAAAAACCAACCAGCAGCTATGGAAACCCTGTTTAAGCTGTTAAGAAACACAGTAGATGTACCCGGAACACATTTTGGCTTACATTGCATAAACCATGTCCTTTTGCCAATGGTTCAAAACTGGCTTCGGCAAATATCTAGCGTCAATTCAAACTGGGACAGTGTTATGCCAAACTTTAAGCAATGTTGTGGACTCACAACAGATACCCTTGTAGTATACCTTCATCATTTGCAACAAATCAACGTAGAAAGGACTGCTCCTGAAGAAACTGAGGAAGCTGAGATTGAACCTATTGAAAGCCTTGAAGCTACTTTTGCGCTGAAGCAAATAATGTTGATTCTGGTGGAATGTATAGCGCAACCACAAGAACCAATAGCAAGACTGGGAGCATCCTGCATCAGGCATATTATACTAACTTCTGGACATCTCTTAACTGACAACCAATGGGAAATAGTCGCTACAAGTCTACACAGAGCTTGTAATGTCAGTCTGACTCCACTAAAGCAGCTGACATACGCTTTTAAAGAAAACTCTAGCAGTTTCTATGGAGATTTGGCTATCGTCAAAGTGGCTGCAAGACGCGATTGCTCAGTCAATGATAATGTAAGACTTCATGCTATGGCTCAACAGGTGTTTTTAACAGAGCCGATAAAAGGGGAAGTGCCCGCCAAACTGACAACCAAAAATTCTTCTCAGAACTTGATGTTAATAGACGACAGAAGCTATATTTTCCTTGTCTATCTCCAGGAATCAATTAATTCGTTAAACCCTGATATGTACACAGCTCGAATTCCTCATAGAGGTTTAGTTGTGGGTTTATTGGCGCATCAAATTCTAGTCCAAATAATAGCCACAGTCCTGATCCAAGCATCTTCTGATGTATTTCAGGGTATCAATAGTATTTTGTTTGATAGCCTGAAAACAGGTGCCAACACATGTAACTATAAGTTTTTCTTGAACAATGATAATACGGAGCTGTTATTGAAGAGTTTGGAGTTATCATTTAGAAGAGCTATGCAATTTGATTCAAGGCCTGGACTGAAGTTTTTAGTTCAAAAAGTTTCCAACTTGGATCACGCGGCAAATCTTTACAAGCAAACAACTTCATCTTGGCTTATAAAGATAATTGCTCTCACTGAAATATTCTTCAGTGGCGTGTATAAATTCAAACTAAAGGCTACAGACATATCCATATTATTGCATAACTATACAACTTCATTGAATTTGACTCTAGAATACGATAGATTTGTTACAAAAATATTTGACTTGAAGGATACGTGGGAATTACTATGCTATAACTATGTGAAGCATTTGATCAACGTATCGGACTTTGATGATCCTGACATTTCTAAAGACAGGATTTCCTATTGCTCTGTTGATTCTGATTCGTCATCAACTCACTATGAACAGTATTATACACAAGCCACAGTTGAGCATTTCAAAAGTGTAGAAGATTCAAATAATTCAGATATTTATATAATTCCCGAAAATGTTAAAAATGATCTTGATAACAAAAATGACTCGGAGAAAATAGAACTAGGAAAGCCAAAACCATTCACATTTGCAGACTTTAAAGTTAACAGTCAAGCATCTGTAGATATTCAAACTGAAAAAGATACTGAAGTGATTGAAGAAACTGATAAAACGGAATTCAATGATGATGACACAAATGGACCGATCATCAAGAGTTATGACGTAAACGAGGAAGAAGAAAATGATTTAGCTAGAAACAAAAGAGTTGTGGAGAAACAAACGAGTGCTTCCGAAATACTTGATAAGCATTTGAATACGCGAAAAATAAATCTTTCGATAAGCGACGGACTGACGTATGAGAAACCAAAGAATATGGAGCCTTTGGTAATACCGCCACAACCGGTACCGCCTGAAATTGAACAACAGAGAGCTCTTAGTATTAGTAAGGTAAGATTCAACAATATATAAATAGTAGTATTGTATATATTAATAAAACAAATGTGCTGTGAAAGGCGTCACAGCTCTGTTGGTAGTAGCTCTGCCTTCCATGCTGCGGGTCGTGGTTTCGATTCCCACCCAGATCAAAAAGAATCATGCCCAAACCCTGTACCAGATTGCATCAAAAGCTAATTATCTTCAAAATTAATATTTTATTTATACGTGTACTTCGTTAATTTTTAACCGTCTTTTTTAACCGGGATTAGAAAATTAAAATTAATTATACATAACATGATTATCAATTTCCTACTTCCGAGTGCTTAGTCCGGAAGGCTTAGTCCGAGCTTGCATTTTAAAACTCCCTACTCTCGAGTCGAGAGTCGTCTTTCGGATATCCATACAAAAATACAAGGACATCCGAGAGACGACTGTCGGCTCGAGAGTAGGAAGTTTTAAAATGCAAGCTCGGACTAAGCCTTCCGCACGTCAACTATTTTGTTCCGATCCCAGCTGTCACCTATTTTCGTGAGTGGACATTGAGCATAAAAATCTTGTTTGCCAAGTAAGCTTTAGCTGAGAAGGCAAACATGATATAAAATAAAATACATTTTTAAATACTTTGAAATGCGGTTAAACATTGATAAAAATATTGTTGGTAGCGAAAAGGTAAATAAAAATTAGGGCTTAGAGAGTAAATTCAAATTGATGCAAGTTGGTACAGATTCCCATAGCCCATTGGGCATTGTCCTTTGTGTTGATTGTGATGAACAGTTCTGTGTCTGGTTGTTACTATGTATTCTATTTATGTATTTAAAAAAAATACATGTGGCACTCGGCTGTGCAATAGCTTTACCGCGGCAGTCCCCGAGTGCCACACGTCTTTTCGTTTTTATTTTTTTATTTAAGTAATAATGGTGTTATTCTTTCAGGATTTGGAAGTGCAAAGGAATTGCTTCCAAAACATATTAATGGCATATCTGGAACTGGTGCTAACGTTTTCGTTAGAACGGTTCCAACTGATCCAACCGGTGCTACAGAGCGGCTTCGTGCAGCTAGCCAAAACCGTGACAGATCCGCAACTGCTCGATAGAATCCATATATTTTTTGATAAAAAAGACTTATCTGAATTTAGCACTAAGTGATATATCTATGTGATAATTATAATCCCGTATAATGTTATATTCCTCGATTGTTCAGTGTTATGTGCGAAATAAAAAACATACTGTATTGATATGTACTTAATTTAATAGAATTTGGTATTATAATACCTAAGCCTTATCTTAAAATTAGGTACAATAATTAAATATCTAAAGACAACCATAACAAAATGCTTAAAATAACGACAGTATTTGGTATATAATAGACTATATCATGTCTTTTATCATTACTGGTATAAAATGCTTGCAGTCTATATTAATTACAAATTCAAGGCATACGTGTTACTATTCTATGATGGCACAGTGAACTCACACCGCAACTGTACATTCTAAACAGTATCTGTGCGCCTGACACTAACTATATTAAAGCAAACCAAAGCAAAACTCTTGGTAATATTACAATGGCACTAATTATGTATTTGGTGAATGATTTTTATATACAACTTATTTACAAAACTGTACAACCCCTTACCTATCTGGTAACAAATATAAAAACTGACAGTATTAATACGAAAACTGATAAACTTATACTAAACGCCGCACTTGTCGGATGTGTATGAACAGTCAAAGCGTACGACAAGGCACTGAGTCCCAGATCACTAGTTATGAGCACACTTTGTCTATTAATCATTTCTGCTATTTTCTCCGCTTCTAAAATACACACACTGAGCTGCAAATCCGTTGCATTCGGCAACACAGTTTCTACTGAAATGAAGATCTCCATTTCGATAGTCAAGTACCCTCTGAGAGCGCATTCAGCTATCTTCACATGTCGGTCTAAAGACTTCAGTATATTTTGTAGATTGATAACTGACGCTGATATATTGGTTCCGTATAGAGCCCGGTCTATCTGCTTCTGTGAATATAGTATTCTTAAAGCTCCACCACATTTTGGACAGCATGCTCCAGGAGCGGTGAAACCAAGGCAGTTTGGTTTCTTCAGCGGTGGACAGATAATATTGTCGATGATACATTTTGGTTCCATTAGTTTTGATATCGGTCCGACGGCGAAGCAAGCGCCGTAGTAATCAACTGTGACGAATTCGGCCCAAGCGGCGCATTCTGAGTTGTATGTGACCCCGTTTAGTCCACAAACAGTACCATTCTACAAGTAAAATTAAATTTAATATAAGAATTAGTAGTCATCTGTTACTTAGAAGGATAAATTGTACGGAGTTTGCTTTAATTCTATGGCATTTTTCTAGTTTAGCGCGAGCGGGCAAAGTGGAAATTCGAAAAATGCAGCGGAAATCTATGAAATATTTGAAAACTTTCCGGGTAACCTTTTATTAAACCTAATGACTATGAAATCTCGAAACGCCAAAACTGCCTTATTAGGCGATGTTTACTTACATTTGAGCATCTCTTCATACAGGGTCCCCAGTAAGCCATTCTTTTCCCAGGACTATTAATGAGGTAGCAAGGGTTATAATGAGTTCTTCCTTCAGTATCACATATCGGCATTGCAGGTTGTGTTTCACAGTTATCATACGTGTTTACTGAAACAAGATATTACCATTAAAGGAAAATGGGCAATTATCTATGGAGCGCGGGCCACACTTGTTCTTTCAGAATATCTTGCCTTGGAACGGATTTTTTTCGTAATTATAGTAAAATGTAGGACTATAAAAGCCCTTTCAAACGTAGAGGTATTAAGTGACAACCCTGAGAGTCTTTTTTTTAGTCGTGGTCTAAAATACACGTAAATAAATAAATATTCGTAGGGAGTTCAAAAATTCAGAGGATATGGTTATTATAACTTACAACAAATATATTGCGGGCATGAAGCCTGTAGTTTCGAAAGGCATACGTTAGCAACGGGCAAGCAAATTCTCCACAACGAGCATTTCTCTCCGCTCGAGCAGGGATCCTGTGTCCTGAACCGTATTTCTGCGTCAGTTGCTCCAGCACATCTGGAAAACATGGAAGATTTTTAAATATCGGTGTTGATGTCTTTGGACTTATAGATGGGTACTTTATAACTTTCTATTGCTGACATTAAAAAATAAAGTAGGTACATATTAAAAACTGATTACATAATAAACGGCCTACTAGCTCTTCCAGGCGGTCATAGTCTATGATCGATTTCTCGTATGAAGCTGGTTTTGATATGCCATATGATTCCTTGTAATTATTATCTTAAAAGCAAATTCAAAATTTGAAGAAGTAAATTCAGAGAATTACTTAACAGTAGATGACATACCGATATGTTTTTTTTTATTTAAATAACACGTGAAAAAAATAAATAAAAATTTATCACGAAATCTTTTGGCGACCCCACTTAACGTGGGCTAAGGACGGGGGAATGATGTTTCCACCTAAGAAAAAACATCTAACACTCACTGTGCCAAACAAGTGTTGGGGTATTGCATAGAGCTGGCGTGCACGGGCAGATGGTGCGGCGGACAGTTGCACGGCAACCCCGTCAGTAGTGCGGCGCGCCCGCACGTGCGACGCGCGCACACTTTCTCACCGCCCACGCATGCGCACTCGTTACACTCTATGTAGTACTTGTCACCTGGAAATGTGTACAGAGGGCTTAGTCCGAGCTTGCATTTTAAAACTCCCTACTCTCGAGCCGAGAGTCGTCTCTCGGATATCCATACAAAAATATAAGGACATCCGAGAGACGACTGTCGGCTCGAGAGTAGGGAGTTTTAAAATGCAAGCTCGGACTAAGCCCTCAGTTTATAAAGGCTAGCAAAAAAGTAGTCAAACTTACGACTGCTACAGTATAAACAAAAAAATAAAAGTATGTATAAAATACATAAGAAACAGTTGAGATATCTACAGACCGTTGCAAACGGTATAAAGATACAACTGATCCAAAACAAAGTTGAACACGAGAATTGCAAAATACCTATAGGATAGGATAAAATCAGAACAAGAGATCAAAAGGAGCTATAAATAACTACAGAGTTGCAAAACATAACCTGAACTGAAAAATATGTTTGTAAGCCTAAGATTGCACTATAGATATAAATAAACTAAGAGCAATGTAATTGCACCTAATTTCTACGAACGATAAATATCACTTCATTTCAAAGTCGCTGGACGTTAGGCTTAAAAGCCGATAGCAAAGTACTTTAACTCTGAATCAGCATTCAGAGTTTTTATTCAAATAAAAAAAAGGTTGGGGAAAAAAGCTGAACGTCAGTTCAAGATCAGAATGAATATATCCCAAAGAATAATTAAATTTTAAGGTACATGTAACACGAAAGTCTTTGCATTGCTGCCCTAGAGCTACATATTATCTAAAAATGTATCTCAAAAGTATTATAAATTTCGTTCAAGGATTTATGAGCTGCTCTTTCTCTATGCTGTCTCGTCAGACTTACCTTGTTTCACTTTTTTGTCATGTAATATACAGTCTTCTAGTTCCACGCAAGGCAACGGTTGGCAGTGACTTAGTCCCTTTTTAGTGCAGTTGCAGATTTTGTAGCAAGACTTCTGAGATGGAAGTGACATGGGGATCCGAACCCAGGACCCCACTGGCACTATGTATGGACTGTTCGTTCCTGGATGGAAAAGCTTTAGATTTAAGAATGTCTTTGGAAGTAAGATTAACAGGAAGAAGAGGTTTTTTCTATTCTCATAGTAGTTTGTTCCAAAAACCTTCAAATGAGTAAAATTTGTGGAACCTATTTTACATAGCGTGAGACAAGAAATATTATTAATGAAGCAATTGGAATAAGAACTAACAAAGTACTCCGAAAGAGACTGACTCTTCAGAGAATGTGTACTTAGTCATAATTGGTGATAATTACATTTTGTTTGAGTTACATCACCTTACAAACATGTCTAGACCTCTTTTCAAGAGGATCAAACCAATAAAATAATCACATAGTGCATGAACCCATATATTATGTAGTACCTTATTACAACATGTGTAGGTAGATGCTTACCAAGTCTGCATCCATCCACACAGCGATATCGCTGACAACTGTCCTCGTGCAGACAATCTCTGTTGACGACGCAAACTTGATTGTCAGAACACGGTGATCCGTTGCATGGTGACGTCACAGCTTCTCTAGCCGATAACAGAGCAGGTTCGGGACCTATTGTTTAAAAATGTGAGAATCATTCACTATATGATGATCGGAATGTTAAACATATTTAAAATGTATACCAACATTTAGCTTAAAGAAGTCCACTACCGTTCATATTTATGGATCTCGTTTTCCTTCTTATGGTTTCAATGTTTCATTCAATTGTTCTTGTCAGATTATTATTTAAGAATATTTTGCCTTTTTTTCCTTACATTCCACGATCTTAACAATGTCATCATCGGCCCCACCATACCCATTGCTAAGGTCTACTTTACGACATTCAGTGGTTTCCTTCAATTTTAGAACCCCTTCTCCCATTCAAGCACTTACTAGGCGTCATATACTGTCGCAACGGAACGCAAGGTGCGTTCGGTTCTCTCGGCGCCAGTCGCGAGCACAACGCGCGAGCTGTCAACATTTGTGGAGGCGCTCGAGACCATTCCACACACGAAGACACCAGCCGAAGGCAGTCTTCTTCACACAGCAGACTGCTGTGACCCTGGAGGTAAAAGAAACGGTAAAAACTTTGTTCTTTCGGTCTCAAAACTTTGAAAAACAGTTACTAGGAAAGCTTTGGTACAATAATAAAAACAAAAGTGAAGCAAACTGTGAGGATTTTGTAGCAGAATAATTGGAAAATACCATTGCAATTAACTTGTTATTTATGTTTTTAAACCCTGCTTCCGAAATACCAGTAGTTATCATCCCGCAATTAGTGACGAGATACGCCTTCAAAACTTCGGTCGAAATAAATATTGTAACTGTATCAATTTCGTGACTAAACAGTTTTTTTTTTCGTTTTTTTCTTACCTTGGCTGTGCAAGGCTTGACGTGCAAAGCGCAAGCCACGCTTCTCCAAACATCTGCCGGACACTGGCTGGAATTCTTCAGTGGTAATGCCAAATCAGACACGTAGACAAACCTACAGTAAAATCAAATTAGCAACATCGGAGCTACATTAGACCATGCACTTTCATCATACAGATTATAACAAACTATAAAGACCACTTCCAAGGATTTAAAGATGCAGATCAATACTAGGTATATGAACTTTTTTATAAGACTTTTGATGCTTAAGAGAAGTAACATTTTCAGAACGTGAGACGTATTTTGATTGAACAATAGGCTGAATCCTTTTCTCTTTCCCTCTTATAATCATGACACATATCGTGCGTACTCTTTCTTATATTCCTGGAGCTCTCATCTCATCTTACTCCCTTTCTTTCTTTACACTAACTACATAATAAGCTCTAACATTTTCTTTTTCATTTATGTTTTCTTCTCTTTCACTCTTATCACATTTAATATCTCTGTCTTGTTTGTGAACTGTGGGAATACAACCTTACCCACTTCCTTTCTGTTCAGCGACCGCTTGATGAGCTCCAAGGTCTGCTTTCGCGGTGCAAGATCTGAACAGACCCGTGGGTCGGTTGTTCAGCTGATTGCAGTACGTTAGGCCGTTGCATCCGAGCGAGCATGGAGAATTCACTGAAAGGAGATTTAATTCAAAAATCAGGATGCAATGTGTATGATGAAAATTATAATTATTAAGTTTTTTATATAAAGTTATACAAGTTCAAAAATCACAAACTCTGATTTTCATAGAATGGCAAACGATACTTATTTAAGTATTTTTGTGTTAATTTGAAATGATATTGAAAATGATCACATATTTTAACAAAGGGTCCTACAAAGTAGGTACTCTGTAGGTATTAGTCTTTTTTCACTTCCTAGTAATTTGTCAACATTTTATGAAACATTTGGTCACATACAAACTTCAAACTTCAAAATCATTTATTCAATAAAATCACAAGGATCACTTTGAAACGTCTTACATACTAGATGATTCTAGGCGCCAGTTCGTCGCGACCAGTGTCTAGAAGAACTGGCAAGAAACTAGACCTGGATTCTAGCGTTTTTTTCATATGATCCTTCTTACAATTGTTTAATATAGTTGGAGCTAGTTCGTCCCAAGCTTGCTTGTCTTCTAAATAGTCAGATATTTTATAATATGCTTTTGATAAGAGTTTTCGTTTTATTACGTTTTTGAACTTGCCAATCGGCAATTGACAAACATAGCTTGGGACTATGTTATAGAAGCGTACACATTGCCCTTTAAAAGATTTATTTACTTTGGTGAGCCTAGTAATGGGAACAGCGAGTTTATCCTTATTTCTTGTGTTAACATTATGATTGTCGCTTTTTTTAGCAAAAAGATTAATATTTTTTCGAACATACATTAAGTTTTCGTAAATGTACTGACAAGGCACTGTCATTATGTTTATTTCCTTAAATTTATTTCGTAGCGATTCTCTGGGACCCATGTTATAGATTGCACGAATAGCTCGCTTCTGCAACACAAATACGGTATTTACATCATAGAAAAAGTTATTCATACTAGTTTGTAGTTTTTGGGAGTGGTCACATAATGTTAATCAAGAAAGCCTTGTACTGATTTGGACCAGTTGAACTATCTTTACATCGTTTGCAATTGTCTGCAGATAGCTCAACTGTTTCTTATATATTTTATATGCCTATGTACATTTTGTAAATACTGTAATAGTCGTAAGTTTGTTTGTGAATAAATATAATTATTTACTTAGAAAGCCAATATAATTTTATCTCACCTTCATCAATACATTCCGATAGATCCATCTCCTGAGGATCGCTGAGACACTCCGAGTGGAATCTCTGCCAGTTGTTCTGCCAGCCAGTGTTGAACGTTTGAAAACATAACTTGCGGCAATTTATTGTCGTAGCCTGAAACATCACCCTGATAAATAAATATTTAAAGACATTTCACACATCACAGTCTAGCTAGACCCAAACTAAGCAAAGCTTTTAATATGGGAACTAGATTGCTAGAATATATTTTAAAAATTAATACATATAATACATAGTAGTACGTTAATTGGTAACATTATTATTTTTTAATCGAAAAAAGTGATAGAATAAGGAGATGACCAGAGCTACTAGAGCTAGTTTGTGATTGGGGCTCAGTTATTTGTTTACTTCTTTATAACTTTAGCTACACTAACTTTTAATAAATAATTTATTTATTTAAAGGAGCACAACGCAATAAGATTTCCTCAAACGATCTTTTAAAAGCTTTACTCTTTAGAAGTTTAACTGACCTTCTCACAGCAATGCAGTTTAGCGATATCATACGGTATTAGGTCCTTGTTGTCAATAGGCTGATCTTTCTTCAGAAAGCAAAGCCATATCACGTTGTTGATGGCTGGAGGTCCGCAGTCTTGGTCTAAAGCTTCCTCGATATTCGTTAGATCGTCCAGACGTTTGAGGACAGACTCGCAAGTGCTACGACATTTTTGGGTTTCTGCTTCTTGACAACATGGTAAATCTAAAAGGAACTTATATTTGAGTAAGGGATTTACATCAGATAAAACTCTGCATTACTACTAATGTACCTACGTACTTCGATTGGCTTATTTTCTTCGTCAAGAAGTGGCTTATATTAAAATAAGTAGCTTATGTGCTATTCCAGGCTACGATATCTGTGTCGAATTTTATCCAGATCCGTTCAGAGAAACAAACATACATACATCTATACAAACTTTCGCAATTATAATATTAAGAGGGTATTTCCTAGAGCTCTAGAGTGAAAATTTCCCTTACATTGTTGTCCTATCTTTATTTTACACCAAGCAAAGAAAAACATAACAAAAAATAGCAATTTAATGTAAGCACAATGGGTGGTCTTATAGCTATAAGCGATCTCGTCCAAACAACTGATGAATGGTCTGTGAAAATGGTGAAACATGATTCTAAATTTAGTCTTTTAATCTTACACTATAATGAAATATTCATAATGTGTATAAAAATAACGAATATTTACTAACATTTAGATGTGTCAATATGAACTGTGGTGCCTCCCATGTCCTTCAAACACTTCAACAAAGCAGGAGACTGGTCACATTCTTCTACTGCCTTCTCCCGCGCTCCGCTTTCGATCTTCGAATGTCCAGCTTTCCATAGAACCTTCTGACATGCTTCGTGACATCTTAGAGATTGCGTTTGCGCTGAAAAGTGTGCAAAAATTATATCCATAGTTTATTAAAGCTATGGTAATGATGACTAACAGCGAAAGAGTTCAGATATCTCAGGCATCAAATTTAAGGACAGTATAAGGAGAGATTCTTTTAGGCTTTAGTCAGGACGAACTGGCACCTAGAGTCACCTAGTATGCAAGAGATTCAAAGTGATCCTTGTGATGTCATTGAGCAAATAACAATTGAGTTTTAAAATTGAGATCAACTCACTGCAACACCACTGCGCATCCTGCTGCCTTTGCACGCAGTTAAAGAAATCAATTTCGTCACTTCGTCTGCAGAAGTCGGTGAGAGCAGTCGCGTTTGTGGAGCTTACGCAAGCTTGGCGACAAGCCGGCGCTTGAGCTAAAGTACAGCAACCTCGACCCCACCAGCCGGAATCGGAGACTACTATTTCTGTGAACCAAATATTTTGATACATAACAAAATGCTTTGATGACAATCGTTCCTATTTCCAAAATATTTAGGTAATCAACCACACATAAAACTTAGTAAAAACTACAAAGAAATCGAATAAAAACAGTTTTTTTTTAAATTAAAAAATATATATGACGACGCATTCACATTTTTACGACCTTATTAATGAAATAAACAAGATAAACCCATACCTTGTATAGTGTGATTCATGCAGATCCAGAACTCTACCTGCAAAAGACAGAAGATCAATAAAATCATGGCTGCTGTGTTCACTTTATTTGGTGTAATTCGATACCATTTAACCATAACAGGAAATTCAAATCCACCCCAATTACAATACAATGCTTATAGGCGGTTTATTGACTGAATAAAGATTTATTATTAAGAAATGAATAGGCACGACAAAAGACAGCGAGTTGCTTTTATATGATATCACCTTACTTACCGTACGTTAGTTGTTTATACTGTGATGGTACTGTGCTATAATTTCATAATTTTGTGAGGACAAATATTTTTTGTGCAAATAAAAATAAATAATTATGTAAGTAAGTACTATTTTTATTTGCATGGAATACAAACAGTTTATTAAATTAAGAACTAGTAAAGTAAATGGAACACAAATAAGTCATAAATAGGTTTTACTCAAAGAATCATATTCTAAAGTTTGAAAATAACTTATACTAAAGCAAATTAAAAAAAATCTAAGAAAATACCGTTCTATGTTTTGGACTTTACCAGTATCTACGTGTAATTTTGTATTGTAATCAAATAACACGCTAATAATGATAGATCTCTCATTCTTTCCTATATTTTCTTTCTGCTTTAATTAAAATAAGTAGATGCAGATGAAATTGATATTTACCAGTGAGGGTGAACAAAACTTGTAGATATTCGGTATTCGTTCTTCCATAAATGTTTCTGTTGACACAATATCCATTAAAGACATCTGAAACAACCAAATTTACACTTAAATTAATTAATTTGAATCAATAATAAAGACAAACATACAGGCTTACTATAAAAACTGAACGTCATTTTAAACCTAGCTGGTTTTGAGAGGCTACATAGGCCTTAAATCTTAATTAGGAACTCGTTAAGCAGACGAGATAAGTCATGATAAAATCTAACCTCAAAAACACTCTAGTGATTTTTATGAGAATAAATGATGAACCAGAAGATGTCATAAAATAAACGTAATACTTTAGAGTTGTGAACACATGGTCCCGGTCTGTTACTGGACTACATTAGGCTTGCTTAATTATATTAATTGACATCCCTTATTAAAGTTTTCATACTCTCCCATCCAGGACCTTAAAAACATTATCAAAGAGTTCAATTTAAAAGCGATTTTAACTTTAAAATAGTTCCGTGGCAATGTCACATCATGATTTTGTAGCAAGAACAGTAAAATAAACCTTGTGATGTTGTAATAAAAGTCAAAACTGTAACCCTTGTTGTAAGATTGTAAACTGACAAGACGAAACATTATTTTGATGTTATTGCTGTTAAAAATTTCAGATTACATTTGAATTCAAGTTTTATACTTTACAAAGATGCTACTAACTTTAGCTTTCTTGTTATTTTTCAAGGTAAATCTGTAGCTAGATCAACTGTCGAAATGTAAAATATTGAAACAAATATATAAAGATATAAATAAATATGACAATTCACACATCACACTCTAGTCAAACTAACATAGCTTAGGACCAGACAGCAAGATTGCTGATAGAATACTTATATACATTTTTTTTTGTAAATTCATAACTCAAACGTTTGCTCTGGGTAGGAATCGAGCCTACGACCCATATAAGTTACTTGCGTGCTACAAGTCTGCAAAAGCTCCATAAAAACCGTGGGTCCCGTAAAAACAAGCATCTTGCACTAGGTTATCTCATTTGGAGGGGTTATCGGAAAGTTCAATAGTATCGTTGGTCGTATTGCATCGTTATCGATGTATCCTTTTACTCTCTCTCTAAACTCATTTTAAAATTAGTAAAATTACAGTGATTTTTTTTATTAGTTAGTTATTGTCAACAATTCTTACATTCTCATTATCATCAACCAGTTATTAAACTTCGATAAAAAAAAGTAAGGCAAATAAGTCTATAAACAAAACATTCCCTAAACTTGATTCTCTTCTCGTTAAATTATTGCGTATTATAAACTATCGCGATAGCGGCCCATGTGCATCAAATCAAATATCAAATAATTTTGAATATCGTCGCGGTTGTTTTTGAGTTTTTACAAACATGCACACAAAACTACAAATCTTGCCTCTTTATTATATTCGTGTAGATAACATGTTTCCTTAATTTTTAATTAAAAACAAAACTTGAAAACGGCACAATATGTTCAGAGCCAGAAAAAAAACCATAATAGGTAATTATGTGTCACTAGATTAGGATAGGAGTTGAAAAGAAGTAGGTACAATATAAAATATTAGGTTAAGAATTATTCAATGGTAAAATGAAATAATGTGTCGTTAAATAAGTCACCATCGATTAACCTTCTGCCATCGAACACACCTCAAGAGGTGTTGGACGTGTTGGAACAATGTTCATTGTATACAAATCACAAACACCCACACTTGCCAATCAAGCTCCATCGGACAATCGCTTTGGTATATTGCGACTTAATATGCACAGTCTTTGCTCTGATAAATGCGATAAAACTCATCTTTAATTCAACTTTGTAGTCACAAATTAACACACTTAAATACCAATAACATTTTTATTAAATTTTAATTGGGGACATACCAAACATGGTAGGTATGCCAGCCCCATCGTACCTTGAAGACTAATTTTAACAAAAAACTACGTAGTAGTTACTATTATAAAACTTTTTAACAAAAAAATTACACCTTCGAAAAATCTGAATAGCTAAAAGGAATCATCGAAATCCAACTACTTTGTACTAAAAGTTATGCGACGTTATGCATTAGAATCAGTGTGTTAACAATCAATCAACCCCTGTTTTCCTATCCTTAGGGTTGGATTTATTTTTCTAAATTTATATATTACCTTTCTCGGAGTATAATATACTCTTTCCAATAAAAAAATAATCATCAAAATCAAACTACTCTGTCTTAAAGTCATGCTTGAAAACAGAAAAAAAAATATACACGTCGACTTGAGAACCTCTGTTTTTTTCGTCGGTTATTAAAAATACCAATAACCCTTCAAATGCATTTCAACAAAGTTTGAAGCACAGAGCAGGGTTCTATCAAATGAGTTCAACATAATCTAATCAGTAGAAAAAGGTCAAGTCAATTTTTCTTTTAGTTGAACTATTCATGAAGACGTCTCATATCTCTATTTTATGTTTGTTTTATCACCAATGAGTCATTTCTCATCTCCTGTCGCGTCGATTATGAGACTGTTGGCACCGCTCAGTTCCGTTAATTTAACTTCTTTTTGATGAGTTTCGTGTGACAAAATATGTTGTTATTGAAATAAATAAACGTTGAAAGGTTCTGTTCAATCAGTTACAGAAAGCTAGCTTCTGATAATTTATTATTTTAGTTTTAATAAATTGTTTATAGTTCAAGATTGCTGCGTATACAACAAGACAAACCCTCTATATTATAAGAAGTTAGTGTTGACTTTAGGCCATCATTACGTATGGTAATCAATACATCAAGTCTGCGCTCACTTTTTATAAGATAGACCGTAACTCAATAAGATGGCTATAAATATATTTTAGAGTTTCCTCAAGATTGTATCCTATTTCAGGAGCAGTCACAAGTCTAAGCGCTTAAAGCTCAAGTCACACCGCAAATAATAATATACATCGAAGTGTATATTTATTTATTACTTTAAACTAAACCATAATTCCAAGAAAAGCGATAACCATTCCGAGTTATGCTTTATACTTATTATTCAGCTCTCGATCGATGGCAAAGGAATAAACTTATATGAGAGAGCTGGTTGCTATTAGCATGGGGACAATCGGATGCGGTGGAGTGTGGTTGACATCATGGCACTGACGCCATAGGACATCCTGCGACAGACGTGGATAGCATTAGATCTGATTAGGGTATATTTTGAATGTCAACGAAACAAAGAAAGTTCAAGATAGAATCTTAATTAAATTCTGTTGCAATGTTTATGGCCGGTTTCTCAAACGATGAAAAAATCTAACAATTACTATGTGTCAAACTCAGATCAATCGTGGTTTGGGTTTCCAGAAACCAGCCGTTAGTGTTATTGTAAAGTTGAGTGAAGGTTTGTGTACGTTTAAAAATACGAAAGGGTTTATAATTCAATGACTTTACCTATGAAATCGTTTGCCTAACTATTAGAATATAATAGAATTACTTAGCATTAAGATTCGATGTAACATAATGTCATTGTAACAAAATAAATAATAATAATACGTATTTTATTTTATTAAAAATTACATTGACATTCAGAGAAATAGCGCCATAGTTATAAAAATGCCTTTAAAAATATCTAACTCTACAGATCTGAACTAGAAAATTTCTTCCAGTTTTTTAACTAATCAGCAACAACATTTTTTTATAAACATACTTACAAAATTATACTAAGTAAATCGAATGATTAAAAATACTATTCAAATCGTATATTTTCTCATGCTTTCTGTCATCATTTACAAGTCCAACGACGTGATCCATTTGATAGCCGAAGCAGATACCGGGGTGCTCGACCTCATGTCACAAACTGCATCCAAAATGAATCTATTAGAATTCAAAACACAGACATTTCGCTACCACGTAACAGCCCTATAAAATTGATCTTGTACATATACTGACACATTTTGTCTAAATTAAATGGTTGTATTGGTTAGGTGGTCGATTGCTTTTTTATATTGCTATTACTTTGGCATTAAAATCATAAAAACAATGGTTTTATTTATTATACTCAACTACGGGTACGCAAATAGCGGGTTATGAGTTTAATCTAATTTACTATTTTAAAATATATTTTTCGGCTAAAATATTGTGAAATTAAGTGTGTTTAAAACCCTGTATTATATTTTAATTATTCTTACAGAAAAAAATCATGTACCTACGTAAATAACCTTTTGAAGACAATTTTTTGCGGAATAAGTATTAAAAACTTTCTTTAATAATTTTTATTATTGTTGAAAATTTATTTTTTGTTGAAAACATGTTACTTATAACCCAGAGTTAGTTTACTATAGAAGTAATGTGTACATGGACGAGTTTTAACTCTAATAAAGTTTAACGAGTGTACTGTGCATTTTACCGGTACTAGGCGGTTTCACCCCATTCAATTGGTCAGTATTATTGGGCGTTTGTTTTTGTTCCCGGAATTTATTAGTGTGCGCTGTAAATTTGTTTTGAAATATAGTCAAATAGCGTAAACCTGTTTTTGAACTAATTAATTCGCTAAAGCTGCTTCCACACGTCCTGACCTTAGACGGAACTAAAAAGTTCGAATCAAAAATATAGTAGAAAAAACTTGGTTTGAATCTATAATCGTGATACCCATTGACACGCAAGAAGAAGAAGACGTAGAAAAAAAGCTTATGTAATTGTAAATATTGTTTTTTGTACGAAATGTATCTAGAAGTAAACTGAGGAAGTGTCCGAATAGCACAAGACAAGATTTGATTTGCTAGTTTCACACACCAGTCCACATAAAGCACTCACTTGAGCTGCACTTGAAGCAATTACACTCAGGATCCTCTTCCTTATTACAGACTAATAGTCAACTTAAATGGGCCTATTTACTTGCATTCTTATTTGAATAACTGTACCTAAACCTTTTTTGATATATCGATCAGTATAGTATAGTTCCTGTAGTAATTTTTATTGTTTTATTTTGTGTGCTATGTGAAGGTGTGTAACTGGTGTATAAATAACTGTATATGTCTATGTCTAGTAGCAGAACTCTCTGTGAATGAGAGTACAGAAAACCGGGTGTAGGAGGGCGTAGGTGTCAGTGCATCTAACTCGATACGTTTTCAATGGACTTACTATTTTATGTATGCAATTATTATAGGCAAGATTGCAGTCTAACACCAGGTGGATTAGTGATAAACTCGCTCTATCACTTTTCTCATACAAAATAAGCACTACTAATATATTAAGATAGAAGTGGTCGGCGTGACATTATCTGACGGGAGATTCTAAGAGAGAATCACGTCCCTCAGCCATGAGGAATGGCATTAACTTTCGCATAAATAACTTAACTTTTTGCACCGAGTCTTCTCATGAACCTTTCAGAGCTAATTACAGCTCAAAAGACTTTAAAACGTGCTGAGTGCGTCCCGTAGCGTCCTAAATAGTTTAGCTCGCTCGTGTCTGTAATTATTGTTGAGCTAGGAAATCCGAGAGGGAGTCGGAAAGTTGTCTTGGAACACAGGTAGCCTGTACCTACTACAGTAGAACCGCGATAACTCAAACCTCGGTAACTTAGAAACCAAAAAATTAAATGATAAAAAAATAAACTGTGACATCAAAAAATAATGTGTTCCCTTCCCATCAGAGTTCAATCGTCTACCCTTGATAACTTAAAACCTCTATAACTTAAAATATTTTGTGTTTCCCTCGAACTCTAACTTATCGAGGTTCTACTGTATTACATCAGGTAGGACCTAGTCATGATGAAATGTCTACAGACTAGTGACTGCAGATATTTCATCATTATATCAGTCAAACAAAAATTTTACGTTGGATCTTTGTAAAGATCTTATGTCTTCCTAAAAATCATATTACATTATTTCCTGTTACAAATGTAGTCGATTTTTGAGGAAAAAGATCATTTTAACTCAATGCTTCTTAGAAAAATGTAACTAATGTCTAACCTAACATATTATAAGAATAAATTGATAGGATTAATTTAAGCCAATCCTAAGGATTAATAATAATTACATCTATATCATCTTAATCCAGAATACATCGCATAACTTCGGATCAGTTGAGCTATCTATCGCATAACTTCGGATCAGTTGAGCTATCTATTGCTCATTTGCCATCATAGCTTAACTGTTTCACTCGTACTTTGTTATTATAATAATTATTATATTCTTAGTGAATAAATGTTTACTTTGCAAACCGATAAGTTAAATGCACAAAATGTGCCGCTATATCTATTCTTTCTTCTTTGGTACAACAGTGTCCACAAACCAATAATAAACAGACAAATCTAATTACGTATCGCACCTTAGATACTACAGCACAGTTAAGTTTTGGGAAAAGTAAGATCAAAGATAAATCTTGCTACCATAATAAGATGATGTTAAATAGGTCTAATTTAATTTGCAGACGATTGACTGAATGCAATTTTTTTATTAGGTAGATTTTAGGTATTGGTTTTTTGATTACAAGTGACGCTCTAAAATACCCACAGGATTTATATCTACACTCAACAATCAAAGAAGCGATTGAAATACCGTCACTGCTTTGAAGTGCCTGAGAATTTGTCTTGGTGTCGGTTCCATGATTTACGCAGAGCACGTTTATTGCATCCTAACCCAACATTGGCCATGATTATTATCATTGCTAAGGTAAATAAATAAATATTCACGGACATTTCACACATCACACTCTAGTCCCAAATTAAGCCAAGCTTGTATTATGGGGACTAGATTGCTGATAGAATACTAATGTATTTTTTTTGTAAATACATACATAGAATACTTACATAGTAACACCCAGACACAGAACAAATTAATGTTCATCACACAAACGTTTGCTCTGGGTGGGATCGAACCCATGAAAGGCAGAGCTACTAACAACTGAACTGTGACGCCTGTCTTAAATTGTTTCTAAGTAGGTATATTTTTCTTATAATTTTAAAGACGTTTTTTGGTGCTTTCAACAAAGATGTGGATAGACTGCTTGATCTCTGTAAACGATGGAGATATCTTACTATTTCAATATTACGATCGTATTATGACGTCACCGCCTTCAAAGAAACGTTTCACTCAAGAGTTGAAGAAGACTTGAGAGCGCGATTTGCCTTCTCAAAATAAACAAATCCAAACATTGTAACGCAGACACACAAAACGAAAAGTTTTAAATTCTGTATCGTTTACAATCACAACACAAAGTCATGTGGCAATTTTGTCTCACTTCGTCATCATCATCATCAACCTATATCAGTCCACTGCGGGACGTAGGTCTCTCCCAAGCCGCGCCACTGAGCCCGGTCTTCGGCTCTTCTCATCAAGTGTTTGCCAGTACTCAATCTTTGTAAATTATTTGTCAGTTAAGAAGTACATAGTAGATACTTTATAGTTTCTTCAGGCTAATTTGCGCGCTCTACTAAGCTCGAAGCTAATTGATATATGGCACCTACTGACACTTTTGTTTTCAAGTTGACGCATACAGTGAGTATAATAAGACATCTTGATCCCAAGGTATTTGGACACACTCAAGTGCCGCCAAAACAAAAAGTGCTTGTAGCCGCGGTTATTGGTAAAATGCTTATTTTAAACCGTGTGACGTTTACGATGCTGAAACAAATGTGTTTTTCAGTAAACTCTTGTCTGGGAGCAATAAACTCGGCCAAAACGTTGAAGATGTCACTGGTGTCGTGACAGGCGTGATTAACGAGCGAATGTGATGACACTTCACTCCCTCTTTAAACTATCACTAGCAAAACAGTCCTTTTCTGTCGGTTTTGTTTAATCCTTTAAAATGTACATGATCACTTATTTGAATGAAAATGTTATGAGTTTTTTACATGATAATTAAGCAAAACCAATTATAACGCTTCGATATATTATTACCGATCAACGGAGTGTAGCTGGATGAGAAGAGCCGAAGACCGGGCTCGGCGGGCTCTGTGGCGCGTCTTGGGAGAGACCTACGTCCAGCAGAGTACTGATAGTGTTGAAGATGATGATGAATTATAACGCATGTCGCGTGGAACTGGCACCGAGAATCACCTAGTAGGTATAAAAGACGATTCTTAAATGATTTACGTGATTTTACTTAATAAAGTTTAATTGATCCTGTTTTTGACTTTAACTCACCATCACTTTTTTATCTTAAAGGCCTTACTTAGGAGTAATGTAGGTTTTTACCGAATAGGCGACCTCCTTGCTCCTTGGTGTGAAACCCACCCTATCATTCCGAATATCTGCATTATCTGCATACATTACTATGACTTGATATGCAAGCGGCATTTAGCCAGATTGTCCGATGTGACAATGTCGGCATATCGGGAATTCGTCGATCGTGATCGGTATGCCGACTATAGGTGCCTAGCCATTAGTGTGCTGCTCACGTAATCCAACTTTGGATACATTTACCCAACATGCGCTTTTTGCGTTGGACTATTTATATAGATCCGTAACTATAAATGGATTGAGAAGAATGCTATGAACAACTATTTAATGTCCATATTAAATCTATGTGTTCAAGGTCACCAGCGACTCAGGCTAGTCCTAGTGCCACCATTAGTAATTTATGTGTCTAATTTTTAGTAAATAAAGTATGTATTTGTATGTCGATATTACGTGCAAAAAATGTTCAGTTTTATCAAGAATTCTCTTTGATTCTAATTCAGGAACGTAGTCCACACAATTAAAAAGTAACTCTATAATCTTGACATTTATTTAGTCCAGTCAAGTCGCAAAAACAAACAATCGAGCAGTCTCAAAGCGATGGAAATAGACACATCTGAACGATCTGAAACCCTTTCATGTCGGCCGGCCCACGCGACACCCGTCTCCGAACATCAACATTATAATTAACACGGCAATACAATGAAAATAATAAGGCTACCAAGTATAAAAAATCTCAAATACTATAAGAAATATAGCGTGTGTGAACGAGACCAAAAAAATAAACAAATGATAGCAATATAGGTAAACCTACAATTAATTTCAAACTGAAGTACAATTCACATTATAACTTTATCAATTATTATGTTCCCATGCTTCTGTAATAATCTCGCACATATTCTTAGAACTTTAGGCGCTCAAAGATTAATTTATAATTAGTATACAGACTGAGACCGTCATGTTCGCTCAATCTGCCTACATCAAAGCCAGCGTATCTTTGATCTAGGCGTTGTAGGCACTTCTAAAATAAGTAGAAGAAAAATATTTGTCAAGCTTCTGATTTATTACGAGCAATAGAATGATAATAAAGATGAGAAGATACCCGGTCGCAAATTATCTTCGTGCATTTTTTCAGCACATTCGTTTGAGCAAAAGAGCCTCTATATCAATGCTTACTAATAGGTCATTCATTTTAGATATAGACTAGATGTCTTGTTAATCCACGTTTCTAGTGATCATGTTGATCATTAGATATTCTACGGCAGAAGCACTACTTTCCTACAATTCCAGTCTTACAACCTACGATTTGACCTAATTATAGCGCAGACTTAAAATTAATATTTTTTTTATTACCCAGCTGTTATTGTGGATAACAGCAGGAGATCGAGATGAGTGGAAGAGTTTGGGGGAGACCTTTGACCTGCAGTGGGACACAATAGCTTGGAAAAAAAAAGTTGTTTCATATTTCTGGGTAAAACACGGTCTATCTTATAACAAGTTAGCGCAGACTTGAAGTATTGGTTACCATACGTAGTGACGACATAAAGTCAACGCTAACTTTTTATAAGATAGGGGGTTAGGACAGAACAATTAGAATAGAATAAAGGATTTATATTTTGTCAGTTTTTTCGGTACTTTTGTTAAAAATCTTTTGCATCTACTATAACTATCACAATAAATGTGAGCGCGATTCTTGTGGGCTATAAATTTGCGTGTTCACATGTATATTATACAAGCAGCTGGTCCGATGAGCAATATGTTTTTCGCGGCCCATCGACTGTCACAGTTACAACACTATACTAATTGAATATGTATCTTCGCTATAACATGTGCATCTGGAACTCAACATATCTAAAACATAAGATGCGAGATTGTGAGTTTAGCAGAAAAAGTTTGTATGGATGGATGTGTGGATGTATGTTTGCGACTCTTTCACGAAAAAAACAACAGAATTCGTTTTAATAAAACTTTACAATAATATAGCTTATACATCAGAGGGATTGGTGGACGAAAGCGGAGACCAGGGATGAGCGGAAGGATTTGGGGGAGACCTTTGCCCAGCAGTGGGACGACAAAGGGTATAGAAAAAAATACATCAGAATAACACATAGGCCGATTTATAAAGATATTGTGTGAATTATCCAAAATATGACGATAAAAAGACGTTGTCGAGGGCATGATCTAGTACTAGTAGGACATAATAAATAGTTGACAACTAGTGGTTTTCAACATTGTTGCGCTCGAGATCGCTGGATAGATTCATCACTGCCACTACATAAATTCCTAAGCAATTTACGAGCTCTAGGATACAACTCAATAAGCTAGTTACTTAAGAATAGGTTTCTTACAAAGCCAGGGACGTATACGGAACCCCATATTACGTTCCTGGCTTCGTTGGAATCAAGAAATAATTTAGTAATTCAAAGTGAAAAATTGTTTATAATCTCATTACATCAGATGCACAAAATATGCTCTCAATTGAGATTTTAGCAACAAAAACACGGACAATATTTTATTTTAAATTTCTATAAAAAATATGTTTGTAAATACATAATCTGTTTTGGAGATTTATTAACAAGTTAAAAAAATATTATGTTGTTCAAAATACCGCCATGAAAGGTATGTAAAATGTGTTCAGGAAACCCCAGTAAAAAAGTATGAAAACGTGTTATTACAGTTAATTTAACCCGTCTGTCTGGCGTCAGTCCCATGGGTGACACTGTCATTACACCACCCTATCTTCTAACCAATTAGGGTATATTCATACCTATTTCATGGAAAAAATACTGCTAAAAGCCCGTGGTTTCCCCCGTACCTCCACGGTTTTTTAAATCGGTCTTAATCTCGTTAAACTTTTTATTTATAGTTATAGTTAATAACCTTTAAATTACGCATAAACTGTTTCTCTAATTATTGTAACCAAGGTACAAATTCCAGTCAGTCCTCAAAAGATCATAAAGATAAAGGAGGGTTGATATAATAATCGGTTGAACATATAATAACGGGTAGAACATATAATAACGGGTTGAACAAACCACTTTATTTAGATAGTTCGTCTCGTGTCACGTTCGTAATTACCGGATCAATTAGGGTTGTGTGTGACATGTTCTAATTATTTATAGGAAGTTTAATCACCTGTGTTACATTTAAGGAACATATTACTTTTGTTTTTATTACAACTTACAGTGGTTGAATGGAGTGGTTCGACAACAAACGCTATTAATTATAGCCCTGTAAAGTCAATAGCTGGCAAACACTGAATGAGAAGAACCGAAGACCGGACTCAGTGGCGCGTCTTGGGAGAGACCTACGTCTAGCAGAGGACTGATATAGGTTGATGATGATGATTAAAGTCAATACAGAGATCCATGATTGAAAGGAATAAACGTCAGTTATTCCAGCAGTGTCGCGGGAAGGAAGTCCCCGTCACGTTCCCTATCCAGACGGAATTAAATATCAGTTTATTTGTGTCCCGACAATACCCGATTGGGAGTTCGGACTTATAATTTGTGTACTTAATTAATGTATCTAAATATCTCAGGTTCAAACATAATATAAAAATGTTATTCCTTAGCTATTGAAGAAGTTCTGTCTACTACAACTGCAAATTTGTTTGCGGTGGAACTCAGTTCGTTTTTTTTTCATACAGATGTAATAAAAATATAGGCTATTTAATTTTGATGTACCTACCTAAATCTTTGTGATATTTGAGCCATAAGATTACAAACGTAAACGTGCTACGGCTAAATTCTAAATACAGTGATCCTAATCGCTAAAAGCTCTATCAAATCTAAATACTAATATGTTGAATACAACAAGATTGATTCAAACATTCCTCGTCGACTCTCAATTATTTTCACTCGCTAATTATTCAGCCGGCGTACTTTCCCAGAACGTGTTTCGTGATTAGGATGGGCATGGTGCATTCAATGGTTTCCTACTGTCAAGTTACGAGCTTCGGAA
Organism: Ecliptopera silaceata; assembly: GCA_932527185.1. Lineage (NCBI taxonomy): Eukaryota > Metazoa > Arthropoda > Insecta > Lepidoptera > Geometridae > Ecliptopera > Ecliptopera silaceata. Next base: position 2,834,679 of record OW052207.1, on the reverse strand, counting down.
TCCGTGAATGTCAGTTGTATTGAGAATTATATTGTTTTTGAAACGACTGCCTGTGCTGTGTTGTATTTTGAACAGTTCCACGAAAATATTGATGGGTGATCGTGGAATAGCTAAGTAATTTGTCGACGAACACTATCACGTTTTATGTGGACATACATACAGATTAAATACTTAATTATTACTTAAACCAACTGGTGGCTTAAGTAATAATTAAGTATTTATTCTGTGTCTTTATTATATAAAGTATGGGATAGGTACTTGGAATAATAACTGAAAATTAATAATCAACATTCATGTTTACCGGAAGAAAAACAGGCGCAAATAAAAGCCAAAAATATAAATTGTGTTTATAAACATGTTTGGTAGAGTTATTCAAATGCAAAACTAAAAATGCATTTACACTGTCTTAGAGTTATTGAAGAAACTACTGAGAAGCCGACTGTGTTTGCTTAATCACATCAAAAGCTAAGAAAAGAAATCAAAGACGTCCAAATCTTTTGTTGTCTATCCATTATGTTCAACAAAATATTGAATGACCTCGCTTCAAAAATAACTCAGACGAACAAGTTAGAGGGAAGTGATAAATCTTCTTAATTAGTTAATTTAGCTTTCCAATGAAAAGTTTGATTGGAAATTCTCGGTTGGAATTAAAGATTCGAAGGAAAATGAGTAATGGACGTTGAGAAAAACGGAATTATAAATTAGCTTTACATAGGAACTCCAATCGTAGGTATAGGTTTCTAATTAGCTGTCTTCAATATGATTCTAGATAAAGCAGCAATATTTACCTATATTATATCGCTATATATCTTACTAGTAGTACGGCCCGGCTTCGCACGGGTAGCCTATATAAAAAATATCATTATAATATAGCCTATGTTCAGCGCAGATAATGTAGCTTCACAACAGTGAAAGAATTTTTGAAATCGGTCCAGTAGTTTCGGAGCCTATTCGATGCAAATAAATAACCAAACAATCAAATCTTTCCTCTTTATAATATTAGTTTAGATACTATCGCCTAACTTAGTCTTACCTTTTCACAAACTTTTAAGCATGTGCCCGTTGCTATTGCACAGCACGACGATATATCTGAAACAAATATAATTCGATTAATACTAAGTTGTTTATATTGAAAAACCTATCATAAGACTCTATTATGTGATTGATGTTTATGTGGTATACTTTCTTTTCATCAGAATTCGTATCCAAACGCAGAACAGAAATTTTAACCTCGATTATATCAGTTTGTAATTTAGGAGTAAGTTACAAATACAGAATAATAAAAAAATTGTACGTAAGTTCACAGGGCTGACCACGAATAAATGTGACAATCGTAAACGTAACGTATCTATTAAAGATACACTGCGCGCTACCGCTGTAACGTTCGACAGTAAAGCTGATGTCGACGCGCAGTGTATCTCAAACACGACACTGTTTCGATACGTTTACGATACCCCTGGTCTCACAATTCGAACCAATATAAAGTAGCTAGGATTGCGACAGTTACAAATGCCGACATTGGCTTTGATCTATACTCTAACAGTCTGGTGGATTAATATCGTACGCTTATTGCATGAGAACTTACTCGATTATTAAATGCCCTTACAGGAACGTTCGAGAACAAAGCGATGATGTATATACTTAGAAGTGCTAGTTTGATTACATCCTATTGTTATGTTACTTTCGAGGTAACATAACAATAATGATACCGAATTAAAGATAATTTAGTTCGGTTCTTGACGCTCAAGAATCAATCGCTCAATCTGTCATTACTTATTTATCTGCCTAAACTTAGTAACTATTACTTAGCTAAACTGTAATGAGGTTTTTAAAACGATTTTTCTAAGAAAATTACTTTTCACTCGATATAATCAAACATAGGTAAAAAACATATTTAGTAAAATCAGTAGGATCATTTAAAATCGCCTCATGATTCTAGAAAGCAGTTATTGAAAAAGGTCTAATTATTAAGTTTTTGTTGCTTTAGTAAAAAGTTATAACAACATATTTTCCAACTAGTTTTTCTACTTCTACGTAAGGCAAAAAGGGCAATAACTCGCAAAATTAATTATAAATCAAATCCGTAGTACTACATCAATTAAAAGTTGCCTAGGCCAAGGCATTAGCAGAAAGTAATGCTTAGATACAAAATAAATCTATAAATATTCAGTACCTAAATGCAAATTAACGAACAGTTTAAGAACCGTGATTACCTACACCAAACTGGATAATCGCGTTATTCAACAAAAGGTAAATGGGCAAAATTGTATAGAGCTTACGTTCATTTTGCTAAACCTCATAAAGCTTTTTGATACACTGTACAGCTTATTTAAGTATTAACTTTATATAAATAGCCGGCAACATTATATATAATGTAAGAATTAAAAAAATCTTAGAATACAAATGCTTTGTTTTAAGGTTAATTAACAAGTTCACATGAGTTTATGTCAAAATTATTAATTTAATCACATTTTCATAATGTCCACTGCAAAATATAATAATAATAGAACCAAAAAATACAACAACAAAAATAGTTAATCGTTGTATTTAATGGATGCAAATTATAAACTTAAAAGTAAACTTACAACTATTACAGTATTTACAAAATGTACATAGGCACATAAAATACATAAGAAACAGTTGAGCTATCTACAGACCGTTGCAAACGATCTATAGATAGTTCAAATGATCCAAATTACTAAATAAAATAAAATTCAGAAAATAACCTTAAATGCCCTATCTCCTTTACGTTCCTAGGTACTCCACCAGTTTGCTAATACTTAGGTAATACCTAGGCACGGAGCCTTGGAAGTGCATTATGCAAAATATTGTAAATCACAGTTTAATAATATCCTGTGTAACGCGCTTGATGTAAATATTGCAATTTAGTACCTTTACTGACTCTATTAAACACTATTTAGAAATATCCGATGCTTTGATAGATAAGTAGATAATAAATACTTGCACACCACAGCTTAAATATAAAATGTGAACTTTTTTTTAGTGCATTTGCCATTTTCAAGTATTAATTAAGTAACGGTTTTTTTTAAATAAAAAATTAGGGAAACATAATTCTAATGAAAATACTCGATAACTGTGTACCTACTTAAATATAAAAGAAACGGTGTGCGCTTTTTAAACGTCAAATCACGATAATTTAGTAAAGAGTTTTATCGCTTTATATAAGGCGACATACGGTTAGTAACTAAGAAGAAGAAGGAAATATACTTGGAGGTTTGTAACATACCTAGGACACTACGACCGGGATACAGAAACTCTAGTCCGGTTCGTAGTGTGTCATCTTTTCTAGATAGTGCATTGCTTTGTTTTGTTTTATTGTAAATTAAATATGTACTTTTTAGATTAAACAATTTTTTCGAGTTTGTGGCAAATAAATATTTCATATTTCATTTCATTTTCATACCTTGTGAGTTGACATAAGCCATCAAGACAGCTGTGAGAAAAAGCTTGGATTTCAACCAGAGCTCCACTCTGCCGTCCCTCTTCATATAATCCAGCAGCCCCATTGTTCATACCATCACATCTGTAAAACAAAAGAAGTATAAACAGGGAGATAGATAATGGATTCATAGCACAAATACCCTGCAATACAATCTTCTTTTTTTTATTAATTCGGGTCTATTTCATAAGTAAACCACTTATGAATAAACAGAGTATGCAGTTATTGTTAAGCTATTGTATAGCTTCTATCGCGGGCCTTGAGCGTGGAGACCGAATTCAAAAGTAGTAACGAAAATACCGAACGAAAATAACCTAACACTGAGCATGCGTAATCCAGCAAAAAATGCTATGCAATAGCTTTACTGAGGCAGTCCCCGAGTGCCACACGTCAAATAAAATTGTCTAAAAATGCATTTAGGTTTATTTTTTTAAACGCGTTTTGTAAGCGGTATAAACTGATGTATTAAATGAGTATTTTAGTGATGGAACTGTTTTAACTTTATCGGAAAAAAATAAATGATTTTTTATTTAGAAAAAAAAAATACCTTGCCTGACCTAAAGATTCAAAGTGCTTAAATATGACAAAGCAAATTAAATAAATTAGGCTATCTCGTAAAAATACGTTTACGTTTACATCAAAGTCTGTGAGTCGTTAATTAAACACAATATACTTACCTTTTTTATTGCCATGGAACTATTAAAGATACTCGTTTACTGATGCGAGCCCCGCATAACATCGTGTTAGGAAATTCATTTTGTGGTCGAGATAATATAACTACATAGATACTATAGCATCACAGCTCAGTTAGTAGGCTCTGCCTTCGATACTGTGGGTCCAGGGTTCAATTCCGACCAAGATCAAAAATTGTTTGACTTTTGCGGTCAGAACTCATAGTTCAAAGATATACGGGATTTTATCGTGTTTTATTTGGTTAACACACAACACAAAGCCATAAAAATACAAAAATTAGCAAATAATTAGCATAAGGTACGCAATAAAATCCCGTATATCTTCTATAATTATCTCTTTTCTATGAACACTAATGTTTCAAAATACAGACCAGTAATTTACAGAGTTATAATAGATCTAGACAAGTCAACTTGCTCTGAGTTAAACAATTAGAAGCTAGTACAGAAAGTTCCATTAAAAAACCTTCATTTAAGAAATACCTTTCTAGAATAAAACTTTTAACGAACTTAAAGTTTTTCAAAAGTTGGGCGATTCATTGGCACTCGTCGGATAACTTCGAATCAGAGTGAAAATAAAATAAGGTTTTATTTCAGACAAGCAGAGCCAACTTTTACTGGACTTTGAACTCCAAAGCTATACTTTGATATTGTGTTTATTTGGATTGTAAAAATACAAATACTACCGGTATGTCTGCCAATGACTTTTATATTGCAAAGACTTCAGTTCGACCCGTGATCATGGCGCATGCAACTGTGCCAAAATATCGGGAAATAATCAAACTCAAAAATCATGGTAATAATGAAAACTAAATACAAATACTGAATGTAACTACACTACTATATGTACCACTACTGTATGTATGTACTGTATGTCTAAGTTTAATTTTTATCTGGTCCCGTGCAACTGCCACCCAGAATCACCTAGTACATAAGACTAAATGATCTCTATGATTTTGTGGAATAAACTTGAATTGATTTTGTTTTTTTTTTGAAGTGAAAACTTCTTTAGCGGCGCTGGGTGGGTAAAAACTTTCAAACTCGCGTCAGGGTCACGTGACGTCGAAAAAGCGTAAGATCTTATTTAATTTTTATACATTGCTCGTAAAACAAGAGACGACAAAAGAACACACTTGCGGTCACGCGACGTATGACTCAAACAATTAAATAGTGTTGTGGCGACATGACGTGACGATGACGTGGCGACATGACGTGACGTGACGATGACGACGAAGCCAACGAAGACACAGACACATTCGCGCTTGCGCGATGACGTGACGATGACGTGGCGACATGACGTGACGTGACGATGACGACGAAGCCAACGAAGACACAGACACATTCGCGCTTGCGCGAATGTGTCTGTGTCTTCGTTGGCTTCGTCATGTCGCCACGTCATCGTCACGTGACGATGACGTGGCGACATGACGTGACGTGACGATGACGACGAAGCCAACGAAGACACAGACACATTCGCGCTTGCGCGAATGTGTCTGTGTCTTCGTTGGCTTCGTCGTTGTGTCACATTCGCGCTTGCGCGAATGTGACACAACGACATGACACAATCACAATGACACAGACACATTCGCGCTTGCGCGAATGTGTCTGTGTCAGTGTGTCTTCGTTGTCTTCGTCGTTGTGTCACATTCGCGCTTGCGCGAATGTGACACAATGACATGACACAATCACGACTGTGGTTATATTTTTGAAGTGAAAACTTAAAAGTGAAAACACAACGTTAATATTGAAGTTTTCACTTCTGCCGGCACTCCCGGAGTGCTAGCTTTTTTTTTTATTTGTCAGGTTGTTCATGTACTGTAATAGTCGTAATTTGTTTATGTCATACCTAACTTTTTGTGTATCAAGAAAAGGACAACAGTATGTAATAACTAATAAATAACCATTTTCATACAGGTTCATAAAATAAATTAACAACAAACTACGTAGCACCGTAGCACACCTGAGCCACAATAACTCATGCTACGCCAAGCACGTAGCAAGGTCTACGCATGTGAATTCAAATTAAATTAAATAAGTTTTTTTTAAACTGTAATTAAAGAAACATAAACTTAAAACAGTATGCCTATTTTGATTAACATCAAGAAATAATACAAAGTAGATACAATTTATTCTAAAGCTGTGTAAAAGAATCTTACATAAAGAAAATTACAAGTCAACATATTTATAATAAAATCATGTTTTGTTGATAAAATAATCATTAGCCGACGTCGCTATAAAAAATCGATTAATTTGTTCAATTTTTTTCCTCACTAGGTATACGATCATTAATTATAAGAATAAAAATAATACTTCCATGAATTTTGTGGTTTTCTATTATTATTTAAATTCCTACTTTATTTATCCTGTTGTTAAAACAATAAAATTCACTTGTTATTTCAACAATATAAGTTTTAGAAATAAGTTCAAAAGTCTCTAGGCCTAGTCTAAGTACTAGTCTATATTATCTGTAGCCTAAGTGTCAAAATATGATATTATTATTCAGATAGCTACTGTACTCACATAAATGTTGTACAAATAAGTTATTTTCGTCTAACCATCTCATATATCACTTCAAAGTGAACTCCGGACATATCTTATCTTCATTGTGTGTGTTTAACCTAAAATTTCCTCTTCATCTTACGAAACGACATCTTAAATGCACCTTTTAATTAATTTTAGAGGACTTTATAAGGAAATGTATAATTATTAAAAAATAACATTGATTGTTTTATTAATTTGAGGCTTTTTGTTTTTGTTTATTTAGCCATCAGCCAATGTGCGATGGATTTTCATTTTTTTAATAAACAAATCAGTATGAATTATTTTTTTATTTAGCAAAAATTTTCCAGAAATATTCCACTCAACCTCTTCTAGATTGCTGATAAATATAAGTCACTTAAAAGTAGGTACTGACTAACTCTATTACCTAACTAGTTTCTCAAAGACTCTACAGTGCCTAGAACATGTTATTTTTTTTATTTACAATATACCTTTTTTGAACAGAATTCCATCGCCAACAGAACTTATTGTTTTTTTTTCACGACACTTCACGTTTCGCGCGCTTTTAATCGGAACTTTTTCAGTTACTACCGCACAACCTACTCGCGCCAAATCGACGCTTTACTAAATAGACCGGCATAAATTCATTCAACTCCAGCCGTTGCGTCGACCGTCTCTGTCACTCTCGATGTAACTCGTCATGCTATCTCTTTCACACGCTTCCGCTTGATGAATCCTATTGAGCTCGTTAGTCATTAATTAATTCTGCATAAGAAAATTACTTTTAATTTAAACGGTGCACAGATGTGACCAAAGACCAAGTGTAACTTCGGGAATTTCGATAAGTTTGATAAAAGATTTTGAACAAAGTTTCCTCGAAAAATAACAATTTGTTTCTTTTCTGGCTTAGCACAGCTTTGTTCAGGCAATAGTTTGTCACGTATTTTGGTTATTTAATTTACAATGACAAAAAGTAAAACAAAATATTGTGACATAGGTACCTACTTACCTTACTATTGTGGTGTTTTTGAAGCTATTGCATAGCTTCTATCGGGCCTTGAACGTGAAGACCGAATCCAGAAATTTCGTAACGAAAATAACCTAACACTGCGCATGCGTAATCCAGCAAAAAATGCTAGCAATAGCTTTACCGCGGCAGTCCCCGAGTGCCACACGTCTTTTTTTATATTTTTTGGAGCATTCCCACAACTGACTAGGTTTATTAACAAGTTTGAACGCACCAAGCATTCCCGAAACTTAGTAAAACTTAGAACACAGTCTTTAGCTTAGGTTGAGTCTAATAACTTAGAGCACCTTAAAAGGCTGAACGTGGAACACGGGAAACCATATATCTTCTCTGTAAAAGCACCTGAAAGTAGTCTCCGAACGTAGTCCGATGAATTTCACGAAGTTTCGCAGAAAACTCTCCTCTAGTTGCAGAGCTAAGTAAAATTTATTGCTTTTTCGACTGCACTTTACCGTACAAACTATGTTATAAACTATGATATTAGAGGTATAACAGGCTAACTATAGTCAATATGTGTTTTTGTTCAACATGAGATGTTTGAACGAGTATGAACGAATACCAAGTTGACTAGACCAAGAACTATAATACTTAAATATAAAAAAAAGTATTCGTGAATATCTCACACATCACACTCTAGTTCTAAACTAAGCAAAGCTAGAACTATGGGTACCTACTAGACTGCTGATAGCATAAATAATGTACCTATACCTATATTTTTTTGCAGATACAGAACAAATATTTATCATACTTACAAACATTCGCTCTGGGTGGGAATCGAACCCACGACGTCAAAAGCAGAGTTTAATTCTTTTTTTTTTCTTTCTGACTTGGTACAGCCGAATCGTTTGTAGAAATATTTAGTAGAAATTTATGAACGAAATAAAAATATACATACATAATTGTGGCTCTATCTGTCTTTTGTACTCCATTTCCGACTATACTATTACAAACTATTTATGTTAGGTACATTCTGTAACTCCACGAACTTCAATACGCTACGTATTTCTTCATTAGGAACTCCATGCAATTGAAAACTGAAGATTGGAATTTAAGATAAAAGTATTGGAAAGCTTGGATTCAATTTCCTGAATTGCTCTATCTTGGTAGAACTACTGTAAACTATTTTACTTTTTAGTTCTCTTATTTTAAATGTAATTTCTAGATAATAATAAATAAATGTAAATATTCACGGACAATTCACACCTCATACCTACTCTAGTCCCAAGAATAAATAAAAATGGAACTAACTACTTAGGTAGATTTGTATTTGTAGTTACTTTAAAAAAAAAGATGATTGACCTAAGATATATTTTGATCTATAATTACCTGCCTCAAAAAATACCTCAAAAAGCACGTTCACGGAAAGAATACTGTACCTTTGTGTCTTCACAAGATATTTTTATGAAAATCCAAAAACATTATCAATTTTTCTTTGTTCTGTAAAATCAAAAGGATCATTTAGAATCGTCCTTTTTCTGCTTTTGATCCTTCTTACAAGAGTCTTACTTTTTTCGCGTTTGACCGCGATCATTCTTTTTGATGATTCTTCTTATTTCAAGAGTTACAATTAAATACGGAAGTCCCAGTGAGGTGTCAATACAACTTAGTAACGTTTAAATAGTGGCGATCACAATAGGCCATCTAGGCCATAGTGAAAGCTGCAAAAAGCTATTAAAAAAAACAGAAAAATAAAACGTTTGAATGCTACAAACTGATATGATGTTCAAACTCATCCATTTTTTGATCGTCTACTTTTTGATTTGGCCTCTACTCATCTCTCCATTAGCATATCCACACAAAGCCTATATCCGTTGAAATTTTCACATCAATTTTAATGATGTCATGAATATGCAGCTGCAGAAAAATTATAAAATCAGTGAATTCTCGTTAACGCTACCTGGGACGAGTTGGGACAAATAGACGCCACTTGAGATGAGTGGCGCCTGGCGATCGTAGCAGGCACAAACGATCTTTTAGTTTTTGTTGAAAGGGCTTTTTGAATGAGAATTCAGTTTGATGGTAAGACATTTTTAACTGAATATAAATAATTATTCAAGAACATTTCACACATCGGACTGTAGGCCGAAATAAGGCAAATAATAAATAAATCAAATTTTATTTCACGCAAAAATATAAAACTAAACAAAAAAATGAAAAGTAACAATAATGTTAATTTTTATAAGTACAAAAAGCCATACAAATATAACAATAGTAAAAACGCTTGGGAACTATGAAAATACATAATACATATTAATAAATACATGAATTATTTCTTTTTCCCGTCCAGACTGTTTTCCTAAGTACATGTTTATCTTTAGATTGTGAAATGCAATAAATAATAACTTTCTCTTTTCCTACATCAATCAATCAAATCAAATTTTGTTTTCAAAAATTTTAATACCGTATACTTTGGTAGGTAATATTTAGACATTTCTTAGCTATACATAAAACACTACACGCTTACCACGAGTAACAAAGTTATAAATAAAGTTAACATGTATGTTACATCAAAACAGAAAAATAGTACACCTGTGTAAGTATACCGTATCTGTAACCAATGCATAGGAATTTATTTTCATGAATAAAATTATCTCCACTCTCGTAGATAGCTCGTCGGTACATCTACTGGCTGCTACTGAGCTGATGGCTTTCCTGTACTTATGTGTCCTGTAGGTATATATATATATGTAATATCACATAGGCGAAGGTTACACGCAAGATCCATATTGTGATCCGTCAATATATACTATCGGATTACGATATTTATTGACGTGTAGGGTAATGTATTGACGGATCACAATATACATAACATACAAAAACCAAGATACATAAGTAAATATCATGATAATTATCACAATATTTATTGACGTGTAGCTTTCGCCATATAGAACGCTATTAATAGATATGTCAATGTCAGAGTTAACAAAACAAAAACAATGGCCGGAATCGGAAAAATATAATTGATTTTCCATGTTGTGAAACGGTAACAGCATATTATATTTATTAAAGAATATGGTAGATTGCTTATTACTCGTACCAAGATATTTATTTGTTAAAGTTATAAATTAAATTTATATTAAGAGATTTACCCATGAGTCTATGTAATGTTATTTTAATGAATAAAGAAAAAAATAAAAAAATCTGACAAAACATGTAGATAAAGTAAAAAGTTATAAAGTTTCTAAACAAATACTTTAATTTATGAAAATGATTTTTTAATAATAATTATTTAAGTGTCAACTTATTTTTTTTTAATGCGATTTTCATCTCAAGCGAGAGTTAAATATACAGTCTCTGTTTTAAGTTAACAAGAGCACTTTTGAGAATGCAATCCGTTTATTTTTTCACCCTTTTTACAAAAACCTCCGGACAGTAACAAAGTGGCCCCACGTGTGACCCGGGTCTGGGGTTGATCACGACTAAATGCAACAATCGTAAACGTATCGAAATAGTGACATATTTGAGATACATTGCGCGTCGACATCAGCTTTACTGTCAACCGTTGCAGCGTTAGCGAGCAGTGTATTTTAAACGTTAACGATTGTCACATTTTTTTGCTAAGTCCCCTGGTCGTTCTATTTGATGTGTGCATTTTGTCCACCCGGTGCTACTGTTTTTAATGGCTTTAAAGTACCGTAAGTTTGAAGTAGGTAAAGCTTCACTATGAAGAGATTTTTTAACTGTCTTTATGATGTTATGAATTTTACACGATGAGTAGAACTAGGAACTCGATACTAACAACTTGTTAAGAGCAAATTCACTGCACGATTATGCTTGTGGTGTTCTGAAATATTATGCGTTACTTTTAGTAAGTAGATATTTCGTAAACTTTCGTAAACAAAGAATCATGCCCAAACCCTGTACCAGATTGCATCAAAAGCTAATTATCATCAAAATTAATATTTTGTTTATACGTGTACTTCGTAAATTTTTAACCGTCTTTTTTAACCGGGTTTAGAAAATTAAAATTAATTATACATAACATGATTATCAATTTCCTACTTCCGAGTGCTTAGTCTGAGCTTGCATTTTAAAACTCCCTACTCTCGAGTCGAGAGTCGTCTTTCGGATATCCATACAAAAATACTAGGACATCCGAGAGACGACTGTCGGCTCGAGAGTAGGGAGTTTTAAAATGCAAGCTCGGACTAAGCCTTCCGCACGTCAACTATTTTGTTCCGATCCCAGCTGTCACCTATTTTCGTGAGTGGACATTGAGCATAAAAATCTTGTTTGCTATGTAAGCTTTAGCTGAGAAGGCAAACATGATATAAAATAAAATACATTTTTAAATATTTTGAAATGCGGTTAAACATTGAAAAAACTATTGTTGGTAGCGAAAAGGTAAATAAAAATTAGGGCTTTGAGAGTAAATTCAAATTGATGCAAGTTGGTACAGATTCTCATAGCCCATTGGGCATTGTCCTGCCATTGTATTGTCTTTTTCTCGCTATTTATTTGTAGATAAGGTTTACATGTCCAAATAAGTATTTTTATTTATTCCTTCAATTTGTTTTTCATTATTATCTATTAAAAATGTTTAAACCTAATAAATCTACTTATTTATTTTACTTTTTGTTAACATTTCCTAACAACCGTCGCGTCCGGCACTACGCTTCTAGCTAGTCCAATTTATCAAATTACCACAAGGTTTCCTTTTAGTTATTTTTATGCAAAAATATATAGCAAACAAAGCCGGGGTGTGACATTGACGGATGGCCCGCTCAGGGTAAATGGCGCAGGCAAAGTCGCGGTCAATTGCCTATCTCGCTTCTGATGTAATTACTTACAGAAATAGCGATCGGAGATCTAACGTGACCACATGAGGAACTGAAACACGAATGTTTATTTTGGACGGAGATTGATAGATTTGCGGTTTAACTAAATGCAAGATGCAGATGTTTAGTCCCAAGGGCTGTCTTTACTTTACAGATACCTAAGCCATCGGAATTTTACTATGAGTAGGTACAACAAAATTCCAATATGTTTTGTGTATAAGAACTGGCTGCTATTCGATTTCTCAATAAGTAAGTAAAATAATATAAACTTTTCTTAATTTTTTTGCAAATAGTACCTATCTAAGTAAGTGTTGAGGATAGTGATAGAACAAGATATTTCCCCTGCCTATAACATTAGTACCTCAAACTCATTCTTAGAATGCATTTTGTTTTGTAGACTTTTTTATCGCGTTCATTTATCTTAATAACAGTGGTTATATTAGTGTGTTCTACAAAAATATATTTTATAATCTCAAGTAAATGCCATAATATTACCTTGAGATAACATATTGTAACTTTTTAATTTTCAAGTACCTCAGCTTACCAAGTCATGGCCATTTAGATTCAAATCAAAAAAATCAGTAGGACAACTTTGCAACATCACTAGCTTTTTTATTATTCAATGAGTCACCGATTCTACCCAATAGCCCTTCACCGAAGCGAGTGGGAAAGGCTGAAGAGGCAGGGCGGCGCGCTGATACCTAGAACAGCGGTTGGTGATACCAGGAAGGAGTACTTCGAGGCTTTGAACGAGCAGTCACAGCAGTGGATCAACCATTGGCCGGACTCTGCTGAAGTATGTAGTTCAACCTTTTTCAATGAAAGAAATGTATCAAATCAATTTATCTATACCATACAACTCATTTTTAGGAGTTTAAGTAGGTAGATAGATAGATAGATAATTATTTAGCTAGGTAGGTACTCAGTACTCACAGATTTGAAAGTACCTACCTACTATGCTCGATATACAGAAAAAGACAGAGCCCGTAGTCAGTAGTTTTACCTGAACGATTCTCGAAAACTAAAACGCAAATGTTATATCTATGGAACAAAAACTCATACTAGGTAGGTACTGGTTCAGTAGACTTTCGTCGCTTTTGTCCGCTTGGTCTGAAAATACTATGCTAGGGTATCAAATTCTAGGATACAATAAATCACTAGATATTGATTTAAACAGGGTCTTCGAGAAAAACAAAAGCAACAGAGAAGGAAACAGCGTAAAGAAAATCTACAATTAGTAGACGCGTTCAGGAAATCAAGAAAACACGATAACGCTCAAGAGGCCGTAAAGCGAGCAAAGCAGATAATATTCGATGATAGCTGTTATGGCCGGCAGCTTATAAGGTACACTAAATAACTATATTGTAAAACTGCCAATATTTGCCGGTTGGATGGCTCCACAGGTGTTTTAAGATAGTCCGAACTCTACTATCTATCACAAACAACGCATCAAACATCAGTAGGTACCTACCCCTAGTGCGACTGCGCTCACTTTTATCTGTCGGATAGGTATACGATAGCTAAATCAGACGAAGTCGCTACGAAGCCTACGCCGCGATACCTAGCGAGTTCAATTTTTTTTTTCAAGTTCAAAAAACTGGTGGAGTTAAATTTTTCAAAAAGTTGGATTCTATACAGGCTCGTGCTATGCGTATAGTCATGGGGGCTATGAGGTCTAGCCCAATTAACGCACTACAGGTAGAATGTGTAGAACCACCCATACAGCTCAGACGTAAATATCTGTGTAGTCGATTTTTCTTTCGTACATTGCAACTTCAGAACCACCCGCTTCATTCTAAAATTCTACATCTTTCGGAACTTGTAGTTTCATCTTCCTATTGGAGTCATAAATCATCCCCTCTTTTAATTACCAGTTTAAGTAAATATCAACATTGTCAGCGCAAACACATAATTATATTGTTTTACCTATTTTTCAATGTAACTATAAAGTTCTAGTAGTATCTTTGGATACATTTTATAATCTAGATAATGACCGCAACAATGCTAATGATTATTTTAAAGCAGCTGTTGATGAACGATGGCCACATTGGCATCAGATATTTACTGATGCCTCTAAACATTTACAGACAGGCCATGTTGGTGTGGGTGTTTTTCACAAACAATTTAAGGGGCCATGGAGAATATCCGTCGGTTCGAGTTTAGGTATTTATAGACGCGCGACGCGGCTCACAGCGCTCGCGACTCGCGAACGTAACGTCCACGCGATATTCAAAGACTTACGAATTTGATATTTTTACACTACTTCATTACTTCCAACATTAAATATCAATGATATTACTCATCGATATTTAATCTTGGAAGTATGAAATTATGTGTTTAATTGGTTTGCTATATCGTATCAAGAAACATATATTAAAAAGAAGATAAGATTTCTAAATAGTTAGTACTATTTTCTATCACCTACAAAAGTGTGACTTGTAGCCTCGAAACTAATATTAGATTTCTAAGTAGGAATATTCGTAAATTTGAAAAAAATTGCTAAAACAATTCCGTGCGCGCTACTGTTCTTGCTAGAGTGTTTGCCTTAGTTCTAACTTATTTATTACTTTAGCGTATCAGCATTGCTATTCAGCGCGTTGTGTTACGCACTTCTCAATAAAAAAAAATTTTGTGCTGGAAATACAAGACGAAGGTTTATTGATGAATTTAAAATATATTCCTTAGTTCTAAACATGGCTTCCAAACATTATTTCATTGCCAAAAATCAAATGGAAATTCAGATTAAGAGAGTCGATTACCAGTTTCACAATCCTCAGTTTTTATTTTTACTACTTCACAAAGATTATTTTATAATATTTATTTTATTTTTATTTATTTATTATTCCTTGCACTGTTTTCATCACATACATTATATGAGTCAGTACCATGCATGGTGCATGGTACTGAAGCCAGTTTTGGTAGGTAATGATTCTAAAACGGACCTACATGCATAGGCTAAAAGCGACGGCGTGAAGTTTTACCATTTTGGAATCCAAGATGGCGCACACAAGTTTTGGTCAAATTAGCGATATGGGTGTCATTTTCGGGGTTTTTTGGGATGCTGATTACGAATATGGCAACCATTTTGGAATCCAAGATGGCGCACACAAGTTTTGGTCAAATTAGCGATATGGGTGTCATTTTCGGGGTTTTTTGGGATGCTGATTACGAATATGGCAACCATTTTGGAATCCAAGATGGCGCGCACAAGTTTTGGTCAAATTAGCGATATGGGTGTCATTTTCGGGGTTTTTTGGGATGCTGATTACGAATATGGCAACCATTTTGGAATCCAAGATGGCGCGCACAAGTTTTAGTCAAATTAGCGATATGGGTGTCATTTTCGGGGTTTTTTGGGATGCTGATTACGAATATGGCAACCATTTTGGAATCCAAGATGGCGCGCACAAGTTTAAGTCAAATTAGCGATATGGGTGTCATTTTCGGGGTTTTTTGGGATGCTGATTACGAATATGGCAACCATTTTGGAATCCAAGATGGCGCGCACAAGTTTTGGTCAAATTAGCGATATGGGTGTCATTTTCGGGGTTTTTTGGGATGCTGATTACGAATATGGCAACCATTTTGGAATCCAAGATGGCGCGCACAAGTTTTAGTCAAATTAGCGATATGGGTGTCATTTTCGGGGTTTTTTGGGATGCTGATTACGAATACGGCAACCATTTTGGAATCCAAGATGGCGCGCACAAGTTTAAGTCAAATTAGCGATATGGGTGTCATTTTCGGGGTTTTTTGGGATGCTGATTACGAATATGGCAACCATTTTGAAATCCAAGATGGCGCGCACAAGTTTTGGTCAAATTAGCGATATGGGTGTCATTTTCGGGGTTTTTTGGGATGCTGATTACGAATATGGCAACCATTTTGGAATCCAAGATGGCGCGCACAAGTTTAAGTCAAATTAGCGATATGGGTGTCATTTTCGGGGTTTTTTGGGATGCTGATTACGAATATGGCAACCATTTTGGAATCCAAGATGGCGCGCACAAGTTTAAGTCAAATTAGCGATATGGGTGTCATTTTCGGGGTTTTTTGGGATGCTGATTACGAATATGGCAACCATTTTGGAATCCAAGATGGCGCGCACAAGTTTAAGTCAAATTAGCGATATGGGTGTCATTTTCGGGGTTTTTAAGGATGCTGATTACGAATATGGCAACCATTTTGGAATCCAAGATGGCGCGCACAAGTTTTGGTCAAATTGTCGAGTCAAAAAACCCCGAAAATGACACCCATATCGCTAATTTGACTAAAACTTGTGCGCGCTATCTTGGATTCAAAAATGGTTGCCATATTCGTAATCAGCATCCCAAAAAACCCCGAAAAAGACACCCATATCGCTAATTTGACCAAAACTTGTGCGCGCCATCTTGGATTCCAAAATGGTTGCCATATTCGTAATCAGCATCCCAAACAACCCCGAAAATGACACCCATATCGCTAATTTGACCAAAACTTGTGCGCGCCATCTTGGATTCCAAAATGGTTGCCATATTCGTAATCAGCATCCCAAAAAACCCCGAAAATGACACCCATATCGCTAATTTGACTAAAACTTGTGCGCGCCATCTTGGATTCCAAAATGGTTGCCATATTCGTAATCAGCATCCCAAAAAACCCCGAAAATGACACCCATATCGCTAATTTGACCAAAACTTGTGCGCGCCATTTTGGATTCCAAAATGGTTGCCATATTCGTAATCAGCATCCCAAAAAACCCCGAAAATGACACCCATATCGCTAATTTGACCAAAACTTGTGCGCGCCATTTTGGATTCCAAAATGGTTGCCATAATTGTAATCAGCATCCCAAAAAACCCCGAAAATGACACCCATATCGCTAAATTGACCAAAACTTGTGCGCGCCATTTTGGATTCCAAAATGGTTGCCATATTCGTAATCAGCATCCCAAAAAACCCCGAAAATGACACCCATATCGCTAATTTGACCAAAACTTGTGCGCGCCATTTTGGATTCCAAAATGGTTGCCATATTCGTAATCAGCATCCCAAAAAACCCCGAAAATGACACCCATATCGCTAATTTGACCAAAACTTGTGCGCGCCATCTTGGATTCCAAAATGGTTGCCATATTCGTAATCAGCATCCCAAAAAACCCCGAAAATGACACCCATATCGCTAATTTGACTAAAACTTGTGCGCGCCATCTTGGATTCCAAAATGGTTGCCATATTCGTAATCAGCATCCCAAAAAACCCCGAAAATGACACCCATATCGCTAATTTGACCAAAACTTGTGCGCGCCATTTTGGATTCCAAAATGGTTGCCATATTCGTAATCAGCATCCCAAAAAACCCCGAAAATGACACCCATATCGCTAATTTGACCAAAACTTGTGCGCGCCATCTTGGATTCCAAAATGGTTGCCATATTCGTAATCAGCATCCCAAAAAACCCCGAAAATGACACCCATATCGCTAATTTGACTAAAACTTGTGCGCGCCATCTTGGATTCCAAAATGGTTGCCATATTCGTAATCAGCATCCCAAAAAACCCCGAAAATGACACCCATATCGCTAATTTGACCAAAACTTGTGCGCGCCATTTTGGATTCCAAAATGGTTGCCATATTCGTAATCAGCATCCCAAAAAACCCCGAAAATGACACCCATATCGCTAATTTGACCAAAACTTGTGCGCGCCATTTTGGATTCCAAAATGGTTGCCATATTCGTAATCAGCATCCCAAAAAACCCCGAAAATGACACCCATATCGCTAATTTGACCAAAACTTGTGCGCGCCATTTTGGATTCCAAAATGGTTGCCATAATTGTAATCAGCATCCCAAAAAACCCCGAAAATGACACCCATATCGCTAAATTGACCAAAACTTGTGCGCGCCATTTTGGATTCCAAAATGGTTGCCATATTCGTAATCAGCATCCCAAAAAACCCCGAAAATGACACCCATATCGCTAATTTGACCAAAACTTGTGCGCGCCATTTTGGATTCCAAAATGGTTGCCATATTCGTAATCAGCATCCCAAAAAACCCCGAAAATGACACCCATATCGCTAATTTGACTAAAACTTGTGCGCGCCATCTTGGATTCCAAAATGGTTGCCATATTCGTAATCAGCATCCCAAAAAACCCCGAAAATGACACCCATATCGCTAATTTGACCAAAACTTGTGCGCGCCATTTTGGATTCCAAAATGGTTGCCATATTCGTAATCAGCATCCCAAAAAACCCCGAAAATGACACCCATATCGCTAATTTGACCAAAACTTGTGCGCGCCATTTTGGATTCCAAAATGGTTGCCATATTCGTAATCAGCATCCCAAAAAACCCCGAAAATGACACCCATATCGCTAAATTGACCAAAACTAGTGCGCGCCATCTTGGATTCCAAAATGGTAGCCATATTCGTAATCAGCATCCCAAAAAACCCCGAAAATGACACCCATATTGCTAAACTGACAAAAACCAGTGCGCGCCATCTTGGATTCCAAAATGGTTGCCATATTCGTAAACAGCATCCTGAAAACCCCAGAGAATGACACCCATATCGCATAATTGACAAAACCCAGTGTGCGCCATCTTGGATTTCAAATCAAAGTGGATATACAATTGGAATATTTATATCCGTATGATCCTAAGTATAGAAAAATTCTAAAATCATTTTTGATTTCACTAAGACTCAAATCTATAAAAGTTGCCTTTCAAAGGTTGTTACGAAGAGAACGCTCGTAGCGAAAAGGCCGCCCAATTGTCTGTTACTAACAATAATATGAACTTTGTTCAATACGGAACGTCATTGTGGCATCAATAAAAAAAAAAACGTTTTTGTACTAAGGATCAAAACCACACGGTCCCACTATATTTGATGTCGATTTTGGTTTTATAATTATTTACGTAATACTTGTAGCTCGCGACGAAGACCGACATGACCGCTCTCTCTGACCGCTCGAGGCGGACTGATTTACGACGCGGTGCGCTCCTCGATTTATAGGTTGTTTTCAAAAAATTGTATAAAAATAAGTAATAGCTACAAGCTTCCAATTTTTTTTTATTACTATCAGTAAAGCCTGAATTTTTATATAGTTGGTATATTTCAGCTGTAGTTTCTATAATCTTCGTAGAAATAACGGTTATATTGAAGGGTAAAATTTTATAATATGCTTTTTTTCATACCGTCTTTTCAATATGACATTGTATGAACGTATGATATTTTTTTTTGTACTTTCTACTCACGGCAAAGTGTTCTTTCATACCTCATTTTTTATATTTCTTCCTTATTATTATTTTGACCACAATCACGATCGAAAGTACGCTATTTTTGCTAATTTTCAAAAACCTTGTCTACAAATCAATTAATTTCTCAGTTGTTAATTAATAAATCAAAATTTGGCTTCCTACATACAACTTTTGAAGAATCATTCTTTGATATGCATATCTTTTTATAACCGTGAAACTTTTCAGTTAATGAAAACCTTATTCGAAACCTCGCCAATTTCACAGAACGCAATGAAGGGACCCTTAACATTGTACAAAAGGTTAAATTACCTCCAGAGGCTTCTGTTTTTATAGGCGAATGTTTTGGCATAGTCAAAGCGCTAGAATACGTTTTATTAATGAAACTTAAAAAATCTGTTATTTTTAGTGACTCGTTGAGTTCGATACAAACGCTTGCAAAGTACCCTTTCCGTTCTAAAAATGTGTACCCGTGTGGGAGTTTTGTGTTCTCCCACGATTACAAATGATAAACGGCTTGTAAGGACACTTGTTTTATTGTAAGACCATGTAATGACACATAATATAACTAAAATAATAACAATATCAAGGTGTCTACAATGAAATCGCCGAAAGTGTAATGGCGGCTTTTCTCAGCGCTAGTGACGGGACACGCGTTAGTTATGGAAGCTAGGTCTATGGTTTTTCAATGCAAATCCCTCGGACGATACCCAGTCACTGTGGTATTTTAGGTAACATCCGAGCAGACAAATTGGCAAATGAGGCCGCAGAATGTGGAGACCTTTTTCCTTACAAAAACTTTGTTCATGATCTGATTGCGCTTCCGAAATCTCATCTCAAGGAGTCTTGGGATGAAGATTGGAACCATTCTGGAAAAGCAAAACACTATAGATTAATACAACCTGCTATACCAATAAAACCTTGGTTTTTTTAATTAAAACTCGGTAAACGAGCTACAACATTTTTAATTAGAATGCGCTTGGGGCACTTATGCACTCCAGCTCACTTAGCTGAAAATGGCCAATGCACAAAAAGTGCGAGCCCAAAAAAAAAAAAAAAAAAGATATCTACCACCATTCTAGGGTCCGGTTAATGTACAACCATGGAAAGCACGACCACGGAAAACACAGCCAGGAATACGCAACCAGGAATTCGCAGCCAAAATGTACATGAAATCCGGGCTGCGCATTCCCAACACGTGTTGGGAATGTCCAACCACGGAATGTACACCTTGGAAAACACGACCATGGAATTGGCGACCATTGCTCTGATTGGTCGAAAGCCTAGCCTATGCTTCGTTTAGATGAAACCACAGATTAAAATGTTACTATCCCATTTTGATAAAGATAAACTGCACAGATTATAATATGAAAAGAAAATAATCCAATTCAATAATTGTTGTCTAGCAAATGGTTAAACGCATGTAGGTTCTGGCGCGGTTTTCTATATCAACCTAACGCTCGTCGCATCGCTCCTCGCACCTACACCTACTGTGACGCATCACATGTGAAAAAAAAATAGATTTAAAAATAATGTTTTGGCAGTGGCATAGTTAGCTACTTGTACAAGATCGGCTAAAGAAAAATTCAAGTAAGTGCAAACGAAGCATATTATGCTATGACGTCATTTGGCATCAAATCATCAATCCCAACACGTGTCGGGAATGTACAACCATGGAAAACACAGCCACGGAATGCACAGCCCGGAATTGGATGCCAAAATGGTCACCAATTCCGGGCTGTGCATTCCGTGGCTGTGTTTTCCTTGGTTGTGTAATCACGGCACCCCCACTTTACAGTGCATTAGCTGAATCGAACATCATAGAAGAAAGAGAAGCTCAAATTAAATTTAAAAAAGAAATAATGCAGAAAGAAGCGGAGATCGAGAAGAGCAAAACATACGGCGACTTTACTACAGATTCCGAAAATGCTCATGAGAAAATGATGGCCAAAAGAAAACTGGGCGCTATAGAATGCGTGAAGTTCAATGAAGAACTGTTAGTACCTACCTAATTTGTATTAAAGTTCTTGCTTAAAGTAGTTAATATGTAACTTATAGATATAACGAATTTAAACTAAAACTTCAATAAACAATAAATGAAAGTTATATGATTTCTAGTGAATTGAAGAAGAAGGAAAAAACAGCTAAACTGAAAGCAGAGAAAATTGAATATGAAAGTGTAGACTTGAATATGATGAAGAAAATCTCAGAAGTTAAACCAAAGAAAAAGGTAAAATAAAGACAAAACCAATAGTAGTAACCCATAGTGTATAGGGTACAAGAATCCTTATAAATGCCAGTTTTAATTCACTTTCACAGGCAGAAATGAAACTATTGGTAAGGAAAGGTATTGAAGAGTATGAGGAAGTAAGGACAGAGGAAAAAAAACTTCGTCAAATGAACGAAGATCGGGATGACGCTTTGATGAAAGTCTACCAAAAAGAGCAAGATATAATGAGATGTAAAGTAGACAAAGTTTTAAAGAAGGTAAAGCTAAAAAAGGTCTTTAACAAATACTAAATTCAATTGTAAGTAGATCTGTATTAATAATGGTTATCTGTATTCAAAGATTACAGAAGAAAAACGCCATGGAGAACGTGCTGTAAAGTTTTACAAAGTAATTGAAGAAATTAACAAAGCTGACAAGAAACGTTATGAGGATTTTTTTAACACAGGAATTGAAACGTTCGAACAAAGGTTAGGTATTAATGATAATTAAGTAGTTTTTGATCGATGAAAAATGAATATTTTTTACAGAAATGAAATACAAGTAGCAAAGGAACTCGAAATGGAAAATAAAAAGCGAGCAGAATGTTACAATATTTCTAAAGAAAACCAAGTAGCAGCTAAACAAAATAAGCTCAATCGGAAACACACAGAGCCTAGCAATAAATGCATCTGTGATATACAAACTCTTTTGATAAAGCCAGATGCAGAAAAAAAACCTATGAAAGTCAGAGTTAAAACTCCACATACATTTGATAGAGACACACCGGGCGGTTCTGGGTTTATTAAAAAAGATGTTTTCCAAAATGGTAATTAATATGATTTTTCTTACTTACATGCAAAATATGGTATAGGTGATGAGCAACCCTATATCAAAAACATCGGAGTAAAGTGGCCACTCATCATCATCATCATCAACCTATATCAGTTCACAGATGGATATAGGTCTCTCTGCAGACGCGATGCTAAGCCCGGTCTTCGTCTCTTCTTATCCAGTGCTTGCCAGCTACTCTCCGCAGATCGTCTCGCCTGAGGGCCTCTAACGTTGCTTAGACCATTTATTTGGAGTTGAATAAAATATATAATGGCTATGACTAGTTTTTTTTTTTTCTGGCTCGTTTTAAAAGACTTTACCTAGGCCTTTTCAAACATTGGATATACTTACTAGTAGAGCTCATCAAGATAACAGAAATAATAGTCAATTATTTTTTAAGTCTAATAGAGCTACACTTAATACTTCTAAGATGGAACGTTCACGTATTTTTGGGTTCTGAAAGTAAGTTCGTCAAGTAATAAATTAAATAAACTTACCGATTCTGAAGCAACTTAACTTTCGACGGCACTTGTAGCATCCGAAAGGTCCACGTTCATCCACTATTTACCACTTCACTTCATTTTTAGGCCGCATCATCACTTAACATCAGGTGTGATTGCGGTCAAGCTTTGCTTATCATCATTCCCCTGCCCTTATCCCACGCCTATCATTCGTCAGTTCTGAATCTACTCCTTTTCAAGCTTTGCGTATATTAAAAAAAAAATTAATATCATAATCTTCGTCTAGCTAGGCTAACTAACACATTGCAGATAAGTACCCATTTCTCAAACCAAGTACCAAGCTCGTTGAAGCTCTAAAAAGTCGTACAAAGGAGTCTTCGGGGTACACGGGCACAGACGGCGCTGACAAATATTTCGCACAACAAGCTAGTGAAGCGCTTCGCAGGACTAAACATAAGTATTTTGCGCGAAAAGTTGTTAATGTAAGTTTTGTACCTAATGTTCAGCAGGATTGTTAATATTTATATAATTAGGAAAAGCTCACTTTACTACAAAAACGTTACTCAGTAGAGAGCACAGAATAAGTGATAAACATAATATGAAAAGACAAATAGATAAAAAGCGTAGTCAAAAAAAAAATGTGGAAAATTGAGCACCTTTTGCAATAGTAGGTATACCTATAACATTAAAATTATGATATAATATAATAAAATCGAATAGCGCTCCTAGCCTGAAACGAGATTGTCCATTCAAAAAGTTTTTGAATTAGAAATGTGTGCGATTTCAATCCGCAATAAAATTAGAATGAATGAATTAAAAAACTTAGAACTCTATAGAGGTAGACTTGTATAATACCATGTTTAGATAATAATATTCTATTTTGTTTCAGGAATATCTAAAAGTAAACTGTTTGGATGCATCTAACTTGTCTATTACAAATTACTAGTTTCATAATTCCTATTGAATAAAAAAACAAATTCGACAATCATTATACTACATTTATTACTACACAATTACTATATACAAAATCTGTTCCTTCTTCGAAAATCCGTTATTTTGCAACCTGCTGGCAATCATACTATGTACTACAAACATGGAGTTTATTTTGATTTTGATTTAAACTTGATACAGTAAAACTTTACGCTTATCTATTAAATAACAAAATAAATAGCTTTAAATCACAATGTACATCGGCGGTCGAATGGAGTAAGCGGATATTTTAATAATACATTTGATTAGGAAAGTATGGTAACATTCATTCGACCGCTCGGTTGCTTTCTGTAGTATTTTCTTCGTAAAAATGATTGCAGAAAGTCATAAATTATTATAATTATCCTAATAATAGCTTGTTTAGCTTGAATACTACATATAACTTTTTAAATAGTATTCAAGCGAAAAAAGATAAATCTAAATACTTCTAAATAAAAGTAACCATGTGAGTTTCCTACTAAATATCGAAAGATAAGTAGCAATTATGACATTATATAAAACTAAATTGCTTATTAGGAAGTCCATTAAAAATTTTTCTACAAATAGCAAATACGCAAATCAACGACAAAACGTCTGCAATTTGACATCTAACTATAATGTATCGGAAAAGAAATTAAATGAAAATTAAACTGCAGTTTTGTCGTTAGTGTGCGCACTACCTAAACGTATTATAAATCTTGTATGAGGCATATAAAAAAATCAAAAGTTGCACATTTTTCAGTAGCGTATGATTGAAAATCTATAAATAATAAATATTCATTAACATAAAAACGTATATAAGTATTCTATCAGCAATCTAGTTCCCATGTAGCTTTGCTTAGTTTGGGACTAGAGTGCGATGTGTGATTTGTCCGTGAATATTTATTAATCAGCAAAAAAGAATCTTAACAGTACAAGAATCTCACATGTGGTTACATCGGTTTAGTACGGAGAAGTTTTTTGTTTCATAACAGCTTGTACGCACTTCGCCATAGTAGGTGAAGCGCGACTGATAGCGTCAGTCATGAAAAAGTCTTCCAATGTCTTCAGTTGGACGTCCACTTTGCCAGATACGGGTTTTTGAGCACTCTGGAATAAAAATATGTGTAAGAAAAAGGTGGGGATACATGAATATAATTTGGAGGATGAGTTTTTTCACAAAATATTATATATGTATGTAAAAATGGGTAAGTAAACTCTCCATATTATACTTTTCAAATTCTAGTTCTAGTTATTTATATATATCATATGGTGTTTTGACTTGCAAAGTTCGTGGCCGAATATACAGTGCAAAGATAGGATATCTTAGCCATGTGCGGGTATGCCAAGGTTTGTTTAGGGGACTAGAGCGTGATGTGTGAAATGTCCAAGAATATTTATAATTTATTTATGTATTTAAAAATGTATATAAGCGTTCTAACAGCAGACTAGTTACCATAGTACAAGCTTTGCTTAGTTTGGGACTAGAGCGTGATTTGTGAAATATCCAAGAATATTTATTAATGTATTCTATGTACCTATGTATTTAAAAATGTATATACAAGTATTTTAACAGCAATCTAGTTCCCATAGTACAAGTTTTGCTTAATTTAAGATTAGAGTGTGATATGACCGTGAATATATAACTATTATATTTCATCTATGCAGGATATATGAGTGTTTATTTGTCCATAGCATACCTGAGCTAATGCTCGAGCCTGTGCGAAGTAGTTATTGTCCTGTACATCGCCGTAGCTGAGCATCGCCGGACTGATCTCTCCGAGGCGTGCGCGGAGCTCGTCTATATTATCGTATGGGAGACGCGCGCCGAGCACTTCCGATAGAGCCCTGGAATATAAAAAAACAGATATTATGATATTTAAACCAGTTTTATGAGATCAGTAAACCCTGCGAGCCCTTACAACCAATACTTTATTGATTCCTTCTTTCTCCTGGCTTATTTTATTTACTTACCTTATCTTCTTTTCTCTTGACAATCCACACAACATCATCTAGGCCCAAGCTAAGCAGAGCTTGTGTTATGGGTACTAGAAGACTGACATAATACAATACATTACATAGATAGATATTTTTTATTATACATATAATATACCCAGAACACCCGGAATAAATTTTTGCAGAACTTACAAACATTTATCATAAGGCGAACCATAGATTAAGGTAAATATTCATTGGACATGAATATCACACAAATAATCTAGTTGCAATAAGACTTCGTCGTATTATCGTTATATTTTTGACAATTCGCACAATATTAGCCTTTGTGTTATTCTGATGCATAAACTACATTAAAGTTTCATTCAACTCCCTTCATATTTTGCGTGAAAGAGTAACAAACATCCATACAAACTTTCGCATTTATAAATAAGTATGTAGGTACCGTATAATCTTCCAGTCCTCGCGTGCCTTCCCCGGCGGCGTGACGGCGACGAGTGTTTGCTGCGCGCGCCCCTCCGCGTTCACGTACGTGGCGCGCTTCTCCGTGTAGGCGGCGCCCGGCAGCACTATGTCCGCGATCGACGCGCCCACGTCGCCGTGGTGACCTACACAAACAAACTTATATGCCACTTCAAACTTCAATTGCATTTATTCAATAAAATAGGATCACTTTGAAACGTCATAAGAGTGTGATAGACGTACGAGCAAGAACGCGAACTTATGGCTCACCGACCTTTTTCGCTTGTGTCAGTACGCGTACTTACGGTGACACACAAGCGAAAAAGGTCGGCGAGCCATAAGTACGCGTACTTGCTCGTACGTCTATCACCCACTTTACATACTAGATGATTCTAGGCGCCAGTTCTTAGGGAGCCGAAGAATGTGACATAACCGCTGTCACACGAACGGAGAAAAGATGAGCGGTTAGCCGGCGATTACTTTTACAGCGATACGAAGTTGCACACGCTACGTACAGGTTACGTGAACGCGAATGATTGAGTAATGAAGATGGGCGTTATGGCTTAAAGGGGAAGTCCACTGGGCTATTATAGTCTAGCTAGATAATGATTATAATTTGTCACTACAAAGTATAGATAGTGTAAAACAATAATACTGAAAATCTGTAGGTACATTCCCTTGTTATTTCTTTCACTAGGGTTTCATACTCAAAGTTAAAACTGGACCTTATTAATAAGAGTTCCTCTGTTTGTCTGTATATCCGTTTGTAAATCATGGTTCATGAGATTTACTGGCGTCAGACTTACAGATAGATAGCCAGATCAACAGACAGACAGCAGTCATATAAAATCGCTGTTTACCATAAACAGGGATTCAATCAATCTTTATCTTTATTCAATAAAATCACAAGGATCATTTAGAATCGTTTTACATACTAGGTGATTCTAGGTGCTAGTTCCACGCGACCAGATCCTAGAAGAACGGGCAAGAAATTTACGGCCTAGTTCCTACCGTTTTTTTATATGATCCTTCTTACAAAGAATTACTATTAAACTAAATTAAGTACTGAAGTTCCAGTGCGGTGTCAATATTATTTTATTTATTTTTATTTTATAAGTTTTAGGAAAACCAACAGCTAGCTGAATGCTAATTAAAATTTTCACCTATAGTTACCGCTATAGTATGGTTCAAACAAGGGCGGATCCAGCTTTGGCGCCAGGGGGGGGGTCACGATCAAGATTTCGCCCCAGGGGGGGGTCACATAGTCGTGGTCAAGTCAAGAACTTATAATTTAATTTTGATTATGTAATTCCCTCCCAAACGTTTGCCATCACACAGTTATTAAATATTGAAGTTACTTTAAATCTGTATGGTGACAAAATATATAAATAAAATAATTATGTTCAATTAGTGGTCCACCTAAGTCCTGGAACCAGCTCAGGGGGGGGGGGGGGGGGGTCATGACCCCCATGACCCCCCCCTGAATCCGCCGTTGGGTTCAAAGGGACTAAGGGAGTAAAATAACTAACCCTGGTAAATAACGACAGCATCAGCTGGCAAGGCCTCTCTGCTGACCACTCCGCTGTCGGCTCCCAGCAGGTACACCACCCTGGGCCCCGACTCCAGCACCGCGCCGACACCTGGCTTGTAGCCCACGTCTAAAGCGGCCACTTGCGACGCTGTACGTTGTAGTACGTTTAACACCTGGAAAATTATTTTACTTTATTATAGTAGGACCTGGATGCAAAAGACCCATTTAAGGAAAGAATGGTTTAGGGAGGTTTACTAATATTGACGTAACTACTGTAGTAAAGTCAGGCGATTTTACTGTGACAGCTCATGGTAGACGTACTGTGGCTCTACCATGAGATGTCACAGTAAAATCGCCTGACTTTACTACAGTAGTTACGTCAATATTAGTATGACGAATTTTAGTACCCAACTATCCGCTAGAGGCGCTGTACAAATCTTCATACATTTTTTTTACTACAGACGCTAGCGAGTGTAGTAAATATAGTATAGTAAAAACTCATGGTAGAGCTACTGGTATGGAATATTGCTGATAAAATATTACATAGTAACACTCAGGCACAGAACAAACACTAATGTTTGGTCGTCCACACAAATATCTTGATAGGAATCGAACCCACGACCCACCGTATAGAAGCTGTAACGCCAGTCAAGCCTTATATTTGACTTTAAATCTTTATATTACTTTACACTCATGTTTATTGCCTTGACTATTGACTAACATCCATAAAAATAATCCAAACAGAAATAGTCACTGAACCAGTTATTTTACAGATGTAAGATAAATAAATATAAATAAATAATGCTGGACAATCCACACAACATCAACTAGACCCAAGCTAAGCAGAGCTTGTGTTATGGGTACTAGAAGACTGACATACTTAATACAATACATTACATAGATAGATATTTTTTATTATACATATAAAATACCTAGAACACCCGGAATAAGTATTTGCATATCGTACAAACATTTATCCCAAGGCGGGAATTGAACCCGCAACCTTCCGCGTCGCAGGCGGACCTTCGCCCGCCGCGCCACATCGGTCGTCGTACGATAGATAACACATACCTTCCAAGTCTTGTCTTCGAGTTTGTCCTGCAGTTTGAGCGCCAACTCCTGCGTGTAAGCGAGGATAGCTGCCCCTTCAGCTGTCTTCAGCTGATCAGCGCCGAGGATGACAATGGGTCGTTTGGCAGACTCCAGGCGTTTGAGGACTTCGTGAGCTGATGAGCCGGTGGCCAGGTCTTTGACTATTGCAGCTGAATCGCCGACGTGCTAAGAAAATATTTTCTTATATTTTTATATTAGACTTGACCAGGTTATTCGAGGTGACGCAGTTTAGTATACACTTTTTACAAAACGCTTTTTAGTTCAAGACCATGTCATTTTTTGAGAATTAAAGAATACCAAGGTTTTCTAGAAAAGAAGTTCCTTTAGTGTTTAGTTTAGTTCTTTAAGATTGCCAATAAAAAAATATTCATGGACATTTCACACAGCACACTCGTATCCCAAACTAAGCAAGGCTTTACTATGGGAACTAGATTGCTGATAGAATACTAATTTATTTATTTAATCCAAACACTCATTACTGTTTACCATTTGGTTGCGCTTTTCTTCTTCTTCTTCTTCGTGTCGATGATCTCAAACAGTGTTTACCCAAAACGTGGCCACTTCTATGGCGTTTTCAGTGGCAGCGTACAGATCGGCCAAAGAACAGGTTTAATTTAACAGGTTGGGCACTAACCTTCACCCTAGGAAAAACCTGTGTTGTGGAGATTAGATAATTAAAAAAATAATCTTTACCATATAATCGTAAGTGAGGTCAACGTTAGGTCCAATGAGTGCTACATCCGTCTCTTTGTGCACGAATGCTTTACGAATGCGCGCGTTGAGTAGAGGCGCCTCAAACCGGGTGTTTGTGCCGATCAGAAGGATGAAGTCCGAATCTTCTACATCTGTTGATAATTAACTAAATTAATTAACCGTATCATTAAATAAATAAAATAACTTTGTAGCTCTAATAAAAAGCTTGTATTATACTAGATTAGAACTAGATTGCTGACATTGACTTGACACATAAAACTCGACACCTTTATAACTGTTTTGTCTAAAAATGCGGACCGCAGAATTGAAGCTAGTTTGAAGAGTGCTGAAATATCCGGAAACAATACGCACAAACCATGATATAAATCCAGTTTTTAATTAAATCTATATCGGTACGCGTAACTTGTTTTAAAATTGTATAAAATACAATCTTCATTGAATTTTATATTTAATTTTATTTTAATTCATCATGTTTGATAGTTTAAAACGTTATCAAAAAACGTTAGTTTACAAGACTTACTAGCAATCTTTGTGTTGAGTAGATATGAGGATCTGAGATCAGTTCCGCTGCCCTCGGTCGGGAAGTATTGTTCGGTGCAAGTGTGTTCAGAGCCCAGTTTGTTCGCGAGATCTTTCAACGCGACCAGAGATTCCGCGTCCGCCAAATCACCCGCTACTACTAGAAGCTGGAAAATACAACACAATATTTAAACCAAGTAACTAAGTGCAAATAAATAAAGTCACGATTATATCCTCAGACATGGTATTCTCTAGGACTTCTAGGTACTTACTTAAGATACCGTGCGGATGATGATAGAAGCTAGTTTGAAGCACGTCTAAACATTTCACACGTGACAAATCAAAAATATTTTATTCAGTAAAATCAAGAGGATCATTTAGAATCGCCTTATATACTAGGTGATTCTAGGTGCCAGTTCCACGCGGCCTAGAAGAACGAGCGAGAAACTTACGGCCTGATTCATTCTGTTTTTTTTATATGATCCTTCTTACAAAGAATTACAATTGAATAAAAATACTGAAGTTCCAGTGTGATGTATTTTTGACGTGACAACGTCTTATAATTCGATAGAGCCGGCTGCACGCACGAAAAAACATGACTCATGAAGCGTTCCGGCGTTCCGGCGTTCCGGCGTTCTGAGGCGTTCCAAGATAAGATAAGATAAGATACGATTGACGTTGTCACGTTCAACTATCGTCAGTAAACCGACTTTACAGACAACCATTTTTTTTTTTGTCTTATTAATCATAATCATTTATTTACATTAAATATAAGTTCAATAGTTCTTGTTTATAAATTAGTTGATCCTAAGTACAAGTCAAGGTGTGCAAAATTTGATATAAACTTTTTTTTAATAATATTTTTGTCCAATAAACGTATCTTATTGTTAACTAAAGTTGGAGCTAGTAGCAGTGTTGTAAACTTGGGACGACTATTAAGTTGTGCAAAATGTACCTTCTCCGATGGGCAATCCCTCAAGGCCCTGGCAGCTGCCACGATAGCGTCCTCCCATTCCACCGCGTTGAGTTCACCGCGACTGTCCTTCAACATCGGCGTCACAAGCCGCTGACGTTTGAGACCGTCGCACGCGAATCTTGACTTGTCAGATAGCCATTCTTCATTGATCTCCTGTTAATATATACTTAGTATGTATTTGTTATTTATTTTTATGTTTTGTAATAATTAAAACAATAAATATTCACGCACATTTCACATAATCACGCTCTAGTCAAAAACCAAAATAAATATTTTAATTAGTGCTTATCACACAAACATTTGCCCTCGGATATTTGCACTTTATAGCAATAATAAGGCTTAAGTTTTTAAATAAAGTTGTTATACTTACTGAAAAATCAAATAGCTACAATACAAAAATGTTGTATGTACCTCATTTGTTCTTGGTAGAATACGCAGAACTTCATTAGTCCTGGTGGCCACTACAATGTTACTTCCCAATGGGTCCAGAACATCCACAGAATCAATCTGAAATACATAAAAGAATACAATTTCTAGTCCTTATGTAAAAGAGGTCATCTGATAGATTATAAATTATTTATTTAACATACATATACAAATACGCAGAACGGTACCTACCATATAATAAAAAATGGTTGTCTGTAAAGTCGGTTTACTGACGATAGTTGAACGTGACAACGTCACTTCACTTCACACTTCACAACGTCACTTTTATTCCTTAAAATTCTAAGTCCCAGTCATAAACTTATTCATATCTTCTCAGTTTCTTTATTATAAAATGTATAAACTTACTCTTCTGGTTTCCCAAGGTCGTGCGGCAAAGCTGTAAGGTTTGGATGTAAGGGCGCCGACCGGACACAAGTCGATGATGTTACCGGACAGCTCTGAGAGGAACATCTTCTCTACGTAAGTTCCGACCTGCAAACATTATCATAGAGTATTGGAGTATCAGAGTTACATTATTTACGTAAGCGGTCACGCTGTTCTCGGCGAATAACATGTTTTTTTTAAATGAATTTTGATAACATTATACAGTTTAACCCAATTTAGCCGCGTAAGAAACTCGATATTTGTAAACAGTTACAGTAGAAGCAAAATTCATCTTATAAGACACTAGTTAGTTAATAAGAAATACTTACTGCTTGTTACACAATACCTACTTTTAATTTGTTGCTAGTTTCAGTGAAAGAAAACATTTTTCTAGTAACTTTCCATTTTCTCAAGAATCAACATATTTTTGTGGCTATCTAGCAACACATTCATCACTCCTACCCTTATACCACACTAGGTGGGGTGGGCACAAATTTTTTTTTCTTCCTCTCACTCCTATCATTCTTATTATTTATCTAGCAATGAAAAGTTCTTTAAAAGTGAAAGATTTTTTTTTTGTGATGTTATCTGCGATCAGTCCTCAGACTATGAGCAGGTGTGTGGCAGGTACAAAGTGAAGGATGGAAGAGATAAGTACCTGCATCTCAGTACCTCGGCCAGTGGTACCAAAGTCATCGACACCGGCCACCTCAGACGCGAAACGGATGCATCGAGTGCAGTGAATGCACCGCGTCATTGTGGTCTTGATCAGAGGACCCACATCTTTGTCTTCTACTGCCCTGTTTTATGAAGATTTTTATTGCATTTTTGAAACATTCTTATTTTATTGATTTTATAACATCCTTAAAAGTTATAAGTCATGTAAAATTAAAATCCTGCTTTTTAAGGCTTACTTCACTGATTGCCCAAGTAGTTAAAAACTTAAAGACATAGACATATTTTATTTTTATTTTTTATCATATTAAATTACCTTTTGCCAGAGAAATGAATATCAGTAAAACGGCTCTTATCTGAACCGAAAGCCATTGACTGATCTTGGAGATCGCATTCACCTCCTTGGTCACAAATGGGGCAATCCAACGGGTGGTTCACTAGTAGAAACTCCATCACACCCTCGCGAGCCTTCCGAGTGAGATCCGAGTCTGTTTTGATCCTCATGCCTTTCATAACCGGCATGGCGCAAGCTGCAGCGGGTTTAGGTGACTTCTCAACTTCTACAAGGCACATTCTGCAATTGCCAGCAACTGCAAGACGCTCATGGTAGCAGAATCGGGGAATTTCTACACCAGCTTGAGCTGCTGCCTGTATGTTTAAATACATAATTATTTATCAATATAATATTCTTTTATATAATTTTTTTTTTATTTATAAAATGTGTTGAAAGCAAAATGTTTATGGGAGATTTCAAGTTGAGCAAAACCATAGGATTATCATCATCAAAAATAACATTGTTTTGGTTTGTATGATATAATATGTACTGTTATTCAATTAATTATGGTTTTATAATCATTGTTTTTGCATAAAGGACATGCAGATTAAATCTTGACAAAATAATACCTGCAATATAGTAGTGCCTGGTAGGACATGTACTGGTTTGTCATCAATGAATACTTCCACCTTCTCTGGCTGAACAGGGACGGCGTAAGCGCGAGCGAGTGGGGCGGCGCGCGACGGAGAGCCAAGCGCGAGCGCCCGGGTCAGAGGCTGTCGCAACATTCTGCAGCAAACACCAAACACCAATGCACTTACACCACAATCAAAACACTAGTAAAAACTACTACAACGATAGTTTTAGCTAATTTATGGTACTCTAGATAAACCGGACCAATGAATGTAGCTAGGCTTATTTCTATTGATGCGGTAGAACGCAGTAAATACGTGTTATCCCTATGTTATTGTTACATAAGTTTCAACCCTAACCTAAATATTTAATATGAAACACAGACTGACAACCTGTGTATGAGCACTTGGATTTGCAGTTTTGTAATGAAAATTATTTAAATAATTGAAATAACGCTGTATTTTCATACAATTCGTACCTAAATCCTATTTCTGTAAAATTTTGAAAGGAAGTTGACAGTCAGTTAGCAGGAGAACTGTCATATGTCATTTATAAGTTCTTACAGAG
Organism: Ecliptopera silaceata; assembly: GCA_932527185.1. Lineage (NCBI taxonomy): Eukaryota > Metazoa > Arthropoda > Insecta > Lepidoptera > Geometridae > Ecliptopera > Ecliptopera silaceata. The sequence continues at coordinate 2,800,303 of OW052207.1, read as the reverse complement.
TAAAAATATTTCTTTAACCTTCTTTCGGGAGCTATCGGTTTTCTCTATGGTTTTGGAAATAGATGATTTGGTTTGTTTTAAGTTCATTCACTCATTTTCTTTTCATAAATAATTTGTTGTTCTTTCGTTCTTCGTTCATTAGCAACCGGCCGTGTGGTGTCTTGCGGTTTTAATTAATTTCAATTAATTACGAAATATGGCTATCGGAGACGTTAAAACCGCACAAGGTCTCAATGACCTGAACCAATATTTGGCTGATAAAAGCTACGTATCCGGGTAAGGCAATTTTTTACTTTAGAGGTTGGAAATGCTCACCACGTCAACTTGCCTACTTAGACAAGTTTTGATTTTCTTCGAATCTTGACTCATGAATAATTTGGCTATTGTGGATAAAAAAAAATGGTAAAGGCTACGCCAAAAAAAAATCTCACTACCTCAATTGAGAGAGAGAATGACCTTGATAATGGATCTCCCAGCTGTTCCGGATCGTACTTACATAGTTATATATTTTTAGATACGTGCCATCTCAAGCCGATGTTCAGGTATGGGAGCAGGTAGGCAAGGCTCCCGCTGCTAGCCTAGGTAACGCCCTGCGCTGGTTCAACCAGATCGCGTCATACACCCCGGCGGAGCGCAAGTCCTGGGCGGCCGGTGTGAGCCCTCTGACCGCTGGCGGCAAGCCCACCACAGCCCCGGCCGCCGCTGACGATGATGACGACGTCGACCTATTCGGCTCCGGCGATGAGGAAGAAGTATGCACTACATCTAATGAATTCTAAACAATTTATAACTATCTTTGTTTTCGTTGCTAAAATTCCTTTTTTTTACAGGACGCAGAGGCCGCGAGAGTGCGCGAAGAGCGCGTGAAGGCATACTCTGACAAGAAATCAAAGAAACCTGCACTCATCGCTAAGTCCTCCGTCATCCTCGATGTCAAACCCTGGGATGATGAAACAGACATGGGTGAAATGGAGCAGAAAGTCCGTTCTATCACAATGGAAGGTCTTCTCTGGGGAGCTTCCAAACTTGTCCCAGTCGGCTACGGAATCAAGAAACTGCAGATCATGAGCGTCATTGAAGATGACAAAGTGTCAGTTGACCTTTTAACAGAACAGATCCAGGAGTTCGAAGACTTTGTTCAGTCCGTTGATATTGCAGCTTTCAACAAAATCTAAGCCATGCCACTTATTTATTAAGTCAATACAATCACATTTTTCACATTTTCTGCTCTTTTATTAGAAGTCATTCACACTTAAAAAAGTCAACATTATCTTGAGTAACCAAGAATCCATTGAATTCAATTCAGAAAACTGTGTAATTCCCTTATTTCTAAGACTTGAAACAGTATAAAAACATGTTTGGTACAAAATTCTGTTCAACACATTTCAACTAAGAATCCTAAGTTGGATCAAATGACTAGTAAAATTGTATTCACACAAATTCACATTATGGGACTTGAACCCCAGGTGATGCAGGTATCACTCCAGCTTGCAAGAACATATTAGGAATATCACTTCCAAAGTAGACCTTATTATTATTAGAGAGAGCTTCATATTTCTTCAATTCTAAATATTCTTTAGTAAGCAATAACTTGTTTGCTTCTGCTTGTTTCTTCAAATTGTAGAAGTCAGCCTCTGCTTTTGTAATTTGTTTGGCTTTGTGGATGCTGTCCTCTATGACTTCCATTTTTTGTAAAGATTCCTTCTCCATTATCTTTTGTTCATATTGAATTTTTGCTACTTGAGATTCTTTTTCTGCTTCAATGATGGCTTTTCGTCGTGCTGTTTCAGCTTCTTTTTCAACAACCTGTGAAAAAAGAGATATAAGCAAATTTTTTTAGCAAATCACCAGGCAGTATGTAATCTCAATTTATATTAGATTTTACTTTATCTTATTAGATTTAACAGCTAGGCACAGTAAAGCAGTGTCTAGTCTGGCTAATTTCCAACATGATGCTACAACAAAATACAGTTAATAGCATCGACACGATAAAAAGAAAAATAGATTTAAAAGTAGTGATGTTACCTTTTGGTGCTGTGCTGCAATAAGTAATTTTGACTTCTCAGCCTCCATCAGCTCATAGTTCTTACGTATAGACTCTGGTATCTTTGGCTTGGTGACACGCACTGCCTGTACTTGCAAGCCGGGTGCCATTTCATGTAAATCTTTTTGGAGAGCCTGTTATTAAGAAAAAACTGTTACAGAATAAAGAGCAATTAAGGCAAATAGCTTGTTATAAAATAGTTTTGTTTAGTTTCTCTTTAAGTGAATTTGAAATTCTTTTGAGAAATAAAATATCTTAAACTATAATAACATACACTTTACTAGTGAGAAAAAAATATATAATTCTTACAGTTCTCAAATTCTCATCAATCTGATCAAATAGATCTATGTAGACTTCATGCAGGGTGTGTGCACTGCAGAACTGATTCAGTTCATGGTGAACCTTATTGAATATCAGGGTTTTATCATATTCTGCTGTGAAGTTGCGGACCATATCTAGCACTGTAAAAACAAAAACAATTATTTAAGTGCAAGTTTGTTTTTTTTTTCAAAATGTAATTGTAAGTGCCTTACCACTTGGAGGTTCCAGCTTATTAACAACTTCAATTCTCTCAAAATATATCATCACGCCTCCACTTGTGCCGCATGGAACATTTTTTACTTCATCCGTTTGAAGTGTTGTCTGAAACAGATATTTTATTAGTACCTATGGTTTTTCAGGCTAGTTGTCAAATATTTTGTAAAAAAATATTTTGTTAGCTGCCTTACTTGTATTGATTTGTAAGATGTCAGCAGTGGTATCATCATATGAAATCCAGGTTGACTAGTCACCGGAAGCAATGCTCCTCCCTAAAATACAAGGAAAACCACATTGCGGGATGTCAGTGTAGATCTCATTTCCACAACCAAAATACAAGGAAAATTGACAATTTAATTTATTACTAGCTAATTAGATAACCTGCTAATCCAGTTTAATTGTAGACAATATGACAGGTTTCAATATTAAATAATCTTGCAACCCTCAGTATTGTTACTAGCTAACTACAACAATCTACTGAGTTTTACTTTGCAGCAAACCATCCTCTCATTTTAGACAGTCCAAAATAAGTAAATACAGAGTTAAGGTATGAATTAAAAACTTACGCGGTAGTAAACCCCAACATGCCCTTCATCCACTTTGTGTAGTGAGAAGTGCACCGTGACTCCTACAGCCAGGATCACAAGCGCGAGGATAGAAGATTGGTCCGCCATTGGAGGAACCTGACTGTAAAAGCAATAATTAAGAATTTAGTTTATCTGCGATAAAACACTTTTCGTGATAGTTTCTTTCAGTATTTCAATTTAATTATGGACTTACTTACTTCCAATTGTAGAATTGTACTGTGAGTATCGCCGCTATTGTGGCGATTTTTGTCACTCAGATTCCAAACAATGCCTTCTTTTTTAACTATTTATTTTAGTCAGAACTTTTATCGCTTTTTCGTAAAAACTAGAAAACTTGGACTAGAAAAACACAAGCTTACAAAATCGATTCGACCACAGATTCACGATAATTATATCACTGAATTTAATTCCTACTTGACATTGACAGTTACAAAACTTTTTTGAGCAACATACTTTTTAATTTTTAAGTTTTTTCCCATATTCCATACTTGCATTTGTCTATAAACTCGTTTTCGTTTGTCAGCTTCATTCCTTGTGCTCTACCCAGATATTATGTTCCTTGGCTCTACCTCCACCACCGTAAGTAATTATTAAAGACTACTACAAGGATTAGATTTGGCTATATTCATAGAGTAACTTATATTTATGCCATATTCCTCGAGTAAGATGAATAAAGTGTTCTAAAAATTAAAAAATAAATATGTGTGTAAATGTTTATTGACATTATAATATGTACAATGTTTTTTTACCTTACGCAAAAGGTTTGCTTATGACTAGTATAATATTATTTACATCATACAAGAAACTATGTACATCTATCTCATAAAAACAATCAATAAAATGGTTATATTTTACAGATAACGAAATATACAATGATCATTCATTGGTAAGAGAAACTTGTCATTATAAAAGTGCATCTATCTTGGCTTTAATCAACTGATTTTGTAGAGTTAAGTTAGATACATTATAGTACATATATTTATTCTTTTGACGATTGGATCTTAAATATATTTTGGCAGAATTTATTTACACTATGGACATGCGAAACGGCATCGTTGTTTCATCACCAATCTGTAAACAAAACAATATGTTTAAAACATACATCATGGTATTATTGAGGTAGAGATGGCATCATATAGCGTAACATCTGAATTGATAAGTTCATTGTATAGAGGCACAAATAAAATCTTCTGGAAATAAAGGCAAGATGTTGGGAGTCATAAAAATAAATAAATAAAAGCCTATGTATTCAGTACCGGCTGGACAAAGTCGATATCTCGCAAGCAGCGTGAGAATTCCGAATGTATAACGCAACATACTTACCCCGGTATCATTTGAAAAATGCACTAAACATAAGCATGCATTTTCATATATTTTATAAACTTTCGCGTATCTTTACTATACTAGTATTATACGTCACCCTGGTTATCGGAAAGCGTATAATGTAAGTTAAATGACCTCATAAGCTGTGATGCGAAACGGATATGACGTCTTGCAAGCAGCGCGCGAACTATGTGAATATAACGCTACATACTTATGTACCATTCTGTAACACTCCTAGATAGTCTAATGCAGCTGATTTCAGCAGGTAGTCAGGCAGTGGATGAATTTATATTTAGGCAAGCGTAGTGTAGGACGCCCTCTGGCGAGATGGAGTGATGATCTGCGGAGTGTAGCTGGCAAACACTGGATGAAAAGAGTCGAAGACCGGGCTCAGTGGCGCGTCTTGGGAGAGACCTACCTCCAGCATTGGACTGATATAGATTGATGATGATGATGGATGAATTTATACAGGGTTATTTGTAATTAGCGCATCACCTCTTGCAGGAAGCTTCTCTACTTCAATATAAACAACATTTGTTCTACGACTTTTCAAAATTATTAATTTTTAAAATTTAAGTTTTCCCATACAAATTTATTATTATGTATTTTAATGTCTCTGAACTGGTCATTACTCTACGCGCACCCAACTATCTAACTATCTCTAGGCAAAATATCGGCACGTGTAACGGGGCGCGGGGTTGCGGGGTGCAGCGGCTTGCCACTTTTGAACTTGACCTCAGTCGTATGACGCGCCGCGCACGGGTAATTAGAGACGCGTGCGCCGCACTTTTCTTCCGGTCCCGTTGCCGCGTAACCGAATTACGATTTGTGAGAGTGCCTAGGTGCCTACGGAACAGACATTACTCCGTCCGATGGATTTTTATTTGTGGGGACATGTAAAATCCCTAGTGTATTCCGGTGGTGAAGTAGCTAGCCGCGCTATGTTATTGGACAAAATTGTTTGGGCGTTGACCTCAAAACGAATCCGCAACAAGTGCATCACGAGTTGGTGAACAGTTCATTTTTAGGTGTGATCTTTGTGTTGGATGCGAAGGTGACTATTTTGAACGCTATGTGCGTGATACCCACCGGCATCCGCGTGATTTGTATTTACGAGGTAATTTTTAATTATCCAATCATTTTAGATAGAAGAATTTTAGAAGAAGATATTCAATTATTGTAAATAAGCTGATTCCACTTTTTAAATACGCCTGCATTAAAAAATAAAATACCTATTTAGTAGGTACCTATTTTTTTAAAAAGAATAATGTTTAAATTAGTTTTTTTCTGAAATTCAGATTTTAGGTTTTAGACTTCTTATTCTTTCATTTTTTAATGTTGTCAGTCCTAAGCCTGATTAAAGTATGAAGGGAAAGTGGATTCAGATTCCCTAGGTTGACTGAGTAATAAAAAAACGCGGGAAACCGTAGTAGGTAGTTAGTACAATACCGAATCACACGTCGCGCGCGGGTCGCGGGAGGCTAGGTTAGGTATATTCTCTCTCACTCTTACAAAACACAGAGTAATAAATAACAGAGATAACCAATTTTTTTGTTTTTTTTTGTTTATGTGTTATTTATCAAGATTTACAAAAAGTCGTAGAACAAATGTTGTTTATATTGAAGTAGAGAAGCTTCCTGCAAGAGGTGATGCGCTAATTACAAATAACCCTGTATAGGTACCTCATAAGGTGTGATGCGAAGCGGATATGACGTCTTGCAAGCATCGCGCGAACTCGTCGATGACGTCATGCACGGGGTCCGGTGCGTCACGTTCGCCGGCCGCCGCTACCAGGCACTGACACACTGCCTCTATCACCTCCGATGTCATGAAACTGCACGGCTGTCTGTGGACAAATGTATACCTTATTACTGGGGGGTTATTGACTATTTTAGTTTGCAAACGAGAATAAAACTGACATCATCTAAAGAGCGAATTTTCTAAAAAGCCAATAAAAGGTATCTATGGTACCTTTACAACATCGAATTCACTGTAGATATGTCTGTACTAAGTTTATTTTAGTACAGATAGTTAATTTAATTACTTAAATTACAAATTATGTTTATTACCTACATTAAACGTACATACTACATGCTTTGAATCTTTTTACGGTTCCATTTCCAATGGGTAAATCTGTCTGTTTATCAGTAAGTACATTTGTCTCCTCTGAGATAAGATAGTATCTACATATACCTAATAATAAGACGTTATTGGGTAAATAAGTTGTCTAAATACGTAAATGTTCAATTACTTGGCGGGTCCGACAGTAGGCGCCGGCCGGAAGGCGGGGTCGTTGAGTTTCTCTCGGAGACGAATGGCATCTCTTCTTCTGACCAGCGTTTCTTGCACATTGCGACAACCGACGCATTTGCACATCGCTGTACACGCGATTTTAGCCTGTAGATCAATGGATTAGGTATTATAATTTTAGTATCATTTAGTTTGTTGGAAAGACACAAAAAAAAGTGATACAAAATGATTATTGAATCACTTTTTTTTACAACGAAATTCTTTACTTTGATTTTCTGTTTTGAAATACATGGGCTAAGTCGTGAATAGTTTTAAAAAGTAGACAAACGCCCCTAAAACTTTTTTTTTTTTTTTTTTTTTTTTTTATCTCCTTTTTTCTTGCAATCTGCCCGTAGGGGCATTGAGCTAGAGTTTGGTCCTTTTCTCGTAGTGGCGTCTCCATTATAATAATATCAACAAATAAGCTATATTAGATCCTGCGGGGCTCTCCGCTTTATTCTCTTAAATGTTTGTCGAGATTGCATGAGATCTTTGGCTAATTCGTTCGGGTGGTGTTCCAAGCGTTTTGCGTATGATAGAACTTTGTTATTAATTTCCTGTTTCACTGTGAGAACTTCCAGGTCACGATGTAGTCGGATGTTTGTGATGTACCAAGGGGCTTTTGCTATCATACGCAGGGTTTTAGATTGGAAACGCTGGATAATTTCCAGATTTGAGTTTGCTGCTGTACCCCAGAGTTCGGCTCCATAAGACCACACCGGCTTAAGCAGGCATTTGTAGAGAAGCAGTTTGTTTTCCAGGGTCAAGTTTGATTTTCTAGCTAAAAGCCAGTTAAGTTTTCTAACTTGCAAACCAAGGGCCTTTCGTTTTGTAAATATGTGTTTCCTCCATGTAAGGCGCCTATCAAGGTGTATACCTAAATAGCGCACGTCTTCACATTGCGGAATTTGTATGTCGTTCAGCTCTACTGTAGGACATGAGCCGTGTCTTAAAGCAAAGGTAACATGCACTGATTTGCTTTCGTTTGCTTTGATACGCCAGTCTTTCAGCCACGTCGCAATGCTTGTTAGGCTTTTCTGCAACATGGACGATGCCACAACTGGGTTGTCGTGAGTAGCAATCAGGGCTGTGTCGTCAGCGAATGTTCCAACTAGGATACCCTCTACTAATGGTAAGTCATGCGTGTATAGGAGGTATAACACAGGACCCATTACGCTACCCTGGGGGACACCAGCCTTTGCTTCATATAGACCAGTGCGATCTTCACCGTGCTTCACATAAAAGTGCCTTTGCGTGAGGTAGGATTTTATGAACAAGTAGAAGTTAATAGGCAAAGCCCTGAGAATTTTGAACAGCAATCCTTCGTGCCACACTCTGTCAAATGCCTGTGAAATGTCCAAGAAGGCAGCAGAGCAGTACTTTTTGTTCTCAAAGGCATCGTTGATGGTGGAAACTAGGCGGTGTACTTGCTCAATGGTTCCATGGGCTGAGCGGAAGCCAAACTGATGCGAAGGGATGAGTTCTGTTTTGGCTAGTTCCGGCATTAGCCTTCTCAGAAACAGAGTTTCCAGTAGTTTAGAGGCGATCGGGAGTAGGCTTATGGGACGGTAGGAGGATACATCAGCGGGGTCTTTTCCCGGTTTCAATATAAGTATTACTTCAGCTACCTTCCACTGAGCGGGTACAAATTCTCTGCGTAGAACAGCGTTGTACAGTTGTGTAAGGTACATGATCCCGATATCTGGAAGTTCTTTCATGATCTTGGCAGTAATAAGGTCATATCCGGGAGCTTTATTGAGATCTAGTTTTTTGATGGCCGATCGTACTTCAGATATTGAAAACTTTTGGATAGGAGGAGAAAGCTGGTGAGTTTCTGATAAGCTAGCCAGTATGTAGTTAGATTTTGAGGATCCAGTGTCTGGGTTTGGCGTGAAAACTTTTGACAGGTGCTCTGCAAATAATTCCGCTTTTTCAGAATCACTTCTTGCCCAGCTTCCATTATTTTGACGCAGAGGGGATTGATATACCACGGGGTTTTTTAGTTTTTTTGTGACCTTCCACAGGGAGTAGTCACTAGCAGCTGTTGCATCTAGGTTAGATAGTTGATTTTCCACTTGTTTGTTTGCAAAATTTTCGAGGATTTTCTTTAAATTTTTTGCCAGATTATTGAAAACGTTTTTATCTCGCCGTTGCCTGGTTGTTTGCCATTGTTTCCTTGCTTTCCTCTTATCACGTACCATGTCAATCACTACTTGTGGATATGTAGGAATAGGTCGACTGATTTCGGTGTGTATAGGAGTAGCTTGCCAGGCCGCCGTTTGAATGATGTGGTTAAAGTTTTCTATAGCCTTTGTTATGTCATCATCAGATTGAAGTGGTATTTGTGCGGTCATCGTTTCCACAGTGAGTTTCCGAAAACAATCCCAATCAGTTTTCTTGTTGTGCAATTTACATGGCTTCGCAACCATGACAGCGTCATTGTATAATTCGGCTATGACCGCGGTATGATCTGAAGACAAGTCATAGCTGGAGTGACATCGCAAGGAAGAGATGGGAAGGCCTTTGGAGATGAAGAAGTCCACTAAATCAGGTTTTTTATTTGCAGCTGTTGGCCAGTATGTTGGTTCACCAGTAGACGAGACTTTCAAGTTTAGTTGTTGTACTGTGTTAAATAATTCTCTTCCTTTTGTTGTAGTAATCCTCGATCCCCAGTCCGTATGTTTTGCGTTATAGTCTCCGCCAGCTAGAAATTTTTGGCCTAACTTTTCAAAGAAAGCTGTGTACGACTCGCGCTTCATATTGTGTTTCGGTGGCATAATATAAAGCTGAAATAGTTAAGGAACCCTTTAAGCTTTCAATCACTATATTAGTTGCTTGGATTTCGTTTGTGCAAAATGAGTTTGTGACATAGTGTTTTATGTTGTCCTTAACAAGCAATGCTGAGCCTGCGTGTGCGGTGCCGTCAGGGTGGTTTGTATAGTATAGCTTATACTTAGGTATTTCTAGGTGACTTTTTGATGTAAAATGCGTTTCTGAAACTAGCATGAAGTCGATGTTGTGACTGTAAAGAAAAGATTTTACTTCAGCTGCGTGATTTGACAGCCCATTGGCATTCCACATTGCAATCTTTAACGGTTTGCATGGGTGTAGCCTAGGTGGGGCAAGGTGGGCTGCTTGCCTCCCCCCTGGATAAAATCCTGGCTGTACCTGTGGTTTGGATGGGATCGAAGTTCAGTCATAAAACTCATCAAGAGGCTTGTCATATTCGTTATTTGTGCCATCATTTGTCTGAACATGTCCATTAGTTCTCTGAAATCGTTGTGGTTCTCTCGTGGTTCCTGATTTTGTGAGAATTGGACCGGGCCCGTGTTCTTTTCAAATGTCTGGACTGACGGGACAGATGTGGTTGTTTGTTTTGGCTGTGAAGTCATTAACGGACTCACTGGTGACGGTTTTGGCTTGGCTTTGACTGCAGTGCTGCGAGCAGCATCTGCGTAATTTTTGTTTGGTGTGGCTGTCTGTGGTAGGTGAGGTTGGAGAGGTTGGTAGGTTTGGTTAGGTTGGTATGACATGATTGCTGGTGTTTCTGTGAAGTGGTTTTTGGTTGTTGGCTTAATGCGAAGCGGCGGGTATTTTTGCTTTTGAAGCTCTTTGTAGACTGTGCAGCCTTTGTAATTTGCGGGGTGGTTTCCTTCACAAAGAACACATTTAACATCGTCAGACCTTTCTTTACGACTACATTCCGAGGAGGCGTGATTTCCGGCACATTTAATGCACCTCGGGTTTCTTCGGCAATAGCCTTTGGTGTGTCCGTACGCCATACAGTTGGAGCACTGAGGTAGTGTACGTTTTGGTCTTGGCGGTTCAAATTTGACGCGACAATACAGGAGATTAGAGATTTTATATACTTCTTTGTTGTTATTGTTTTGTTTCAAATCCACTACAAACATGTCCAGAGGGGTTTTGGAATATATATGTTTCATGTTCCATGCGTTGGTAACAGTGTGGCCGAGTTCTGCGAGGGATTTCTTGATGTCTTCAGTGTCTGTAGACGGGTGCATGTGTTTGAGAATAACTCTAAAGTATCTCTCTTGTTTAGGTTTGTAAGTGTAAAACTCTGTGCTTTTAGCGTCTAATTCATTAACAATAGTTTTGTAGGCCTCACCAGAGGCTGGCTGGATTTTGACTTGGTTGTTGCGAAGTATTTTCATTTCAAATAGGCCTTCTGCGGCTTTGTCCAGTAGTTTGGTTAGAGGTTGGATGCTGGTTACATTGTCAATGAAAATCGGCGGTGGCCTAGGTTCTCTTTCTGTTGAATGGGTTTGACTATTCTCTTCTACGTCGAGTAATGAGAAGCTATTGCTTGTTTCAACAGCTGCGGCTTCAGAACCTTGCTCCTGAATGTTTAGACTTCCGCTATCGCTACTCAATTGGTCTCTTTGTGTCCGTTTGGCTTGGTTTAATTTTAAATCCTTGTCATCTGGAGAACGAATTCTTTTTTGGTTAGGCACTCTCTGCCATGGAGTATTTTGACTTTCGTTGTCAGTGTTGGTAAGGCTGGTTGAAACTTTATTTTTTTCCGTGGTGTCGCTAAGAGATGCTGAACGTTGGCGGTTGAAAAGCCCTGGGTGGAATAGTTGTTGGGTTAGGGTCTTCTTAGGTTTTTCCGATGATATATCCTTGGGTAGCAGTACTTTGCCCCCCCCAGAATACGTGGGGCAGCCCGAGCTATGCTCAGGGAGGGATTCTCCGGCGCGGCCGGTACCCTCCTGGGGTAGATTTTCTTTGAGTCTTGCTTCCATTTTTCGGTGTGATTTTTTTCTTTCAGGGTTGTCTTCCCTTAGTCGGATGATTCGGTTTAAGCGCCGAAGATTCGCTTTCGCTCTTCATACTTAGCTACTACGGCCACGAGGTAGATGTTGTGCGAAGCTCGTTAATAGGCCGTAGCATTGCCCGGAGGGGACGACCTACACGGGTGAATATGTAGGCCCACCTCTACACCGCGTCGGCAGTGTACAAATGGCGAGGACGTGTATGAAGCGCTTTTCGGTGCGTGCCTGATAGCCTAGCTCCACACACCTAGGCGTGCACTACGGTATACTTAGCATTTTATAGAGATATGTTCCCCGACATGGAACATACCCCACTAAGACCAACACCGACCCCCCCCCTAAAACTTATCGTAACAATTGTGACACACAGAAATTAGCGACAGAAGTCTAAGGTAATGAAATATAGAAATATCGGAAATAATAATAAGGTAAGTATGTGATAAATAATACAAATACAAAATGTTTTATTCAGTAACGTAAATTTAATAACTATATACTTGTAATAGGTACTTGTATCATTTTATCTCTTTACTATTGAACATAACAGTTATTAATAAGTGTATTTTTACCTCATAACATTCACAGTAATTTTTCAAACATCCACTTCGTTTACAGTTGCAGCCTTTCGTATGTCGTCGTACTATTTCTGGACCGGTCGATTTTGATTTACCTATTTTCGGCCTGCAATAAAAAAAACAAACATAACTTTAATTCCGGACGAATGCGTAGTAAATTTCAAACATGCCAAAGCTGTACCAGAAAACACAACACTTAAAATCTTTTGCACACACAGAAATCAGAAATCTTGCAATTCTTTTAATTAGAAAGGACTGATTTATTATGGTTGATTTGTCCAACATTGGCATAAAATTATTTAAAGCTTGAATGAAGACGTGTTTGAAAAATCAAATATGAAAAAAAAAATACCTGAATGCATTAGGATTCCTTTCTAAGCACGAGCGGATCGCTTTTTGGCGCACCTCCTCATTCTTGAGGTTGTTGTGACATTTCTTACAATTGCAGTTGTTACAGAACTCCCCATTCGCGAAACAATCGCAATATAACTTGAGGCATTGCGACTTTGTGCAATTGCAAGGTTTACGAGGACGCATGTCGATTGTTGGTGCATCTGAAATAATATTTACATCAGAAACTTGTTTATATCATTACAACTTTAATACATCGTGAATGCTCCTGGTAAACCAAATAATAGACCACAAGGTCCGTGATGACACAGATAAAGATACATTTATTTCCGTTTTTGAAATACATATATTATGTAGGTATGTAGGTACATACTTACTTAATAGTAAAATTACAAGGTATGGGAAACAAAGTACATTATAATAAATAAAGTTTCAATACCATACCCTTCGTGGGTGGGTAGATTATGAACGTGATTTTTTCGATGCTTAGGTATTTATGCACATTCTCATGCAGCCCATTAATAATAGGGCGGACGGAAGTAAAATCCCAAAGGCCTGATCAGTGGCGTAGCTACCAAGGGGCGAGGCGGGGCAGTGCCCCGGGGCCCTCGAGCTCAGGGGGGCCCCCTGAGCTCTATTACTAAAAATCTCGATCGAACTGAACTTTTGGAAAGGAGATAGGGCAATCCTCTACGGAGCGTGGGCCACGACTTAAAAACTCGTCCCTCAAGGTTGCCACATAATACTTATTAAAAGGCTTTTACAGGCCTATTTCTTACTATTTTTCTAATAAAATCGGTCCCATTAAAATCGAAAAATTTTAAAAATTTCTTGCGTGAAAAATTAAGCGTACTTTATTTGCTTTTCAGACTGTTTGAAAATCCAACCAGTGGGAATCGAGATATTTCCGAATATCTGTTTTTTTTTTGTACAATACCACATGCTTTTCAGTAACAACTCACTTTCCACAAGTTGGATTTTCAAACAATCCGAGAAATTAATAAAGCCCGTTTAATGTTCTTTTAAACGCCACCACAGTTATCCTTGTGGGCCTTTAGAATTCTAAGTAATATGATGTATGTATTGAAAAACTATTTTTTCGGAATATCTCGATTTACATGGGACGGATTTTTTCCGTAAATATAGTAAAATATTGGCCTTTAAAAAGCCCTTTTAAACGTATAGTACGTTTAAAAGAGAAGATTTAAGGGTTTATTGTATAAAGGTCGGGCCTACCAACTGACCAAATAACATTTATATTTTTCCTAGCTTTAGTTTTTGTAAAAGTCAATAACTTCGTTAAAATCCAGGTTTGATGCGGTTTTGTTTTCAATTGCTATTAGCGATAAATGTCGGAGTCGAGTTTGGCCCATACAATTTCTTAAATGATCTTTTAGCTGCTGCAGAAGTGACATAGTCCAGTCAAAATAGACATTCCATTTTGCATTAATTCCCAACCAACAAGCTGGATTTTTGTGCAGGCCTTGAATACGTCATTACAAACGATATGCCAAAAATCCCCATCGATCCCGCTTGTGCGTTGTTTTTAATTCGAGATCAAAGGTCATACATTTGCGTTTTTTGCGTATATCTCTGAAACAACGAGAGTTATCGAAAAATGGTTTAGTCAAAGTTTGTAGATCGTAAAATTGTCTACAAAATATATCTAAACACTTTTCTTCTACAAAGCATCGCTTTCGAGATATCGTGACTTTAGACCGCAGAAAAATCGTCGAAGATGCTGCGTATTTTTTTCATTTCAGCCGTTTTATCTGCTTCATTGCCACAGAACAAAGAGCATTTCTTAAAACAAAAAGACGATTCATTACCTCGTACTCTAGTACGAAGAGGACTAACCCATCGAACCCAACACCCCTTTCAAGAAATACTGTTTGTGAAGCAGATAAAACGGCTGAAATGAAAAAAAAGCAGCATGTTCGACGATTTTCCTGCGGGCTAAAGTCACGATATCTCAAAAGCGATGCTTTGTAGAAGAAAAGTGTTTCTATATTTTTGTAGACAATTTTACGATCTACAAGCTTTGTCTTAACCATTTTTCGATAGCTCTCGTTGTTTCAGAGATATACGCAAAAAACGCAAATGTATGACCTTTGATTTTCTTTGTCCATTCCTGTTCCCATTATTTGGGGTCGGGCCTCCTCACTTTTGTGCGCCAAGACAATCTGTCTTGGGTTGTCGGCTCAGGCAAATGGGCTTTCATAAGGTCTCTTTTTATGTTGTTCCACCAGGTGGAAGGCGGGCGACCTCTTCCCCTCTTCCCTTCCGGTATATTCAGCGCTATTTGCACCACATGGTCTTCAGTGCGTTTTTTTACATGACCGTACCACCTCAAGCGTGACTCGGTTAGTTTGTCTGTAATTGGGGCAACTTTAAAACTTCCTCGTATATATTCATTACGAATCTTGTCAAGCCTTGTTACCCCTCCAGCCCATCTCAGCATTTTCATTTCATTGACATGGAGTTTCTGTTCATGCGTCTTTTTTGTTGTCCAGCATTCAGACCCATACATTAGTGCTGGTCGAACCGCCGTTTTGTAGATTTTGCCTTTGTATTTGTATGAAATGTATGACCTTTGATCTCGAATTAAAAACAACGCACAAGCGGGATCGATAGGGATTTTTGGCATATCGTTTGTAATGACGTATTCAAGGCCTGCACAAAAATCCAACTTGTTGGTTGGGAATTAATGCAAACTGGAATGTCTATTTTGACTGGACTATGTCACTTCTGCAGCAGCTAAAAGATCATTTAAGAAATGGTATGGGCCAAACTCGACTCCGACATTTATCGCTAATAGCAATTGAAAACAAAACCGCATCAAACCTGGATTTTAACGAAGTTATTGACTTTTACAAAAACTAAAGCTAGGAAAAATATAATTGTTATTTGGTCAGTTGGTAGGCCCGACCTTTATACAATAAACCCTTAAATCTTCTCTATTTCGTTATAATTATTAGCTAAACCTACACCAAGTATTAATTGTAATTTATGTTGTTACTGTTTAATATTTTGATTACAAAAATGAGCTTATAGCTTATCATTTGTATATTTCGTATTTTTCATATTTTTATTAGTTATCCTAATCAGTTTACATAGCAGGGGGGCCCTATTTTTTAATTTGCCCCAGGGCCCTTGGTTACCTAGCTACGCCACTGGGCCTGATATAATAATAATAATACAAAAATTTAAAAGTAAATCGCAATAAAAATTAAAACATTTCACAAACAAATGGCTAGTGACAGAAGACCGACTATATTTCTCGAAGAACTGTATTTTTTTTTAAATGTATAACGATTTACCTGGATCCAGTGGAGGCGGAGATTCAGGTAGCGTATCCTCGGTGTATGGGAGACATTCCGCTTCAACGCTGAGTAATGGCACATGTTTTTGATCCTCCTACAAATATAGAAAGGAAATATGTTTATTGAGATGTGGCACAATTAAGTGTGTGTAATGTGTAAAGTAATGCGTTGGAAGGATGATCTGGACGCCCAGGACAGGAGAGGGATTGGTGGAGTGTCGCAAAAGACCGGGATAAGTGGAAGGCTTTGGGGGAGACCTTTGCCCAGCAGTGGGACAGTATAGGTTAAAAAATAAAATGTGTAAAGGTATCAGAAATAGTATTTACCAAGACTTCGAACACGAGTATGGCAGATGTACTTAGACATAATTTCCTTATTATTTTTTGATAATACTTACTTCATAATAAGCCCGATTGCGATAAGATTGCGAGTCATCAGAATACATGGAATCATTGATCCTCTCGGTGTAGTTGGAGCCTGGCACTATAATGATGGACTCGTTGGGGTTACTCATGTCGTTTTCTATGTGATCTTCTTGAAGCATGAATGAGGCATTCTGAAACATTTTTTATTCGATTTTTCCAACCAAGAAGTTGCCCAAAGCTATACGTACAAAATTAAAAAGCTATCGCGTTACTCGCCGGGCACTTAAGATATGTACAGTACTAAAACTGTTATTAAAAGATCCTCACGGAACTTACACGAACGCTTTGATTGTTGTCCAAATCCCTCTCGACTTTGTAGTGGATATTGTCAGTTTCATTGTCCGATTCTTTTCCTTCGCTCACTGCGTCAGAGATTAGTGATCGCAGGGTCGGCTGAAATAAATAAATAAATAATGCTGGACAATTCACACAACATCATCTAGCCTATTATAGATTTTTTATTTTAAATCATACTAACTGTTTCTATGTTAAACAACTTAGGATTAGATTATATTTTTATTTAAGTTATCCCTCAACTCTGATTCCAAAATAAACTGTTCCTACTTAGTTGTTGGGATTAGATGGCGTTGTACAATATAAATGAATATCTCTGTGTTTGTAAGTTACCTTGACATCAATACTTTCATCGGGATCTATACTCTCCTCTAAATTCTCATCATGTAGTTGACCATCCACAACCACTGAATACTCGTTCGCCGTTGAATAATCTTCCGTGGCGATAGAAAAATCATTTTCATTAGTGACATCATTCGCATCTGAGTATCTGCTGTTATCGATGTAGTTGTTGATGCTGAAATAAAACCATTAGAATTTATTTTCATTTATAAAAGAGTTACATATTTATTTTGTACGTGCAAACTGTGGCTCTACCATGAGTTGTCACAGTAAAATCGCCTGACTTTACTACAGTAGTAACGTCAATATTAGTACGACGAATTTTAGTACCCAAGTATCCGCTAGAGGCGCTGTACAAATCTTCATACATTTTTTTAACTACAGACGCTAGCGAGCAGGGCCGTCTTTACCCGGGGGTGCAAGGGGTGCGGTGCACCCGGGCGCGGAGCGCCCGGGGGCGCCTGCCGAGCGCTAATTAATGAATATTTAGATATTTCATTGAACTTAACGCCATTGCACAGTTTCATAAACAGGTTACGACAAACACGTATGCGCAAAGAAAAAAAAAATTGTCATGCCAAAAAGAGTGTTGACCTTTGCCGCCCGGTTGCCCGCACTTGAAGCAAAATGATCTCTAAGTCAATAAAGTGTAAGTTCATTTAAAACGGGCGCGCGGCGCGGCACCTGTGCGTCTGTCATCATAGGCGAGTAATTGCGCCCTTTGACATAGCCGTCTTAGTCCAGTCAAAATAGACATTCCAGCTTGCATTAATTCCCAACAAGCTGGATTTTTGTACAGGCCTTGAATACGTCATTACAAATGATATGTCAAAAGTCCCCATCGATCCCGCTTGTGCGTTGCTTTTTATTCCAGGTTAAAAGTCATAAATTTGCGTTTTTTGCGTATATCTCTGAAATAAAGAGAGCTATCGAAAAATGGTTCAGGCAAAGTTTGTAAATCGTAAAATTGTCTACAAAAATATGTCAACACTTTTCTTCTACAAAGCATCGCTTTCGAGATATAGTGACTTTAGACCGCAGGAACATCGTCGTAGATGATGCGTTATTTTCATTTCAGCCGTTTTATCTGCCTATCTTTCATTGCCACAGAACAAACAGTATTTCTTGAAATTTACTGAAAGGGGTGATGGGTTCGATGGGTTAGTCCGCCTCGTACTAGAGTACGAGGTAATGAATCGTCTTTTTGTTTCAAGAAATACTGTTTGTTCTGTGGCAATGAAACAGATAAAACGGCTGAAATGAAAAAACGCAGTATCTTCGACGATGTTCCTGCGATTTAAAGTCACTATATCTCGAAAGCGATGCTTTGTAAAAGAAAAGTGTTGAGGTATTTTTGTAGACAATTTTACGATTACAAACTTTGCCTGAACCACTTTTCGCAAACAAAACGCAAATTTATGACCTTTGACCTCGAATAAAAAACAACGCACAAGCGGAATCGATGGGGACTTTTGACATATCAATTGTAATGACGTATTCAAGGCCTGCACAAAAATTCAGCTTGTTGGGAATTAATGCAAACTGGAGTCATAATTTAAGTCTATTTTGACTGGACTATTTATTTATTTATTGTGTAACAAAATCCACAGCTCTTAGATTAAAAAGAAATTAACTAATTTACAATACAGACAGCCAAAAACGGATTTACAAGTCACTATTTATAGTAATAACAATAAAAAGTAGTTAGTTGTAAATAAAGTAGTAGTAGAAAATATATCTATATGCAGTGTAAAAGAAAACCAGGGCGCAGGCTGAGCCCCGCACCCCGGCGCCGAATAGACTTAAGACGGCACTGCTAGCGAGTATAGTAAATATAGTATAGTAAAAACTCATGGTAGAGCTACTGTGCAAAGAGTTAGCAAGCAGGCCCATAGTAAAACTTTTGCGTAGTTGAACTAGAAGGCTGTTTGTCTATGAATATTTATTTATAGCTTTCCGATACTACACTGAGACATACTAATGTCGTAGGTTCAAATTTGCTGGTGCACTTAGGGATAGTTCAAGAAATTTGTGTGCGTATTTACTGACATAAAAACGAAAAATCAAAGAACGAATGCAAAATTAGAATTAAATTGAGACCTTGCTATAAGTTTTGTTTTTTTTTTCGAATCAAATTGTCTACGTCAATAGCAGTGTAACTCGAAATATTAGTATCTTATTCTACGTAAACAATTGTAGAACTTTCATGTTGACGCGACAACGTCTTATAATTCGATAGAGCCGGCTGCACGCACGTAAAAACATGACTCATGAGGCGTTCTGTGGCGTTCTGAGGCGTTCCATGAAGTGCAAGCGAGAGCGCGGAACGAGCGACAAAGAAGCACAATCGGCCTTTGCGTTTGTTGTCACGTTGAACTATCGTCAGTAAACCGACTTTACAGACAACCATTTATTTAGGACTAATAAATTGTTCCTTACTTAAGCGATTGCTGACTGGATTTTTCCTCATTCTGTTCCACGATATCGTTAAACTCTTCATTAGAAAATGCGTTAGCGCTCGGCGACAGTACAGGCGAGCTAATTGATGGCAGCGACAGTGACGTCATCTGCGTACTACTTGGAGTTGACGTCGCAGTAATAGGGGCGAGGAGGCTTTGCGACGAACGGACAGATTGCTGAAAAAACAAGTTTGTTTTACAAATATATTGTAATATAAACTTCATAGATCAATTTGCTGAATAAGAAAAAAATAACTAGATATAGATTAAGTTGTATTATTAAGGCACCATCCTGGCATCTAGATTCACCTAGTATGTGAGACGATTCTAAATGATCCTTGTGATTTTAATTCATAAACAAACTTTGACTTTGATTAGTGACAAAAATACAACTTAATTTTCTTTATACTTACATTAATAGAAAATAGAAACGATGCTAAATCAACTTCAAAACTAAAACAAATTGTGTGCACTACTAGGTAAACTGTGAAATGTGAAAATGCGCATATTTCGAAAGTAGATTTTATTTACTTTTGATAAGTAAATAACAAGTAAAACTTACCACATTTGATTGAGTTACAGCTTTCGACACGGGACCTATCCTGACTAATTTCTTTTGCGTCTTCACTGTTTTCACAACTCCTGTAAAAATATTTTCGATTGAAGATTATTTTTGTACATTTATGACAACTGAGTTCTAAACAATTTAAAATTGAAGTGTCTTTGAAATTGTATTCCATTCGATATTCGTAACAATTTAAATATTGTTTTCTAATCGGAAATGGTTTTATGGTGTGAAAAAGGTATGCTGTATTTAGCTACTTTAGATGCAATAAAAATATAAAAATGAATACTATGGCGCGCTACCTACTCGTAATTCCACTTGACAGATAATACATAGTCACACATATGTAATCACATATTTTTTTGTGATTTTATAGAATAAAATAAGTGCATTTCACTTTCACACTTTTTGTGATAATAGTGATAAGTTAATGTTTAACCAATATATTTTTAACTAAGTTCTTACCGCCCGCTGTAATGGTCCCAGGCACCACAATAGATGATGACTGACCACCGATTACTTTCTCTGCCGTCATTTGTATAACATTTCCTGAAAGAATACATTTTTCTTATTCATCATTCTCCTGCCCTTATTCCACGCTAAGCGGGGTAAGTATACATGTTTCATATACATAAATAAATAAATAATGCTGGACAATGTAAAATCATCTAGCACAATATTATCTATTACTAGTAGTACGCCCCGGCTTCGCACGGGTAGGGTGGTATATAATATAGCCTATGTTCAGCGCAGACAATGTAGCTTCACAACAGTAAAATAATTTTTGAAATCGGTCCAGTAGTTTCGGAGCCTATTCGATGCAAACAAACAAACAAACAATCAAATCTTTCCTCTTTATAATATTAGTTTAGATGTAATAGTTTTTATCAGTAATCTCAGATTATCAGTAAGTACCTAAGTACAGCTATTGCGATGGGCATGCATAAAACTGATTTAAATTATATTATGTCACGTACCTTTACTGTCGGTAAAGACGAAGTTCTTCGAAGGAACGGTCACTTGTTTCGGAGACGGCTTTTGTTGGTTTGTCACCAGTTTGATGTATTGAATCTGTGAAATTAACAAAATTATGTAACTACCCTTGAATTTATCAACTTCAATGATCGAGGGGCGATCTCGAATAAATGTGATAATAGATAGATAGATAAATCTTTATTGTTTACAACACACAAATAAAAACAAAGATCTTAAACAAGTAGTAATAGGCATCACATTGGACGGACAATCGCCAACGTATTGTAACAGTATACGTAGCGTATTTGAGATACACTGCGCGGTGACGCTGTAACGTTCGACAGTCGATCTGGCGTTGCCAAGCAATGCGGATCAAATAAGTTTTGATACATTACGATTGTCACATCCCGGAATTTTATTTTTCAGTAAAATGTAATACTTACGCCTTTGCCTGGTACATTAATAGGATGGTATTGAGTGCGTTGTCCAGTACTGCTCGACTCTTTGATTACCTATAAAAGTATAACGTTAACATTTTCAAGCAAATAATTAAGATAAGTCAATAATGGTTTTTTTTTTCACTTACTTGGCTTGTAGATGTGGGAGTATTTGTTTTTATTAAGACTTTTTGACTTGAATTTGATATTAATACCTTCTTCGTTGTAACATTGCCTAGAAAAAAATAAGTAAAATTAGACAAGGACATTTTTATAAAAGGCATTACATACAATTTTTTCAGTAAGTACTTACAATAAATTTATTGTCAGTTAACTTACAACGACATTGATTTGATTGGCATTATTTTCAAGAATTATTTTGCATTTACATCTTAAGTAAATCATTCTCGAAAAAAAACCATTTGAGACTAAAAGGTGATGTGTGAAATGTTCGTGAATATTTATTTATTTAATTACCTTGTGAAGTGATAGCAGGATTTTGCGATTTGATCGCGAATATTTTCTTTTTACCAGCAAGCTTGAGGTTTTGTAAAGGACCTTGTACAATCTGCAACCAAGAATATTTTTTCTTAACTACTCATAGCACTCAAACCATTTTAAGATATTTCTTCAGTTCTAACCTTTGATCTTTCAACAAAAATCCTTGTCTGTTAGCAACGGAAAAAAAATAGATAATGCTTCATTTGTAAATAAAATATAATAAGAAATATAGCGTTACCTTGGTTATAGGAACAGTTTTCTGCTGCATTACATACCGCGCTTTCGGCACGTTGGTAAACACTTGACTCTTATCAGCTCCGGGTTGACCTAAAATTCATCAATTCTTTCAAACACCGGTTGTAATTACATATGTAAGAAAATTATCGTAGAATGATTCTGTGATTGCTGATTATGTAAATATTGGATGCCATAATACCTTGTATTTGTATAAATTTGAGTAATGGTTTAGCGCTTTTTTGGTTTGACAACTGCTGAGCCTGAAACAAAATTTTAATTTATTTTATTTCCTTGAGTTGGAGTGTGTGTCCCATTAGTGTACTTATAATTTAATTTTGTATTATTATCATGAAATTCCCACAATACAGATATAATAATATATTATGTAGCTATTTAAATATATTAACAACATCTTAAGTGTACATACCTGTTCTGAACTGCATGCTACCTGGTATTGAATGCCAGGCGTCGATTCTAAGACACCATCTACTTGGTTGGAGGAGGTCATTAGTTTTATCTTTTTAGGCACCATTACTAGCTGTTTTTTGAATTGGGCTGAAATTATAAAATTACACTAATTTAAACTTTAAAAACACTAGAGCACAGCCTTCGTGGCGCATAAATATTTGTAGATCGTACAAACATTTATCCCTAGGCGGGAATCGAACCCAACCTCCGCGTCGCAGGCGGACCTTCACCCACCGCGCCACATCGGTCGTCTTACATCGTACTTAGAATGAGTAATTAATATATAACTCAGGTAGATTTATTCTAGAGCCAAAGCAAGTTTCATCATTACAGGCAGCCTGTAAAATGATTTAAATAAAATAAATGACAGGAGCGTCAAATAGCCCACTTGGCCCGATTTCAGGAAACCTTCAAGTATTAATCTAACCGTTCAACACCAACCACGGAAAAAGAAATAACTGACCTAAAACGGAGTTTCCTTTGAGATTCCCACTGCTACTTATAGGAATTTTATTAAAAGTTGCAGGACTTTGCTTGTTCGTCACAAGTGCTACTGGTTTCGGAGCGATAGCGTACTGTACCGGCTTCGGCTGCGGTGGCTTAGGGGCTATAGCTACTTCCCGGGGCGGCGGGGCGGCTATCAGCCGTTTTGTAGATCGCTGACCTACCTGGAATATATTATATTCATTTAACAGGATAGCCTCACATCAATAAGAATTTAGAATAAGAATTTATTTATTTGACAACACAACTAAATTATACAGACTAAAAATCTTTCACTAATCTAAACTAACTCTAATCACTTAAAAATAAACAAATAGCTCCTATACCATGTGAACCTACCTAGGTAGATCCCATGGCAAGGAGCAAGACAAACATTTGAATAAAAAAAAAACAAATTAAAAAAAAAGCAATAGTTCTTTATGTTTGTACTGATGTTACCTTTATTGATTTTGAATTCAAAAAAGTTACATCAGCCGAGTTTACATATACATATGTGCTATATGTTATAATTCTTATCCTTATCAGTCATTATTAATTAGCTAAATTTAACTCACCTTTACTGCAACCAGATTTGATTTAGTTGGTGCAGCTGGTTTAAAAGTATTTTTGTACTGAGAACTGACCCCAGGATCTGGTTGCGTTGTCAGTTGCTGTAAAGATAAAATTAAACCAGCTCAGTACCTAAACCTTAAAATTAATTAGCAAGTATCCTTTTATATTAATTTTAGAAGTAGATTCAAATTCCATCATAAGTATACTAAACATTATAATAATTATTTATTTCATTTTTTTTCAATTTTCAACACTTTTAATACCCAAAAAACTATCATACAAAAGTTGGTTATAATACATGGTTTATTTCAAACTTATTGGTATTAAAAACTAAATAAGTAACTATAACTTACATGAGGATCTACCATTATGTTGTGGCTGGATGAAGCATGAATGTACTCTTGAAATGGAAATGGATCTTCAATCAGATCAGACACTGCAAAACATAAAAAAAAATACATTTAGAATGTAAGGCGTTGTTCTGAATGTTGAATGTTCAAGGAATTCATGATGACTTGATCTTCTCAGAAGTTTCTCATTTAGTAAGAAATAAGATGATTTTAATTTTTATAGTACTGATTACCATATGTAATGATGACTTAAAGTCAACGCTAACTTTTTATAAGATAGGGGGTTAGTGTATAACATAACTATAGGTATCTTGTATAAGAAATAATGATAGACATTGTACTGCTCATTATGAAGGTACCTAAAGAAGTGGCTATCTACAACCTTCTAATTCTAATTGGGGGAATAAGATCTGCACTGACCCCGCAATGGGGTGTATTGTCCCTCTGCTAACCTCACCCCAGCCTTAAAGTAACAGAGAAGGATTTTGGGTATCTATCTACAACCCTATATCTGCAGTATTGATGTACCAAGTTCTTTAATATCAGTGAGTTTTTGTTACCTATAACTTCATCACTGACAGCCTCCAATAATGAATGCGATTGATCTTCGACATCATCCATGTCCATAGTAATGCTGTCTAATCTACCACTGCTCTCAAGTGGTATGTCTTCTTGATTAACTACGTCTTCGGAATGGTCAAAGTCCATCTGTAGATTAATATTTTTACATGCAATGTTTATTTGCAGGTGATATGTATATATATAGTTGTCATCAATTTCGATGAAGGTTACCCTAACTATAATTATATTAGCACTTATTTATAACCACCAGCTAGACCAAACTTAGTTTTAAATATCACAGGATTGACAATAGAGTTTGAAGTGAGTTTAAAAGATGCTTGAACATTAATTCCTCCCAGAATTGGTAACAATCTATAAAATATCAACAAACAAGTGCATATCCCCAGAAGTGGGTCATATAGATGAAAAAATAGTAAAATTAAAAAAAAAAAATATTCTCATAAAATGTTCTTTGAGACAATTGCATTAGGTGATGTTATATAAATAGACCTTACCAGGGGCCAAGATACAGTAATAAAGTGACAAATAATTCAATTATCTTAATAACAAACATCAAAGTTTTATTCTACTATTGGCCTGGCTTTTGGGTTGACACTACAGTAGTTTTACTATGCTTTTCAAGGCTGCTAACTAAGTATTATGGCAAGAATCCTGCAAATATTACTTTACTAATATTAATTTACTATTAAATATTGTTGTTTTGTTTGAAGTTAGTATATATACTCAAAAACACGTTATAACATTTGCAAGAGAGAATATCTATGAAATATTATATCAAAGTATAAATTAATGAGTAAATTCTTTACTTTGACTTACACTCTCCAAGTTCAGAGAATCCTCTAAGTTATGATCCATTTTGAATTAGAACTTATTTAGTACAGAAATAATTGTGAAAGACACTTAACACTTTTGTTATGGCACTATTTCACTACATTTTACTACATTTTCGAATGGATTTCACAAAATGTTTAAATCACGCCGCCATTTTAGGTTGTCAAAAATTGCTCATCAGAGCCACAGTTGAAAACAAATCGACGCGTTGTTTTTAATAGTTTTTGACGAAAGAATAACGATCCAAGTCTAGCGAAATTTATTCAACGTAAAGATTCTACACTGATATTTCAATTAAAATGATAAATACACATTTCAAAAGAACTTTGAGTAAAATATTCACAAAAATGTACTAAATTTATATGGCGCTTCTTTTAATTTTATACGTCACTTTTTGCCAACTTTATAAAACCAACTTTGAGTGAGATTTTGGAACTAGTGAAGTGACAGAAATATACGGTTTATAAATTGACCGAACTGCCCAGATGCGATTGCCAGAAATTCTCGCCAGGACTTGAACTTTAAAAATCTACCATATAAAAGTTGGCGAGGACATCATCTCTTGTTAATGTCTACGTAAGATTTTTCATGTCGTATAAACGATCAACAACCTTAAACAATTTGTAACAGTACAAGAAAGTTACTGCCTAGGAACATCGTTTAACAAATATTTAAGGATGGCCGTCATGTCAAAATAAATTAAATTAATTAATTTTGAGGACTAATATAGGTCGATGATGATGAATTAATTTTGTTTCTTTCTGAGCGATCTGGCACATTGGATGGAACGAAAAGTATACAGCGAAGAAGTAAAATATAATGGCGACCGTCAATAAGCACAACAGATACCCAAATTTAAGATGAAAAAATTTAATTGTTTGTGGTTTTTTTGTTAAACAAGTTCTTCAAATCTGGTAAAATAAATGCACTCGAATCTACAAAGAGACAAGCGTAGAGCCGATATACCATCAAAACTTCTGGTGCCAACAGTAAATACATATTAAAAATTTTAATTAATACTATGAAAATTAAGTACTTTTTTAGTAACATGTGAGTTGTACATCATTGGCTTTACTAAAATTAAAATGTTTGTAAAAAAATTCAGTCTGATTTTATATGATTCTTGTATTCAAATTTTTCTGATAAAAAAAAACAGATTTGTTGTTG
This sequence comes from Ecliptopera silaceata, assembly GCA_932527185.1. NCBI lineage: Eukaryota > Metazoa > Arthropoda > Insecta > Lepidoptera > Geometridae > Ecliptopera > Ecliptopera silaceata. The sequence continues at coordinate 2,773,792 of OW052207.1, read as the reverse complement.
GTATGAACAATGACAAAGATATACATAAAGGCCTTTTGAGAGTATGCTCAGCGCAAGCGCGTCCGCCATGTTAAAAACGCGGCAAAATGAAAGTTTCGGGCACTTTTTATAGAATCGGCTGGGCAAACAAGCTATCCTTCAATATCAGTACAATTAAATGAAAAATTAATTGACGGAGCTTCGTTATTGCATCCTACCGTAGAAGCCCACAACTGTTACAATCGTTGAAATGCCATGGTCGTCCTCAAGGAGGAATAAAGCCGAACTAGTTGAGAGGTTAGGATAATAATAAATAATAATGAGTAAAATTTAAAAAAAAGTCGTGTGGCACTCGGGGACTGCCGCGTTAAAGCTATAGCATAGCATTTTATGCTGGATTACGCATGCGCAGTGTTAGGTTATTTTCGTTATGTTTTTTAATTACGAAATTTCTGGTTTCGGTCTCCACGCTCAAGGCCCGCGATAGAAGCTATGCAATAGCTTAAAAATAATTCTTATTTCTATTTCTTTTAGGATCAAATATATTTCAAACAATTCAAAATCGATAATTTTGTTTTTGAATTGTATGAAAAGTAAAATTAAAGCTTCCTATACTATAAAGTGAAAACAATGCTGTTCGTGCAATGACAAATGCTGAAAGTTAAAAAAAAATATTTTTTTTTTATGAACTTACGTCTTTTGCTTCCTTATATTTTTCAGCTAGCGAAGTTCTTATGATTTTTACCTGGGACAATTTTTATAATTTAAGGTCATGGCGCGAGCTATTAATTTATAATTAATTAAATATATTATTACCTTATCACTATTTGTTTTTTTTGGACGGATAGGGTCTGGATATTCGGTTGTTGGACCAGATTCTCCTTCAAAATGATATGAACAAATATAGGTGTCTTTATTTACATGATCAATTCCTTGAAATCGACCATCACCTCGTCCACACCGCTTTACCCACAAATCACATTTAGCACATTTTTGACAAATTTTTAAGTGTTTTTGCTTGCTTGTTTTTATGAGTTTCCGTCGATATTCTAAACAAGGTTTTGGAAAACTAATGAAATAATATAAATTTTCCTGAAAGGATTTACTACGCGTATCACTGCGGCATACTCCATAACAACAATGTTTTTTTGCCCCTTTCCTTATAGGTAACATTATATATTTTAATTAAAATACTTTTAATATAATTTTAGAAAGTTTGCACAATAATTTGAATTGAACTGATCATAAAATATTTTGTATTATTAAGTACCTAAGTAATTATTACTATATTTTTTTATAAACATTATGCACTGCTCATACATTTGTAAATAAAGTGCCCGAAAAACATGGCGGAAGTTGGGGCATGCGCACAAAAACTTTTCACCTATTTAATACAAGGGATTATGCTCGTCCTTATTCATATGAATATATGTACATCGATTTATTCCTCAAATCGAGATTCGAGAAACAAGAACGTAGATCGAATAAAATTGTGTTGGTCTCTTTTCCAATCCTTATTAAAGCACATCACTAGTAACAATTCACCACCACTGCCAACACAAATAAAATAAAATGTTACAAGAACAAGACATTATACATTTGACTGACTGGCATGGATATTTAATCTTTAACCCATAGAGTAGTATAGAAAAATCGGGATAGAGTGCGCACTTGTGCCAATTTCATGCAGTATGGAAAGTGGCGCCACCAGGTAATTTGGCGATGAAACTTTGTCTATGTGTGCGTGTAGTTCTTTACCCACACATTCTTACTGAGTCTACAGTACCTATACAATTATACATACTACGCTTTTTCATTTATTTGCAAAGCTATTCTGCTTGTTACTGTTTTGTGTTTCATATTCTTTGTAATCGCTATAACAATTTAAAATGCTTCCGTAAAAACACATAAAACAGTAACAAACATTTTGTAGAGTACATAGGAATGTTAAATTAAAACATCAAAAAAACAATAATATTTTGAGAAGATTTATTTATAAATTATTAAACACAACATTAAGAACCATAATAATTATGCATTTTTTTTTGTGCTTGTTATAATAAACAGCAGCTTCTCTTTTAATAATATCATCTTCCCCGTCATAGGTCAATTTACCTTGTAGGATTCTGTTTACACATCTGCACCAACTATGTACAATGACTTTTATGACCAAGCATATCAAAAAATGTATTATCCGAGCTTGATGAACAGGACAACTGATAAAGTCAAAATTTATAAATATTTTTGCCAAATCTATAATATTACGTTTGATACCATGTTCATGCGGGTTTGATTTAAGAACATGAATAGCTGTTTCTTGTATTTCTTGGAAACATTCTGATAAGTCTTTTGACGGATAGACCAGGCTGGTTTTATTTTTTTTATATTCTTTGCATCTTATATAAGCATTATCCTTTGAATTTGGATCGCCGCACAGCGACTCTTTACATTGAGTACATCCTTTTACAATGTTTTGTAAAATTTTGGTTAAAACAAAACCAGCCACATAATTTCTTTGCAAAATTCCATCATCATTTCCATCACATCTATCATTTAGCATATCTGCTGGTAAATTTAATGATACGCTTTTAACTATCTGACCATTGGAGGGTTTCTTATTTATTAAAAATCTATAAGACTTAAGACAATCGTTGGCGTCTTCTTCACAATTTGCATTTATTGAATGAGTTGATGTAAAATTGTTTAATAGTAAAGTTTTATAAGCTCCTTTAAAGCTAACACAATCCGGGGAAACGTTTCTACATCCAAGGCTTCTAATATTGCCAAAAAAATTCTCTACTGGATCTTGGTTAAAATTTCGCGTTAACATACAGTGAATACCATAGTTATCATTTAATGATTTCCAAATTTCTTGAAATCCTTCAATGGTCCTTACAAAATTTTTTAAAGTTGGTACTGATTTTGCAACAGAATCCTTCACATAAACACATGACTTTAACATTTTTATGGAATCCTGCCACAATTTGTGGTGAGGTGAACCTCTTCTCACTGGACCTTTGAAAATTTTTCCATTTGGTATGTGATATGTGGAAGTGTTTAACGAGTCAAATAATTTATCTATTTTTAGTAGGAATGGAACCATATCTTCACATTCTTTGGGGATGTCACCTCTTCCTACAAGGCAATCCGTTGTTACGGCCATGCTGTGGCTTAAAAGTTGGGTGGCCGTTTTTACCTTCATTTTTTTCATAAATTTTACATCAATGTGTTCTTTTGTTATCTTGTGTAAAAACCTCAATTCTCCTCTATTAACATCTGCATTGTATACCATTTCAAAATACTCCCACTTTAAAATCCGTTCGACATCATTCTCATCTTTGTATTTCAAATTTTTGTTCATTAAATTGTTTCTTATACCCTTTAATAAATGGGGAACATCAAATAAAGGAACAATTTTTTTTGAATTGATTTCAAAAATGTCGCTACGCCATTCTTTACCAGCACGAATATACTCAGCCTTAGTGTCTTCTATAAGGCTATTGATTGCACTAACATTCGTGGTACATTGGTCACATACTGTAGCTATGACGACTAGGCCAGTTTTTTGAACACAATCTATAACATTTTTAATTGTTTTCTTCAAGTCCAACGTTTTCATGTTTTTTGTATAATAGTAAGCAACTGGCTGTTTATAATTTTCTTTAATTGTTTTAATCATAAACACCAGGGCATGATCAGCTAATTTTGTGCTCTTCTCTGTACCATTATCTTCAAATCCTTCAATATCGTCATCATTAGCATTGTACTGTAAGTTAGGTGTCAACGACATTTCGTCAAATATTAATGTCACTAACCGATTTGCAAGCGGCATTTTTGTAACGGTGTTTTTTAATTCATCAAAAATCGTCTCATTTATACCGGCATGTAATTTAATTCTAGACATTAATTGCTTTAACGACTTTCTTGATGGTAGTGTTAATAGTCTCGAGATAAGTTTATACGATTTAGGACTTTTCTTGTAAAGCGATAGGCATAAAATTTTTTCATCCATTGTGTATCTTCTCCCCTTTTTCTTTTTTTGTGCCTCTTGGGCTTGAATACGCGTGACAAGTTTAGCCGGGTTCGACATGTTTTCCATTATGTCATTCAGTGCACGTAAATATGTTAAACTCTTATTGTACTTGGCTTGTTTCATTGAGGATTTCAGACGATAGATTTGATTTTTCAAATTCTTTAGTTTTCTGGATTCTGCTTTTAGCCCTGAAAGTGGTAAGTTAAATTCATATTAGATACAAATAAATAAAATACAATAAAATAGACTGGTGGGAAGTTCTTGTAAAAATAAAGTTATCATCTTTGAGTATTATTTTGTATTTTTTAATCTTTACGAACCCTACAGCTCGTAACAGTATGTAGGTAGTTATTTTTATTACCTAGTTTGGGTCTCGAAGTAGTGACAGTTGTTGATGAATTATTTTCATGTAGACTGTGCACGGGAATTGATGAGTCACATGTATTTTCTGATATTCCTGTAACATAAAACAATTATAAATAAGTACCTACAAATTCAATGTATATTGCGATGCGACCTATAACATCGCGATGTTATAGGTCGCGCCATGTTTTTATTCATAGCTTCTAATACAAGAAGCCTAGTTGGGAGACCGTCTGACCTCCAATCAGGACCAAAATTGACCATTGATTGAGTTTTATTGACGAAATTGCTGAACCGATTTTAATGAAACTTCTAAGGGACCAATCTGAAAACGTAAGTATAACCTTTTAGATAAAAAAATAGTTTTTCAAATCAGTTCATAAATGACGGAGTTAAGCGGTGACAAACATAAAAAAATCATCCAAATTGATAACCTTCTTTTTTAAGTAGGTTCAAAATAAATAATGAGAACAATGACATCTTTTTGGTTCTTTTTGAGACAAGTTTCATAACTATTTTATAAAGTACTAGCTAGCTATGACCCGCGCGACTTAGTACGCGTGGAATTCGACAAATTGTAGGTTTAGGTTAAGAGTTTTATTGTGCTAAAATAAAATAAGAATTATTTTTTTACATACCATGGGTGGGTGGTGCAGATGTCGAAGGATAGTTTTCACCATCATTTAATTTGGCAGCTGGTTCTACATGCTCTAAAGGAGCTGGTACTCGGTCACTGCTTGTCCCTGTAATTATGCATTCATTTATTTATTTCTAAAATTAAATAAATATCCTACTAATATTATACATTGAAAGTTACGATATTTGGATGTTTGTGGCTCAATCACGCCATAACCATTCAACCGATTTGGATGAAACTTGGAATATGTATAGTTTGTAGCCTGGATAAACTTACCTAGAGGCTACTTTTTATCCCGATAAATTAACAACAAAACTATGCTTATCCTTTTAAAATTTGAATTTGATTGAAAGCAACCACGCGGCTGAAACCGCAGACAGCAGCTAGTAGACAATAAATAGAAGAAGTTTTAAGTTAACTTACCTCGCAGGCAACAATAGTTATGTTCTTCTCGAATAATTGTTTCCCAGGACCGATGCACACCTGAAAAATTAAGCCATTTTTACAATTATAATTCGATTTATACATATTCAAAATTTAAAATATACTTACTAAACTTTACAATAAACTTTATGAAATCTATTTGAAACATGGAATTGGGATATGATGCACACAATATTCTTATTGAAAATAATTTATTTGTAAGTAATTTCTTCTTTCATGTTCCCCTGTTTGAACTCAACAACCAGCGTAGCACCAAAATTATTCTGGCTGCACCTATTCACAGCTGATATTACCACCATACAATGTAAAAATAAATGCTATTGTTTTTAGGACTCACCTTGCAAATGTAATGTTGGTCGAACAGATTGTATTAATCGATGGCCAGATGTTATCTGTTCTGGTAAAAAATGACGGCTGCAAACCCGTCGATTCACATAGGTATGCATTTGGTTAGTTTGTTGAATCCCAGTGATCATACACCATTCAACAAACAAATCAGGTTTCCTAACTGGATGTGGGAAACCATGTAGTGGAATTCCTGCAAATTAACAATTCTGTTAAAATCATCATCTTCCTGCACTTATCCCACTGTTCAAATAACCGACATATTGTGTTTTCTATGTAGGTACAATCTCGCTGCATTTATATTATATTCAAGCTTAGTATCCCTAGAAAACAACACGCTCCCATGATAACATTTTACTCTGTAATTCAAGTAGGTACCAACATAGTTGTAGGTAGGTATAGATTTCGTGAACAGTTGGTCAAGTCAATCAATATGCATAATAAATAGATGCTAATAGGTAGGTAGCTCTTTGGCGTAGCATCCAGCCAGAATAGGTATCTAACGAAAACTACATCCATGGATCCATCCATAGCGCCATCGCATATTATCTATTTTATTTATGTAGGTACTAATAAGAGACACAAAATAAGAGAACTTACCACGAATATCACAACCGAAGACACAACCTCGACGGCGATTATCCATAGTTAGTTACCGTAACAAGAGAATTCAAATATAACCAACCACTGAAAACTGAAGAAACAAAGCGGATTTTTTTCAAATTTTCATTCACATGACATTTTGACAATTACATTAACGAATAACGTCAAAGTTCTCGTTGCTTTGTCGATAGAGAGCGCTACTTTCCATACTTCGAGGCATCCCCATCCAACAGTACCCCCCCTGCTTTAACCTGATATTTATGTAAAATGCAACATTATTGATAGTTTACAATGTAAAATAAAGAATGATTTGTTTTTAATACTTGACTATTGGCTTCGTTTTATGCAGACTTGCAGCTTTCGTAAAAAACAAAGTGACAATGACACATCTGTGGTATTGACTGACATTACATACCTACAAAGAAAATTATTGAAACAAGCGGAGAAATAAAAAAAAATATTGAAACAAAACAAAATATCACTATTGCCGAAAGATATTTCATTAGATTTTCAAGTTATCATAAAAAAAAATATCAATAATGCCTTTAAATTTGCAAGGCGTACGGCAGTTCTTAAGTGAACTTAGGAATACTGGGGGCTTACACAAAGATCAAGCCGAAAAGTAAGTACTATTTTTGTTCATAAAGCTTTTCTTAGCTTTGGTAAACTATTATGATCATGCTGCGAATACGTTCCGATCCTTAAAAAAATAGATAGTTGAAGTATCTTTCATTAACCCAATACAGACTCATAAACTTTCCAGTTTCTTACACAATTTTTTTCTCAGATACCGCAATATTTTGATGGAAATTCTTAAATATCCTGAAGGAGAAATGGCTGAATGCCTAAAAGCTTTCATTGAAGCAAGTAAGTCACAAATTCATTCTGATATGGCTTTACATATATAGGTACTTAGAGTTGGTACATTGGTGCATGCCATGTGTCTTAAAAAAGTTTTTAGTGAACAATAGATACTTTTTTCAGTTGTGAACGAGAATGTAAGCTTGGTGATATCAAGACAGCTTCTCACAGATGTCAGTGCTGACTTGGCCTTGTTGCCGGATCCTGTTTCTCAAGAGGTTTCACATTTTGCCCTTGATGTCATCCAACCACGAGTCATATCATTTGAGGAACAGGTTAAATACTTTATCTATAGATTCTCACTATACAAGAACTACAGAAATAGTCATCAGATGGTATTTTATAATTGGTAAAATTAATTAATATCCCACTATTGTAATGTTTCTGTAGAAAAGTGGTTAATGTAGAAAGTGTTTAGAGCTTAAACTCTCCACCAGAACTTTTAACAGCTGTTGGACTTTTTGACATTAGGACAATAAGTGCTTGAGGGGTTCTCCAGGCTATTTAATGCAGCTGGCATTAATTAAGTCCTTATATCAGTTTATTTTTTGTAGGTGGCCAGTATCAGACAACATTTAGCTGATATTTATGAACGCAATCAGAATTGGAAGGAGGCCGCTAATGTTCTTGTTGGAATTCCTCTTGAGACAGGACAAAAGTATGTCCCATTATTTTTATGAATACACCAATTGCAATAATTTATATTTTTCAAGTAACAGAAATGTATTCACTTTTCTATCTTCTTTTTCCTTCTCTCTGCTCTCTTTGCTCTGGAATCAAAAAACAATAAAACAAAAGAATACATCATTTAATTACCAATTTTTTAAAACCTTAAAATTAATAAGCAATATTAATTTTCAGGCAGTACTCAGTTGATTACAAATTAGAAACATATCTGAAGATTGCCCGTTTATATCTTGAGGTTGATGATCCCGTACAAGCGGAGGCCTTTGTCAACAGAGCCTCATTATTACAGGCAGAGACCACAAATGAACAACTGCAGATATATTACAAAGTTTGCTATGCGAGAGTATTGGACTACAGAAGGTAAATATGATATACCATTATCATAATAAGGAACATATCTGTAAAATCATTAAAATCATTTAGAATAGTCTCGTATACTAGGTGAGTCTAGGTGCCAGTTCTACGCGACCAAAGCCTAGAAGAACAAGTAAGAAACTGCGGCCTAGTTCTTACTGTTTTTTGGTATGAGAGTGACATTCATACTAAGTGACTTATATTGACCAACTTGAATGTGACATAAATCTAAACACCCTCTCACTCCCTCATGACCAAGCCCACTTCTGTCAAGTCCCACTTATAATTAAGATCATTTTTGTACAACAGTTACGGCCGGTTTCTGGAAACCCAAATCATGATTGATCCGAGTTTGACACATAGTAATTATAAGATTTTTTCGTTGATCATCGTTGGAGAAACCGGCCGTTAAACAATAAAATATTTCTGATTTCTAATAGGTCACTTATTATGGGTACATTCCCATATGTATTACGATCCAGAATCTAAATATAAATGATATAGATAGAAAATAGTGCATGGATCACCAATATTTAAAGATTTTATTCCAAGTACCAAGTGCTATTTTTTTAATTATACTACTTTCTGCCTCGTAAAAGAATAGAAGAAAAAGAAAACCTTATTTTATTTTTTTAACCTATGCTATCCCACTGCTGGGCAAAGGTCTTCTCAAAGCTTTCCACTGATTTTAGTCTGGGATAAGAGTATATTATCTAACAGAATATCATTGTAATTTTTTCAGAAAATTCATTGAAGCTGCCCAGAGATACAATGAGCTCTCTTATAGAAATATTATTCACGAAGACGAGAGAATGACATGCTTGAGAAATGCACTGATCTGCACAGTCCTTGCATCAGCTGGTAAGGATTTTCTGCTTTTATTTTTATCTAACTTAAAAAAAAGAAGTTCCTGATTAGAATTTTTACGCATTATTTAGGATACTGTTCACATCTTGATAAAAACACGTGAGTAGCACTAGCTTTTAAATTGATCTTCAAAAACTGCTTCTTAATAAACCACTCTCAAATATACGAAAGAAATTGAGAATATCCTCCTTTGAGGTATCCTCCTAGTCTAAAAAACTATGTAAAACTCATTGTATATCACCTCGTCTTCCTGTTGTTATCTATCATGTTCTTCGACAGATTGTCTGGTTTAGCGTTATGCATAATGCAATAGCGATGTTTAAGCGTGTGTAAAATGTTTATCTGTGGTAGTGTAGATCTAAAATTAAGATCTACTTACGTTTTAAAGTATTTTAATATGCAGGTCAACAGAGATCCAGAATGCTGGCTACGTTATTCAAAGACGAGCGTTGCCAGCAGTTACCGGCTTATGCGATTCTTGAAAAGATGTATCTAGACCGCATCATCCGACGCGCTGAGCTCACAGAGTTCGAAGCTTTGATGCAGACGCATCAGAAGGTATATACATAACCGGTTTATATATTCTACTATTGAATATTAATCTTATAGATTAATAATTTAGTCTACTAAATAATAATAAATAAATAAAATAAACGCAAAACAGTAACACGTTACTGACTTATATGTCAGTAAATCGTCGCTATTCCTGAAAACCTATAAATGGCTGAACCGGACATTAGATTTTAACTATATTAAGTGTTCAAAGATGCTGTTTATCCTTAAAAATAAATAAAGAGATTACCTAATTAATCTACAAATTTTCTATGAGTACCTAAGGGATGTGTGAAGGGGTGGCGAAGCTTTGAGCCTTTTAACATTCTTACGCCTCGAAGCCATTGATGCAGTGTTGTCTCACAGAGTAAATGCCTCACAGTGCACATCCTTATTAGATGTGCTGGGTAAGAGCAAGCTGCTATAGGCAGAATTTACCACTTAAAATCAAATGGGCCATCTCTTATTTTATCACGTTCTCGAAAGAAAATTTTTTGTTTTATTTTACGAACAAAAAATGAAGATGTCAAGTCATATCATGATTCAGTATCCAAAGTATATTTATCACATTATGTTTAGAAAACTTGTAAATTTACAGTCTTTAAAACTTTTTTCAGGCGCAAACCCAATACGGCACCTCAATACTGGACCGCGCGGTGTTCGAACACAACTTACTGTCGGCGAGCAAGCTCTACAATAATATTACCTTTGAGGAGTTGGGAGCTTTGCTCGAAACACCACCGCTGAAGGCCGAACGCATCGCCAGTCACATGATCAGCGAAGGACGAATGAACGGTTATATCGACCAGATCTACTCTGTTGTGCATTTTGAAAGTAAGTCATTATTTAAATAACCTTTTAAGGGTTATATACCCAAAGAGTAAAACGAAACCCTATTACTGAGGCTCCACTATCCATCTGTCATCAGGCTGTTATAAAACCGTAATAGTTATAAAGTTGAAATTTTCAGATGATGTAATTATTTATATTTGTTGCCGCTATAACAACAAACAATAAGAAACTGAATTAAAAAAATATTTATGGGGGCTTTCGTACAAAATGATTTTTCGGTACTTTCAGTCATCTTTTAGCGGGGGTGTGTTTTCCTGTAAACTTCCAGTCTGAAAGACTATTCAAAAAAAGATTAAACGAAGATCCATGTACATAATATCGCACCCCTGGAATAAAACTCCGTTAACTCAAAAAGTAGGCATTTTGACTTAGTGGCGTTTTCAATTTCTTCATTAGAAGGTATACACGGGAAAATAACTCGCGTAACGATACCTTGAACGGTTGTCAAAAGATGGCGCCAAACGTTCTTTTACTTGAATGAACTTGACACGGACAGCGCAAATACTAAGCCGCCATTTTGAGTTGTCTCGCGGTGGTCGTAGGTGGAGGACGTTTGCAAAGTGGGTGATTTTGAGTTGCTGGAGTTTACGTGACATTTTTTGGGTAAGTTGAATTTTGTATTTCGAGTTGATTGAGTTTTACTGAATTTTCCTTGATAACAATAGTTATTTATTTTGACTTGCGAGAGTTTTGATGATTTACGATCGTCATTTTTTTTTGTCATTTCGAATTAGTCAAATTTACGTGAAAGTAAATGATAATTTCGATAAACGGTACTTTTGTTGAATGAAAATTTAATCTTATTTATTATTGTTCGTTTAGTGAAATAGATACTTTTGCACAAAAAAAAAGGTTCTTTAAGGCATGTTTTATTAGATATTTTAAACAGTTTAAAGTTTTAAAAAGCAGTAGATTGTATTTTTGGATTTTTTGAGTTGGTGGACTTTACTTGATTTTTTATTGAATATAAATCTTTATTTATATTTAGGACGATGAAAAGACGAGGAAAACTCATGTTAGAGATGATACAAAAAAATAAAAGCGAAGCAGAAAGCGCTGATCAGCCTACTATAGAAATGCTCAATAAAGAAAAGGAGCCTGAGTTACCACCTGAAGGGAGGTTAGTCTCATCTTGTCTTATTCTCACTTTTCCCACTAGCGGTCAAAAAATTCAAGTGTTTAGAATCAAAATATTGTCGTGTCCAAGAACTTAGTTTCTAAGTATAACTAATTAAATTAATTTCAATTTCAGTCCTGATCAGCCAGCAGCATTGGATGCTTCAAGAACCGTTCTTGGCCCTGGTATGGAAATGCAGAATGAGACATTAGAGATTATTAAAAAAAGGAAAAGCGAAGCAGAAAACGCTGACCAGCCTGCTATAGAAATGCTTGATAAAAAAAAGGAGCCTGAGTTACCACTTGAAGGAAGGTTAGTCTCATCTTGTTTTATCCTCACTTCTTCCACTAGCACGGTCAAAATATTGATGTGATTAGAACGAAGTAATTTGGTGTCCAAGAACTTGGTTTCTAGGTATAGCCAAAATAATTAATTTTCAATTTCAGTCCTGACCAGACAGCAGCATTGAATGCTCCAAGAACCGTTCTTAGCCTTGGTATGGAAATGCTAAATGAAGTAAAAAGGCCTCAGTTACCAACTGAAGAAGGGTTGCTTTCATCACCGAGCGTTTTAGAAACTCCATTAGACCTGGATGAGCGTCCAGCAAACACTCAAGGGAGACAAAGAGTTCCTAAACGTCAGTATGTTGTTTCACCGGTTAATATTGGTGATGAAAGCTGTTTTGACGATTCCGATGCAGATCCGCATTATGAAAACCCCTTGCCTAAAAGAAAAATAATATTCTCACCTGTGCCAAAAACATCGAGAACTCGCTCTAGTTCATCTTCGTCTAGTAGTTCATCAAGCAGCAGTAGCTCAAGCAGCAGTAGCTCAAGCAGCAACTCAAGCTCAACAAATGCTACTGACTCTAATCGTGAAAATTTGAATCCGGGCGAAAATATTCCTGCACGACAAATTGAAATTAATCATACTGACAACTTAAACGACGAAGTTCATAACGTTGCTCAAAATACCACACCAAGTGAAACTCTAGCGCAAGAAGAAGTTTTCCAGGGTAAGAAAAAGCTTAGGAAACCGGAAACATGGAAAGTCAATGTAGCCAAATCCCTCAAAAACGCAGGAAAGGCGTACAAGTCGCGGGGTAAACTAAAAAAAGAAATTCCTGCTCGCAAAATGGGACCACCATGTGGAGAAAAGTGTCGTTTAAAATGTAGCACCAAGTTAAACGCACTAAGTCGTCAAAAAATATTTGATTCATTTTGGGGACTCGGGGATCTTCAGCGACAGAGAGAGTACATTGTTCGGCATACACACGAAATAATACCTAAGTACCGGTATACAAGCACAGAAAACTTCCGGGCTCTAAATTCAGCTTACTATTTTGAAGAAAATAACTCGCGCATCCGTGTCTGTAAGAACTTTTTCAAGACCACGCTGGACTTAGGGGATCAATTTATTAAAACAGCAATAGCCAAAAAGACTGAGGCTGGATTTATAGAGGAAGAGAAAAGAGGAAAACACCTAAATCATCCTAAGGTAGACCCTGCAGTTGCAGAAAGCGTGGTCCAATTCATCAACTCTATTCCGCGGGTTGAATCGCACTATCTCCGAGCTCAAACTACTCGAGAGTACATTACAAGTGAAAGATCACTAGCAGATATTTACCGGGATTACAAAGACTCACGCCACGCTCAAGAGTTGCCATTTGCTTCAGAATCAACGTTTCAACGCATATTTAACACTCAGTTCAACATAGGCTTCTTTTGCCCAAAAAAAGACTTGTGCGATTTATGTGAAAGCTATAAAAATGCAGACGATGAAAACAAATTGAAATTACAACAAGCCTTTGAACATCATTTACTTGAAAAGGACCTAGCACGACAGGAGAAAGAAAAAGACAAGAAGGAATCAGATGCCGTAGTAGTTGTTTACGATCTCCAGGCAGTAATGCCAATTCCTAAAGGGCAAGTGTCTTTGTTCTTTTATAAGTCTAGAATAAATTGTTTGGATGAGACTGAAGGAAAGCGTGGTGCAGTAGAAATCGGAAGCTGTGTTTTAGCTTTCGTAGAAATGCAGCTTAGTAAACATCCCACTGGAGACATAGATCTGATATTTTATTCAGACAACTGTTGTGGGCAGCAGAAAAACAAGTATTTATTATCAGCTTATGCTTACGCTGTGTCCAATATGAGAGTGAAGTCTATCACCCATAAGTTTTTAATAAGAGGTCATTCCCAAAACGAAGGAGACAATGTTCACAGCGTCATAGAAAAACAAGTGAAAAGACACATTAAGTCGGGACCTATTTACATACCACAGCAGTATATAACATTAATTCGAACTGCCAAAAAATCTGGACCTCCATACAAAGTGCACGAAATGACACATGACCGCTTTTATGACTTGAAAGTGTTGCAAGAAGCTTGGGGCACAAATTTTAATATGGATGAAGACAACAACCAAGTTAAGTGGCATGACATAAAAATCCTGAAAGTTGAAAAGGAAAGTCCAATGGTCTTTTTCTATAAAACATCCTTTGCACAGACTGAATTTAAAAAATGTTGGGTAAACAAGAGAAAGACTAGACGAACTGTAGAATCTACACCTAATATCGCAATGAATTTGAGCAATGCGTACACAGAAAAAAATCCTTTATCAGCAGCAAAAAAGAAGGACATCAAGGAACTTGTCGACAAAAATGTGATTCCAAGACAGTACTATGACTGTTTCTATAAAAATGTAATCTAAGTAGGTTTAGATTCAATTCTTAATCTAGACTGATTAAGAATTCAGTGCCTATATTAAACTAATTTTAATAGAGGCTACCAAAATGCTATACTGTGATTTGCAACTTTGACTGTTACTATTAAGCTAAGTACATAAGTAGAATTAATATTAAAAATGAATATAGAGACTGCCCTAAACTTTAAGGATAACATTTTAGATTTTTTAGAATTCTTTTTTGCAAAGGCTTAAAAAATAATTGTTTTTATAGTTAATTAATTTTTTAAAAGTAAATAAACGTTGACTTTGTATTTAAATACACAATAATTGTTTTTTTACACCAGAACTACCATCCCCAGATTTAGAGTTATGCTAAGAACTCGTCAAAAAGTTCTGTAATTTTTGAAGTGAAAAGTAAAGTAATTCATTTTTTTTCAGGTAAACTAAAGTAACTAAAAATAGTGCGCAAAAAATTGATTTATTCTTCCTACAAAACCAGGGTAACTAAAAAAAACTGATTTTTACAGCTTCGTTACAGACAATATACAAATGAATTAATTAAACAAGCTTTAAAAAAATTTACCCTTCAGGAACAATAATTAGATTTTTTTTATCTTATCTAGTAACGCAGATATCAGTTTTTTGTCTGTTCTGAAAAATGAGGTTTTTTGAGTTAACGGAGTTTTAATCTAGGGGTGCGATATAATATAACCCATTACAATTTGAGTTATATATTAAAAGTTAAGACTATTCAAATGGTAAAGTAAATTTTGTGACATTTGCAAAATGTAATATTTTATACCTACCTAAGTAGGCACTACAACACAAAATTGCAAAATATGTAACGTTACACTAGGTAGTGGGGTCTCGCAAATGTGATCAGCGGTGACAAGGACGGGGGAGGGGATAATAATTAATTTATGTGATATTAATTTCGTATGGCGTAAATTATGTGGTATTTTAGTCTGTTTTTAAATTTAATAATTTCATTCCAGCACGAGAAATCTTGCCGCAATGGGACAAGCAGATTCAGAGCCTGTGCTACCAAGTCAACAGTCTGATTGAGAAGATCGCAGCAGCCGAGCCGGAATGGATGGCCAAACTCATGGAGGAGGAGATGATACAGTGATGAAAACTAGGCTCAATTCTGTTTACTCTAAGAGCGTTATCCGATCCGATATCGGATCGGCGTCAGACTCCGATATCGGATCGGATAATGTGAAAACGCTCTAATATCGATGTAATAAATAAACGTTCTTTTTATGCAAGGATTGTTTTATTCTTAGTTAGCTAGATCATTTTCGCGCCTAAAACGCAGAGACTAATGCTATGTTTATTAATTTAGAGAAATATATTAAGGGGATTATTTATAAGAAAGTATAATGATAGAAGTTGAAACACTAATCTATTTCACGTTTAACATATCAAGTGCGCAATGATTTAACAAAACACTGGGAAAGTGCCAAAAACTTGGGACTGTTTGAGATTGCAATAATATTTAAGTTGTAGTAAAAATAAATAGTCCAATGAAAGGCTTATATAAAAGCACCTCGTAGACTTGTATCCTTAACATTGCAGAAGAAACTAACAATTAGAAATATTGTAAACTCATTTATTTAAACAATGAATTAAAAAGTACAATCAAAACAATATAACAAAACACCTAACATTTTACAATAAAGACGAAAAAATGCTTAAAACACTATTTTCGTAAATAGCGTTTAGCAATTATATCTACTAGGCAGGAGAAGTAGGAAGAGGAGATTCGGGAGGTCATTTTAGTAATAAAACAAAGCACATGTTGATTCCAACAGACTATTCATTTTATTACCATTCAATCAATAGGATATAACACCATAGGTGCTTATTTACATAACTGGGCGATGTTATTTGGATTCAATAGAATTATTCAATAACAAGGGAGGCTCACGCCGCGTGCTTCAATACATAATACATCAGAACGCTACAATAACACATTAGAAGTTTCGAGAAAGCGCCTCAGCCTGACGATACGGCGACGACGCTAATGTCGAGGCAATTGAGTAATATTGCGTTCACAACGCTTCAAACACACTATACAGACAACACATAGATACTGTTAAATTGATTATGTGTACGCTTTCTGCTATTATTATATAACAGTTGATGTGGCATGTATTATCTACAAGACTACAAGCCGGGGGGGAGGGGAGGGCTGCTTAGGGCTCCAACTCGAGGGCCACTCCGACCTTGTGGCCGCCGGCGTTGAAGTTCTGTCCGTCGATGGCTGCCGACAGCGTGAGCACCACGCCTGAAACAACACATTACCGTTACCAATCTAAGCACTCAGAGATAAGATAGCGCATGTCATAAGTCGAGGTAAACTACGCAAAAAATCATATGATATAGCGTGATTTTTTGCGAGATTGTATTAGATTTTTTTAGCACGCGACAAGATCAACTCAGTCGTAAATCATCTTATGGTAAGAAAACCTAGGAATGGGAAATCTTAAGACTTTCATAATAGAACTAAGCCTTATAAGCTTCCGAGCACTAAGTACCTATACTAGAAGAATTAATAGATCCAGACAAATAAGCCAGTGCTAACTGCATCTCATGAGTACTAACCAGGGCGAAGCTTCTGCTGGTATCCAAGTCCGATGAGAGACTTGTTGTTGATCTTAGCGTGCAGGGACGCATCCTGGTCCAGCGCGAACTTGGCGCCAACTCCGAACAGCGTGTCGGCAGAGCCCGAAGTCCACTTCATGCTGATGCCGCACTCGATCTTGTCGGACACCTTCTGGAAGATTGAGCCGCCAAAGTCCTTGCCGTTGTCGCTATAAAGAAGATCACGTATCACATTGATATTTTATGTAAGACTAGCGGCAAAACTTAATATAGCTATGTTACTCAGAAAATCAGTGTAGCATTCTAAGTTTTTTTAATTCATGTAGTTTTCCGGTTCATTTATTTATTTTATTACATTGATATTTTATGTATGACTAGCGGCAAAACTTAACCCATTAGAGGTCGCTGTACTCGATTGAGTACAGGTAAACATTAATTTTTAGTTTGATTATAAATAACGTTTTTGAAAATACAATTTACTATTTTGATACATAAAATAACTATTTATATTAATCCAATAAAAGTTTTGAGTGATTACTTATTTTTTGTTAGAGAGGGTAGTTCGAAAATTCATCGTGATGGTGACGTACGGGTAAGTGAAGTTTTTATTTATTTATGTCGTGTTTATCCTGAAAAAGTTCCAGTTTTCGATATTATTTTAGTACAGTGAAATGTTATCTTTGATATAAGTAATAAATAATTGAGTGAATAAATTGTTTTTGTGTAAATATTGTGAGTTATTTTCTTCTGTACTCAATTGAGTACAACGGCAACTAATGGTATCAAAAAATACCTTTCTTTTTCAGACTGTTCATTATGAATCGTAGATCTTTTGCAGTGGCTTTCAATTACATTGGCCTTGAAAAGCCCTTCCTGCCGTATTGGAAGACAGTGATGATGATAACCAGTATGATATAGCCATCATACCTACCAAAGCGTAGTAGTCACGAAGTATTTTTACGTCACGAATGACAAGATATCATGTCTTCTAACAAGTACATGCTATGATATGATATGAAGAAGAAAGAAAGAGCTGCATTTGATTTCAGATTTGACACAAACAATAAAAAATTTTAGTTAGATGGAAGGACAATAGTGTATGCACGATGGCAACAAATTATGGCACAGTTGAGCCTATGGGTTATGTAAAGCCTTGGTGTCCTACGTGTTCCAAAATTACAATGAAGGACTGAGAGGCCTAGATGAATTAGATCAGTCTATCTCGCTGTACAGAATTGCTATTCGAGGTCAAAGGTGGTGGTGGTTCTTATTTACTTCCATGGTGGATATGGCCGTTGCCAATGCCTGGCGACTTCATGCAATAAGCCTTGAATATCCTATGGATCAATTATTATTTGTACGTAGTGTTGCAAGGTACTATTTACGACAAGAAGGTGCGAAAAAGTCGGACATCGTCCTCTTTGGTTCAAGGTTTGCTTCAAAATGGGACAGGAATATTTCCAAAAAAAACTTGAAAAGCAATTACGGTGCGTAATATGCCATTCTAGGGTGCGTTGGGAGTGCAACAAGTATCTGCAGACGCTTTGTTTAGCAAGGTCATATTTTGAAAAGTACCACCTATGAATGGCCATTGTACTCAATTGAGTACAGCCCCCTAATTTAAAAAAAAATAATAATAAAAAATATCACGTTGTCGATTATATTTCTAATTACCCTTCTTAATATAAAAATAAAGTTGATTTACTAAAAATATACCTGAGTTTAATTTGGCCTCTAATGGGTTAATATAGCTATGTTACTCAGAAAATCAGTGTAGCTTTCTACTTCTTATTATAAAACTGCACTATATGCTATCACTTTAGTCTATTCTAACCACAATTATACTTTTTAACACGATATCACTATTTCACGACTATGACTTGACCGTTCGAAGGCTTAAGGAGAACTCCCCGGTACAGCCACCTCATTCTTTTTATATCACCGCATAAGCGTAAACAACAAGATGGCGGCGGCGTGCCGGATGTGACGTTTATTCTTTTCTAGAATCATCACAAATATCTTCATTAAAATAGTTAACAATATTTTATAATTCTTAAATAGATTTACCAAACTATTATATTATACAATTTTAGAATAATATTTTGGAAATCATGACATTCGGCCATCCGACAATGTGTCGCCTCCCGGCACACACAACATAAAAAACAATATATAGCAATACGATTAAAGTTAATATGTACATTGTAACACCGATATAATATTCAATTATAACAATATAAGGACCTTGAAACAATAAATCATGACATTCGGTAATTATTGTAGGTGGTGTTATACATATATACATAAGTATATAAAATCTAGCCTTTCCATTTTTACATTAAATTGACAAAACCACTATTGGTTCAACGCTTGGGGTATTCCGATCTGGTAGTTCAACGCTTCTGTGAACAGGTAATATAAATAAAAGTGAATAATACATTAAGCAATTGTAAATCATATTTCTGAATTCTGCTCCAGAAAAACAAATCGTTGCGGCACTTCACTTCACTTTGAGCTGTAATCAGATTATAATTATTATAAAAATAATGATTAAATGCATCTCCTTCAAATTTTAGCATTAAATAATAATTATAGAAAGTTTACAAATTATAGCATAAAAAGTTAATAATCATTGAAAAGTTTAAATTTAAACATCAAATAATAAATTACAGAGAGTCTTTAAGCTCAACATTAAATAATAACACGCCCGAAATGAGCGGGCTGCTAAAACACGATTAAAGATTTTATACACAGTTCCACTACAAATGACTCATTTTCTTAAAGATTTTATCAAACTTTCCAAGTAGGGAAAGATAACAGAAAACATTACCAGTTCTACCTCCCTGTTTCTTACGAAACATCAAAACATCATACTCCAGCCTCAAGATGTGTCAGATGATGCGTACTGACCGAACCATACGACACAGGCATTTCACTTGAAAAGACGATTCGGTAGCCGTATCGGTACCCACCAATTCAACTATTTATTTAAAATCCTTAAAGTTGCCAAAGAGATTGCGTTACAGGTACTGAAATAACATAATAACATAAATAAAACAATACTTCTAATGTAAAAGAAGTAAATATCAGTTCATAGTTTGTGAACCGTATGTTCGTCTACCACAACACCAAAACTTAAAAGTTGGTATGATCAGAATGTTAACAATTTGTGAATGTCAAAGCTTTCCAAATCATCTGCAGTTCTAGACTGGTTGACGTAAAATTAGAAACTTTAAAATTGTATTTCATAATTTTCATAACACTATGTTAATGATGTATGAACTCTAAATACTTTGAAAATAAAACAGTGCACGCTGACGAAGCCGCGCGTTCAAGCTTATCATATAAAAAAAATAAATTAATATACACATACGTCGAAGTTAATCTAGTATACCAACATAGTCCAGTCAATCCAGTAGACCAACATAGTCCAGTCAATCTAGTAGACCAACATAGTCCAGTCAATCCAGTAGACCAACATAGTCCAGTCAATCCAGTCCAACATAGTCACTCAATCCAGTAAACCAACATAGTCCACTCAATCCAGTAGACCAACATAGTCACTCAATCCAGTCAGCAAACATAGCAAACTCAATCCAGTCAGCAAACATAGCTAACTCTATCCAGTCAGCAAACATAGCTAACTCCATCCAGTCAGCAAACATAGCTAACTCAATCCAGTCAGCAAACATAGCTAACTCCATCCAGTCAGCAAACATAGCTAACTCCATCCAGTCAGCAAACATAGCTAACTCCATCCAGTCAGCAAACATAGCCAACTCAATCCAGTCAGCAAACATAGCTAACTCCATCCAGTCAGCAAACATAGCTAACTCAATCCAGTCAGCAACCATAGCTAACTCCATCCAGTCAGCAAACATAGCCAACTCAATCCAGTCAGCAAACATAGCCAACTCCATCCAGTCAGCAAACATAGCCAACTCAATCCAGTCAGCAAATATAGCCAACTCCATCCAGTCAGCAAACATAGCTAACTCCATCCAGTCAGCAAACATAGCCAACTCAATCCAGTCAGCAATCATAGCAGACTCAATCCAGTCAGCAAACATAGCCAACTCAATCCAGCTAGCAAACATAGCTAGCTCAAAACATGTAGACCAACATGTATATTTAAGCCAATTAGCAAACATATATAATTCAAGCCAGTTATCAAAATAAACAGAATCTAAAATTCCATGGGTAATACTACAAAACAGAAAGTTCTTTAATATCCAATGAACAACCAAAGTTGAACTTAAATTATCGTAGATTAAGCGGTTAAACCAAATAACCTTAAAAAAATGGGAAAAAACCATTTAACCACCAATAATTGATTTTCTCAATAAGAAATTAATTATACTCTTCATGTATACGCTTTCCGGTCTTGAAAAGTCAAGCGAGGGTATGTTCGCTGATTATAGTAAAATACAATATCCATAAAAAAACCATATGTAAAAATTAACCGTTTCTTGTTATAAAATTTTTCATTACATAGACATTTATTTATTTACCACACGTAGCACACGAAAGTGGCTAGTTACCTACAAGTGACCAAGTAAGCGCTGCTATTCTGAAAAAACCTTTAGATCAATAGACTTTGTGATAAACAAGTATACCTTCGTTGCAAAAATGAAACCAATTTAAATCAAATATACCATACATCATAATACAATACATAACAAGTTATTAAACATGTAACATGTAACCAAAAATAAAAGAAAATTATGAAATGTTTACTTTAAAGGTACACCAAGGATTGTATCATGTATCATGTGAATCAGAGATTAGCCCGGATTTATCACGAACATTTTGTATCATCAAAGAGTAGCCTTGACATAATACGTCGTACAAACTCCATTGCACCATACTATGCACATTATTTTAATGTACAAGATAAAAAGAACGAGAGAACAATTAAAGTTAAGAATCATATAACAGGTATATAAACAAAACTATATCAGATGCTATCAGAGTGTAGCCCTGATCTAGCACTGACAAGTTAAGTTAAAATGCAAAAATGCGCCGTAAAATACCACCAGAGGGTTGCCCCGGCCAAGTACTAAACCACACATCAGTACAGAATCTTACGCATCACATCGTCAGAGAGTAGCCCTGACCTTATGTTAGCGTACATACCATGATATATTGCATCTAATGCATAAATATTTAAAATTAAATATGGGCGTAAAATGAGGGTAGTCAGAAAAATAAATAATAATTATAATGAATCATTCATCATCACATAACAGGTATATAAACAAAACTATATCAGATGCTATCAGAGTGTAGCCCTGATCAAGCACCGACAAGTTAAATTGGAATGCAAAAATGCGCCGTAAAATACTACCAGAGGGTTGCCCCGGCCAAGTACTAAACGACACATCAGTACAGAATCATACGCATCACATCGTCAGAGAGTAGCCCTGACCTTATGTTAGCGCACATACCATTATATCCTGCATATAATGCATAAATATTCAAAATTGAACATGGGCGTAAAATGACGGTTGTCAGAAAAAGAAATAAATTTTTAAAAACATCATTCAGTTCAGTTCATAATTAGCTTTCCATCATTTTGATTGTAAATTAAAAAAATATAAGTACCATACCATTTCCTTTTGGTTCATCCAACTTCTGAAATATTATAAAACTGCACTATATGCTATCACTTTAGTCTATTCTAACCACAATTATACTTTTTAACACGATATCACTATTTCACGACTATGACTTGACCGTTCGAAGGCTTAAGGAGAACTCCCCGGTACAGCCACCTCATTCTTTTTATATCACCGCATAAGCGTAAACAACAAGATGGCGGCGGCGTGCCGGATGTGACGTTTATTCTTTTCTAGAATCATCACAAATATCTTCATTAAAATAGTTAACAATATTTTATAATTCTTAAATAGATTTACCAAACTATTATATTATACAATTTTAGAATAATATTTTGGAAATCATGACATTCTCGTTTTTTTTTAATTCATGTAGTGTTCAGGTTCATTTGTTACTAATACAATTTTTTTACAATATTAGTGTAGGTATGTAGATTAAAAATGTATATTTGAAGGCAATAGAAGCATATTCTTCGCCTTAAAAGTGATGTGATAGTATGATCTTGAAATTATTCATAAAATTTAATACTAAAATTATTTGGGTCTTTTATTGACCGTCAATTTATAGTTCATAGTGTTAGAATTATAACTTATTTTGTAGTGATAAATCATGATTGTCATTTAATTACAGTTTGCTGCTTGCTATCATAGTTTTATAAACATAGTTTTATTTTAAAAGTATTGAAACATAAGTCGTTTTATCATTTTTAGTTCACGGAAGGAAATACTTGTTTATTTTTAAATAATATATTATATACATGTTAAAATTACTAATTTATTTTTAATACTGTATTACATAATTAATATTATTTTTAATATTTAATTTAAGATCTAGAAATATTATCATTTTTGTAAAGAGAAAGGCAAGATGGCGAGCGAATGGACGGGCAGTCTGGATCGAGCCATAGTGTAGATAGGTTGTTCAATTTGTTAAATACAAGTGTGAAAAGTTATTATCCTCGAGTTTTACATTTCATCACCTGATTCCCTACATCAGAAGTGGCAAAAGGACCATGGTATGGTGCACGAAAATGAAGAAGAGCGTGAGGGTATGAGCTCTCGATCTCGACACCGAAAGAAACGCCGATATCGTAGCACCAGTTTGGAGAACAGTTTTTCAGATTCAAAAAAAACTCTTCTAAGAACAGAAGAAAAAGACGTCGTCGCCAACGCCACGAACGCGAGTCGAATCGGCAGCAAAGATCGAGACATCGGAGAAGTGCATTAGCACGTGTGTGAGCCCCTTGAGGGTGCTTACTTATTGGACAACTACCACTGAACGCCTCATTGTAGTGATGAGCGCGTTATGCAAGGTCAGATCCAATCATTTACTTTGATTCTGTACATCAATTCTAGTTCGCAAGATATCGATTTTTTTTAGTGTGGGTAGTAGGTAAAACGAACGCGTTAAAGTAAATGCTGGTCTAAGACAAGCAAATGCTGGTCCCGGACAGTTCGATTCTTGAAGGGCGATGCTTGTAGTCGACTTCGAGCGAGTAGTCAATGACCCACACTAGTTCAAAATGAGTTGAGCACATGTTATACGGTAGTAACATAATCGATTTCGTAAACTTTCAGTAAAATATGCATTTATAGCCATACCACGTGTCGTCGGTGGGGTTCTGACAGTGCGTAAGTCAAAAATGTCCATTTTACAGGAGATTGGTTTAAACGAGCCGCACCGTCATTCTCCGTCAAATGGCATTCAATAGTCAAAACCGCCCAAAACTGACTTCCGCACTGTTAGAACTTCGCTGACGATGTGTGGATTGTGCTAGGTGTTTTATTTTGCGCCTTTGTTGAGTTTAGTAGACTATTGGTGTGGTTTAGTGTGTGATAAAGGTAACTCATTAGTATGAGCCCCTGTCATTTGCAGCCCGATAGATTTTTTTTTTTTTTTTTGAACTTTTTGTTAGTAAAATGCAAAAAGAAATAACGACTATCGCTTCAAGTCGTTTCTATAAGATCTTTTTAGATTATTTTGTCCGATCGAAAACTACCCGTTATCCGTTAAGTGTGATAAAGTTTTGCGCTAAAGGCTAAGTGTATGTTCATTTCTAGCAATGTGCAATGAGACAGATTTAGGTTTCGTTAGTTCTGCTTGTGATAACATCGAAAGAACATTTTTTTTTTTTGTCTAAAACAAGTGACGTCATTTTCGTTAAGAGATAAGAGAACTGCGTCGAATCTCGCATTCTTTTCGTTGAGGGTACCTATCTTAAAATGGTGAAACGTGCAATATTCTTTTTGTAGAAAAATGTCGAAAATATATTTGATGGCGAAGTAATCGTTTTATCTCTTTAGAGCATACTTCCAATCTATCCGGTAGGGTAGACAGCGGACGTAATTAGTTATTCTAAGTCTAGTAAACATTTCGTTAGCAAGAAATGTTCTTATCAAGTTTAGCGAGGTTGTTGATACCTAGGTAACTAAATCATCGAGTGAGACCGTTAGTTACAGTTTTTAAAGGTGTTGAATTATTTATCGTCCGTCAAAAAGTATTTAAGTTACAGTTTTTAAAGGTGTTGAAGTATTTGTCGTCCGTCAAAAGTATTTAAGTGTCCAAGAGTGTGTGTATGAGGTTTGCAATCCGCATATTCGACGTACCTGGATAATTGTTAGTTAATTTAGTCCAGATATCCGTTTGTTTTTAGATCCAAAAATTTTAGACCTGGATACATAAGGTAGACTAGCTGGTACATACATACAGTTGTGTGTTTATTAATGCAAAGAGTGAACAGTACATAGCTTCTAGATAACGGTATGATCAACAGCGTGTTGTGGTGCTGGTCAACCCAATCATACCGCTTAGAAATCGAGAATTCAATTCAATTCAATTTATTTTTATTCCACAAAGATACAATTATATGTACACTTGGAAAAGTCAAAAAAAAATGTTACAATTTATTTCCTATATTATTTCTACATATCACTATGTAATTTATCTTATATATTAGATTAGAATAATAACGTTAATGAACAAAAGAAATCAATTAATGACATTATAAACTATTAAATTCGTCAGCAAAAGCTTCGTCAAGATTGTAGTATGATTTGTTTGTCAAAAAGTTTCTCACTGTGCTACTAAAGTGATTATTGTTTGAGTTTTGTAAACCTTGAGGGAGCTTATTGAACAATTTAATGCCTATGCATAGAACGCTTCTACCTACTTTAGCAAGTCTATGTTTAGGGTTCGATATTTTATTTTTATTTCTCGTATCATAAGAGTGAGAGTCACCAATTAATTTGAACTTTCCATAATTCAATTTTACATACATTAAATTCTGATAAATATACTCGCCTACTATTGTCATTATTCCTAGCTGCTTAAACTTATCTCTACAAGATTCTATGTTCTTCATAAATAAAATAGAACGTATTGCATTCTTTTGGAGTATGAATATCCTAGATGAGTCAGAGGCGTTTCCCCAAGCTAGAATACCATAAGTCATGATTGAGTGAAAATACGCATGATAAACAGAGACTTGTAATTTTCGTTTTAGTTTTTGTTGGTACTTTGCAAAAATTCATATTGTGTTGACGAGTTGAAAAAAAATATATTTCATGTTAGCCAGTGTTGGTTACGAGTCTGTGAGGTTGTGTGTCAAGAGTCTGAAGTATCTTTGGTCTATTGTTATTGTGTTGGCGTTAGCGTTTTTTTTTAGACAAAGCACTAGTTAACGTGCGTGACGTTTTACTTAGGTTTACAATACCAGGTTACAGATAAAAGTAACTTCACAACTAATTGACGTTGAAACCAAATATTTTTGTTTTGATTTGGATATACAATCGTGGAAATTGTTTACTTCGAATGTGTAAGTTTACGTATTGAGGTCGCATAATAAGCTGGTCGAATAATATTTTTACCATGAGATATGATAGACGAAAGCGTTAATTTAATTTCCTACTACATGAGTTTCGAGTTTTATAAGTTGAAAGGAGAAAGAATGGTTTTATGATTTACCCGCTGATAGTCATTTGATTTTATGTATCGGTCATACATAGGAGTTCTATGACAACTGTACTTATGCCATGTGTCTTATTGAAATAATTCTCAAGTCACGTCAGTCAATCGTAAAGTGTGGACTTGACGATGTTTGTTTTGAACATAAAGGTGTGTGTGTGGTTTCACTTATAACAAATTCAAAGTTGTATACTTTATGTCCGAATTTTGTTGTAAGAAAAAGTGACATCACGATGTTCCAACTCTCTTTGTATTCGAGTTTTTACGGTTTACTAAAGTTTTGTTTTAACTTCAACGTTGTTTAGTAGTGTGTAGTGTTTGCAGTGAAGCAGTCGTGCATTGCAGTGAGACACTCCCACTCTGCTAGTGTTTTCATAAGGTTTTATGATCGAACAGTTGTAGGTACAACTAAAAGGTGTGATTGAGCTTTGTTTTGCCGTTCCCGTTTCGAAATGTGAAAGAAAGTTCTTTCGAGTCAAATGTTGTTGACAATTTTTGACATCGAGTCTGACAATAGTTTCTTAGTAAAGAAAGTATTTGAGTACATGTAAAATATTCGAAATGTTGACAAGATTTTGTATGTTTTGCAGGTTAGACCGAGCGAGAGTAGTGTCAAAGATTTTACTGGCTTTTTGAGTCAACAATCGTAAATAGATCTGACAGTGGTTTTGGCGAATACCTTTGTTAACGGATACTTTTATTATTATTTGAACAAACTACATGGTTTGAGTGTAGTCAAATACTTACGAGCCAGCGCTTGTTATTTTGACGCTCTGTTACTAGCGGACTAGTAAACTAATCTGGTATGATGAAATAAATGAAACTAATTATTATTACAATTTTGTACAGGTTTTCAATGGAGATGTTAGATGTAAAGGATTTGACATTGCATAATGAAGTACACAATGGTAATTGGCTCTACTGTCTTTGCGACTGAACAATGGTTGCTTGGTGCGGAGACTGGTCATTCACTTGCACCCTTGATGAGAGGTGCCTCAGTCAACCGCGTGATGTAGCCGTCCCTGCAGTTCGTGCCTGCAGTTCGTGCCTACAGTTCGTGCCTGCTGCCATCAGCTGGAGCAGTAGTAGATTAAGTCTGGTAGAGGCTACCAGATCAGCAGTATGGCCGGATCAGCAAAAATAACCTCGGTTGACTTTTTAAAAACGAAAAGAGTATAAATAGGACCTCTCCAGTATTGTCCAACGAGTAAAAATAGGCTGTTACTATGCCCAAATGGGTTTAGAGTTGTTAATCCTGACATTCATGGTTTTTGTTATAATGAATTTCTTATTGAGATAATCAATTTATGACGGTTGAATGTACATTTTGTAAATAATGTAAAGTCGTTAGTTTGTTTGTGAATAAAGTTATTTACTTGTATTTTATTTCAAGTATTAATTATCAAAGAAATATATATATATTGTTATTTGGCTGGCAGTCTAATGTTGATAGATCCATTGACTGAATTTATGTTTTATTTGTTTATTTATAAAAAAAAAAATAAAAAAAAAAAGGATGGCAGTCTAATGTTGATAGATCCATTGACTGAATTTATGATTTATTTATTTGGATGGCAGTCTAATGTTGATAGATCCATTGACTGAATTTATGTTTTATTTATTTATTTAAAAAAAAAAAAATAAGAAAAAAAAGGATGGCAGTCTAATGTTGATAGATCCATTGACTGAATTTATGATTTATTTATTTATTTATTTGGATGGCAGTCTAATGTTGATAGATCCATTGACTGAATTTATGTTTTATTTATTTATTTATAAAAAAAAAAAAATAAGAAAAAAAGGATGGCAGTCTAATGTTGATAGATCCATTGACTGAATTTATGATTTATTTATTTATTTATTTGGATGGCAGTCTAATGTTGATAGATCCATTGACTGAATTTATGTTGTATTTATTTGGATGGCAGTCTAATGTTGATAGATCCATTGACTGAATTTATGATTTATTTATTTATTTATTTGGATGGCAGTCTAATGTTGATAGATCCATTGACTGAATTTATGATTTATTTATTTATTTATTTGGATGGCAGTCTAATGTTGATAGATCCATTGACTGAATTTATGTTGTATTTATTTGGATGGCAGTCTAATGTTGATAGATCCATTGACTGAATTTATGATTTATTTATTTGGATGGCAGTCTAATGTTGATAGATCCATTGACTGAATTTATGTTTTATCTATTTATTTATTTGGATGGCAGTCTAATGTTGATAGATCCATTGACTGAATTTATGATTTATTTATTTATTTATTTGGATGGCAGTCTAATGTTGATAGATCCATTGACTGAATTTATGTTGTATTTATTTGGATGGCAGTCTAATATTGATAGATCCATTGACTGAACTTATGTTTTATTTATTTATTTGGATGGCAGCCTAATGTTGATGCCTCTGTCTGTTGTCAAACGATATGCAGGTTGTCTGTATATCTTGGTTAGGATAATGGAATAGTCCTAACTGTATTTTCTGTTTCAGTTGAGGAACATCCTGTTGGTTCATCCCAGTTTGTTCCAGTCACCCTTGATGAAAGGTGCCTCAGTCAACCGCGTGATGGAGCCATCCCTGCAGTTCGTGCCTGCAGTTCATGCCTGCAGTTCGTGCCTACAGTTCGTGCCTGCTGCCTTCAGCTGGAGCAGTAGTAGATTAAGTTGTATTTATTTGGATGACAGTCTAATTTTGAAAGATCCATTGACTGAAGTTTTATTGTAATTGTTTGGTGGGCAGTGTAATGTTGATAGATCCATTGACTGAATTTATATCTAAGATTATTTTACTATCAAAGCATCGCTCTAAGTTTGAGGACAAACTTAAGGTCAGGAAAGGCCGAATGTTAGAATTATAACTTATTTTGTAGTGATAAATCATGATTGTCATTTAATTACAGTTTGCTGCTTGCTATCATAGTTTTATAAACATAGTTTTATTTTAAAAGTATTGAAACATAAGTCGTTTTATCATTTTTAGTTCACGGAAGGAAATACTTGTTTATTTTTAAATAATATATTATATACATGTTAAAATTACTAATTTATTTTTAATACTGTATTACATAATTAATATTATTTTTAATATTTAATTTAAGATCTAGAAATATTATCATTTTTGTAAAGAGAAAGGCAAGATGGCGAGCGAATGGACGGGCAGTCTGGATCGAGCCATAGTGTAGATAGGTTGTTCAATTTGTTAAATACAAGTGTGAAAAGTTATTATCCTCGAGTTTTACATTTCATCACCTGATTCCCTACAATAGTATGCACATATTTAAGTAGTTAGTTGCATAAACATCTATATCCAGCACAATACATAGTAGGTCTTAGTTCGACCTGCATTCATAATCAGATTCAAAACCACTTCAGATTGGTTTTCAGTTCAATTACAATATCAAATGGAGACATATTTTCTTATAAACGAACACACATCTCTGAAACCTCATTATTTAATACAATAATGAAGTTACGATCTATTGTCCAAGTCTTGTGCCAGCGGGAATCAAGTGCAGTGCACATTAAGGCCAATGTCACAATGTCTATACCTAACCAAACCAACTGTAACTAGAACTAAGTAACTATGTAGTTACGAATTGTTTATCAGATGCTACCAAATGGTACACATCCTTGCTATTTCAATCCACTTATAACCGGATTGTATTAAATTGAGATCTGTCGGGTTTTTTATATGTTTTCACACATAGAACAGTGAAATTGGAGACATACCTACCTACTACCTACCTGAAAACATCTTAATTGGTGATTTTATGTTTGATAGTTTTTTTCATATACATAGTGTATTGTACACTGTTTGTTTTCCGAATAAAATAAAAAAGAAATAAAATAAATATGTACTGTATTTGCTCTCTCGTATAGCTCTTATGCAAATACTGGATGTGGTTACTAGGTCACAAGTGTTATGTAATAATGTATTTGAGACACCCATTGTGTCTGAGAAACCAAGAACTCTACACAACAAAGTAACTATGTGATTCAAAATTTAGTTTTCGACGAATCGTAAGTTCGCCGAACTACTTTCCGAGTAACCAATCAATAATATTAATATACAATGGTGCTTTTATATAGGAACATGATTCTTAGAATCCAGCTGTTATAACTTGATTAAATCATCAGTTTATACTACAATTTATACTATAATCTAAACTAATATTATAAAGAGGAAAGATTTGATTGTTTGTTTGTTTGCATCAAATAGGCTCCGAAACTACTAGACCGATTTCAAAAATTCTTTCACTGTTTTGAAGCTACATTATCTGTGCTGAACATAGGCTATATTATATTTTCAAAAAAATTAGGGATCCTTACTAAAACTTCAATTATGTAACCCAAGGTGTAAAAGAAATTCCTTACATCGCGAGCGCTGCGGAAACTATTGATGATAGAAAGAAATTATGTACTACAATTTTGTAGAACACATCATATTCCACAAAAAAGTCAGCGACAGCATATGTCTAACTATTATAGATATGTCATAATAAGTGTTTTAATATCAAAAAAATATAATTAAAATGACGACGCCAGAAAACGTTCTATATTTGTACTTAGGTATTAATCCTTATCTAAATAAATTACTTTAAAATTAAGATTGCTTCAATACCTTTCTATTACTTTTTAAATTATTGAATTCGGACATTCCATTCGAAAGATATCACGAGTTCAAAAATGTAAGTACTTATTAGAAAAAAGTCAGCGGGCGCCGCGCCGCTGCCGGTCACGGGAGTATATGCGGGGGGTTACATACTATAGGGTCTATATTTTTTATCATTTCAAAAATACATTTATACTGAGTAACATATTAGCTATATTATAATGATATTTTTTTATATAGGCTACCCGTGCGAAGCCGGGGCGTACTACTAGTGGTTTATAAAGTGGGATGAACTTTTATCATACCTAATCAGGTCTATTTACAAATGATTGGACTTTATAGTTCTTATCAGAATTATTATCATTAGCAAATCTAAACAGGTACTTCTTGTCTCATATAAACATGTATCTAGATTACATCAAAATATTCAATTATGTAACTATCTATATTGGAGCAGACAAAGGTTTGATGAATCTTAGGTTCCTTGTAGAATTGAGAATGAAAAATAGGTTTTATTTATGATATAAATAAATATGTAAATTGTGGGATTTATGTATGCTCGGAATGAAGAAAAAAAATACCTATCTCAGTGTTATATTATTATAGTAGTGTTGAAAAGTTAGTTGAATTTAAAAATAAATGAAATACTTACACATTGGTGTGGAGGGCGAAGTCATTGGTTTGGTATCCAAGAGCAAAGTTGTTCTTGGCAAACTTGGCCTTCTGCGAGTCAAACTGTGTGTGGACTCCGGCAAGCCAACCTTGGTGGTTCAGGACAGCGGCTACATCAACGATGGGGCCGGCAAGATCCAGGTCTAAATTGGTGTTAACTGCTACAGTGCTGTTAGCGTATGAGGTCTTCAACTTGCCGGTCTTGAGTCTAGAAAAAGAATGGTGTTAATTTAAACTACTTATTCAGGAGTTTTACAAGTGTACAAGGTCACTTATAAAATTTTGATAGTTTACTGTCTAAAATCATAGATCAATGTCCTAGAGAGGTCAATAACCCATTGTTTGGCTTACAAATATTACAAACAGTTGTATACAATGTGTTTTGCAGTTCACATCTCTCCAAATGGTTTTATTCATGCACAAAGTATTTTATCTTTTATGCATACTATTGTGGGTGAATTTTAAATATTACCCAGTCTGTGGAGCGAAGGTTCCTTCAAGTGTGATCTTGAGTCCTGCAGCAATTTTATCCTGAATGGTCATATCTGTGGCTAGTGTGTTGTCTGTGTTCCATTTCTCTGTGAACGTAAGACCATAGTCTTTCACCGCATATTTGGATGACAGGCTGCCAAAGACCTGAAATAAAAGTTATAATGTAGCTTGACTTGACTTCTTGGTTCATGGCTTTTGTGACATGTTGCCACAATTTTGCCAGTGTCGAGTTTGTTGAATCCTAGTGTCATAAATATTATGAAGCTTTGCTAGGAGGAAAATATGTAAGAATATTATTACAACACATAATTTAGTAATACCTTTCCACTCTCCTGGTTGGAGGTGATGCCACTAGTGAATTCAACTCCAGATTCACTCTTGGTCTTCAGGTCCAGTTTGAACACACCGAAGTGGTAACCTTTGCCGAAGACATCATTGGCCTTCTTTCCGAGATCAGCATAGTAAGGGGGTGCCATTCCCTAAAACAATGTAAAAGAAGTAAGCTATGTATTAATAAATCCTGGCAGTCTATTTATAGTAGGTAGGGTATAGGTAGTACACAAGTACCTACAGATTTTAAATAATTATTGTCATATAACCTCAGCCATGAACAACATAAGGCGACTCGCGAAATATTAGTGCCAGTTGTGTCAGGGTCAGCATTGATACATACAAGTATTTACAAGCCATTTTCAGTCAAGGTATTACATAACGTTCAAATACCTACTGGCATAGTACATAACCCTGTAACTATCATGCAGTACCTAGGACATTAGACGAAACTACTGTTTCATAAACTTTATCAGTTGACCGTAAACTTGACCTTCGAGGAACGGTGCCGAAGTTCTGATTCAAAACGCGAAACGTGGACAGCACCCCAATGACGTTTCACTTCATAGAGCACCAGCTTACCGTAATCTTTACAGAAATTACTACTGGTTATAGACCAAACTATGTTGGTTTTGATCGCTTTGAACACAGGCGAAGGTTAAAAATGATTAGGAGAGCTAAATGACGTCTATTTCAGCCCTAAAGCCGGCTCAAGGCACAAAATGTAACCTCCACCTTACTTTGTTAGCATACCCCGGATGTGTTTAAATGGTATTTAGGTCAAATAAAAGTCAACTAATACTCACTGCGGTTTAATTTGATTCACAAAATGAAACTATTACACTATGATTCCAGGCAAATTCGCCAAGAACCCTGCTTGCTGCTCCAAACCACAAGACAATTTTATTTTACTGGGGTCACCGCACGAGGGCGCTACTGCACCGGAACTAGTAGTATTGATTTAGATACTTATTTTTTTAAATTCATTTCAGTAATATATATTGTCTACATAGTTTTTGAACCCATTTAATAATAAAATATACGTTTTGTCATAATGTAGTTTCTTGATAGATTTTTATTATTACGGAACACATTAATAAAGATAGTATTATGATTGCACCAGTGACAATGACGTACAAAAAATATTAGTCGTTAACTAATTCACAAATAAAAATAATATTATTCATCTGTGATTCTGTACAATTTTTTAACATGTCTTTTACATAATTCTATAGATCAATAAAATGTACCTAGATTACGATTCTTCGATGTGATACTTTAACTAATCGTTAAAGAAACTAAATTGAGCGCGTATTTTGAAATGTTTAACTATTCACTGCTCTACAATCTTCTACAATGATGATCTTGTTTCGCTTTAATTTTTTTTTAATTACTTATCGTTCCTTATAAGTTCTTACAATATAGACGAATCATGGAATAGCAAAAGGTTTAATATTATCTTTGTGGAACACCTACAAAGTCTATGGCTTGATGACCTGCCTACCCTAATCTCTAGACGTCCGGATTCGGAAACATAGAGGCAATACAATACTCATTCATACTTTCATCTACAAGTGCCTATAAAGCATTATAAGCCTATTTGACTTACATATTGTTTCAATTTGAATAATTCACATGTATTTATGTCCACTTCATCCCTAACATCATCAAGCGGATCTTCATCATTACAGGGGCAGGTAATTCTTTGTCCATTCTCATCCGTACAGACTACCATCTCACCCAGTGTGCCATCCTGTATGATGAAATACACAGGTATTTAATGTACCTAGTTAAGGTTTATGGCTTTGGGCGTACCCAATCTGTGGATTACTTAGGTCGTTAGGTTTCTAATCGAGCCTAGGTACGAGTACATTCTTCTGTTTTGGAGAGACATAGCAAAGAGACTCTTACTTACCGCTAAGCGACATGTTACATGTAGGTACATGGAGTATGCATTATAAGGGCGAGTGCCACAAGGTACAACCTTTGGGCCAATATGTATCTTATGCCTGCTTTTAATAACAATAGTCAAAATGATCTATCTAGAGCGCTGCTGAAGCTATTTTGCTATCTACTTCTGAATTCTCTCCATACCTTGATAGTTGATTAATCAAGTACTTACGGGCTTTATACATGGCACAATTTCTTCTGTGAAGGCTTTTACTGTAAATAAACTTTCCCATAGTTGTCGCCAGTATACTCTATTCGTAAAACTAAATAAATAATCAAAAGCTGACATAGTTTTAATAAAAAAACATGAAAATATTTTCCTTTTTTACAAAATAGTGACAAATAAGTGAAGCTAGATTTTTGAATTTATTTTGAATCTATTAGGCCACACTTAGCGCCCCATAAAAAACTTGCCATACTTTAGAAGTTCATAAGTTTATACTTATAAAACTTTTCGTTATTTTTCGTTCTCATATACCGGGCATGTCCTCCTCACAAACATGGACGTGTTCGGTAAGGCAATGCAATGGTGACGTGTTTATTTCTATCAATGAATTTATTCAAAAATTTTACGTAGTTAATTTTTATTTTTTGTCTGCATGTTTATTCCTAAACATTTTTTTAAATCTATTGAAAAAAATTGAAACAAGTCCAACAGATTTTACGAGTAAATAGAAGCACTTTGATTCGCCCTTGCTTTACTCAACTAGAAAATTCTGAATTTGCTCTGACTTTCGTGAATGAAAAAGAATGTACCAGAATACACAAAACAGTTCTCGTAATTTCTGTTTCGTTCGGGAGATTGACCGGCCCAGTTCTCGGCGTCTGCGCCGACGCTTAAATTAGACGCAATGTTGTCAATACGCACACTCGCTCGCGAATCTTCACGATAGACTGAGCTTTTATTAATTGGCTTTAATAATTTAAATAAATTGCCACAATAATGGCCTACGTCCGGCACTACGACGTGTTATCAAACGAGAAATATGGAAGGTATATTGTTGCCAATAAAGAATTAAATAGCGGAGAAATAATATTTACGGAATTACCGTTCGCTGTCGGACCTAAACCAGGCAAGTTAAAAGCAAGGAGTTTTCTCAGTTTATTTTAAAACAATCGACGAAACAACAATAGAACGGTTTGTTTCAAGTGTTGTTGTAGATCATTGATCTTTAAATCACGGTTAGACTGGGCTCTGGATGACTCGAAGCTCAAGTTCTATCTAGCTTGCTTTAGGAACCTAGATCAGTCTATGGTTTTTCAGAGGACTTAAACCAAGACTTTTCTTAGTTTAAAACAAAATCAGCTGGACTGACTTTTCCTAAAATTTTCCACAAGACTTTGATTTCCGTCTATTCTATTACCTACCCTACCTTACCTACCCCTCTTAGTAACAAACGTTTGCTGGAACTGCGTAGGTATATGTTTCTGCGTAGAATAAAAATGTACCTTTAATCATCTACTAGGGGTGCCTAAACACTAACCGATGGTCAGGTTTCAGTTTACCTTACCTCCTTTATAAAGAGGTTCAGTCATCACCAGTAGGTACCAACCTACTGCACTACTAAGTACTTATTACTAGCAAATTAATTTCCACGTCAAAACGTAACGTTTTTTGTACAAGCCATTGGTCAAATACGGTCAAGACCTTTTAGTAAACTTTGAGGAGCGACGAGTAAAATTTAATGCATTGACGAGTGCAATCTCAAACTGCTGTTCTAAAATTAGAAATCAGAAAGTTGGAATAAAGTTCATAACATACTGGTACGCGCACGAAAATAGCCCCGAAAGATGCAAATAAAAGCATTCGGTCCGATTTCAGATCTCTGACCGTACTCTACCTTACATGACCTTGTTTCTCCCAAGAATATGAAAGTGATATGTTCTTGCGTATCAACAAGCTCTGAACAAAATATTGATTAGTCATAGCTCATAATCCAACTGGTATTAGATACTCCACCACTTTGCCTCGGCTGCTACTGCCCGGTAGAGAACAGCGTATGCTCTCGTTGCGGCTGGCCCATCTGCAGTGCAGAGTGCGAGTCTTCGGAGCACCATGCAGGGGAATGCGCAGTGTTCTCAGCTGCCAGGGTACGCTTCCAACCAGCAGACGACTGGACGGCCTGCACTCCGCAACTTGACTGCATCACTCCTTTGAGGTAATCCTCCATTTTCGACGGTTTGCTTCGTTTACTACAATAGTGGTATTTAGGTACTTAAAAATGCCTACCAGCACTTTCAAAAGGTAAAGAAGAGTAGCCAGAAGGGATCACGAATATATGTGACAATCGTAAACGTAACGTATTTAAGATACACTGCGCGCTAACGCTACAACGTTCGACAGTAAAGCTGATGTTGACGCGCAATGTTTATGATTGTCACAATTATTCGTTTTCATTCCCCAGAAATCTAGAACATTTGTATTCTGAATTATGATATTAGTAAACTCTGATAATGATCATACCATAACTCAAAATACATAGAAGCATTGAGGTTAGATAATTATACTCAAAACAAAAAGAGAAGAGACCTAGGTACCTAAATTTCATAAATATTTTCTGTAGTAGGTACCTAGGTACTTGTTCTTAGTCGCCGCAAGTAAAAACCAAACATTATCTGTGCAGGATGCTCCTAGCTAAAGAAAAGAACCCCGATCAATGGCAACGCGAGCTAGCTCCCATGGAAGTGCACACATCAGCGCGCCAGGAGCGACCAACCTGGGGAGCAGACCAGGTCAACATAGCAGACTTTCTGGTAGACCACTGCAAACTGG
Organism: Ecliptopera silaceata; assembly: GCA_932527185.1. Lineage (NCBI taxonomy): Eukaryota > Metazoa > Arthropoda > Insecta > Lepidoptera > Geometridae > Ecliptopera > Ecliptopera silaceata. The sequence continues at coordinate 2,736,382 of OW052207.1, read as the reverse complement.
GCAGCAGATTTAGTAAGGAGCTAGTACAGCAAGTCTGCGGTATTCTTGAGGTGGGTTTCACAGAACTGCGACATTGTAGTTTTTCTAGAGTCCTATTTAACACGCTTGTCTGACTCTCAGTGAAATTACGAAATTAGCGAGATTTTTTTTTAAATAAATTGCGAAAAACAGACGCGGTTTCAATTTTCTTTTCCAAAATATTTCTTGTGTCACAAAAGTAGACGAACAATTCTATCTAAAATAGGAAATAACTAAAGAAAGTTTTATTTCTATCAGGTAAACGCTGTGGAGATTCCCTCTCGCGGTGGTTTCAGCATACGCGCCATATACCCCCAACTGGCCATAGCAGCGCACAACTGTATCCCAAACATTGTTCACACTATCCTTACAAACGATTACCAGTAAGTTTCCTCTCTTTGTTAGGCTTCAGTTTGCAGATCAAAATATTTATTTACGAACTGATCCTAAATAACGAGCTCACTATTTCAATAAATGCCCACCGAGCTAAACTAGATGTAGGGATTTATTTAAACGTTCGAAGTACATTATCATACCAACATCGTTCATTATTCCCAGGGTCAACGTAAGAGCAGCAGTACCTATAAAATCCGGGGACACTCTCTACCTATGCTACACGCATTCGCTTTCGCCGACAATATTGCGAAGGGAATTCTTACTGCAATCCAAGTTTTTCAACTGCGACTGCGCACGTTGTGCTGATCCTACCGAACTTGGAACCCATCTGAGCACGCTCAAATGCAGCAAATGTGATAATGGTGTGATTTTGTCGACAGATCCACTGGGTAAGCATTTATATTTAGGCACAACACTATATAATATACTTACGAAAATTGTGTATCAAGTGCGTTGTGTATTGTCCAAAATAAGTGTTTCGAGACTTTGGAAGTGCTTAATAAATCTACCACGAGATGTATCGAGAGAAAGAGGGTTCAATGATTCTGAATATAACAAATAAGTACTGCGGGTCAGCTTCACTAGCCTCTCTTGTTTATTATCGGGTGTCTGTATAGTCGTGTTCTGAAAAGACATTAGCAAGATGATAGCACAAATCAAACTATCTCACTATCCTTATTTCATTCCAGATAACGAGGCGCAATGGAAATGCACAGACAAGAACTGCGAGTTCAAGACATCTAGCGCCGCGATGCGTAAGATGCTGGCTGTAGTACAAGCTGAAGTGGAACAGCTGGACGCAACGGAACTGGGACCCCAAGCTATTGAACTGCGGGAAGCTACCATCAAAAAGGTATTTAAGGCTTACGGCCGGTTTCTCGAACGATGATCAACGAAAAAATCAAATAATTACTATGTGTGAAACTCGGATCAATCGTGATTTGGGTTTCCAGAAACCGGCCGTTAGTGTTAAAGCTAGGTGGTAATGCGCTGAGGTGAAATTAAGGATTCAATCCTTCTTTGCCTCATTTTTGATCATATTTGTAGGTAACTTAGGCACGTCACAGCTCAGTTGGTAGTAGCTTTGCCTTCCATGCTGTGGGTCGTGGATTCGATTCCCACGCAGAGCAAATGTTTGTGTGATGAACATAAATATTTGTTCTGTGCCTGGGTATTACTAATACTATGTACCTATTCTATGTATGTATTTACAACAAATAAAAAGTATAATGTAGGTATAAGTAGGTATTCTATCTATCAGCAATCTAGTTCCCATAGTTAAAACTCTGCTTAGTTCGGAACTAGAGTGTGATGTGTGAAATGTCCATGAATATTTATTTATTATTTTATAATTCCAGTACAAATCAGTATTCCATCCCCGCCATTCGCTGTTGCTTTCCATGAAGCACTCTCTTGCCCAGTTGTACGGGCGAGTGGAAGGTTACGGCATCGATGACCTGCCAGACCTCATGCTGGAGAGGAAAGCGGAGTTGTGCCGACTTCTTTTGAAGACACTGGACGTGATTACTCCAGGAGATAGTCGGATGAGAGGTAATTGAGCCGTCTAGATACCTTGGATTAGTAGGTTCGTATCCAGAATTAAATAAATAAATAATGCTGGACAATCCACACAAGATCATCTAGCCCCAAGCTAAGCACAGTTTATGTTATGGGTACTTAGTAGAAGACTGACATACTTAATACAATACATAGATAGATATTTTTATTATACATATCAAATACCCAGAACACCCGGAATACCTAGTTGCAGATCGTACAAACATTTATCCCAAGGCGGGAATCGAACCCGCAACCTTCGCGTTGCAGGCGGACCTTCGCCCACCGCGCCACATCGGTCGTCAATAATTTTTCTTCGTTTGAATTGTAGTAAGTTGTGATAAAAACGACGAACGTTACATCGCATTAATTATAGGTTGTTGTACCTTTGACGAGATAACTTCTAAATTCCAGGTATGATGCTTTACGAGCTGCACGCTCCGCTGATGTTTATGGCACGAAGCGAGTTCTCAGCCGGCCTGATAGATCACGACAAACTGAAGGAGAAGTTACGAGAGCCGATCCAATGCTTAGAAGAGGCAGCACGGATCCTCACAAGAGAAGATCCACAGAGTCCTGAAGGCATCATGGGACTGATTGCCAGTCAGTCCAAGGAGCAGTTGAAAGAATCTCTTGAATCTCTGTAGACCTCTTGAGGCGTACGAGATCAAGCTGGAAAGGGTCTAGTGCTCTATCTTGCTAATTTCATAAACTAGCTTACGCCCGCGATTTCGTTCGCAATCCGTTCAAAAAGCAGGTAGAGAGAGGCAATAATCTTATCTAAATCTTATCTAAACTTTTTATTAAACCAATGCCCATGAAGTTGCGGACGTAATCTAGTAACGAACTTCAACTACAATGAGAGATTATCACTGTTGAGAGAGAAAGAAGTAATATTTAGTTATGATTGTCTATTAATCCTACTCAATAAAATAGTTATGAAGTACTTACAGACTTAGTATTGAGTGTATTGACTAATATTTATATTTTAAGGTGTTTACAAAAACTCTTGATGATAAAGTTTAATAGACCTATTAACTTTTAATTGTAGCACTAAAAGACAAAACTAAAAGACATTAGAAATAATCAATTTAAATGACCAAAATTTTAAATTAAAATAAATTTAATGAGCGATTTTCCAGGGAGTGTTCTTAAAATACACGATAGATGGCGCTCAAAGTCAAATGCATTTCAATGTCAATTGTCAACACAAAAAGTTTTTATATTTTATCTGTGGTTTGAAATTTTTGTCCTAGAAAGAATTCAAAACTGTTTGACAAAAGCTAAAAGTCTTCAATCGTGGCAGAAATCAGAAACCAGTATACAGTCTGTTGTCGTCAAAAGTAAAATCCACAAGAAGGTACACGAATGCTAAAATAAAAGCAAACAAAATTTATCAAAACGCTGAATACACCGAAACGGACGTGACAGGATGATAATGACAGCTACACGACAGAGCTACCAATAGATTAAACAGGATAAAAAGAGAGGGATTTTGATTTACACTATGTGTCCAGCGCCATCTATCGACTCTTTTTGAACTATTTTTTTTTTTAAAGCTATTTGGAAAATCGCTCATTCATTGTTGTACTACCTATTTTTTACACATAATAAAAATGTTACCAACTAGAATGTTATTTTCTTGGGTTTTTTGGTAACTTGTTCTTCTACATTGCTTTTACTTTTCTGTGGGATTCCTTCAAGTTCTGCAGAGTCCAATGTTTGCAGTTTTATTGAAGAGTCTTCTCTTTTGTCTTGCACCTGGAATATCATCACACAATTTTAGTTTTTGGACAATTTAAACAAACTATTATTCCTAGATCCATGAACAATATTCATGGCCAATAGACAGATGCTATCAATGTCCAAACTAAGCAATGCTTGTAATATGGGAACTTTATTTCTGATTTGATGGAGAGATATGTAAATGTTTTCTGTTAGCACAAAATAACTAAAAAATAAACCAGGCACTACAGACACTGCATCCTAAACACCATAAAAAAAAGTGTTCAAGAACACATTGTTTTTTTTTATTCTGTATAATTTAGATTATATAAGATAATCTAAAAAAATGCATGGCCCTTTAAATGGTTTGAAATTACTAAAACAAATCATAATCAATGGCCAGTTTAGCTGTCATGCTTATAATAAGTTATTTTATGTTTGCCACTCTCTGTTGATTTTGATGCTTTGAATGTGGCACAAAGTAAAGTTATTCTATTTTATAAATAAAAAACTTACAGTAGGACAATCCTTCCTCAAGTGTGTGACATCACCACAAAGCTTACAGGATCCTCCATTAGGATACAAGCCTTTCGGATTGTCAGGACATTGTCTCGCTATGTGACCCTGATGGAAACAAATAATTACAAGATTATATTATAAAAAAAATCTGCTTCTTCTTCCTGCCCTTATCCCACTAGGTGGGGTCGGCACAACATGTTCTCTTTTTCCATTCTCCACTATCATCCGTCATCTCAGTATTCACTTTCACATCCATATAATTTTTCACACAATCCATCTATTTAAAAAAAAACAATTATACTCTAATAAATCATCAGATTCAAACTTTGACAGGTAGTGTTGCCACTTTTTCACAATAATATAATAGTGTGGTAATTAAAATGATCAAGTAAATGAAATTATGAAAAGTTATCAAAGCTGATTCAGTAATTTGCTGAGAGTTTTTTTATATGATATTTTGAACTGAGTGTAACTGTCAAAGTTTGAATCTGATTATTTGTAGGACTATATACATCTTTATCAAAATCTTACAGGTTCTTTGCAGATGAAACATGTAGCAAATCTGAATTCCTTATCTTTTTGGACCTTGCATTCAAACTGTCTATGTTCAGTGGAGCCACATTTAAAGCAAAGGCCATCAGCGGCTCCCACCCCAGGTATTTTAGTCTTCAGTTCAGGGCAGTCTGATAAATTATGCCCTCCTTTCCTACAATTATAACAAACATCTCTCTTCACCCTAGCCAAGGCTTTCTCAGCTCTCCGTCGTTCCAATTTCATAGTTCTTTGCACCTCACTTTTGGGTATGCCTTTTTTGACCATGTTTGTTCTTAGCTCCTGTAATCTTTCAGCGTCTTTCTTCATGATGGGGAAACCATCAAATCGGACCAGTTCAATGTCTTTGCCGTTGATGATGAGTTGAAAACTATTGTCATTTACTGGTTTCCTGCGTACTGGTTCACCATTGACAAGTTTTTTTTTCTTTTTTTGTTTGGGTGGTTGGTTTTGTTTCTGATTTTCATAACTTTTATTTTGTTTATTGTAATCAGGTTTACCATCTCTAGTTGCTTTTTGACTTTTATTATTATTCGTTTGGCTACTTTCTGTAACACCAATTTCATGTTCTACTGAGTCATTCTTTTTATTTTGCTTATTTTTCTTTCCCTTTTTAGTTTTATTATCCTGACTAGTTTCAGCAACTTGAGTGGATTGTACATCTGATTCTGTTGCTGCTATGTCATTTTTCTTGGGCTTTTTCTTTTTGGGTTTCTTCTTCTGCTGTGAAGTTGAAACCTGATGTTCAGATGTTTCTCCTTCACCAACTGTCTTACTTGGCTGGGAATGATCAGGCTCATTATGTACTTTCTTGGTTTTCTTCTGTTGTGTTTCTGAAGTATGATTGGAATTCAAAATACTAAGTTGTGATTCTGGAAAATCACACCAAGTTGCCTTTCTTTTTTGTGTTTTATGTTCCTTTAGAAATTTCTCGTAATTCTTGAGTCGTTGTTTTTCTGCCTGTAATAAAAAACAAAATGATATATAAATATTTTTTTGACTTGTACGTAGGATCGAAGGACGGATTTGCTGTACAGAAATAGAACTTACTTGTTCCCTTTTTTTGGAATCTTCACCATCTTTTTTAGCCTGCACCAGTTGTTCTTTCATCACTTCCCATGGCGTGCTATCTTCTGGAGTTCTTTCATTAGATGATTTAGAACCCTTGGCTCGAGCAAATCTTGTCATTTCAACAATTTCTAGCTCTTTAAATTCCCCAACAAAACAAACACGTGTTTTAAATTTGCTTTTTCAAAAATAAATAGTTTTTGCGGTCTGTCACAATACAAATAAAAGCCAAAGTCAAGTTGGTTGACGTTGACGTATAAACAAGATTAATTGACTGCGTGCATTAGATACGCTCGGTATGCTTGCCTTGCAACAACTAGATAAAATTAAATGAAAAATAAATATTTAACATCAACGAATTTGAAATATTGACAATTTTATTCAAACATTGTTAAAAATTTTAATAGTGTTAAATTTTTTTTTGTTTGAATAAAATTGACAATTTTTAGTTTGTGAAATAGAAAATTTTGTCCGTATTTTCATATGTAAATATGAAAATTTGATTTTGCTATCACGATTAGAGCAAAGGCTTCGAACGTTTTCTTTTTTGATAACGAAATGTTACCAGTTTCAAAACAATTACCCTTTAATATAATAGAAGCTAAACAAACTTTTGTAAAAAGGATAGAGAGCTCTTATTTCTTTGGTCAAATTTTACTACTGTAATGTGTGTTGAATTACACTTATCTCACCATAAGACTCGTCGATAACTTATGTAAGTTCATGCTTTATTTATCTTTTATCAGAATCCTTATGTTTCTTTGAAAAATTTGAGGTTATGTCACATTTGTTTTGTTTTGATTTAGGTATTAGCTAGATGTATCACCTGTAAGAGTATCTGCTAGGATGGGGTTCGAATATTTATATACTTTGGTACCATCTACGATAAAATTGTATTCAGCAACTTGGCTCATTTCTGGGAAGAAACCTACATAATTATATACAATCCTATCCGAGTCCTATCCTAATTCCCAAGTAGGTTAATTTACCTATAGTTAGACATAGGTACATAGTCCTATTATTAGATCGTGTCACGCGGAAGTCTGAAGGTGGAGCACGAGTACCCAATGGGGCACCTGACAAGAACGATATTTTATTATACGATTTTTTTATTAATAATGCACTGGAAATTTTCAATACAATCAATTTCACAATTTGATCTCTAAACAACAACCACACAGTGCATCACACATCAACTATTTCTTTTATAAGTATTTAACACTATTGCATAAATTACATACATAGGTAATGAGATTTAAGGCATTTAGGTATTTTTTTTTATGGCCTTATCCCAACAATACACCAAAACACGCAAGGAATGTTTGTAGGATTGTAGGTGCGCAATAAAAACAAAGAAACAATAGTTTTTACATTATATTTTTTTATCTTCTTCTGCTTGATCTGTTTACATTAATTTACTGTAGTCATGGAAATCTATTGTACTATCTTAATTAATTCAGTGTATGTAGCATGTACCTACCTACCTAGTGATCAATAAGTAGATTTGGGATTTTTCCCAAGAAAAACATTATTTGATTTATCAAGTGACAGTGCAAAGCAAACTACGAAAACAAAAATACATTTATATTGTATGACTTATTTTATGAAAGATTCTATGGAAGCCTCCAGTTTTACGTAAATATAACACAGTAGCCTAGCAGAGTCATGGGTAATAGATGTCGACAAAAAAACGTGTTTAGTATAAAATTATCTATTGCATACCCACTCAAAAAATATATTGCAAATACTGAAATTTGTATCGAATCAGCACATAATTATTTTAATTCGAATAAACTAAACAAGATTTAACCGTTTTGGATTAACCCATAAAACACGTCAATATAGGTATGAAATTATAAATAGTTTTTATCGCCTAATTTAAATCCATACAGATCATTTAAAATAATTATAATATTACAGCACATTTTAAATCGCGGGCATAAATAAGTTAATTTACTAACAACAAAATTATATAACATCTTGTAATTTTAGTGGGATATAATAAGAGCTATTGCTGCACCTTTAGCGGCATCTCCTCCTGATGTAAATTCTAGCGGTAAACTATAACTTTGTTCCACAGCTCTCTGGAGTACGATATTCCTGGATAACCCTGATCCATTCCCAACAATCCTTTTTATATTCGCGTTGCGTAATATTTCTTTAGGCATCATAGAATGCAAATTTTCAATCAAACTATCACAGAGAGATCTGAAAACCTGTCCTAGTTGAATATTGGAAAGATCAATATTTTCCACTGAAGCTTTTCCAGTTGGGGAAAGTCTTTCGCCGAGTAACTGAGGATTTATTTTCATTGTTGATGTACCTGCGATGCCTGAGCCGAGAGTAATCAGTTTTTCCCATACTTTTGATTGTGGTATAGGGAAGCCAAATTCAAGCATCCATTGCTGAAGCATTTTTACAAATGTAGCTAGTACATTACCACCATTTAAAGAAGCAGCGACCACTAAGTATGTGTCATTAAAATACGGCAGATGTTCAACCGTGTTACATCCCAAATCTGTTATTTCGTTTACAACGAAGGCTAATTGTGCAGAAGTTGAAATATTTAACACAGCATCTTGATTATTTTCCAAAGTAGCTATTATTGAGCACTGGAGATCACCAAGTGCAACACCAACTGGGGTGCCTTTTGGAATTCCATTCCATGAGCTATTCAATTTTCCAGCGATTTGACCGCTTTTGACGATTTTTGGAAGCAAGTTTATTGGAAAATCTACAGAATTTAAAATATCATAATTCCATTCATTTTTCTCAGTGTTAAAATAACCCCAACTTGCAGCATTTTGGTCAGACATTACTGGTGTCTTTAAATCACATAGCATTGTTACTATAAAATCTTGTACAGTAGCTGCGAATTCAAAATGTTTCAACTTTTCTGGTTTATTCTTCAACATCCAAAGTAAAGTGGCGCAACCATAACCCGAATAACATTTCAGATGTGAATCTGGTTTAGGCAATGAGTCTAAAAACTCTGGTTTACATCTTGTATCCTGCCAAGTATATAGAGCAGACATATTTTCTCTGGTGCCCTCGAAACGAATAACAACTCCATCTTTTTCTACTTTTTCCCATGCTCTGTAATTAATTAAACAAGTCATTTTATATTCATAAAAATATATTACAGTAAGGGCAAAAATAATTTATAATTATTATGAAACTAACCTGTTTCTCCACAAAATCACTCCATGCATTTGTCCACAAACACCAATTTTTGTAACATGCCGTAAAACATCTTTCGGAAGACGGGAGACACAGTAATGTACGGCTGATACTATTTTTGGCACATCCTGCTTATTCCCCTCAATTCCTTGATCACTCGGTATGTTCGCTGCAGTATCCTTGTTTTGTTTAGCGACAAGTTCTTTAGTATTTGGGTCATAAACACATACTTTTACGGATGTTGTACCGATGTCCATACCTAAAATGTACTGCTTGTCTGACATTTTAGTGTTTTATTTTTTCTTGTAAAATATAATCTTATAGCTGCGTATAACGTTTCGACGACGCGCTCACTCACAGAACACTAATATCCTAGGATGATATGCGCTCACTGCTCTTGTACTAATAAATAAATGGAAGCAGTTGGAACAGCGAGTTAATTTGTCTGCGGTTGAACGCTCAAACCGGCCTCGAATTGATTATTACTTTATTACGTAAAGGTCTCGTGTTTGTGTTTCTTATCTCAGTGAGTGGTCGATGTGTTTATCATGCACTTCAAAGTTTCAACTTACACCTAGTAAATTACTGCTACAGCTAATATTAGCTTAGAGATAGCACATGTTAATTGTTTTTCTCGCTATTGAACGTAAACATTTTCGCCGCTATTGATTCTTCGAACTTTCAGTAGTCTGCCACCTGCAATGAAAACCAAATTAACGGTAGTACCTACTTTAGGTGCTTATCATAATTTAAAAGGAAATTTAAAATCACCTAACATACATACCATAAAGCTATATAGTTTACATAAGTAGGTTCTATCAATAATACTAATAGTCCACCAGCCTAGCCATGATAGGTTAATAGAAACGGAGCATGTGCAGCTTGTGTCAAAATATCTTCATGTCATCATGCCACGTCGTACCCGTCTAACTGTGAGTTAGTGATTGACTATGTAGCAAAAGATATTTATAGAATTAGTTTGGCTGGCTTAATTATTATGAATCACTTATTTATCTCCGACTGCAAATTCTTTTCTGATTTTCGCGTTCGGAAAAAATATTATTATTATACTTCTCTTCCTATCGATTCCTCATTACCGAGGGTCGCGTCCTGAATCGACCGAAATAAAAGCGATTTTCAAATGATCTGAAAAACCAATTATTTGTTTCAGATAATGAGCAATAAAGAAAAAGTAATAAAAATAAATAATGAAGAAGACAAAACTGTGAAAAAAAAGTGTAAGAAAAAGAAATCGTCTGAAAAGGATAATGAAATCAATGGCGATGTGCCTCAGCCATCGAAGACTAAATCAATACAGACTGAGGAACGAAACAAAAATAAAGAGAAAAGGAATAAGAAGATTTGTGTGAGTAATGACAAAGAGTTCGATAATGCATGTAAAGATGAATCAGAAGATGATGTTACGAAAAATCTTAATTTCCACGTAGATCATAAAAACATTACAAAAAATAAAAATAAGAAGAGGAAACACGAAGACGTTGTATCAGACGTGGTTTCACACAAAGTAAAGAAGATTAAAACTAAAAAAAATAAGTCAGAAGTTGAAGACAAGTTAAAAAATGAAACAGTCAATGACAGTGTAGTAGTTCCAGAAAAGAAAATTAAAAACAAACTAAATTTTTTGAATGCGGATGAAGCCGAAGTCAAAGATGAAGATATTGATAGGTTTTGTGATGGGATAACAGAAGAAGATAATGAAACTTATGAAAATTGGGTTAAGTTGTTTGAAGTTAATTTTAAGAAAAATAAAAAACCTGTTTCTTAAACAATTAATTATGACTATGTCTGTTTATTTTGTTGCGTATTTTATACTCTATTTACATTTTTTTTCGATACTGTAGGTTTCTCCAAATGAAATCGTATATTTTACAGTAAAAAGAAAAATCTCAAGTAATCAGATATACCTATTATGTTATATCTTACGGATCACTCTAATTCGTCATTCAAAATATGTATTTGTATTTTTATAATACAGTTAGTCAAGCTGGTAGGTTAAAAGGTGTTTTTTTAGTTTAAATATTACAACTAAGTAGAACTTCTTGGTTAAAATTGTCAAATCGTGTATTTTTTGTAATTATTTTCATAAAATGTACCAAACATGAAGTTAACAACAAAGTCTTCTAAGTCCAGTCTTTTCAGGGTAAATAAGAACGAGCTAGCAACACAACATGTAAATGACATTGACATCTCTGGTTTATTTGAATTGCTACTTTGCTTTGCTACAAGTTTTAAAAATTACGGAACTACGAATACATCGATATTTTCTTTAGTTAATTAATTTCAAAAATCATGATTTAGAAAATAATACTGCACACACGCGTACATTTATATGCCCAACGTTTTATACAAAAATTGTAACTGTCTAGATAACTTACCGGTTTAATTTGGGTTACTGGGCTGAAATAATTAGAGTGAAACAGTCCGCCTGTATTTAGTGCTTTATTCTTGCTGTTTCTTTTACAATGGAGAATGTGAAAAAATCCGAGGATTTGGATGTACCAACAGACGGTGGTAATCTGCTCGAACAGCCGAAGGAGACGCTGATATCTACACGAAGTCCCTTGATGAAAGTTCGCACCTATGTCGTGGCTCTACGACCGTGGTCTCTAAGCGCCAGTTTACTACCAACGTTACTAGGTGCAGCCCTGGCATACCGTTTACCGGGGGATAGTGGATTCAGTTGGTGCACCCTCCTGCTGACCCTCTGCACTGTGATACCTGTTCATGGCGCGGGAAATGTCGTCAACACGTATTTCGATTTTGTCAAAGGAATTGACAATCGCAAATCGGACGATAGAACTTTGGTGGATCATATACTGAGTGTTGATGAAGTGGTGTCACTTGGTGCTATTCTGTACTTAGCGGGTTGTGCATGTTTTGTTCCACTTGTAATTTTGTCCCCGGCTCGAATGGAACACTTAGCATTAGTATATTTTGGAGGTTTATCATCATCATTCTTGTACACTGGTGGTATTGGTTTGAAATATATTGCTCTTGGTGATATTCTAGTTCTAGTGATATTTGGCCCAGTGTCAGTAGTGTTTGCTTTTTTGGCACAGACTGGTAGAGTGGAGTGGCCGATTATCTACTATGCAATACCCTTAGCATTAAACACAGAGGCTATACTCCACAGTAATAACACAAGAGATTTGGAAACTGACAGTAAAGCGGAAATAGTCACTTTAGCAATTTTGATAGGTAGAACAGCATCATATCTTCTGTATGCATTTTTATTATTTATTCCGTACATAGTGTTTATGGTGGCCTCAGTAAGATGTTCATTTTGGTTTTTAATACCAATGTTGACTCTTCCTAGAGCATTTGAGATAGAGAAGAGGATAAGAAGTCCAGAAACCATGAGATATGTCCCGAGGCAGACAGCTAGACTTAACTTCTACTTTGGAATGCTTTATATGATATCATGTCTATTTGCAACTCGTTTGCCTTTTTTACTTAGATAGTTCAAGTAGATCTTAGAACATTAAGAATAATGAGACATTACTGCCTAATGATGAAAACAACTTTTACTTGTAAAAATTACAAAAGTAAACTAATTCAAATATAATTTTTAATTTTATTGCTGTACTGTAACTGCCTGTATTAGAGTATAGCATATATGTAATGAAAATTGTTAGCTTTAGGAAGTGTAATTTCATAACTCCATAGATGCAAACAATTTAGGTATTCATTGATTCCTGTAGATAACTTACATGAATAACTGAAAATACGACAACAGTTCAGATGAAAGAAAATGTAAAATAGTTATATCATTTATCAGAGTCTTTTCATATGATAATGTTCATTGTTAGTAAACTACCTACCTCTTACTATGGAATTGTATTTGATTACTTGTCTGATAATAAAAGCATTTTATGTTAGTTTACAGAATATTTTTTATTTAAATTGTGTTGTAATAAATTATATTTTTTATATGCTTTTACTTTTTCAAATAAAACTATAAAATAGTAAAAATACCTAATAGATGATGTATAAAGAAAACACAGATTATTGTAATTATTTTATTGACATCAACATAAAATACCTCTAGCATATAATATCCATTATAATATAAAGATAAATTACAAGTCAAATCATCATTATAATACAAGTGAGACCAAAATATACTATAAGAAATGGATTATAATTAGGAATGCCTGTTCTACATACCTATAACTATTTCATAGATTGGCAGTGATTCAAGTATTTAGTATTTCAGATGCTCAACACTAATTAACAGTTGATTAAACTGATTCAAATTGTAGTGATCCTATTATATTATGATATGAATCCATTTCATTAACTAATAATAAAGGAACAAAATCACATTGATAGAGATACATAGAATAACATAATGTTAGCCAACAACTAAACATAATATCACTGGTGCAAATAATAAATCATAAAATGTGAGGTTTCTCAAATTTGTTATTTGCACAAAAATATTTTAAATCAATGTTTCATAAAATTCCTAAATGTTATATTTTTAATTAAAATTTTCTAATGTATATTCATTAGTTATACTAATGTGACTACCGTTCGTCTAAAATCGTATTTAATTGCATGCGATTTTGAATATAGATAATATTCGAATATGTATAGTAAGAATATTCTATGTAATAAGAATATTCTATGAAATGCATGAATGTTTAAAAATTTTCAGAGAAGTGCCTTGCTGATTACAAAAATTGTCAAAGTTATGCTTTGAGTTAATTAGGCCTAAAGTAATTGTGTGATGATTTCTAGAAACTTAAATGCTTGTTTCTGATCCATACAAAAGTTACAATTTTAATTATTTTATGTGGTGTTATCGCTTTTTTATGAATAACAATATCACTTGACGTCATTCTGAAAAGGTGGGGCATTCATAGCTGACCTCAGTCCGATGTCCATTCCTAGATGACCTCAGTCCGATGTCACATATTGAATAATGGTAAAAAGTTTAAGTAAATCTACAAAATTGTCTTTAAATACTATGCTTCTTGCGAAACATTCTACCTTCTAAAGAATCAGTGTAACATTCTCACAAGACTACAGACATGGAATAATCTCACATTCATGCTTGGACAATAGTCCAATCTACAGTAGAGGCGGAAACGCCCAGCCGAGGCTCTTCATGTTACTTATATACATCAGACTTGCATATTGGCCTTTACTTTTACGAAGATGTTTTCTTTTCGCGCTGCCATTGTATGATCTTCTCTTTCAATTCGGTTGCTGTGAAATAATAAGACAGATTTATTAAAATATGATGATATTAATGAACAAATTAAAGTTGTTAAGTGTATTATAGTAGTGAGTAGGTCAAATGTGCAGTCAAATGGCCGAACGTCGTTCTGTCCACATGTAATTTGAGCTGCGGAAATTAAATCTTCCGTTTCAGTTGACCGCGCTACGGGCCCCAGCTATTAACCCTGAGTTGGCGATAGGGAATAATAAATCTATTTGTGTCGCGAATTCGAGAATCTAATTGGATATCCACATCATCGTCATCCTATCAGTCCACTGCTGGATGTAGGTCTCTCGCAATACCCGCTATTGAGCTCAGTCTTCGTCTTCTCATTCAGTGTTTGCGCTACATCCCGATTCGTCGCATCATAAGGCGTCCTACACTATGCTTCCTTAACGCGGTCTCTCTATTACCTATTTGCTCTAACAACTGTCTGATTGGATATTAGATAGATGGTAATTACCTGGACGCAACTGGTCTTCCGTAAGCGGCTGCCGATTGAAGGGATCCGTGGCACTGTTGAGCAGATGACGTAGAATCACGGATCTATCCATTATCTGAAAACAATCGTTACAACTTTAGTTACCCGCGTAACGAAACCAAAATATTGGAATTAAAATTTTTGATCATATTGTATAAAAAGTGGCTGGATTGTGTGAAACTTGTGAAAGAGGACATGAATGTGAAAGGAGTAGACTCAGAGTTGACGAATGATAGAAGTGAGTGGAAGAAAAAAACATGTTGTGCCGACCCCACGTGACGTGGGATAAGGGCAGGGGAATGATGATGATGATGATCGTCGCTAAAACTAGTCTATAATACTAGTAAAAATGTAGTGAAATGGGGATGTTGCATGTTACCTTTCCTGAAGGCAAGCACACTGGATCAGTCATGAGGGTGTCCATTAATGGATCTCGGAACTCTTCGGGGGCGTCCGCGAATTCGTCACTCTTTTGTTGATTTGATACTGTAAAATTCAAATACACGTAAGACCGATCGTAAACACCATGAAACTATTAATTAATCTGAATCTGACAAAGGTCAGACTAGGGCCTAGGGGTACATAAGCTATACTTACCAGCGATTTGATATGCATTTTCGGCTAATGCCATGAAGCGATCGATTTCTGAAAGAGTCTTGATACAAGACTTAGCAAGTCTCACCGCCGCTTCCTCGAACAACTCTTTGCGGAATGATCTCTGTTCATACAAAACGATATATTAATAAATTTAGTTTACGTACTAGAAAATAAATATCAAAGGACATATCGGACAACTCTATCCAGTACCAAAAGACAAGAATAGCTAATTCGCAATAAGTACGACCGATGTGGCGCGGCGGGCGAAGGTCCGCCTGCGACACGGAAGGTTGCGGGTTCGATTCCCGCCTTGGTATAAATATTTGTTCAATCTGCAAATATTTATTCCGGGTGTTCTGGGTATTTTATATGTATAATGAAAAATATCTATCTATGTATTATATTGTATTAAGTATGTCAGTCTTCTAGTACCCATAACACAAACTCTGCTTAGCTTGGGGCTAGATGATGTTGTGTGGATTGTCCAGCATTATTTATTTATAAGACAAAGTCACTCGCTAGTCTTCTTATTTCGTGTCAACATCCTTTCAAATTGAATCCGCCCAGAAGGTTGCAACCGCAATGGCAGATGCCGTAGCGGAGTCACTCGCTAATAAAACAATAATAAGACAAGACTAGCTAGTTCGCAATAAGTGTAAATTAACCTCGTCAGCTGCGAGCGCCGCGTGGAAGAGCGGCGAGTCGAGGTTGAGGTAGATATCCACGAGCTGGCTCAGCAGGCGCCGCGGCTCCCAGCCGTACTTCTCAGGTCGACGGACCTGGATTCATACACATTCTATTAATTGTGAGAAAAAAATATATTACAAGAATATGTAGCGCCATCTAACACGCTACATGATGAACTACATCGAAGTCTACGCAACAGACCAACGACAAAGGCTCTATAGTAGGGATGGCGTGACACAAAATTTAGGGCATAAAATCATTTTGCACATATAAAACAAAAGCGTGAATGATATTATGACGAGCGATGGCACGTCTATGACTCTTCTAACTATTGCCTTAGAAAAAATGGCACGCTGAGACATAAAGGTAGTCTGCTCTTAGCGATAAGGCCGCCCATTGATCACCCATCTTTGTACAATTAAGTTTTTGTCTATCTGTCTATTCTCTACATAAATACAATATAATATTGTTACAATACCTTAAGGTTTTTACACTTTGGTCCGCAAAGCTGCTGCAGGTTGAAGTTGAGCATGGAAGCAAGTCTGTCGACCAATTCTGCTCGAAGAAACGGTTCCTTGATCTCCACCGTTAGATATTGTAGCATGTCTACTGTTTCTCTGTAATAAACACAATATTAGTTTAATACTAGATAGTGTTTTGTTGTCAGTTTTTAGACTGGTCACAAAAAATAAACAATAACGGCCGGTTTCTGGAAACCCAAATCACGATTGATCTGAGTTTGACACATAGTAATTAAGGTGTTTAAAGAAGAAGAAGAGTAGCGCCTTAGGAACTATAAGTGTTCGATTGCTGTGTGCTCGCAAATATTCATAAGGCGCTGCTTAAGAGTTTGACAATCCGAACTGTGCGCGGCTCATTATGTGTTTTGCGTCGTTTTCAGTATTCTTATGGGGCGTCTAAACGGGCTATATTTTACGGCAATTTGTGGCTGCAATACTGTGGCCGGCAACATTGCTACCAATACCAGCCACACTATGCAATATTTTAAGGATGGCCCGGCATTATAGCCACATATTTATTGATATGTCAAAATGTTTTTTATGTGTAGCCACGACAAAATACAACATATTGCAACATGTTGCCTGCAATTGATTGCTCAGCCATAAAATGTACTAAAATGTTTTATTGATGGCTGGGCAATGTTTGCCAATAATTGCAGCCACAAATTGCCGTAAAATATTGCCCGTTTAGACGCCCCATTACTGAAGTTGAAAATGCGACGTTCCCACGCTGACTATCTAGAGTTTAACCACTGCGGCAAAAACTATGCCGTGTTACAAGTTTAACGTGTGTGTAGATACAATTAATTAA
Source organism: Ecliptopera silaceata (assembly GCA_932527185.1). Classification (NCBI taxonomy): domain Eukaryota; kingdom Metazoa; phylum Arthropoda; class Insecta; order Lepidoptera; family Geometridae; genus Ecliptopera; species Ecliptopera silaceata. The sequence continues at coordinate 2,719,022 of OW052207.1, read as the reverse complement.
TAATAAAGTTGGAAGTTTATGACATTTTTATTTATTATGAAAAATTTCACCCGACCCGTCGCCTTAAAACAAAGTGTTTCCCTTGGACTTTGACTTATCGAGGTTCTACTGTATACAGATAAATAGTAGTACGCCCCGGCTTTGCACGGGTAGCCTATATAAAAAATATCATAATAATATTTTTATTTTATTTCACAGGAAAACAAATAGTAATAACTATATCTAAACTAAAATTATATCTGCTGACCAGTTATCTAAACTAAAATTATATCTGTTACCGTTCTAGCCTATGTTCAGCGCAGATGATGTAGCTTCACAACAGTGAAAGAATTTTTGAAATCGGCCCTATAGTTTCGGAGCCTATTCGATGCAAACAAACAAACAATCAAATCTTTCCTCTTTGGTACCTGTGATTTCATATCTAAACTTATATTACATAGTTTAGATAAGAAATCACAGGTACCAAATATGCATCGAATAGGCTCCGAAACTATAGGACCGTTTTAAAAAATATAATATTAGTTTAGATAAGAAATCACAGTGGCTCTACCATGAGATGTCACAGTAAAATCGCCTGACTTTACTACAGTAGTTACGTCAATATTAGTATGATGAATTTTAGTACCCAACTATCCGCTAGAGGCGCTGTACAAATCTTCATACATTTTTTTAACTACAGACGCTAGCGAGTGTAGTAAATATAGTATAGTAAAAATTCATGGTAGAGCTACAGGTACCAAGTTTTTGAGTAGGTTTACCTGGCCAGTGTGAGATAGGAGCGGCATTGCCTCTCGTCCTGCGCCAGTGCGCGAGCGCGCGCCTCGCCGCCCGCGCCCTCCAACGCCTCCTGAGCCTCGTGGATCCGCTTCAAATACTGAACAAAACAACCACCATATATATATTTTTTTTTTAGATATTTATTTGATTTATTTACTAGCTGTCCCGGCGAACTCTGTTCCGCCTTAAAGGTAATAAATAAGCAGATTTTTGAATTTATAAAGTTTTTTTTATTAGAAATTACATACTTTATTATATTATCCTATGTCCGTTTCCTGGCTCTAAGCAACCTACCCACCAATTTTCAGCCATATCGGTACAGCCGTTCTGAGTTATAAATAGTGTAACTAACACGACTTTCTTTTATATATAAAGATTTATATAAAGGCCCCAGTACACAATGGCCTGTGATGGGCGACGCTTTGCAATGCACAACTGTAGGCCACGATCACTTGGTGTTCACATAGTGGATTGCTGTCCTGCTGGCCTGTAGTGGGCCAGCATGGGCCATTGTGTACTGGGGTCTTAACATTTAATTGTACAAATATACACATAGGTAATGAATCAGACGGTACTGCCTATTATTCATTCAAATTACTATGAAAGCTATATCACAATCAAAAATTATGTAAAACATTCTGAACACTATATAATTTTTTATTTGTTTTAGTTATGATGTGAAATGTGAATACATATTTACAATTTATTTCATAGAGACTTTTATTTTTTATTTTAGCTTGATGGATTGTAAGTTTTAATTATGTAAGAGATACTTACCGTGAGACATTCGTCGAGTAGGAAAGTGGTGTCATTCATCAGCATGTTGATAAACTTCACAAACTGCCGGCCCGACCGGGACTCTTTCACGATCGCCTGCAAATCATTATAAATATTTACACATCGCAATCTAGTAGAAAGAAATATTTATTTACACCCTGACTTTATACTATCTTTATATATCTAGAAGCATTTGAAATATTATGACATAAATCATTTAAAAATAAGTGTAAAAAGGCCGCCACTCAGCATAAGCTATAGAAACCATTGGTTCCTATAGCGCTGATTTTTAGTGGGGCCGAAACAAAGTAGTCACCAAAGTTGTAATATGAGATTTCGATTATTGATATAAAAACGAAGGGAGAGCGTACACTGTCGGGAAAACGTTTTTTTTAAGTCACGTGACTTGACGTTCAACTATAGATATATCAAGTAAAGTGACGTAAAATAAACTGTCTTAGTACAATTTTGTTATCGGTGTGCATACACCCTAATAAAACTTAATATAATATTCGAATAGCCAATGTACCTACCTGTTTATGAATCGGCCGATCCCACATTCCCTTGAGAATAATGCTGATATGGAATCGAATAGTAAACTTATCGTAAAACTCTGTGCTCTGTCCCGTCGTTTCTATATCCGTGTAGAATCTCATGAGAGCGCTGGGTAATAGCGTTTGCGACATCGGATGATCCATAAACTTCTCATAAACATTTTTGAGCTTGAGCGGGACAGACAGGTTTATCACGAATAGGACCTCGATGATTTTGGCGACGAGGTACGGGTTCTTTATGAGGTTCGGTTGACAGATAGCGATTAAAACCCAGTTTATTATCGGATCTTCGATGTAGTCTGCCACTGTTTGTGGGACGTATCTGAAAGATAAGATTCAATGGTCAGCAACAGATATGATGAAAAAAGTGACGTTGAGGCTAGGGGATCAATACTGTACTAGCTTCCACCCTAACCAATGCATAATTCGAGTTTAATTCACTGTTTTCTAATTGGTTTTCAGGATAAAACGCAGCCGTGGTAAGATTTGATATATGTATTCCATTTTTCATCCAAATCTTTTTCCAATAAGGTTTTAAACATCGTAACATTTATAATCATTTAAAAATAATAATTATTTTTTGGACATAATAAAAATTCATACATTCAAAAAATGGCGGGGCTATTAGATCAGATTTCATAGTCATAAGATTTGCTCGAATTCATCTCGAATACTAATATTAAAATTTAGTCTGGAGCGATGCATAAGTGCGAAACCTGTAAACTAAGTAAAATACTTACTGCACAGCAAACAGCATGAACTCGGCGATATCCTCGACGTACCACTCGGGCGTGGCTCTGAAGGCCGCGGCCTCGCCCGCCTCGCGCGGCGAACTCGCTCCCGCGCCCGCCCCCGCTCCCGCCGCCGCTTCCATCTGCGTGCACAGCATGGAGCACACCGACGCGTAGAACTGCAGTGTGCGCCGCATCAACTCGCCATCCAGTAATGCCGTCTCTGCGCATTGCTTGGATCTACAACAAACTCTTAGTAGGGTTAAGCTCGCCTTTGGTAGGAACCAGGCCGTAAGTTTCTTGCCCGTTCTTCTAGGCTCTGGTCGCGTGGAACTGGCACCTAGAATCACCTAGTATGTAAGACGATTCTAAATGATCCTTGTGATTTTACTGAATAAAGTAATTTTGTCTTTGACTTTGTATATCTTTTGTTATATTAGTTTGTAAGCTTATGTGTAGAATAAAAAATTGACAGGCGTCACAGCTCAGTTGGTAGTAGCTCTGCCTTCCATGCTGTGGGGTGTGGGTTCGACCCAGAGGAAATGTTTGTGTAATGAACATATTTTTTTTCTGTGGCTGTGTGTTACTAGTATGTATTTTATTTAAAAATGTATATAAGTATTCTATCAACAATTTAGTTCCCATAATACAAGCTTTGGTTAGCTTGTGATTAGAGTGTGATGTGTCCGTGAATATTTATTTTTTGAATAACCTGTGTAGACGTTTGATCTGCCTCCGCCACCTCCGAAGTAATTCTCTGTTGCGAAGCGCTGAGAAACTGTTCCTCCATTGTGGCTCGGCAGCCATCAACTCTTCTATCACTTTCTGCAGGTCCCGGAATGCACTGTAAATAATATCTTTATATTATTAAGGACTTGGGGGAGACCTTTGCCCAGCAGTAGGACGAGATAGGTTAAAAAAAAAAAAAATTATACCTTCATTCGATTCCAAAATAAACTTATTAATACATAACTTTTTAAAATATCCCCTTGTAATTATATTGAATAAGCAAACTACATTTTGAATGTTCAGTTAATTTTTATCCTCACCACTATACACATTTCATTTTCATAAAAAAAACGGGTTATTTTGTATTAAAATACTAAATAGGCACTCAGTTCGTTCGTTCAATAGTTTTTTATCAAGGGCATGACTGCTTTTTCTGACTATTTTCTAACTCTCGAGGAAAAGGGCTCCACAGCTCCATTATTTTTAATTTTTGGTAGTACATACTTATTTATTTATTTATTTTTATTTCCCAGGAAAACAAACAGATATAAGCTATATCTAATCTAAAATTATAACTATGGACCACTTATAAGTTTTTCGCATGTTGACACTATGTTTTAGCTTTAGCGTACGTTATATGTCCTATGATTCCACTCAAGATATGTGTAGTGAATGCAACTTACCGAATACGTCGCTGGTGGGTATGGAGTGCCGGAATGAGTGCCACATGATGCATATGGAGCGTGAGGTACCAACATATCGTTTGGAACTTTATTTCCGGAAATTTGAAGCCGGGCTGACTCCCTGTAAATATAAATAATAATAAATATTTATGGACATTTCACACATCACACTCAAGTCCCCTAAGCAAAGCTATGGGCACTAGATTGCTGTTAGAATAGTTATATAATTTTTGCAAATAGATACATAAAATACATAGGGGCCGTTCAAGTATTACGTAAGCACTATGGGGGGGTGGGGGGGTCTTTGTTTTGCTTATTTTGGATGACATGGGGGGTAGGGGAGTCTAGATGATGATTACGTCATCGGTAGTTATTAACATTTTTAAACAAATGGCAACCCTCACAAAAAAAATATTAAATTAATAAAAAAAAATAACATTTATAATTGAAAAATGATTACGTAAGCATGGGAGGAGGGGGTAAGAGCTTTGCTTACTTTTGCTGACAAGGGGGATGGGGGGGTAAATGATTGTAATAAATCTGCTTACGTAATATTTGAACGGCCCCATAGTAACACCCAATAATAACAATAATAATCTAATTATCACAAAAAGGGTAGTAATAATATCGTTTTTAAAATATCTTCTGCACCAATTTCATAAAACAAAGAACAGTTACAATGCCACTTAGGCTTCATATACACGAGCGGCATGATGTTAATGGCACAGGTAACTTCACCGGGTCGGCGGCACCCGTGTATAAAAAGCCTTAGGGGCCGTCCTCAGATGTTCAAAGATAATACGATTGCAGAAGTAACCGCTAAATATAATTTAATAAAACTGTAACCCCCTATCTTATAAAAAGTTAGCGTTGACAATATGTAACCATTACATGTGATAATCAAGACATCAAGTCTGCGCTAATTTTTTTATAAGATAGACCGTAAAAGATTTTATTAAGATTTATGAATACTAACTAATAGAATACAGATAAATCTTGTGAATTTAATTTTGGGCGCTGTTTTGTTTGTAGATTAATACTATTCTTAGGTATTTGTTTAGTTTTATGACTGTTTCTGTCAAAAAAAAGGTAGCACTCCGGGAGTGCCGGCAGAAGTGAAAACTTCAATCTTAACGTTGTGTTTTCACTTTTAAGTTTTCACTTCAAAAATATAACCACAGACGTCATAATGACAATGACAATCACAATGACACAGACACATTCGCGCAAGCGCGAATGTGTCTGTGTGCCGCCTAAACAGAGCACACTCAGGCACGGTAGAAAGAGTGGGAGATACTAGTTCCTCTCCCTTTCCCTCGATCTTACGCTTTTTATCAACGTCACGTGACCCTGACGCGAGTTTGAAAGTTTTTACCCACCCAGCGCCGCTAAAGAAGTTTTCACTTCAAAAAAAAATACTCACTCAATCCATCAATCCATTCTTGTGCTTCCTGAGAAGTGTAGTAAAGTCTCGTTTCCTCCTGTATATTGATATGTACGTCTGGCATGAACGTATACAGGGGGTACACCCGTTGGAGCTTCACTCTAACCGACAGCAGCTGAAGCACTGAACACACGTTCAGCATGAATCCATCGCCTGGGGGTAAACAACATAAGTCTTAGCAAAAATGTATAAAGAAAACAGGATAATAAATAAATAATGCTGGACAATCCACACGACATCATCTAGCCCCAAGCTAAGCAGAGCTTGTGTTATGGATACTAGAAGACTGACATACTTAATACAATACATTACGATAGATATTTTTTATTATACATATAATATATCTAGAACACCCGGAATAAATATTAGATCGTACAAACATTTATCCCAAGGCGGGATTCGATCCCGCAACCTCCGCGTCGCAGGCGGCCCTTCGTCCGCCGCGGCACATCGGTCGTCAAAAAAAGATTGTAAAAAAAAAGTTGTACGCACGTCTATGTACAACATACGTCGATTGTCAAGAGTATTGAATAGCCAAATGGCCCGACGGCTGTGTGTGGTAATCATAGCAAACATCATCATCATATGTCCACTAGAGAAGAGGTATAAGCCTTATTTATTATTTAATTCTTTATTGCACAAAATTTTACAAAAATTATACAAAGGGCGAACTTAATGCTAAAGCATTTTCTACCAGCCAACCCAAGTGGTATTTGTAATAAGCCTTAACACTAAAGTGTTGCCAAGTGTCACAGCTCGGTTGGTAGCAGCTATGCCCATGCTGTGGGTCGTGGGTTCGATTCCTACTCAGAGCAAATGTTTGTTTGATGAACATAAATATTTGTTCTGGTCTGGGTGTTACTAAGTATTCTATGTATGAATTTACAAAAAATATGTAAGTATACAATAAGTATTCTATCAGCAATCTAGTTCCTATAGTACCTACAAGCTTCGCTTAGTTTGGGACTAGAGCGCGATGTGTGAAATATCCATGAATATTTATTTATATATTTAAAGTTTCCTGAGATGGGTCCCGTTTGAAAGAAAAATAGTTATTAGCTGATCGTTTTGTTGATTTGCGTTTATTACTAAACTATCAATATAAAAATTCTATAAGTAAGTCAGTAGTTCAAGGAAAGTTATAACTTTGCTTTTACAACTAAACCGCAGACTTGTTTATTACTCGGCTATCGAAAACGAAGGTGATGTTTTCAAACTTTATTTCACATTTTCCGTAAACATATTTACTTGTTTTGATCGAAATCTGGGAAAATATTGGATAATAGCCAAAATAAATTTAACTATGAGACGAGGTGAGCGACATTATTCTATTTTAGATAGTAATTACTCGTACGAATAATCAATGTTGTAGATTTGTAAATGCCAGTGTCTTAGGAGTCGGACGGTTAATTTTAGAATTTAAATGAGTCTAGCTTGTAGTTGCGGTTGATTTGCGGCTTGAGACACTAGACTTATACAGGGTGTAATGATGTAACAAGCTGGAGGTAATGCCTTGATCACACGTACCGAGTAAACCGGCGAGACAGTGACGTATTTAAGATACACTGCGCGCTAACGCTGCAACGTTCAACAGTAAAATTAATGTCGACGCACAGTGTATCTCAAATACGTCACTGTCTCGCCGGTTTACTCGGTACGTGTGATCAAGGCATAACTCTAGGCATTTACTAAGTCCATTTATTAGGGTTTTTTTTTATTTTTCCAATTTAATCTATCAGTTCGAGACTATGAGCAGATGTTTTGTCGTTAGTAGCGTGCAAAGCTTCTTTCTGCATTGAGGGTGCTTTACTTTATAATTGGTCATACAACAGCATGACATCCTTTCTCTTAAGCCGCCTCATGTAAATAGGCTTGCATTTTTTGGGATTGAATATCTATAGTAACGTCATTATAGTTTTGTTGTAAGATCACAGAGCTTAATATTAAACACATTCAAATTTGTTCTTTAAACCATATACATTACATACAACGTAAGGTAAGTTTTAGATATCTCAGAAAAAAAAAGAGATATTCAGATGTCCCTCATAATGTTTAAATATATGACTTTTGATTGACACAGTTTATTGGGACACCCTGTATAAGACTATAGAGATAACTCTATAGTCTTATACAGGGTGTCTCAATACATTATACGTAGCTGAATTTAATGTACCGTAATGATACGGTGATATTATAACTAATGTCTGTCTGTTAAAAGGTAATTACTTATTGTGATCAACAATAGACTATGCCAATGCGTAGTCTAAACTAAAGGTTGAAGTAATGGATAAGGTTCTTGTCTAATGAAGAAATGACGCCCCAATCCTGTAAAACTCTTAATAAACAAACTTCCAAAGTCTTAAAGAAATATTAAGTTTTTTCCCTCAAATATATTTTATATGATTTTTGTCGGTTTCCGACGTAGTGTGTGAGACTTTTATATAATGCTACAATTAACAAACTTCAAAACGAAATACGGACATTTCATTACATAAACTTACCAGCTAAGGATCTTTCGTCAGTTTGTAACTGAGCACGGCGTTCGTTCCTCTGCAGAATGGATGAGAAATACTTCAGTATCGGCTCTCTAGCGTCAGGACATAAGAGGATATTGTGGCAGATTGTATGAAGGGTGTTCCGACAAACTTCGACCTCTCGCTGTAACGCAAACGCGAGGCTTCGGTCGCCGGAGCCAGTCGCAAACAAACGCTCGGCGAGACGAGGATTCTCTTCCGCGAATAATGACACCTGGAAGAATAATCTTTGATAATCTCTAGTATAATAAGTTAAAGATAAAACTATTTGTTGCTTGGTCTTAACATTACATACAAGTTTCGGTGGAAGTGAACTAGATGACACAAATTTAATGGATAGTTCCTCGTTCCAAGTTGAGATGCAGAAGCTTTAATTCTGCAGGATATCGTTATATGTAATTAATGTTATCAATTAAGGCACTTTAGAGATTAAAACCTATTACTTTAGTCAATATCATCATGTAAGTTTCTTACCCGAGGGCCTAGAATATCGGGCAAGAAACTTACGGCTATAGCCTAGAATCTAGAGCCTCGATTCTAGGCTATAGCCGTAAGTTTCTTGAACATAGCCTAGAAGCGCGAACAAAGCCTAGATTCTAGGCTATGCCCTAGTCTATGCCTGATCTTATAGGCCCTAGAAGATCGAGCAAGAAACTTGGTTACAAAAAACAAATACGGCTTGGTTTCTTCCGTTGTTTAATTATGTTCTGTACAAAGAAATAAACTTGGCTCAGTATCAAAGGCTTACAATTTGTTTGTGAGTGCCACATTAAAGTTATTGATACTCACGAATCTCTACTATTTTAAATTCAACAAAGAACGCGCAATCCAATGAGCGCTATCAAACAGTTTTTAAATTTATACGTGTTTTTATTTTGCCGTAAATTGACCTTCGTGTGACTTTCATGTTTGGAAACCACGAAACAATTACATAATTATGGAACTTCGAATACGTTTCGCAACGATTCTTGATGAGTCACGAACGATACAGTTTCTTTGTCGATTCACCATTTCAGAACACAAAGAAAATCGAATTATGATTATGATCCTTTCAAGGGCTAGTGACTTTTATTAATCATTCTGTGAAAAAAGTGTTGGAACTACTGTACAAGCTACTGTTTGACGGAAAAAAAGGTACGATGGCACTGCTACTACAATTTGTAAAAGCTCAGTAAAGTTCTCAAACCGTGTCACAGCCTAGCTTTCAGCTGACTATGACAGCTATTCAAATGAAATCATTATTAAATTAATCTAATGAAGAGATATCTGCGGAATTATTCTTTACAATGCATCATCAAATGTCATCAAAATCGTCCCAATTTTTGACTGACAAGGAATACTTAAAACCTAAATAATGAGATCCTTCAGTTACAGAACTTACCGCAAAGAATGGTCCAAGAAAGCTGGTGCGAGCGATTTCTCTACCAGGCGCGGTGGTGACGGATTTGGGCGTCAAGCTCGGAAGACCGGCCAGTAGCTCGCATATAGGCCGCAGGGCATGGCGAGGGCCCGCTCTAAGTTCGCAGAGGGCTCGTAACGCGCGCAATGGAGCACCCTGACCTCTCCCTACTAAAGGAGACACGCATCTACGCATCTCTTCGCGGATACCCATAAGTAGGGGAACGAATACCTGTCAAAAAGTATAATTATTTATATTTAGTAAATACTCATCTAATAAGTCAATGAATCATTGTGAGTCAAAGTATTATATTTAAAGGAAAACTTTTAAGACGATTTAATTAAATATCAGCATTGCTATTCAGCGCGGCAATGCATCCAGTATCTTAGGTACGCTTCCGATTAGTACTGATTTGGATCAGTTGAACTATCTATAGATCGTTTGCAACGGTCTGTAGATAGCTCAACTGTTTCTTATGTATATTATATGACAATGTACATTTTGTAAATACTGTATAGTCGTAAGTTTGTTTGTAAAATTAAATATCTAGTTCTTACAAAATTGCTATTGGAAATGTTTTATTTATTAATAAAATTTAGCAAGAACTAGGTATTTATTAAAACGTTCAATAAGAAATAAAATATTTCCAATTGCAATTCAGTAAGAATGTTGCTGTTATCATAATAAAGGCAATTTACAAATTATACAAGAAACAAAAGATTTTTTCCCTAAACAAAAGTATCTGTAGAATATATGCAACACTGCTCACAGTCACAACACAGTCAGTATTAGTTCTGCCATCTGTGGGCTCAATCAATTCTCAACAAGATCAACAATTGTATGATAAGAATTAATGTCTGTAATGTGACTGACTAATATTATAGGTATAACTATGTTTATAAAAATAAGCAGTAATCCAATCCATAGAACAAGTATTGCTTTGATAATGGCAAACGCACAAGATGTGCGACCCTAAAAAAATATAAAAAAGGTTTGTTTTGTGTGGACCTTGAGAGATATGTGTGATTTTATAATTCACATTTCACACAACAAAAAAAGTTGTGTGAAATTTCAATAAATATTTATACTATTCCAACATTACCAGATTTAAAATTACAATATCAATAAATTCAGAAATACATACCTCTGTGAACGCTTCTTTGTCCTGGTAAGTGGCAAGCACCAGCTCCGATATGACTCCAATAGGCGCATTTCCAATCAGAATGTACGGCAACAATGGGGATTTTCTACACTTATCCAATTCAAATCTCCCAAGCAACACCAACACCAAATATCTCACTAACATACTCCTCAAATATTGGAGCAAGTCACTTAGGGGAGGCTCGGAACTTTTCTTAGCATTGTCTCTTTCATATAGATTAATATTATTGTAAAACTTCAATATATAACTAACAGCTAGGCCTTGAGTAGGCATAGATTCGGACATAGGCAATGACGGTGCAGGGCACTCAGTCTTTTCAGTATCTGTCTCGGGAGCAAGGGCTCCACTTGGGTTATCATCTCCGCAGTCTTCCATCAACTTCTTTGATGTTTCATAGACAGCCACTAGTTTTTGGTTTAAGGGGTCAGTTTCATCCACTAATGTGCCCATCACATCCATTAAAGCCTCTGAAGCAAGTTCTTCTATGCTTAATTTAGGGTTGTCAAGGAGTGAAGCTGCTACTGATGGCACAAAAATTCCACCTGAGGACAGAAATATTAATCAACAAAAGGAGTTTTGAGATGTAGGAAATAAAGTTATTAGACTTAATATGGTGATTTAATGGACATAACATGTGGCAACCACTTTTTAACAAAGTATTTCAACTTACCTGCACTGTCTTCGGACCAAGAAACTTGTAAGATTTTGGCAACAATATGTCGTAGCTGGTCTTCCGTGAGCTCTGTGCAGCTAACGGTGCGCGACCTGTGTATTTTCCGGGCAGGTGATGCAGTCGGATCATCTTCCACCTGTTAACAGCAGTAAAATTAGTTACATAACTATCACAATCAAGCCAAAATTCTTACATAACTTTGTAATAACTACCTCTGTATTTTCCACGTCCATTGGTTCTTGTTGCGTCTCGGACTGTGAACTCCGCTCTTCATCAACATCCATGGATAGAGAGCGCCGCGAGCAACTCGGCGATGCATTGCTCACTCGAGGCCTCACAGGTGATGGCTCTACAAACTGCGCCGGGGATATGGAGCGCGATGTGCTCTCTTCTCTGGTGGAGGCTCCGTCGGCGGCTCCCGTCGGCTGCGGCAAGCTGCCCACTCTCACCGACCCGCAGCTCACCAAAGTGTCCTCACTCATGGAATCGAAGCTATTATATTGTCTCGTTTGTGAAAGATCTGTCATTTTAGTATCGGGCATTTCGTCTAGTAGATTGCTTTCGGTCTTTTCTGTTACAATTAAACTGTCGGCGGGTGGGATCTTTGTCTGGTCTTTAGCTTGGCTGTCGCCGTCTGGGTAGTTGGGTTCGTTGTTGGAGTTCGTGTCGGGGGTGGTGGGCTCGGCCGAGGCGCGCGGCGCGGCGACAGGCGCCGGGGACAGGCGGCCGAGCGGCGCCTCGAGCGCGGGCATGGACGCGCCCGGGGTCACGGCCGGGCTCGCGGGCCCAGGGCTCGCGCCCGCGCCCCCGAGCCCTGTCAGCCGCGCTAAGCGACGTCTACGTATCTGAAAAACAATGACGGAGAGCTCCAGCACACGTGCGAAGACACGATATGCGCGCTAGCGTAAACCATTGACGCTTTGTTTTGTTACGAAATTAGATTGGCCATACGCAATACTCGGAGTTCGTTTACAAAACAAAACTCTACCTTACCTCCTCTTGACTCAATTCACTCATGATTTTGAAGTTTGATCACACTTTTGTACGCTAGGTTCTGAATCTGCTCTTCGAATATTATTTTATTTTTGCAAGAAAGGAGAACAAGCCACACAAACGGCAAGTCAGTCACCTCGCTCAGCTGTTTGACGTTTATCGCTCATGACGAGAAAATATTGAAAATACACGCGTCATCGTTCGCAACAAAAATAATCCAGACAACCAATCACAGATCTGTGAATGAACAAATGATTGAACTACATGCATGCATAATTTTTTTTATTGCTATTGCCAGGATTTTCTAAAATAATTCTTCACTTTCATTAACTTCGTAATAATGTAAAATAATGTGTTATATGAAGTATTATATGAAAAATAATATGAAGTTTAGTTATACAAATTATCCTTCATATTGTAAAGTTAGTTATAAAAGTAAAAACGGTATTTCGGAAGTTGTTCCGGTTATTAGAATAGAGAAAAGAACGATGTACACAATAAACACATTATAATCTTAGCCAATCTATGAGGATATTATGTTCCTTGAATATAGGTCATTCGCGGGTCATTCTCATTCAATCATAAAACTCACTCAATGGCCGCATGTTTTTGATATTTTTGTTTACGTTTTGAACTCAACATAGAAATTCCTTTCCTTTACGATTTTTGTTTTACTTAAGATATTGGCAAGTGATAGTAGTGAAAAATGTGAGGTATTTGTTGCGACTGTTGTTCTGCTTCGTGGAAAACTGGATGTACTATTTTGGCTAGCAGTTTATCAATGTTTTATTAAAATGAGTTATCACGTAAGTGAGATGATATGGGGGCTGAAATCCCGGCAGCCGGAGTCGCAGCATAAAGCTATACGCGAGTTGCTGCACTTTGTTAAAACAGAACTTCGAGAAATGTCCCCTGAAATTCTAGTTCAGATTTTGGATGACTTCAACCAACACATTCATGCCTTGACTTGCAGCTACGATAACAATGAGAAGAAAGCAGGCGTGCTGGCTATAGGTAAGACTGTATATAGTATAATAATATACTTAATAGATTTTTGATAGTGTATGGGTGTTGGTACCTCTCATCTTTTGTATACATATAAACATGCCTATCATCTTTCAGGATGTTTGATTGGAGGCGACACAGAAACCAATAAAACAAGAGCTCTTCGTTATGCACATTACTTGAGCAATGTCTTTCCATCTTCCGATGTGAGCCTGTTGGAGCAGACTGCTAAGACTATGGGCCGGGTTACCACAACATTGGGCATTAAAAGAGGGGAGTTTGTTGAGAGTGAAATAAAAAGAGCATTTGAATGGTTGGTGGAGGAAAGAAATGAATCAAAAAGATTGTCAGCTGTTTTAATACTGAAAGAGCTAGCAATAGCCACTCCGTCCTACTTCTATCAGCAAATAAATGGATTTTTCAATCACATAATAATCGGATTGAGAGATCCAAAGGAGCACATTAGAGAGGCATCAGCCAAAGCACTGAGAGCAGCACTCGTGCTTACAGCTCAACGAGAAATCCCAGAACAGAGCAATAAATCCCATTGGTACATCCAAAGCTATGAGGAAGCCATGAAATCATTTGCTGATGTGGCGGGAAGAGAAAGGTGTCTAACTAGAGATGACCATGTCCATAGTGCACTTCTCATTCTAAATGAACTACTAAGATGCTCAAATTCTGCATGGGAGAAAAAATATACTATTCTTATGCAAAAATTAGATGCTGAACCAGATATATCCGAAGATATCACCACACTGCAAGTAAAGGTGCAAGGTACATGTCAGTCTCAACACTTCTCTGATGACAGACCCCAGCAACCTGTTATTCATGAATCAGCTATTTGCAAGAAACTGATCACAGAGAAATATGAAAAGATTTGTGTTGGTAAGTTTTAATATTTTATTTTAGTAGGTACATTTAACTTTTTAGTATTTATTTATAATGGATTTTCTGGTAGATTCTTCAATTGCTGTTACATCTTGCAGATGTTATGGCTCAGCAAATATCAAGGCCTCATAATGTCCATCAAATGCTACTCCTCATGATTCCACGCCTAGCTGCCTTCAACAAAGAAGCATTTGCAAAAAAACACCTTAAATCTACCATCAACCATTTGATCACCTTCTTGAGAGGGAGGGAAAAAGAAAAAGCTATGGCATTCACTACTTTAGGGTTACTCTGTGTTGCTGTAGAATCTGATGTCCAGACATATTTACCTAGAATCATAGAGGAAATCAACAAGTTGACATTTATCAAAGATACGCCTAAAAAACGAAATGGACTTGATACTCCTTTGTTCAATTGTGTTACTCTGCTTGGGTTTGCCATGAAAGAAAATGTTGCTAATGAAGTAAGAGATCTATTAGATCCTATGTGCGCTAACGGCCTGAGTCCACGCCTCACGACGTGTTTCAAAGAGCTTAGTCAAAACTTGCCATCATTGAAAAAAGAAATTACTGACAGGCTGCTTAATATGCTGTCCCTTATCCTACGAAAAAAACCCTACGCGCCAAGCAACGGCGATAACCAAATCGTCCACATGTTTACGACTGCAATGCAAGTTGAAGCGCATGATGCGACTAAGCTAGTGCTAGCGTTACGTACGCTCGGCTCGTTCGACTTCGAATGGAATAACACCCTCATGTCCTTCATCAGAAGATGCACAGATCATTATCTCCAAAGCGAGCAACACGACATTCGAATGGAAGCTGTGAAGACTGCTGCTAAGTTACTGGTCAAAGCTGTCGAAAGATGCGCTCAAACGAATTCGCGAACACTTAGTTTACTTGTTGACGAATCGCTTGGGAAGCTTCTGTCGGTAGGACGGTCCGATTTCGACCATGAGGTTCGATACAGAGTGCTGGATATTTTTATGAACCCTGTCTTCGACAAGTATCTTGCAGTTGAAGAGCATCTGAATTGCCTTTTCGTGTTGATAAATGATTCAAACAGTGACGTTGGCGAACTCGCTTTATGTGTTGTCGGACGACTGAGTAATTTGAATCCGAGCTACACTACACCCACGCTGAGACAGCTCTTTGTACAAGTATTGATGGAGCTGCAGCATTCGGAATCGACGCGCAATAAGGAGCAAGCGTTACGCATGGTGAATAACATAATTTCTCACGCTCCGAGGATCACTCGTCAGTTCGTCGACACCATACTAAAGGTCCTGATTCCTAAATTAAAAGAAAAGGATAGCAATTCTACCATGGTGTCCACAATACTGAAGGCAATAGGCGATTTAGCAGAGGTCAACGGCGGAGGGTACGCACTCAATGAATGGCTGACGGAACTGATGACGATCCAACTCGAAATTCTTGCCGATCAGAATCAATTAGAAAAGAGAAGTATCGCTTTGTGGTCATTTGGGCAAGTTGTCAGCGCGACGGGCCATGTCGTCGCTCCCTACACGGAGTATCCAAACTTGATGGACATGCTTTTGAATTTCTTGAAAACGGAACATCAAACCAGAGAACGCCGTGAGACGTTACGGGTTCTCGGAATGTTGGGAGCGTTAGATCCATACAAGCATAAAGTCAATCAAGGTCTCATTGACTTCCAAACTGTCTCTACCTTGATTCCAACCACAGAAACGTCAACAAATGAAAACGTTGATGCCACCGTTAATGAGATGCTGGTGAATATGTCCCCAGTGATCTTGGACGAGTTCTATCCAGCTATTGTGGTCACTACGCTCATGAGAATACTTCGCGACCCGTCTTTAGCTCAATACCATAAAAGTGTTGTGCATTCCGTGACACTTATATTCCAGACGTTAGGAATAAAATGTGTCCCTTACATTTCCCGTGTAACTCCGAGCCTTTTATACGTGATTCGGACAACAGATAACACTCACTTCAGAGACTTCCTTCTGACTCAGCTGGCATTGCTGATTTCGGTTGTTAAGATCAATATCCGTAAATACTTGGAGGAGATTTTCGACATCATAAAGGAGTACTGGACTCCAGATAGCCAACTACAACCTACCCTGATAATGTTGGTTGAACACATAACTGTAGCGATCGGGACCGAATTCAAGATTTACCTTCGAAAGATACTTCCTAATATATTGAGGGTTCTCAAAAATGATACCAGTAAAGACAGAATTCTTACAGAGAAGCTTTTATTAACGATACAGAAGTTTGAGAACAATTTGGACGATGTACTTCTTTCGATCGTTCCGGCGTTAACCAGACTGTTCGATGGAAGGAACATTCCTATGCATATCTCTAAACTGGCGATGGAGACCGTTGAACACTTGTCTATGTATCTGTACTTCCGGCCTTATTCTGCTGTGCTTATCCAAGCACTGGCCAAGGTGTTAGATACGAATCCTCAGTTGAGACAGACGGCTATGAACACGTTATGTGCGCTGATAGTACAGTTGGGTAGAGAATACATAGATTACATACCTTCCGTGGACAGGATACTGATCAAGCATAAGATCCAGTGTTCGAACTACATCGTGCTTGTTACAAGACTGCAAGTGATTTCAACGCTTGCGTCCGATGATGATTATTTAGAGGAGACAAAATCACGGCTACGGAACCAGAAGAATGACGTAAGTATTGTGAATTAATAAAACAAGTCGTAAATACAACCCTGTTACCAATAAACTTGACGTAAACAATATAATAAATAAAAAATATTACTCCGTTGGTTTTTAAATAAATCAAGGTCAAAATATGGTATCACTATTCCAAGTTGACGCCAGATTCATTGGTAGAGTTCAAAATCGTATGTTCTTGTTAATATATACCTTTTTTCCCTATATTTGCGGGCACAATTTGACTAAAATATGTATTTCTTACTAACTCGTATAGAATTTAATTTTTTAGATGGTATCCGACATGCAAACGATAACAAAGTTAACTCTAAACGTGCATAGTCTGCGCAAGAGTTGGTCTGTAGTGAACGTCGTGTCAAAAGAGGATTGGTTGGAATGGCTCCGGCAACTAAGCGTTTGCTTCCTTACCGAGTCTAACAGTCCAGCTATCAGGCGAGTTATGGTCTACACATTTTTACTATATCTTTATTCATTTTTTAAAGTATATAATGATTTTAGTTTTTAAGTGCTCTTGTGTTCCGGTTATCTTAAGATATTTAGATTTAGCTCAAATCAAAACCAATTTATTAGCAGCAACTGCTAAGGTTCTTGCTATCAAACTGAATTCGTTTCGAAACTTTCATGATACATGTTTCGTATCACAAAACCACAATTGAAGACTTACACCACACCACAGTTGAAGAATGAATATTAAGGTGACGGGTATAGCCAAATGCGTGTTTTTGGGGAAACCGAAAACTGTTTTCAGAAAAAGTGATAGCATGTGGAGTTGTGAAACTTATTATTTCCTATAACACATATATTGAACTAGTGTATTGTTACTCAAAATTTGTGCTCTTGGATATAGTTTACTTTTAAATGTAAGTTTAGTACCAACACCTTTTGCAAAAGTGTGGTTTAAGATCCCATTTTTTATGGGTTTGGCAGATTTGTTTGGTACCAAACTCAGCACAGCTATTCTTATGGTTCGTATCTTGTGACTCTAAAGAAAACATTTCTACATTAAGGTGTTTAAAGAAGAAGAAGAGTAGCGCCTTAGGAATTATAAGTGTTTGATTGCTGTGTGCTCGCAAATATACATAAGGCACTGCTTTAGAGTTTGACTATCCGAACTGTGCGCGGCTCATTATGTGTTTTGCGCCGTTGTCAGCATTTTTGTTGAAATTGAAATTGTGACGTTGCCACGCTGACTGTCTAGAGTTTAACCACCACGGCAAAAACTATGCCGTGTTACAAGTTTAACGTGTGTATAGATATAATAAATAAATAATAAACTTGGAAGTTATTGACATTTTTATTTATTATGAAAAATTTCACCCTACCCGTCGCCTTAAGATAAATGGAATTCAAATAACTTTTTACATTACAGAGCGTGTTCAACCCTAGCTCAAAACTACCCTCAATTAGCCAGCGATCTATTCAACGCGGCTTTTATGTCCTGCTGGACTGAATTAGACGACGGTCCGCAAAAGGAGCTTGTAGTGTCGTTGGAACAAGCCCTGACTGTGCCGGATTGTCCTGAGGTCTCACTGGCTGTGCTGAACCTGGCAGAGTTTATGGAACACTGTGAGAGAGGACCCCTGCCGATATCTATCAAGTTACTTGGAGATATAGCGATCAATTGTAGGGCGTATGCTAAAGCTCTTTATTATAAGGTAACAGCGATTCATTTATATCATCTTATATCTTAGGTTACAATTTTTAGTTTTATCCTTACTTGACTTTAAAATCAGGGTGTATAGTATGGTCAGTAAATGTAGTATTATATGATAGCTTTTCATTACTTGCTAGACGACGTACGTTTGAAATAAACTAACGATGAAGTTTTTTTATAGGAGCAAGAATACGAAACAAATCCATCAACAAAAGTGATAGAAGCGCTCATACACATAAACAATAAACTGCAACGAAAAGAGGCGACTAACGGTCTATTGGAAAAGGCAGTGTTACACAAAAAGAACGGTGAAGGCGCTACTATCTGTGTCCGTTGGTATGAAAAACTGCATAATTGGGAACAAGCGTTAGACCTCTATAATAAGAAACTAGAAGTAGAACCGCAGGACAAAGAATCCAATCTAGGTATGATGAGGTGTTTAGAGGCTATGGGCGAATGGCGGAAACTTTACACTATATCCACAGATCAGTGGGATACTCTGAACGATGAAATGAGACTCAAAACGGCGAAGATAGCTGCTGCATCATCTTGGGGTCTGCAAGAGTGGGAGCCTATGAGAAAATATGTAGATTTGATATCGGAGGACAGTTACGATGGCTCGTTCTACAGAGCTATTTTGGCGATACACGAAGGTCAATGGCCGGAGTCCAGACATTATATAGATACTGCGAGAAGTATGCTAGATGGAGAACTAACGTCGGTTGTCGGCGAAAGTTATCAACGCGCGTACGGAGCTTTAGTCAACGCCCAAATGCTGACGGAGCTAGAAGAAGTCGTATCCTACAAGTTAGTTGAGGAACGGCGAAACACTATTAGAAAAACTTGGTGGTCCCGACTTCAAGGTGGTCAGAGATTAGTGGAAGATTGGAGAAAGATGCTGCAAATTCGTAACCTGGTCCTAACACCGAGAGAAGACTTCCAGACCTGGCTGAAATTTGCTTCGCTCTGCAGAAAAACAGGTGCAATCAACCAAGCTCAGAAGATCGTGCAAGGCATAATCGGTAGTGATCCCAGCAATAACCCTGACATATTCCTACGGATGCACGAGCCTCGAATTGTTTTGGCTTACAGCAAGAACCTTTGGGATGCTGGCAACAAAAGATACGCCTACGATGTCCTGCAACGATTTGTGGATAACTTCGAAGCGGATAACGAAGAGCATTGCAGATTACAAGCGCGCTGTCACTTGAAGCTAGGATCTTGGTGCGAGACTCTACAAGAGATAAACGAGCTATCGATACCAGAAATATTAAGGAACTACTCGTCCGCGACTCTTTTGGCGCCCGATTGGTACAAAGCGTGTCACGCGTGGGCGTGCATGAATTTTGAAACTGTTCTGTTCTACAAGCAGCAGGACAATCTATCCGAGAGCTCCATAGCCGGTGGTTCCGGAGATAAGAAAGTATCGCGAGCTGATTTCATCAATACTCATACCATACCAGCGATCGAGGGCTTCTTCAAATCTATCAGTTTATCAAACGGTAGTGCGTTGCAAGATACGCTGAGACTCCTAACTCTGTGGTTCGACCACGGCCACCATCCAGTTATTTACGATGCTCTATTCGAAGGGATTCGGCAGATCGATGTTAAGATTTGGCTGCAAGTTATACCCCAACTCATTGCCCGAATCGATTCTCCCCGAAGCTTAGTGGCTAAGTTAGTCCACATTTTACTAATCGATATTGGAAAGTTACACCCTCAAGCTTTGGTTTATCCTTTGACTGTGGCTACGAAGTCGTCGTTTTTGACGCGAAAGAACGCCGCGCATTACGTTTTGAAAACGATGTGCGCGCATTCACAGAATCTAGTCAATGAGGCCGCGGTCATTTCTGAAGAGCTGATTAAGGTCGCTATTCTGTGGCACGACCAAGTGGTTATCGCTTTGGATGAAGCTTCTAGGTAAGCCTAATTTATTGATTTAAATGTTCTTTCTGTTGTAAAGGTTAGGTTGAACTAGCTAAGAATTTCGAAAAGTAGCCCCGGAAAGTTTCCTTGAAATATTCTCCTGTCGTTCTTCTATCTAATGTAATAATTATTTATCTTTAGTTAAATGTTTCTACACATTACCATATTTCTACACAAAACATACAAATAATTTCTATCAATTTCAGATTATATTTCAGTGAAAAAGACTACAGAGGAATGTTTAAAACGCTCGACAAAATGCACTTGATGCTAGAAAGGGTTCCTGAAACGTTGAAAGAAGTGTCCTTCTTACAAATGTACGGACGCGACTTACAAGAAGCACAGCGTTGGTGTGACTTATATAAGGTACTAGTAGTACGCCCCGGCTTCGCACGGGTAGCCTATATAAAAAATATCACTATATATATTATAGCCTATGTTCAGCGCAGATAATGTAGCTTCACAACAGTGAAAGAATTTTTGTAATAGGTCCAGTAGTTTCGGAGCCTATTCCATGCAAAGAAACAAACAATCAAATCTTTCCTCTTTATAATATTTGTTTAGATAAGTAACTACATATATTTTGTTACATACGCCTCTTTCTGTCTAATCGCTTATGACCGCCATTATGCCGCCATTTAAAATAATGTGACGAAATAATTCTGAGCATTTTAGCCCCAACTAATCAATTTTAGGTTTTGAGTTGTCTCGTATAGAGTTTACATACAAGTCATATATACTTTATCCAGTGAAATCACAAGGATTATTAAAAAATGGTTGTCTGTAAAGTCGGTTAACTGACGATAGTTGAACGTGACAACGTCACTTCATGGAACGCCTCAGAACGCCTCATGAGTCATGTTTTTTCGTGCGTGCAGCCGGCTCTATCGAATTATAAGACGTTGTCACGTCAAAATCATCTTTAAACGTGATTCTTGATGATATTTCAACCAGAGCCTGAAAAGGCAAGAAACTTACGGCCTACTTTCCTACCACTTCTTTGTATGGTCATTCTAGTTCTGAAAAACAGATAAAGTGGAGGCTAGATGTCCTAACAATGAATCTACATCTGACCTCAAAATAATATTGACGACCGATGTGGCGCGGCGGGAGAAGGTCCGCCTGCGACACCGAGGTTGCTGGTTCGATTCCCGCCTTGGGATAAATGTTTGCATGATCTGCAAATATTCATTCCGGGTGTTCTGGGTATTTTATGTATTGTATTAAGTATGCAAGTCTTCTAGTACCCATAACACAAGCTCTGCTTGGCTAGATTATGTTGTGTGGATTGTCCAGCATTTTCATTTATAATATTTATTTTAGGATTCGAACGAAGATAGATATTTGAACGAAGCGTGGGATCTCTACTGCCGCGTTGTACGTCGTATAACGTCACAATTCCGCTCGCTGACGTCATTAGAACTACAATACGTCAGCAAACGTCTTCACACCTGTCGAGACTTGGAGCTGGCTGTCCCAGGGTCTTATGTGCCGAACGAGCCGCTGATACGGATATCACACATACATAGTCACTTGCAGGTAAAGTTTAACGAGCTGCAGTACGTTAAAAAATGTTTGGCATCTGATGACACATATAAAAGTATTTTAGCAACTTTTTCTGCTGTCATACAACCAACTTGCGTCTCCAAGTGACTGTTATATATAGTTAGGGAACGTACACATACTACGTGACTTATTTTTTTTTAATTTTTAACCCTTGTAGTATATGCCATTATGTCCCCTTCCCTTTCTAATTATTTATTTATTGTGTAACACAATCCACAGCTCTTAGATGAAAATGAAATAAACTAATTTACAACACAGACAGCCAAAAACGGATTTACATTATTAGCACATAGTAATCTTAAATACTTTTTTTTTTTAATTTTTCGCAAACAGATATTAAAGTTTGTGTTAGTTTCGTAATATTGCATTTTTATCACATCGCACAGAGCTTTTAAAAGAAACTAACTAACACTACACTTATTTTAAGGTGATAAAA
This sequence comes from Ecliptopera silaceata, assembly GCA_932527185.1. NCBI lineage: Eukaryota > Metazoa > Arthropoda > Insecta > Lepidoptera > Geometridae > Ecliptopera > Ecliptopera silaceata. Next base: position 2,696,405 of record OW052207.1, on the reverse strand, counting down.
TCAAAGCAGCGTCCTCGTCGACTCACCATCCAGGGTTCAGACGGCAAACAGTACATGTTCCTGCTTAAAGGCCACGAAGATTTGCGGCAAGACGAGCGAGTGATGCAGCTGTTTGGACTGGTCAATACTTTACTGCAGGTATACAACATGGCTAATATACACTTTCCCAATCTTATAAAAAGTTAGCCCTATATCATCATTACATCATCGTCATTCCCCTGCCCTTATCCCACGTCACGTGGGGTCGGCACAACATGTTTTTTTCTTCCACTCACTCCTATCATTCGTCAACTCAGAGTCTACTCCTTTCACATTCATAGCCTTCCTCTACTTGCATATCCAGATATATATCATCATTACGTATGGTAATCAATACGTCAAGTCTGCGGTAACTTTTTATAAGATAGACCCTTATCCTTCTAATCCTAGATACTAATATTATAAACGCGAAAGTTTGTATGAATGGATGTGTGGATGTATGTTTGTTACTCTTTCACGCATAAACTCCTAAACGGATTTTATTTCAACTTTCCAAAACTATAGCTTTTATCAGAATAACACTTATGCAATATAATCTAAAAAGATATTGTGTCAATTGTCCTTAATATAAGTAAGTAGTACATTCTTACTGCGTAGGTAGTAAGAATGCGCAAAAGACCTATTATGGCACACCTTCAGACACCTGAAGTCGGTATATTTAATTCAAAATTCAAATTATTTTTAAGATTATGTGTAATGTATTTTTCCTAACTTTATATGACTTACTGCACGCGTTGGTTAACACTGTAACGGCCGGTTTCTCGAACGATGATCAACGAAAAAAATCTAATAATTACTATGTGTCAAACTCGGATCAATCGTGATTTGGGTTTCCAGAAACCGGCCGTAAGTGCAGTAAGAAACTGAAATAAATAAATAAATAAATAAATGGCAATTTAATTGTTTCGAAAAATGTATATGTACTACATAAACTGATTGTTATACAGGCTGATCCAAACACATACCGCCACGATCTTGCAATTCAACGCTACGCGGTCATTCCTCTCTCTCCTAACTCGGGCCTGATCGGCTGGGTGCCACATTGCGACACCCTGTATAATCTCATCAGCGACTACAGAGAGAAGAAATCCAGCAAAATGTCTTTGAACAACATGCAGCAGATCATGCTAGGAAATGCTTCGGATTATCAGAAGTTGATGTTGAAACATAAGGTGAGATTTTACAAATAAACTTATGATATTACAGTTTAAGCAGGTATTTGTAAATAAGAATTTGTTGAGCTAGCAGTAGACCGTGGGAAATCATCTATAGATACCTAAAAACGATTCTATCTAAGTTACTTCTTAAATTTTTTGAGAGAAATAAATGATCCCAATGGGTACCAATTACTAATTTTCTTCCTATTAATACTAGATTTTAGCTAAAAGTCTTCAAACCATAATAATGTAATAGTTATAATGAATAGTATTTTTGCATATATTTGAAAAAAAAATCAAAATTCATGTGGCTTGATTCCCTTCTGCTTATCACAGTGCAATTACCATTTTAATTTAAAATTAGTGCATCTGTTAGTATTTATCACTTTTGCAGTTATTAGTTTAGACTGAGTAAGGTTCGAAAAAATCGCGCTAAATAAGGCCGCCTTTTAAGAAAATTTGTAACAGAGGGCTTAGTCTGAGGTTGCATTTTAAAACTTCGTACTCTCGAGCCGAGAGTCTCTCGGATATCCATACAAAAATATGAGGATATCCGAGAGACATTTTAAAATGCAAGCTCGGGCTAAGCCACCGGGTTTTTAAATTAAGTTTTGTTTTTAAATTTCCAGGTGGAAGTATTCGAGCTAACACTGTCCCAGACGCCCGGCGATGATCTATCCCGTCTCCTCTGGCTGAAGAGTCCTTCAGCTGAAGTGTGGTTCGAACGTCGCACCAACTACACGCGCTCGCTCGCCGTCATGAGCATGGTCGGCTATATCCTGGGGCTCGGAGACAGGCATCCTTCTAACATCATGTTGCATCGAGTGACGGGAAAGGTCCTGCATATAGATTTTGGAGACTGCTTCGAAGTGACGCAGAATAGGGAGAAGTTTCCTGAGAAGATACCATTTAGGCTGACGAGGATATTGATTAATGCTATGGAGGTAACTAGCTTTAGTTAGTTATTTAGCTGGGGTTATATTAGATAAAGTATAAATATGGAACATGATTGTATTGTAAGGTATGGGAAAATAGAACCTTGATGATTTTGATTATTTTCTAAATTCTATGTCCATTCGCTTTTATTCAGAAATGTGTTATAATTAAAGTAAAATGATGTTTTAAATATTTTTATCAGTACACATTTTGATTAAAACGAATGTACATTTAATTTAGAAAAAAAAAATTAAGTAATCAAGGTTTAATTTTTCTGTTGGTAATTAGAAAGTCATTGATCTAACAGTGAAACAAAACATGCTAATAAAACAAACTTATAATACTCCTATGTAGTTTAAACAGAATTGCATTTTATTTCAAACAACCTAAAACCCATTTTTGCTTACACAGGTCACAGGCATTGAAGGAACCTATCGCTTCACCTGCGAATCAGTGATGCATGTACTCCACAAACACAGAGATAGCGTCATGGCGGTACTAGAAGCGTTCGTCTACGATCCACTACTCAACTGGCGACTAGTCGACAACGACCACAGATCAATGACAGAGTCATCATTCTCATCCGACATAGATTCATCGTACACCATGCCGAGTCGAAGCAGAAATCTACATTACGAATCCGTCGAAATACCACCAGAGGCGAATCTAAATAAACGAGCATTGTCTATATTGAATCGTATAAGAGATAAGTTAACTGGAAGGGACTTCCCTCACGTTGAGTCAGTGGTTAGCGTTCCAAAGCAAGTAGATCTATTGATCAAAGCGGCGACTAATAATGAGAATCTTTGTCAGTGTTATATAGGGTGGTGTCCGTTTTGGTAATTATTTACATGATATAAATATTCCAAAAGTTTTTGGAACGAATTTCCTTATCGCGCGTTGCGAAAGGGGGCTAGACGGTAAAAATTAAGACCAAAAGTTGTAACGACACTTTTTGCTTTAGTTGAATGCCGTGCTAACTTGTTTAAGGAAAATAAGAACTAAAAAAATCATCCTGACCATTTTCATAATTTCCTTTCTTATTAGATATGTATTGAGTTTTAATGAAAATAACTTTATCCTTATAGTTGTGATAGGGCTTAAAATTTCGTTGTAAATATACAAATTATTTATTCTTCACCTTAATTTGCTACTTCTTAAACGAACTTCTTATTTTTTGTCTACAACCTTTTGGAGGCGAAAATTGTTTAACAATATATTTTTTACTGTAGATTTAAGAAAATAATAAAAGCTGACTGACTGCCGATTAAGTATTGTATATAAATCAGACAGATACTTGCATTAGGTATTTTTAAGTATTCACCATTATTTTAACTATTATTTGTGTGGTAATTTATTCACTTTAGTTCTATCCTAATTAAATTATATTTACTGACTTAGATTTCGATTTACTGTAGGTACAACATATTGTTAATTCTGTCATAACTTAAATATAAATACTTTGAAATTTTGATAATTTCAGTAAAGCACTAAATGATCAAAAATTTTAAGTAACTTTATATTTATCATTGTAAATATAATATGACACAATACACCGAATTATACACAGCATTTGAGGACATTTGATTACTATTATTTCTGAATGCAAATAAAATAAGATATCACTGCCAATGCCTGTGTTCCCAAAGAAACAGTTAACGTATGCTCGTTCAAATTCTATTGTATATTTCCTAGATCATTAAGAGCGTTTAAAGGGAATAGATAAAAGTTATTTTGGACTTCAAATACTCTAACTTCCTCTCGTAGTTAGTATTCTACAGATTGAAAAATGAATGGATATTTAGCCTTGGAAAATAATAGTCTGTCATAACTATTTACTAACGTCACCAACAACATAAAATGATTGGGGTATTAAACTCTAAAGCGTGACCCTTCCATTTAACCTGATTTTAAGTATTGCGCCATTGTCGGTCCCATTGTATTTGTTTAGTATCTTTGTTTTACCAAAAATCTAATCTTTACTAACTTTATTTTCTTTGACCTATCTCGTCCCACTGCTGGGCAAAGGTCTCCCCCAACTCTTTCCACGCTCTCCGCTTTCGTCCACCAATCCCCTTCGAAAGCATCGAGGTTGTCCCGCTATCGCCTTTTTGGTCGGCCCCGGCGCCGCCTTCCGTCTTCAGACAGCCACGGTGTCACGATTTTGGCCCATTTTTCTGAGTCCATCCGGCTAACATGACCTGCCCAGTCACATTAAAGCCTCGCTGTTTTGATGCCGACGTCTCTAATGTCGGTAAGTGAACGCAACAAAGTGTTTACTTAGACAAGTTAAAAATCGCGTTTAGGTGTTGTTTGTTTTATTCAATGAAAATCCATATGGATATTGTATTTACTTTAATTATTTTTGTTAACAATATTTTTTTCATCTATATTACTCGCAACCGACAATGTATTCTTAATTATTGTTCTATAGAATAATGATGCGCTTCATTTATTTAGCGTATTTTTCTTACGCACTGCCATTTACTCGTAGGTAAGTATATATATACTTATGTGTAATTTCTTTGTTTATTTTTCTTTAATTGGGTAAGTCCCGGTTTGTTATTTTGTGAAAGTCAACATCCTATTGTTAATAACGTGTTATTCAACTACTTTTAGTTTATTCATTTTCTGTTAATACCTACTGTAGATAATATTATTACAAATATCTCTTAGATAATAAGCATTTTGTAATCCAAGTGAGAATGTTAAAATACGCAATAAAATTGTTGAACAATTTATGACTTGTTATATCTTACAGTATTACATGTAGTATTGTAATTATCTCGATAATTTAAATTGCATCACTTTATCGCCTTTTAAGGCCCAAGCGCTCAGTCAGGACGGTAGCCCAACAACAAAAGATGTCGCTAGTTTAAAAAACTGCGGTTTTTCTTCTGATTTGTTAATGGTTTTTTGCGTTTAGTTATCAAAATTCACCTTTGCGAAAATTTATTAATAGATACCAATTAATCAATACAAAATACTATAATTTTAGTAGGAAAAACGTGCAGAGGCTGGCGAGGAATTTCAAGCTTGCTATCTACTTTGACACGCAAAAATGTTTCCGATATTTGAAACGCGCTAGCGTTTCATAATTTCGACGTTAGGTAATAAGAACGAATAGCGCAGTTCAAGGTACTGTGGACTGACAATCAGAGTATTCGAGTTCAAATCTCCAGAAATATAACTTTTTGTTGCTTCCTTTTTTTGATATTTATCTGTGTCTTTCTGCAGAGCAGAGGCTCTGCAGAATTTTTACAGACTACTATAAAACCTACTTTATTGGAATTTTTTTTGAACTTAAATGCAATAAAATGCAGTAGATACCTATTACATAGATTACCTTCTAATAAAACTGCTAATATCTTCAGGAATATGTTTATATGTATTTAATATTTCAATAGTAAGACTCTCTACAGCTCTATAAATTAAACAAATAAAACACATGAATATGTTTTGCCCAAAAACGGGCTACGGGCTATTTATGTCGTTTTCTGTGGCGTCGCTAAGATTCTTCAATTGCAGTTGTTGGTGCATCGTCTTGCCTGCGTACAAAGGATATAGATTGTTTGTGGGGCAGTTACATCATAATGCTTGATCGGAGTGATCGCAAAGCGTGAATGTTTCTTCGGATCCTTTCTGTTACCACAATGAGTTTCTAATTGGCACAATTGATTACTATACTTACAAGATAAAATTTCATCAAAAACAACTATGTACGACTAAATTGACAGACAGCTAGCAATGACAATTATGTCAGCGAGGTTGCCTTACTACAGGTTTTATTTACTTTGACAACAAAAAAAAAGGTTTTATTTACCTATATTTCAATGCATTATTTGGAAGTTTGTAATTTTTCTTACATATAAACGTTTTTTTTTAATGAAATAATTTTTCTTTATATTTATAATTACAGAACATTAAAAAACGAACAGTTTGATAATAATGTTTGCAAGGAAATACATTTATGGCCACACTTTTATAACCAAACTTTATGAACAGTGACATTTATCAGTTATTTATCAGTTATTTATTATTAGCAGTAGTGAGACTGACTACTAGTGACCCGTGACACGGCACGCGTTGTATATTTCGGCTCGGCAACGTTTTTGGCGTTCACTTTATTTTACATTGAAACGTTTTTTTCATATTGCAATTTGTACATAAAATAGTCTATGTTACTCGGTTAAGATATTACATCCTTATGTAGAAATAGTTTTAAAATAGGACGTGTACTTTTGAATTAAATAGTGACCAACAAACAGACAAATCTTATCCTTTCTAGAATTTTAGTTTAGATAATAGATTGGCAACGTAGCATTTTCAAGAAGAAAAGGGATAGATTTAGTTTTGTTGTCTTGTTTCTTTTCCTACGACTGGAGAGCTGACAACAAACCTTAGAATTTTGTATTTGATAGATAATTGTAAGTATTCGAGCGAATGACGTAGTCGTATACTTACTAGATACCTAAACATTGACGACCGATGTGGCGCGGTGGCATTGACGACGTGGAGGTTGCCGGTTCGATTCCCGCCTTGGGATAAATGTTTGTACTATCTGCAAATATTTATTCCGGGTGTTCTGGGTGTTTATATATATAATAAAAAATATCTATCTATGTAATGTATTGTCGAGAAATTACAACACAGGTGGTTCATATATTACGTGTACAGTACATATTTAATTACCGCTAGGTTTGTTTCATACTAAGTACATACACATTGATTTTATTATGATGTAGAATTATGCGAACTTTATTTTCATACTATACAGTTAATAATGCTACAATATCCAGCTACAATAGCCGCTGTTCCGAACAGGGTAAAAGAGGTTTATTATACAGGGTGTAACAGAAGGGGTGGACCAAAAGCAAAAGGACGATGGAAGAGCTCAATACCTATCGAAATAACCCCCATGTATGCTCAGCGATATTCAGTCGTTCAAAAGTTACTCGCACTTTTATGGTTTTTTTTCATTAACATATTTTAGGTTAGATTTCCCAAGTTTTCCCAAACTATCAAGTACGAAAGGTCTACTATGAAGCTACAAGGTGTAAAAAAATACGGTTGTAGCTCTAATAGTTTGGGTATACAAGAGAAATCTAACCTAAAATAAAATTATGAAAAAAAAAACATAAAAAGCGAGTAACTTTTGAACGACTGAATATCGCTGAACATACATGGGGGTAATATCGATAGGCTAAGAGCTCCTGCATCGGCCCTGTTGCTTTTGGTCCACCCCTTCTGTTAGACCCTGTATATATTTTTTTTCAAATATTTAATTCTGCACAAAATGATGCAAAAAAACAATGCCGCGTTAGCGCACAGTATATCTCCCATATACGTTACATTTACGATTGAGCTACGAAATATGAGTAGGTAAACAAAACTATACTCACTATACTCATACAATGTGTAGCAAACTTTTTGTTGTTACGTGGTACATTTAACTTTTTTCTTGGTTGTCATGACAACTAGTAGTAAGTAAATAAATATGTCAGTCATAAACACCCAACATTTTGTTGTTAAAAAAATCTCAAATTGTTTGTAATATATCTCAAATAGTGCCTATTTTTAATGCAATGTAAGCTAGAATTCATGGAAGCTGTCTGGGCAGTCTAGCCCAGATCCTGGCATTCAGTTACTCGCAGGCAGAAATCCTTGACGCGAAGAAAGTACTACAAGAACCATAGGCTGAGACCACCGTGACCAACATTCACCTTGTGATAAGAAAACATCTTCGTGAAGAGACCGTTGCCGTATCATGAAGGATTGAAGTAGGAAGAAGGCGACCAACTTCAAGTCATACATCCTTACCATGGTGACCCAGTACAATGGCAGTTCTTGGCTCTAGTATTCTGGACGTCTGGATTAGTCTAGCGGTAAAATAGGGGACCATTGCCGCAGATGAAAGATCAATATGTATTACTTTTGTGTACTAGTGTTATTTTCATTTTTTAAAAGAAAAGTGTATGCTAGCATCTAAAGTATACTTTACTATTGTTGTAAAGTGTGTTAGTCAGTAAGGTTTATCTATGAGCCGTTTTTAAATAAGTATTTTAGTACTTAAATTTTTACAACTATATTATGGTAAAAAATATATTTACTTTTCTTACAATAAATGGATTTTTTTCCACAGCTGTGGAAAAAAATCCAAAGCTATTTTTTTTTTGTACGTTATTATCCACCTATGCTATGTAGAATGCATTAAAATTATAAGAAAGAAACCTTTTTGGTTCAACCAAACTTCTTTGCACGGGAGACGGGTGCAAGATATTACAATCTTTACGCTGACAAGTCCGCTTCGAATGTAAATATGACAAAGTACGATAAATAAAAGAATAACTAAAAGAAAAAGAGAAAAAAGATTTCCTATTTCTTTCTACACAAGTATTTAGTTCAAGTAACTAGATGGCGCTCTAGATACTTTTGCTATAACTTAATATCTAGTGCTTCGCACAGATGGTGCCTTTTTTTCACAGTTATTTCATTTTTTGAAGTTTAAATCAATACCTACTGTTTTCTAAATAATTATAAAGTAGGTAAATAAACTTCCGCAACACACTTCGTACATGGTCACAAATCATATCGCATGACTTTAAAAGGTCTCAGGCTTAACCAAGTTCAAAAAAATAACACGGAACACATTATGTGCCGACATTGTCTTTTTTATAACTCACAAATGACAGCGGCAGTATCTGAGATAGTTTGGTACACAACACTTTATCGTGTGTAGGTCGGCTCAGGTAGATTTCCATGTCTCCGTCAGAACTGCAGAATTCATTGAGGGATTGTCTGCAGACACCGCAAGGGGCGGTAAACTCTTGTTGGTGAGCTACAACTGCTGCTTTGGTGAATTTAATGTATCCATCGCACACAGCCTTGCAAATAGCAGTGCGTTCGGCGCAAATCGAAGGAGTCAGCGTAGAGTTCTCGATGTTACACCCTGTGTAGACCTTGGAGCCATCTTCTGTGAGTAAAGCAGCTCCGACGGAGAAGTTAGAATACGGACAGTAAGCACGATCTCGTACTTTAGTCGCTTCTGCTAGCAGCTTTTGTACATCATCACCTAAAACAAAACACACCTAATAGGTATTTATTTCGCGGATGTTATTCTAATCCTATAGCGGTGACTTTGACTCTTCACTTTGTCGTATTCTGATAAGGATTAGTGATAAGGAGAAGTAATCTGTTAATCAATACTTATATGTAAATCTGCTGGTAGGTACATTGTTATTCAATTAGGTGATTAAGTAAGTAGGTACAGCTACACTACCTCATAACAAACGTTGCTTACCTAAATATTTGTAGTGAAAACAAACATTTCGGGGTACTTCCGTGTCAGAGCTCACTTTACTTTTCGCGCTGTGGGTTCGATCCCCACACAGAATAAACATTTGTTTTGTGACACTTCCATGTATGTTAAATACGTATTTATGGAAAAAAAACAGCAATCTAGTAACCATAGTGCCTACAGGCTTTGGTTGGATTGGACCTTTGAGCACATACATTTATTTATTTTTCCAGGTAAACAACACAGAATGCAACCCTATATATTTCACCTACACCTATCTATGTACTATCCAATATTTAAGAAATACCTGCTATTCAAAAGTATGAACAAAACTAATTTAATATAATATTTTCAGTTATGTAAATCTAAAGCAAGGTTACACACATTGAAACTTTCTGTAGGTATACCTAATAGGCAGTCCAACGCTGACCGCTTGCCAAAAGTTTGTCAGGCACATTTTATGACCCGATTATTATGATTTATCCCGCGCGAAAACTTAGCAAAGCAATAAAAATTTAATTAAGAACCATCAGTTAAATTTCCTTTTTCCAATATTCAGGGATTTAAAACTAATAGTAAAAATGGAAAGGGACTCACTCAAAGTGTTGAAATCGACGATTTTGAATTTGTCCATCGCGTGCGCGTGCTATTTTCGATTTGCTCTGAGCGTGTGCGGCTGTTTCTTGTGGCGGTCATCGGCCAACTGATTGGTCAATGATCGTCGATTAGATAGCGGACTGAATGACTGCATTTAATTATAAAGTAGGGTCTCAGCGCCGATCGACTTGCCTATAAAATCCTGCACAAAGAAGATCCTGCACAAACCTGGAATACCATCTAAGTTAGTTCGCCAGTTAGCCAGCAGGCAAGTAGACAAAATTTTAATGAATAGGAAACACAGCACGGCACTAAATAAGTAGTGTGCAGTTGGGAAATCTAACCTAAAATGAAAAAAAAACATATAAGTAAGTGCGAATAACTTTTCAACGACTGAATATCACTGAACATACATGGGGGTTATATCGATAGGCATTGAGCTCCCCCATCGCCCTGTTGTTTTTGGTCCACCCCTCCTGTTACACCCTGTATAAGAGCACTTAAAAACGTAGGTCTGTTCAATCAGAATGAAAAAATATTCAGAAGAATATCAAAGCATTCAATTTAGGTAATGTCTAGTAAAAAGTTGTCAGTATGAGTATTACACTGAAAAATAATAATGAAAATACCGGCTTTCTATATGAATGTAGCTGAACCTACCTACTCATAATTGAATATCCCTTGAGACAATCAGTTTTTGTTTGAAAGGGAGAGGCAATTTTCTCTGCATGATAGGACTTTCAAGTTTTTTTTAGTCTAGACTTTAGTTAGATGATTGCAGCTTGTATGATTTAATGAAAATGTAATGGTAGAGAATTACTATTCTCTACCAAGTTTAGTTTGAAAAGGATTTATAGATAAGTATCTAAGCTGTACCTACCTACTGGTACCTACAGCTTAGATATCTTTAGATCCTTTTCAAACGCGATCTTAGAAGAGCTGACAATGGCTCATTGTTGGATTGTTAGCTACTTTACGAGCCTACTTGTTGTGTCATTTATTCAGTATTTGGTGCAGTACCTACCTCATCCGTCAACATCAATCTCTCTAATTAGACTTTAGTATTTAGTCCTGCAATTTCAAATCTGTGTCAATACAATACTCTCCATTCTATCCTAATCTTTACGAAAAAATGTGCAGTGCATATTCTAAATAACTAGGTAGGTGATATAAGTAGGTACCTATGTCATATTATGCATAGATTTCGCGTTTAGCGAAGCGTAGTGTAGGACGCCGGCCGGCGAGATGAAGCGACGATTTGCGGAGTGTAGCTGGCAAACACTGGATAACAAAAGCCAAGAACCGGGCTCAGTGGCGCGTCTTGGGAGAGACGTCCAACAGTGGACGATAAGTTGTATAGGTTACATATCAATATAGATACATAGGATGTAAAAATATATAGGTACTTACCTACTTCAGGTTTGAAAAACTTTTTGAAATAAAACAATAAATGAACTAAAAAACAACATTTATTTTCGTGCAAATAATATGACTACTTATCAAAGTATTCCATCAATAATAAATAACAATTAGGTACTTCCTACAGCTATACATATCTAGGTATTTAGATTATAAGATATTAGTCAAGAAGGTTTTCACAACGTTTCATTAAACTTTAACTACATAGGTATTTCTGGTTTTTCCTGACTAAAAAAAGGTTACTAGGATTTTACGCAGATGACGCTACCTACCTTTAAAGAGAGATTTCTTTCACAAATCTATTTATTTTATTTACATTTAACATATTTATTTTATATCATTGGTATACAGTATAAATTGCCCGGAGGACATATCTCCCGAAATTAGGAGCCACACATTATAATTCTAATACGCCACGGTAAATGGCACTATACCTATAGCTAACAAATGTGCAAACTTTCAAGTGAATTCTATATTTGATAGAATTCAAATAAACAAAGATAATTTAGTAATTAACTGACCAAGAGTTTTTTATAATTTTAACTGTCACAGTTTGCACATAATTATTTTTTATACTATACATAGATGATGTTTTTTATCATTGCTTTCAACAATTTTTATATTTAGGCGTAAAAGTACGTAGTAACATTTTATTTAATTAAAAAAATATAAGCCATTATTAATAACAAACTATAGAATAACTTACAAATAATTCCCATTTAAACTAACTTAAATGAATATAAAACAAGCCGCTATATCCTTATTCAAAAAATTGTGCATAACAAATAACATATAACATATTGCATTTTATGTTGTCGCTGGGTTTGATAGCTGCCGTGTTGCATTTCTATATCTATCCTCATAAGTCTTATGATTATGACAAATCTATTTTAATCTACTTATACATACTTTATTTATAAGCATTTCAGTTTTGATCGTACTATGTTTTTTAATAATAATAAATAAATAAAATATGGCGGTTTCAAAGCTGATTTGGGTCGCCATATTGGTTTTTACACTGTCACACGCGAATCCAGCGACACGTCATTCACCAAATTCCATCAAGCTTTGCTGCACTGGCTCATAGGAACATACACTGCCGGTAGTCGTAGTCCGGCATAAACTACCAAAACGGACACCACCCAACATAGCACTGACATAGATTCTCATTGCTCGTCGCCTGTTGAATCAACAGATCCACTTGCTTCTGCACAGAAACCGTCTCGTAAATATGCGGGAAATCTCGTCCGGTGAGTTTATCTCGCACGCGGTTCACTATAGCCAGCGCGCGTTTGTTCAAGTTAGTTTCAGCTGGCTGGTCTAATGCGTCGTTCAGTCCGATTTGTAGTCTCGGTTTGCTCGGTAAAGGCGATGTGGATGGTTCCGAAGCATCGGCCTCGGTCCGGGAGCGACGAGTCGCGTCGATCAGTCGCCAGTTGAGTAAGGGATCGTAGACGAACGCTTCTAGTACTGCCATCACGCTGTCCTTGTGTCGATGGAGTACTTCCATCACGGATTCACACGTGCGTCGGTATGTGCCTTCTATGCCGGTTACCTGTAAACCAGAGATTATTTATTTATCCTGCCTGATATGACGATCACAGCTGTTTGCTAAAAACTTGCTGTTTGAGAAAATGCCTAGTGACTGCATCCATTACTCTTGAGACAAATATCATAAAACATATACATCTGACTAACGCTCGATTATTTTCTATTATGACTTTACACACTTAGCGAGAAGAGACGATGGAAGGTGGACAAAGGTGATTACGGAATGGTGGCCAAGGGATGCTCGTAGACCAAGAGGCAGACCACCAGCCCATGGTCCAAAGACATTATAGAGCGAGCCGGGAATCAGTGGATGAGAGTCGCAAGGGACCGTAAAGAATGGCATAATAAAGAGGAGGCCTATACTCAGCAGTGGGTGCCAACGGGCTGAAATTATGATGATGATGATGACTTTACAGAACCAACTTAGAAAAAATATCGTTGAAAAATAAAGGATGGAGTTATGAAGACTTACCTCCATAGCATTGATCAGCATTCTCGTCAGTCTGAATGGTATTTTCTCGGGGAATTTGTCCCTCGTTACTGCTACTTCGAAGCAATCCCCAAAGTCAATGTGTAGGAACTTTCCGGTAACCCTAGAGTTGAATAAAAAATCATTTTAATATTGTTCAGAAGAACCAAGAAACCAATATTCAGCTAATAACTTATTTTGGCTAATAAGACGATAATGTAGATTAAGGATCTTATAATTATTGACCCAAAGTTCTCTAAAAAAAAACTTTCTTTTAATTATTATAAGTTTCGTATAAATCACACGTTATGGGGAGCCAACAAAATGTGACAATGGGAGATTCAAAGGTTAGATTTTTATGTGACGTCACATACCTTTTGTAACCCCCTCTTTTATCACATTTTGTTAGTTCCCCGTGTGATAAACTTTATCATGATGAAGGTGATGAAGTTAAATGTTCTACTCACCTATCCAACATGATGTTAGAAGGATGCCTGTCTCCGAGCCCCAGGATATAGCCGACCATGCTCATGACGGCGAGCGAGCGCGTGTAGTTGGTGCGACGTTCGAACCACACTTCGGAAGAAGGACTCTTCAGCCAGAGGAGCTTAGCGAGGTCATCGCCCGCTGTGTGCTCTAACGCATGCTCGAATACTTCCACCTGGAATTATGGATACTTTAGGATACTTTCGGCTAAATAACTTGATGAAAATAGAAGATTTTGTTTTCTTTGAATAAACAATGCTGGACAATCCACACAACATCATCTAGCCTGGAAGACTGACATACTTAATACAATACATTACGTAGATAGATATTTTTTTATTATACTTACATATAAAATACCCTGAACACCCGGAATAAATATTTACAGATCGTACAAACATTTATCCCAAGGCGGGAATCGAACCCACAACCTCCGCGTCGCAGGCGGACCTTCGCCAACCGCGCCACATCGGTCGTCAAATAAAATATGAACCCCCTACCTTTTGAATCAACATCAATTTATCCAGATCGGTGGCCATTCGTTGCATGATCCTGTGCTCAATGTTTAGGAGACATTTTCTTTTCTCTCTGTAATCCCTGATGAAAGAATAAACAATCAGATTCTTTAAAATCATCCAGATAGATATTTTTTATTTGTCATTGTTCATGGTATTTTAGTAGTCAAACGCTTTCATTTGATAGCCGTATTGAGAGCGTCGTGAAAAATTATGTGATCCACCATTTTGTAGCGGCGGCGGCCAATTCCTGAACACAACATTCCTGACTACTGTATTTTTCAAACACAACAAAATGAAAATCAGTTTATCCGTTCGGGAGCTATGATGTTCGGACGTGTCTCTGTCTACCCACGTACCTGATCAGCGAATGAAGTGTGTCGCAATGCGGAACCCAGCCAATTAGACCAGAGTTAGTGCTGAGAGGAATTACGGCGTAACGTTGTATGGCCAAGTCTCGCCTGGAAAATAAGCTTTTATAAGTTCTAAGCCAAGACAAATAGTTCAACGTAGATAAAACGTTCAACGGCTAAACAAACATTATTTGTATTAATTTATATCCATAAATACCGTCACACTAAATTCATGATTTAGAAAAACTCATTAAATTAAATTTAATTAAAATTTGAATTAAATTTAATTAACATAAAATGTAAGTTAAAATTTATTGTTAAAATAATTAAATAAACAATATTGTTTTCAAAAATGTGATGTCACAGTATTTGGGACAGCTTGTCACACAATGTCACATCGTGGATCCCCCCTCTCACTCCACCTTTACATTTCTACTAGCCTAATTTTGAGAAAATTATTCACTTATTAAGTATGGATCAATAAACCATTATTACTAACTATACATTCTTCAATTTGTACATTAATTTTACCTGAAAGTGTCAGGATCAGCTTGTAAGAGAGTATTGACGAGTCCAAACAGCTGCATCACTCGTTCATCCTGTCTCAAGTCCTCGTGACCTTTGAGAAGGAACATGTAATCTTTTCCGTTTGAGCCGCGGATGCAGAGGCGGCGTGGTCGCTGCTTTGATGTTATTACCTTTGGAAAGAAGAATGATATGAGCTCAATATTCTAACTCAGAGTATCCGTAGATCTTAGCCTATCCAGGCATAAGTTGGGTTTTTATTCAAATGAGAATTAACTGCGAATCTCCTATTTGAGGTCTGCTTGTTTACACTATATGCAAACTTTACTGGAAATAAAGATCTTATATATTATCGTATCTATTAAATAACTTTGACGTTGGAGACGACACAGACAAGAAAAAAAACACTATATGAGTAACCCAAGACTTCAATTCGTTAACATTATCACAACAGGGACCTCATCAATGCTACAAATAAGGGGATAAATATGGCAAGGTTCTACATAAACTATGTTTGAAATCGATGTTGTGTTCAATTTACACGCAAGATGAGGATCACAACAGAAGCTGGCAAGCTTTTGTTATTGTCTATCGGTCTATCTTATAAAAAGTTAACGCAGACTTGAAGTACTGATTACCATACGTAATGATGACTTGAAGTCAACGCTAACTTTTTATAAGATAACGTCACGTTACCTGCAAACTGCTCTGTATATGCGCGATCCGTATAAGTTCCTGTTCCGGAACGTAACTGCCGGGCACGGCGAGTTGTAGCTCGCGACAACCGAGCAGCCGCGGCGACACGTATTGCAACTCGAGAGACGTCAGCTGGGGCAGTTGACGGCTAATGCGACGGAACACGTGGTAGTATAAATCCCACGCTTGGTTTAAATCGCGCACGTTCGTTGATTCCTGTTAAATCAAATAAGTAGATATTCACGGACAATTCACACATCATAGAACCAAAGTATGCAAAGCTTATAAAATTGCCCTGGGTGGGGATTAGAACCCACGACCGAACAGCATGAAAGGCAGAGTTACTGCCTACTCATTTGTGACCATATTTAATAATTCTGATATTTTTTAAGTAGTTGTACATTTAGTTTAAGACAGTACTTTACAGTATTTAGATAGTAGTAACCCAATAGCATGTAAGATTGTAACAACTGTTGGTTGACCTTAATAAATAAAATAAAATAAAAATTTTTGATAATATCGCTAAAAATAACACCCTGATAGTGTCCGAATCCTGCGCATCGACCAAACAGATATCCGATTTTTGCTGACGTACCTTGTACCGATTACACCACTCTTGAGCCTCGATCAATTCTCTCCCATAAGTCTGATTGAATGACACTTCCTTCAGCGTCTGCGGTCCGCGCTCCAACATCGCGTGCAAAGGTTCCAAAGTTTTGAACATGGCATTAACGTCGTTCTCGCTGAAGTACAGCCTCGAAGCTTCCTCCAAAGCCTCGTGCCATTGCTCGTGCCATAAAATAGCTACTCTGATAAGTTCCTCGGATATCATAGCAGCTTGGTTGACCAGCTTGCTCGAATGCGTACACATCGACTTCAGAATTTGATTGGCCGCGTTCTTTCGTGCCACAAAAGAGGATTTCGAAGCCACCGTCAGAGGATAAACCAACGCTTGGGGATGAGACTTCCCAATATCAATCAGCAACGAATGAATCAGCTTTCCGACTAACGCTCTCGGAGTGTCAATTCTTGCGATCAGTTGGGGAATCACTTGGAGCCACACGTTGATTTCTATAGTTCTGATGCCTTCGACCAACGCTTCGTGGACCGCGGGATAGTGGCCGTAGTCGAACCACAACGTAAGTAACCTCAGGGTGTCCTGTAGCGAGCTGCCATGAGACAGTTTTATAGATTTAAAGAACCCTTCGACGGCTGGAACCGTATGTTGTTGAATACACTCCGGAGTCGGACGTTTTTCATCCGTGCCAGCGTCCTGATGCTTATAGAACAGCACGGTTTCAAAGTTCATGTATGCCCACGCGTGCCAGGCCTTGTACCAGTCCGAGGATAGCTCCGTAGCAGCTTCGTAGTTCCGCAGTATTTCGGGAATCGAATGCTCGTTGATGCCGAGTAGAGACTCGCACCATGAGCCTAGTTTCAAGTGGCAGCGAGCGAGCAGACGCGCGTGTTCGGGATCTCCTGACTCTGCGTTGTCGACGTACCGCTGCAGTTGATCGTACGCGAGCTTCTTATCGTCGGCGACCCACAAATGTTTGGCGTAGGCGAGAGTTAGTCTCGGCTCATGCACCGGGAGCGGCAAGTCTCTATTTTTACTCGGGTCTATGCCCAAAAGCATGACTAGAGTCTTATGCGCTTGTCTCGGTGCGCCGCTCTTTCGGCAGAGCGATGCGAACTTCAGCCACGTCGCCATGTCCTCTTGCGGCGTCAGTACGAGACTGTGCACTTGGAGAATTCTACGCCAATCTTCGACCAATCTCTGTCCCCCTTGTAATCTCGTCCACCACGCTTGGCGGATGGATTCCTGTCGTTCTACAACTTGCTTGTAAGTTATGACCTCTTCTAGTTCAGCCAGTAATTGGGCGTTGACGAGCGCTCCGTAAGCTCGTTGGTAGCTCTCGCCGGCGACCGCGGTCAGTTCGGAGTCTAGAATCGTTCGCGCCATGTCGATAAACTGTTTGGATATCTCGAACTCTCCCTTGTGGATATTGAGAACGGCTCTGTAAAAGGCACCATCCTGAGTATTCTCTGGTAAGAAGTTTACGTATTTCGACATTGAGTCCCATTCGTTGAGACCCCAAGCGGCCGCTGCGGCTAACCTAGCCGCTTTGTATTTATCTTCAGACTTCATTTTGGGCCAGCTTTTGGACACCGTATCGTACAAGGTCACCCACTCGCCTAAGGCTTCGTAGCAGCGTAGTTCGCCGAGATACGAATCCATATCGTCTGGTTCTGTGTTCAGTTTTTCTCCGTAAAGATTAAGAGCTTTCTCCCAGTTGTGCAGTTTTTCGTACCATCTGATTTGGACCTGTGAAATAACACGTAAGATTGAAAATCTTTGTAATAAAGCTACTACGGTGACTTATTTGAATTCGATGAGGATCTTTGCCCACCAGTATATATTTATAACACAATAATTTAACATATAGCAGTTTTTGTAAAGTTTAACCTTTAGATTAGCATCGCCAGCTTCGCGCTGAGCCATGACTCGCTCTAACAGTCCTTCGGCTGCTTCTTTCTGTTGGAGCTTATTGTTGATGTGTATGAGAGCTTCGACCACCTGCAGTGTTGCTCCACTGCGGAATTCTTCTTCCTATGAAATACAATGTCATGGTAATATGATAGTAAATTTGCTTGTGTAGTGCCATCTATCTCTCTACATGATAAACTGCATCGTAGTCTACGCAACAGAACAACAAATGGCACAGGCAAAACTTAGATCGCGCAAACGGAGTAATCACGGAGTTTGAACATAAGTAATACAACCGAATAGTTTCTATCGGTCCTCGGACCCCACAAGCCAAAGGTCGCTCGGCGTGTAAGATCTTCTTGTAATCTTGTAATTAATTCTAAATCAGTCCTGTTTGTAGTAGGAATCGGACGATTTCTGATTAAATAAATTCGTATTCTTTTCTGTAATGATGATATCAAATATAGTATGTTCTGTGAATATTACCTTATAGTGCAGCGCTTTAGCATACGCCCTGCAATGCATAGCACGCTCGCCCAACAGATGCGTAGATATCGGCAGGGTCCCTCCCTCACAATGTTCCATAAACTCGGCCAGATTTAACACAGTATGCGCGAGTTCTGGCGCGTCTGGCGCTGTTAGTGCCTGCTCTAATGCATTCGATAGCTCGTTACGAGCTGTGCTGTCTAGCTCAGTCCAGCACGAAACAAAGGCGGCGTTGAATAAGTCACGTAGCAGTTGCGAATAGTTGTGAGCTAGGGCTAGACAAGCTCTGAAACAAGGTTTAATTGAAAGAAAAAAAAACTTTTTTATTTGGTGCTCGTCATCAAACACATAGGCTTCATTCATCAATAATAGCTTGAATTCCACAGCGAATATAAAATCATTATAGATTTCAATTGAAATTGTCGGGATACTGAAAGCTCTAGTGATGTTTTAGCCGTAATCTCTGCTATTTTTCAATCTAGTGGCACCTATTTCTAAATGAAGATATCATTTTGCATACTATGATAAATATATACCTAAGAGCAGGACTATGTGACTCGGTGAGGAGTCCAATGCTGAACCGTCGCAGCCATTCTAGCCAGTCGTCTTTGGACACGCGACTTGACACCGTCCACGCAAGCTTCAGATTATGTGCGTTTACGCAAAGTTTTCGGATAGACTGGGATGTGTCGCATACTAGAAGACGAGCCTAGGAAAAAGATTCGATTTACATACAACAATTTTGGTCATATTATATTAGAATTTATGATGCATTACATTTTAAAATACACAGGGTTTATGATGACCATCAAGCCGAAGTTCTCAAGTTAACCGTAGTATGAATCCTACTGGCTGCGCTACATAAGTTAAGTTCAGATATGATAAAAAAAACTCACCTCTTGATTATTATTCCTCGGCCGACGCCTGGAGTTTTCAAGGATCTCATCTAGCGCTAAGTTTTCTCTCGATTGCAACTTAGCCAGCAAACTCTCATAGTTCTGGTGTTGGATTCTATGCTTCAATATTACCTTTTGTACCAGCGGAATAAAGTCTGTATATTTCCGTCCAAGTTGTGCGATTAGAGAGCAAAGTGTATCCATAGCCGTAAGGCGGAGGGGAGGACAGGTGTCCAAACTCCGGACCAAAGGATGTATAATTCGTGACGTCAGCTCACCATAGTTTAAGGTGTCGGAGAGATAATCAACCGTTTCAATGGCCACTTTCGCGACAGATATCGGGCAGTCGGTCGCGTCGAAAAGCTTCACTATCGATGGTATTACTAGATGCATGTAATCGTCCAAGTTATCTTCAAACTTTTGTAATGCGTAGAGCAAATTCTTCGTCACGATTCTTTCGTCACTCGTATCGTGAGCCAGAACACGTAAGATCTGAGGCATCAGTTGAGGGAGATAGACCTTGAATTCTGAACCCAAAGCCACCGCAATGTACTCTACAAGCAGTAGTATTGCAAGGGTTAGCTGTAAAGGACTGTTCGGGGTCCACAACTCCTTGACTAGATCAAGGATCTTGTCAAGGTAGTTCCGAATGTGTTGCTTGACAATAGCGATCAATTTCGCAAGTTGCGTGAAGAGGAATTTACGGAAATCGTTGTTGTCGGTAGCCCGCGCTACGTAGAGAAGACTAGGGGTTACGCGCGATATGTACGGGACGCATTTGATTCCCAGAGACTGAAAGATGTCAGTAACTGCTTGTACGACGCTTTTATGATGTTGCTGCAGTGTAGGGTCGCGTAATATGCGCATTAACGTCGATATTACTATAGCCGGGTAGTACTCATCTAGCACAGGCGATGACATGTTCACTAGCATTTCACTGGTCGTCATATCGAAGTTATTTTCCTCAGCCTTGCTATCGGCCACCGGTACTAAGCTGGAATCAGGCTGACCGTCAATCAATCCTCTAGATATTTTGTGCTTGTAGGGATCTAACGCTCCTAGCAACCCTAGGACTCTGATCGTTTCCCGTCGATCTTTCGGCTGCTGTTCGGTCTTCAGGAAATTCAACAGTACATCCATTAGGTTGGGATATTCCTTATAAGGCGTAACCACGTGCCCAGTGGCACTGATCAGCTGGCCGAATGCCCAGAGAGCCACGCTTCTCTTATCCGTGGCGCTAGCGTCAGATAACAAGTCCAGGAGTATTGACAGTAGTTCCGCCAACCATTTTTTCAGACCGGTGTTATCTCCGTGAACGTCAGCTAAGTCCCCAATGGCTTTCAAAATGCTTATTACAACACCAGGGTTTGAATCTGATTCTTTCAGTTTAGGCACAAGGACGTTCAATATTGTTTCCATGTACGGTTTGACCAGTTTCGGCGCGTGGCGGATGAGGTTGTCCAGCATTCGGGCTGCTTGTTCTTTATTCCTACTCATTCCAGAATGCTCCAGCTCAGTTAGGAATTGGATCAGCGTCTTTCTGAGTCCGGGCATAACATAGGCAGGGTTGACAGTGCTCAATCTACCTACTGTGCATATAGCTAGTTCTCGAATATCTAACTGCTCATCATTCATGGCGATAAAGAGAAAACTTAAGTTCTCTATCTGAGCTAGATGAGTGTCAAATATATTGTGGAGTGATCCCAGCACCCAGTAGCGAACTTCGTACTCGGGGTCAGTTACGGCTACAACTAAAAGTTTGCTGATAACTTCGGCGGTCAGCATTGTAAGAGTTCTAGAAGGAGTTTCCTTCGTCCGAACAGTAGCATCAGCCAATATCTTCGCTGAGGTCTTAACAGCTTCCAACCTTACCTCCCGCTGGTCGCTTTGTATGAAATGATCGGTACAACGCCTCACAAAGGTCAGTAAACTATGTTCACCCTCAAAGTTAAAGTTACCTAGAGTTCTTAACGCGAGTACGACGCTAGCAGAATCATGGGGCTCCACTATCAGGTTCATGCTACTTGATGCCATTTCTAATCTTCTGGGTACCCCCGGATGCAAGAATGGCTTGTTTCTCAGTACCAAAGACAGCATGTTTAAAAGTCCTTCTGATATTTCTTCTCTGAGGGTCGGTAGGTTGACACTGAGCTCTCTTAGACAGACTGTCAAAGAAGGGCTCAATCCTGTAGCAAACATACAGTCTAAAATCTCCTTTATATCATCAACAACTAAATTTGTGACTGCACTGCTTAAGAGAGTGATGCAGGCAAATATTGAAGGGTCTATAAATATTCTCCTTTTGATTTGTGTGTCTTTGATAGGCAGCATTTGTTTTACCATGACCATTATAGTAGGCATGTATGCTTTGATGTCATATTTGATCGCCGCTGCCAGTAAGCCGATTGTGGTAAAAGCCATATTCCTCTCCTTATTGGTGCGAAGTGAATGTAGTAAGTAATTCATGGTAGCATTGAGATACTTTCTGATAAAAACAGCTTTATTGAATGCAGCTAGTCTCGGCAAGAGGATTAGTATTATTTGTGGTACTCCTTGAATTTTAAATTGCCTTGATGCCATTACATCTGAAAAGAAGATTAATTTAAAAACCTAAATAAATATAAATGTAATGTAAATTTTATAAAAACACTTACCTTCACATATCCTGTCATACTCATGTTTAAGCAATTGTCTACAGACTGCAGACTCATAAATAGCAACGGGATATTGAACATTTTCAGTTTTGAATCCATCGCTTAGATATCCTCTCTTGACAGAAGCGCTGTGTAGTTTAGCACTGACACAAATGATTTCATCAGATACAGAGACGTCTTGCTGTGGATCTAGGCTTTGCATCAGGTGGGTGTACTTTGTCTCCCATTCAGAATTGGCACATCTCAACAATTCATTTAATATTAGAAGTCCACCGTGTATCTTATCCTCCTTGCTGGTTCCCTTTTCTCTTATATTAATGTCTTCAAAAGACTGCATAGCTTCTTCATAGCATTGCATATACCACTGAGGTTTGGCAGTAGATTGCTTGGCTGATTCTCTCTGTGCGGTGACTATTAGACCGGCTCTCAGGGCTTTGGCTGCAGCTTCACGAATCTGTTGCTTTGGATCCTTCAGTGCAACAAGAATATGATCAAAAAAGCCTGACACTTGCTGATAAAAGTATGTTGGCATAGCTATAGCAAGTTCTTTTAGAAGTAACACGGCTGAATGCCTTCTCCCTTCATTGCGTTCTTCTTGCAGCCACTCGAAGGCTCGTTTCACTTCAAATTCTACATACTCTGCTCTTTTAACGCCAGACACGGTGGCTAAACGACCGACAGTCTTGGCAGCTAATTCCATCACACCGACATCAGATGATGGAAGAAGATTACGAAGGTAGTTGGCGAACCTCGTTATTCTTGTTTTGGTGGTGTCGCAGTCTCCACCAATAAGACATACTGAAAGAAGATATATTTTTAAAGCAAAATCAAGGAAAGTACGATAATTATTCTGGTGTTAAAACTCACCGATAGCTAGAACACCGCCTTTTTTCTCGTGCGCGTCATTGCTAGATACCATTTCAGATATCTGATGGTTGAAGCCATCGAGAAACTGCGTAAGTTCCTCTTGAGGGACTTCACGGAGCTCCGTCTTGGCATATTGGTAGAGCTCTCGAGCGGTTTTAATCTGAACATCCACACTCCTGGATTTCAGACCCGCAGCGAAATGTGCTACTTGAATAGACATTTTGTTTTACCTCATATCGCAAACGTAGTTAAATTATAAGATTTCTAGGAAACTGCACGTTTTCTCATGTATTTTCACCTCACATAAAAATAAACAAGAAAAAAAAAATGAAATTTCTTCTTCTTTTATTCTTGTCTCTCTCGTTCATTCATTGTTTTTCTCATCTGGATTTTGTAGTACCAAACAAACCGGACTTTTTCCGTAAATACTTTATTGAACATACAAAAACCCGTTTTAAAATAAATCATATATTTGTCTATGGTAAGATGTCCGACTATCGTTCACTCATCTTGCTTGACATGCGTTCTATCTTTCTTCTTTTTATTTTTGGTCGTTTTGCTTCGTCTATGGTTTTCCTCATAGTACGCGGGCGGTCATCGTCGAAAAATTTGTTCAAAAAAATTAAATGAAGGTGCTATAGGCGTTGATTTTATGATAAATCTGTAGGTTACAAATTGTTAAATAATGATCTTACTCGAGATCAATAATAGAATTATAGAAGAAACGCTAACTGTAAAATATAAAAATGCACTGGCGCGGTGAGTACGTTACGCTTAGAAAGTTTGCTGTTTTTTCATGTATGTGACCTGTTTACCAAGTGTTCAATGTGTTGTGTTGCAATTTCGAGCGTATATTGATTCGGGGAGCTATCTTCGTGGGGGTCCTTACCTGGTCATAACCCCTTTTTGAGGAGTAGATAACTTGACAAGTGTCAAATTCGAAGGGTGGGCCCCACGTTGACCCAGTGCCGCATATTCCAAATGGTATCAAAAGTGCATAAGACTACATTTCGGCTCTGAAACGATCAGTATGTCATGAATGTCCAATGACGCGGTTATGCCTATCTCAGCATGGATGAGTCATATCGGTTGTTTATTGGGCGAGCCCTACTTGTGTGCGTGCGGAAACGTCCTATAAAATGATTTCGGAATCATTTGGCGGCACATAAACAACATACCTAATTTTGATAAGTGACACTTGCAATGTATTGGAAGGTTGGGGTGACTGACTACACAACATCACATTTTACTGATCAATAGCCTCTATAATAATGTTATTAAAATTTCAGCTTAAAGCCGGAGTCAATAGATGTAACGGTCGCAGATTTTGATGGAGTACTCTTTCATATAACCAATGTCAATGGAGATAAAACCAAAGTTAGGGTAAGTGACCCTGTTTGTTTACTATCAAAGTAACCTTGAAATACTCCTATACAAGAATCTCACAAGGTTAATAAGAATCTATAAAATAATCCGCACTTAAACCTGATAACACTAAGATAAAATGACTTAGACATTATTTTTACTCCATCATTTTCATGAGATTTGATGTTATCTTCAATCTAAACACTAGATTCATAGTACTCATGAAATACCAAAACAATGTGTTGTTTCTTTAAAGAATTTGTTATTGTTTGAGT
Source organism: Ecliptopera silaceata (assembly GCA_932527185.1). Classification (NCBI taxonomy): domain Eukaryota; kingdom Metazoa; phylum Arthropoda; class Insecta; order Lepidoptera; family Geometridae; genus Ecliptopera; species Ecliptopera silaceata. The sequence goes on along the minus strand of OW052207.1, from coordinate 2,671,334 downwards.
AAAAAACAAACACATTCTTTGAATACCTATTTCACTAACAATTAAATTTGTAAGCAATTGATTTATGTTGCTCTTTACCTCTCTCTGAAGTAATATTTCCTTATTAGGTAGTCAGGTTTTATGTATTCTATGTAACCTAGTTTGGGTAATACAATAATTAATTTAGTTACATATAGCAGTAAGTCCACAACACCATTGGCTAGAACACTGCTACCACTAACCCAAAGTCCTTCTATGTTACTCTAAGGAGTTGGGGCTGACTGGGGTTAGGTTAGCAGGAGTAATTATAGGAAAAATACTTTAGTTCATAAAAAAAGCTTAATAATATTATAAATATACAATAACTATAGGTCTTAATAGTAATGGCATAACATTAGTTTCAATTAAAAGCAGAATCTACACTACAATGCACAATACACTTCATTGTGGTACATCAGTGTGTATATTATCCTCCCAACTAGAATTAAATGGCAGAAACTTACAAAAATAACAGGAGGGTTGAAAATCATATTACAAAGAAAGTTATGAATGTGAATGTGTCTGGATACGCAAGTAGAGGAAGGCCGAAAAAGAAGTGGCTGGATTGTGTGAAAGAAGATATGAATGTGAAAGGAGTAGACTCAGAGTTGACGAATGATAGGAGTGAGTGGAAGAAAAGAACATGTTGTGCCGACCCCACGTGACGTGGGATAAGGGCAGGGGAATGAAATGATGATGAACTTACAAAAATAACAAGGTACTATATCTTACTTACAGGTTAGTATATCATTGAAGTTCTACAAACAATTAGAAGAACATGGAGCTGATGAGCTGCTTCAAAGAGTATATGGACCACTTCTTACTGAAGCAGAGTCTGGTATGTATTCATTTGATACCCAAAAAAAAATAATGAGCTGGACTCGCATCTAAGCATGTGGCCTGTCACTGCTTTAATCTTTAAAACAAAAGCTTTAAAATCGCAAAGAGTGAAAGGAGGGAAGGATGACGACAGTGGCTAAATAATAATAATAATTAATTACATCAAAGCTCACCTCCCTAACCTATTTGCACCTAAGCTATTGCTTCTCTAATATTAACTATTCATTTTAAACTGAAATATATATTATTAATTAATCAGCTAGAATGAACTACCTTGAACCTAGACTATCTCTAACATGAATTAATCAGCCTAATTGATAGAAAGACAAAAGTTTTTTTTTTGTTTCAATGAAAATTAAAAAAAAGTTTAAAAAATATATAAATAAGTTTACTTTGCATATTTGTTAAGATACAGCTGACTGAGTTTCCATTGAATGCATAAAGAGAACATACACTATTCCAATATTACTTTACATAACAATTAGTTGTGTAAGTATAGTGTAGTATAGCCTGATATCGTGTTATGTATGATTTTCCTCAGTTTGTTCCATATTTAGGGGGATATGTATTGTATTGTTGTGCCTAACAAATATAGTAAACATGTTAAAATATTCAGTTAAAACCAATTGTTATGAATGGAAGTTATTCTATACAATACCGAGAATTTTCTATGGGAGTTAAAAAAACAAGAGCCGTACTTAAATTTATGCTCATTTTTAGTATATTAAGGATGAATAAATAAATTAATAATGCTGGACAATCCACACAATATCATCTAGCCCCAAGCTAAGCAGAGCTTATGTTATGGGTACTAGAAGACTGACATACTTAATACAATACATTACATAGATAGATAGATCTTAACTTTCTGTTCCTAAAAATCTGCTTATAGCATGCTGATTGCTGATGTTCCTATCAGTATAAAAAGTAAAATAATTATTCTCTACAAGTTATGTTAGCATGAATTAATCTGAATCATTGACTGACATTGATATGGGCACCCAATATGTTATTGTATATTTTTCCAATAATAAAAATATGGTATGCACACAGTACTTGAAACTTTTGATAAGATAGTAAACAAGTACAAAAAATGATAACATATCTCATTCAGCCACTAATTTTTAGCATTATCACACTGCAACATAATAAATATAAAAGTAATTAGTTACTTATTTTTTGATGCAACTATATGTTGGGAATGGCCCATCTTTAACCATGCATATTCTTTGAGAAAACTATGTAATGGGGCGTCTAAACGGGCCACACTTCACGGCAATTTGTGGCTGCAATACTGTGGCCGGCAACATTGCTACCAATACCAGCCACACTATGCAATATTTTAAGGATGGCCCGGCATTATAGCCACATATTTTTTGACATTTCGTCGGCCATTGTTGCTGGATTGTGTGGCTTATTAAAGGGTTCTGAATCAAAGGCCATACTATTGCAGCCATATTGCAACATGTTGCCTGCAATTGATTGCTCAGCCATAAAATGTTTTATTGATGGCTGGGCAATGTTTGCCAATAATTGCAGCCACAAATCGCCGCAAAACATTGCCCGTTTAGACGTCCCATTATTAAATTAGTAAATAATAAATATTCACAGATATTTCACACAACACCATCTAGCCCCAACCAAATGAATACTTGTAATATAAGATTGCAGATTGAATACTTATACACAATTATTTTTGTTAATACATACTTTTTCTACCAAAGAAATGTGTATCAATTTTTGTGCATCAAACCCACTGCGCATAGTATGGATGGCAGCCGTGACGTTTGTGTTATTATGCAGTGTGTTTATTTATGTGTCACTAAGTCTTTTATTTTAAAAGGATAGTCACTGAACAATATATGTTGCTATCAATATTTCCTTCTATGAATCATTGAAGGCTAAATTCGTATGGCATTTACAAGCTACAATAATTACGTCATCATTTATTATAGTTTTATTTGCTGTTTCTTAAGGTTTGAATATTAAACTAAGACAAATAATACTAGGTTTGATGATCAACATGTTTAAAAATGTTTATCTGCCAACAAGGATGGTTTCTGTATTGAAACCATCATCAATAGATTTATTTACTGATTTGCTGACCATGTAATAAAATCTATAAAAAAATACAGACTTTTACGTAGCCAAATATGATGTACCTGCATCATATTTGGCTACGTAAAAGTCTGTATTTGTATAAACATATAACCAACACTGACCAGTGTTCACACATGGCTAAGCTAATTTAAGTTACATCACAAAGTTCAACCAACCAGAAACTGTAGAAAGCACTAATCATTTTCCATAACGGTCCGTGATTGGCTGATTTATTTTTTCATCCTAGCCTAATTTTTCCTACAACTGGGCAAAGGCCTCCCCCAAACTCTTCCACTTTTGTTCTTGGCAGTGACCCACCAATCCATCTCAAACGTATTATATTTATTTGTGACCCCCAGACAAGCGTTAAAATATGACGTAATATCGATTGGAAATTATCAAAATTTCGATGTACTAGAGATTATATTATACTATATATATGTATGATTTCTACATTATGAAAAAAAACAAAAACAGAATAGGTTTTATTTGGACTAATTTTTATTATGGAGGACTAAGTCTAAATATATAATAAACAATTTATTTTAATATTACAGGTTACAACATCTCCGTCCTTCTCGACCTCGACAGCGACGCCATCCCCGAGGAGTGGGAGGAGCTGGTGAAGAAGGTTGGTCTGCTGAAACGGAACTGCTTCGCGTCCGTCTTCGAGCGGTACTTCCGTCTGCAGGAAGACGGGGACCTGGGCCATCAGCGGGCCGTCATCAACTACAGACAGGATGAGACCTTGTAAATATTATTATTTACTTTTTATTGTTTCGCCCTCCGGCGAGATGGAGCGACGATCTGCGGATCAGCTGGCAAACACTGGATGAGAAGAGCCGAAGACCGGGCGCAGTAGCGCGTCTTGAGAAAGACCTACGTCCAGCAGTGGACTGATATAGGTTGATGATGATGATGATGTTTCTTTTGTGATCAGCCTGCAGGTTATTAGCAGATTTGCGAGTTGATTAGAAGCCTGCAGAGTGTAGCACCATTCTGATTTTGTTTTATTCATTGGGTCCTAATATATTTCAACCTTTTTTGAGTGTAGTCCTTGTACCTAAAATATAACCAACATAATTAGTCCTTGTAAAAATTTCAACACTGGATTGGAATGGAAGGTACTTTTGCAAAGATATTGTACATAGCATAATCAAGTTTATGTCAATAGCAATTTTCGCGCATTTTTGAAAGAAAATGTCAGTGTGGTTATGTTATAATTGCGCGGCGGTATAAAATACAGGTGCCTGTAAGAAATGTTTGCGTTGGCAAAACCAACATATTTCCACTGCTTTAAAAATAATCACCTAGAATAACATATAGCAGTCTGATATAAGATGATTCTAACGGTCTATCTTATAAAAAGTTAGCGTAGATTTGATGTCTTGAATACCATACGTAATGGTGACATAATGTCAACGTGTAACGTCAAATGTTTATTTGTAATTAAATGTGCAATAATAAAATCAATGTTGTAATTATTTATTAATTTTCAGATATGTGGAAGCACAAACAGACCGAGTGACGGTGGTGTTTTCCACCGTGTTCCGGCATGAAGACGATATGGTCATTGGAAAGGTTTTCATGCAGGAACTCAAAGAAGGGAGAAGAGCTTCTCATACTGCTCCACAGGTAAACTAAATGACCTATTAAAGTACATATATCTAACTACTATGTACTGTTTCAAAGTGCTGATTTAGTCTGAAAGAGAAATAATAAATAAATACTCACGGAAAAATCACATATCACACTCTAGTCCCAAACTGGGTATTTTGTATGTATAATATAAAATATCTGACTATGTAATGTATTATGTACGTCAGTCTTCTAGTACCCATAACACAAGCTCTGCTTAGCTTGGGGCTAGATAATCTTGTGTGGATTGTCCAGCATTGTTCATTTATTTAAACTAAGCAAAGCTGTATTATGGTAACTAGATTTCTGATGGAATACTTTTATTCATTTTTTTGAGATTGATAGCTTTAAGCGATATGTCTGTCCATTGTACCTTAAATTTAATGTTAGTTTTCCGTGTTCTATTCCCATTTTGTTTAAAAAATATAAAAATATATAAGTTTTTATCTTTTTCCATATAAATATTGAGGAATTTCTTTGAATATATTTTTTTGTTTTTCCAGGTTCTATTTTCACACAAAGAACCACCGTTAGAACTAGTGGACACGGACGCGAGAGTAGGAGATAATATCAGTTATGTTACATTTGGTAAGTATCTCATCATTTTAACTAGAGGTTCTGTGGAAACAGCAGACCTCGCGAACATTTATAAACATTTTATAAATACGAGTGCTTATTTGGAGATCTATGTTTATTGGTGGGCTTACCAATCAAGTTTCATTAAAATCCATTCAGTAGTTTTTGAAAAGAGTAACAAAAATGCATACATCCATCTATACCAACTATCACGTTTATACTATGAGTAGGATTATGTGTTACAACATAATGAATACTGAGATGACGGGTGATACCGTACTGGAACTTCAGTACTTAATTTAGTTTAATTGTAATTCTTTGTAAGAAGGATCATATAAAAAAACGGTAGGAACCAGGCCGTTAGTTTCTTACCCGCTCTTCTAGGTCGCGTGGAACTGGCACCTAGAATCACCTAGTATTTATGACGATTCTAAATGATCCTTGTAATTTTATTGAAAAAAGAAATATTTGACTTTTGACTTGATAGAGGAGAATGGATGAAAAGAGTTGTGCCGACACCACCTAGTGGGATAAGGGCAGGAAGAAGAAGATGTGTTATTATATAGATATCGTTAACAATAGTGTTGTCCGTCAGTTCTGTTCCCGCGACACACGTGCGCGACGGCTCGCGACAACACGATCGACTTGCTGCACATGTTCCGAGACTATCTGCACTACCACATCAAGTGCTCCAAGGTAATTCATTAACAAATATAAGTTTTTATCCGATTGGTACTAATTTAGACCTGTACCCCAAGTTCGTACTTGTGTGTGCACAGACTCGTGTCTGTGCACACACGGATCGTAGAGACGCAATCGCCGAGCACCAACGACTTTGTATGGAGATCCAAGCAGCGCCCCTAGCAGATTTCTTGAGAAGCTTGGATTTCCATACAAAATCGATAGCGTCTCTGCGATCCGTGTGGGCACAAACTCTTACTTGGGGTACAGTTGAACTATCTATAGATCGTTTGCAATGGTCTGTAGACAACTCAACTGTTTCTTATGTATTTTATATGCCTTGCCTATGTACATTTTATAAATACTGTAATAGTAAGTTTGTTCGTGAATAAATATATTTATTTTATTTTAACCAGTGCAGTCATTTCGAATCACGAGACATTTAAACATATTTTTTTTTAAATTGAATGTATCAATGCAAAGTTTAGTAAGAAGTTAAGTGTGATGTTTGTGTTAAAGGTGTACGTGCACTCACGCATGCGCGCCAAGGCAGGTGACCTGCTGAAGGTACTGAACCGGGCACGGCCGCAGACCAACAGCCGACCCGAACGGAAGACCATCACGTAAGTGACTTTTAGGATAAATTAAGTTAGATAAGTTTACACCTCCCCCAACTTTGTAAGGTACCTCAATTTTCTAGTAACTGCACTCTTGAAGTCGAAAATACAAGCTTAATGCTTAGTTTGGCCTTCGCTGACAAACCATTTTAAAAAGCCTGTACATAACAATAGTTTTATTAATATCCTTTGTTGATTGGTAAATAAATAAATAAAAAAAAATATTTATTCAATAATAGAAACAATAAACCAATCGTAAGCATATGAAACTTACGGATTGTAACAACAACTGTTCATTATATGTCAAATTCTTTTTTCCTACTACATAAATGAATAAATAAATAATGCTGAATAATCCAAATAACAATTGAATGATAACGCTCCATATAGATATTCAATGTAATTGTTATGTTGCCTGCTTTTGCAGTTTTATTACATGAATAAAATTACATATAGTGACAGTTTGTTTCTCGGTAGCAAAGTCAGCGATCGCTATCGCTATTTTACCTGCCCTTATAAAGTACATGTAACACTTGTAAAGTAGCTTTACGTTCCTAACAGCTCAATAAAGGCCTGCGCAGACCGGGAATTTATGCAACAAAATTTATGACCAGCAATTTATGTCGTATTTCTGTAACAGTACGATTGAATGTCCATAAGTAAAAATTAAAACCCCTTGCCATGCCGTCCCGGTCTGCGCAGGCCCTAAACTTTTTTTATTTTAAATAAATAATGCTCGATATTTATCATTTAAATTATCATTTACAGGGGCAGAACATTTATCAGGCGAGATTGAGAGCTCCGAACCGGCGGGGAATGGTCTCCGAATCCAATGTAGTACTAATGCACACCACATTTATATTCTGCTGACATATTATACTATCTACAAACAACTATACTTAAAAACCAATTACAAAAATAAAATCCTAACTTTACACGCAAAAATAATACATTCAAAAGAATACGCCGTAAAAGTATTGCACGGCACTTATTAAATCTGAGATATAATAGTCAAATCTCATGTGCCTGTATTTTCAATTAATTAAAATCATAAAAATACAGAACACTAGTCAATACTGTATTTCTATAGTATGAAACTTGCCTCAGATACCGCAGTATGGAAAACTTTTAAAAAGTTCAATATCTTGTCTTATAAACCAAATTTGATGACAAAAATTGAAAGTGACACTTTTTAACATTTAAATTTGCTTCATTTATAATAGTATGACGAAGACCGTGCTCAGTGGCGCGTCTTGGGAGAGACCTACGTCCAGCAGTGGACTGATATAGTTTGATAATGATGATAGTAGTATGTAGATATGTCAGCAGAGTGTAGATTCTTTCCACGACGCTAGTACGGCGTGCGTACGTAACTACAACATAATCGCGTCATACATCTGGTATTATTTACGATACTTCACTTAAAACAAACGTCACAAAGTACTTATTCGACAGTAACTCAATGCCAATAAGAAAAACATGCCAAATTATTCTCAGATATGCTCAATCTACTGCCGCCGGACAAATAGCGAGAATGTTGTTGTGCACATGTATTTATAACTATATTTATTGTCAAGTCTTCAAAGCCTAGCGTAATGTCATAATGTTGCCGTAGTACATACTTGTTTAACAAAATTATGAAGAGTTATATATTTATGGCGATGCAACAATCACACTTGGGTTCCTAATTTAGCGCGTGCCCCAAACTATTCGTTCGCAGTGCTAGCGCCCAGTCGGAGCGAAGTTGGCTGTAGCTGATATCGTTTTGTTTATGCTAGCACTTTGTCTCATAGTTGCGTTTTGTTTTCAAAGACATAAAAATCTTTATTAGTAAAAACTTTGATAATTTTGTTTTGATTTAGATCAATTAACGCAAATTTTAAAAATTCTTAGTTATTACCCATACCCAGTGCTAGCGTTAAAATTTTGCAATTAGCCAATTACCAATACCTATATAGGATAAATGTATTATAAAATCTAGCCTATACAATCTTTCGGCTTCACTGTAAAAATGTATGTCGCCGAAATAACAAATCTATAAATGCACAAATATGTTATTCAATAACTAAGTTTACGTCACCGCTCCCTTTAGTTTCACGATAGCAATACGATGCGAACAATAATAATATAATTCACGTTTACGTTTTAGGTAGGTCCGATTCAATTTAAAGTAAGTGAAAGTGTATAGTATCCTCAATAGTATCTCCACGGAGGGGAGTTGATGAAACAAATTGTAATGGCCTTATTTACTATGGTTCAATTGTGTTCTCGCGGCGTCTCGTCTGTCGGATCGGTTGGGATCACTTGATAGCTGAATACGTTCAACAAATCTTTCATTTGTTTTTTTGATGTTTCACTGTCAAGTGGGATCGAATTAATAGACCGGCGCCCACGGTAGAGTCGCTAGTTTAGAACATGATACTTTTACGTATCTCTAAGTTATTATCAAACAGAGGTAACAATTCCAAATTGCATTTTAAATTTTATACATAACGGATACGCCTTTTGTCCTCAGTTGAGCACTTAAAGTAACACCAAACATAGATTTGCTCAATATATTGGAACAGAAGCTACGTAGCAGACTGTTTGATCAGAGCAATACGATGGTGATGCATTTTATCTATTGAAATACATCATACAAATTGGACATTATTAGTGGTAAGGTACGTTAATTACCGAGGTAGGTTCGTGGTCAAACATGTAGCGAGTCATGGACTGAGGTTGGCTAGATCAATTGTAGGGTTCGAAGATTCGGGGAGGGAATTTTATATCGCTTATGTCAAATAAGCGTCAAGTTTAAGGATTCAAGCAACATTTGTGTAAGCAAGGAAAGTAATACAATCATGTAGGGACAATTTAACTATTTAATAAAATATAGCTAACTTGAATTTATGTAATTTTATTTGCAAGATGTGTTATTTATGTATTATAATGTAAGTTAAATGTTGCTTTAAAGTTATTGCATTCATTGGATTATTGTTTTTAATGTCAGTTTTAAATGCGGAATGTGTTAACTGCAGATTACGAAAGTTATTTGTGAATATGTAATTAATCTTATGATTTAAAATCCGTTTATACTCTATTTTTTATTTCTAGATTAAAGAAAACTTACTGCAATTTGTATTATTATTTAATAATCCCTTCAATAGTCCTAATTTCATTATACTTAAGGTTTTACAAACACTTCTAAAAACACAAACTACTGAGAAATAACTTTAATATCATGCATTTTTTTAAATTTTTTAACATATAAAACTAAGAAAGATCTATAGAGCTCGAATTTTCGGAAAGTTAGTAATTTTTTTTTGTTTGACTGGTCTGCCCCTAACAAATCACATAATTTCAATAAGTGCAATTTTGAAATATTTACGCATTCGTAGGAGACCTTATTTTAGTGCACTTTTCCATCATTAATTTTTATCAAAATTTCTACAAAGATATTGAAAAAACGTTTGCCTAGAATTCTGGCTTATTTCCTGAAGGCGACGGCGATGTGGGCGACTTGGGGGCTCCTAGTTTTGACAGCGTGGCTACTTTTGAGGCGAACTTCACAAAACTGAGTCCTGAAACCTGGGGCTCTGGCTTCTGGCTGCCTTCCGGTTGGAAAGACGCATCTAATGAACCTGAAATAGTTTGATTAATTTTATTGAACCAGTTTGTTTAATTTTTAGGCCGTAGAAGAAACTGCCTAAAAATGTTACCTACTACAAGGATCGATGAACGTTGCATAACCATACATCAACCACCACGTTAAAGCCTGAATGAACTTAATATCCAACGACAAGCTCAAAATTTAAATTCAGACTAAATTCATCATCATCATCATTCTCCTGCTCTTATCCCACGGTCGGCACAACATGTTCTCTCTCTCCACTCATTCCTATCATTCGTCAGTTCTGAATCTACTCCTCTCACATTTATATCCTCTTTCACACAATCCAACCATTTATTCAGACTAAATTCATCGCCATTAATATGACTCAAGCTTAGATATTTTGATCGTTTACATATCTACGTTAGTGTTAGTGTGATAGATGACTGATTCGTAGTCTCAAAACTCACTTTGTTGCGGCGACATGATGGAGCTAGGCTGAGATTCCGGCTGGTTCTCCATTTGCGGACTCGATTGTACGTGCAGCAATTCGAGAGCTGAAAAATCACAGAAAATGACTACTCGCCTGAAAATGCACAGTCTAATGTCTTATCTTATCAGTGTGGGTTTGCTAATATATGCAAATAAATGTGCTATATTACATATAGATTAAAACAAAGATTCTTATTTGCATGCTCATCAAGTAAAGTCAGCATCAATCTTAGATTGAACCTCCTCCATAGTCGGTGCCTACTTGGTCCCTCACTAAGACTGAAACTGATATTCCAGAAATACAAAGGTTTCTAGAAATAGTTGTCGTTTTTAAAATACCCATAATGAGTTTATTTACTTATTTTTCAAGCCATACCTACAGCGTAATACATCTAACAGTTAGATATATTTTTGTAGGTACCTACGCGCGATGCAGTTAGAATCTAACAAAAATACCTACAAAAATACAGGGTGTCGTCGTAATACCAACCGTCTTTGAGCGACATGTCATCCATCTTGGCGTCTTGTATAGTTTCCAGCTGTTGACGGAACTTGCAGGTGATCTTACGTCGCTGGTAGTCTGCCTCGATCTGCTGCTTCGTACGCGGGATACGGAAACGGAAACAACAGCACACCATCACGACTGAAAATGGTGAGCATTTTGACTTTGAAATGGTTTTTAAATGTTCGCGTACACTGATAGGATATAATGAAAAAAATAAGTGTCATGAACAGTATGTCAGTCCACTGCTGGTCATATGTAGGGAGGACCTCAAAACACATCACACTCCCACTGAGAATTAATTGATGCTGACTCAAGTCAGTACCTACGACGATGAGCGTCAAAGAATAGAATAGAATATAACTTTATTGCACACCAATAGAAGAAACATAAAGGAATAAGTGGTACAATGGGCGGTCTTATCGCTATAAGCGATCTCTTTCAGACAACCTTTGGATGGACAGAAACATTCGATTAGACTAGGGACGCACATATAAAATAGATAGGTAAGTACACACAGTTCATTTATAGTACAAAAGTGGGTGCATGGAAAGAGCCTCCTCGTGGCGCACACCGGTAACAGCTAGGCACGGTAAAGCAGTGTCTAGTGTAGCTAATCTTTCCAACACGATGCTACAACAAAATATAGTCGTAGCATCGACACGAGAAGAAGAAGAAGTACAAAAGTCGAGGGATACAAATAATATATTATCTACCTACTTATATATATACCTAACTAAGATAATAAACACATAGGTACATACATTATGAATTAATATACATACTAAATTGATATGATAGATTGATAGATGATATTAAGTTGCGAAAAATTATATCTATGAGTTTACGATGATGTTGAAGCAGAGGATGTGAGATAGTGTTGTCTTCGAATAGAATAGAATATTCTTTATTTCACACTACTTACATATGAAAAGAATATATAAAAATACCTTAAGGTACCTAATATACAATAACTAGCAGGTACAATGGACAGCCTTATTGCTAAAAGCAATCTCTTCCATGCAACTTTTGGATGGACAAGATCAGTTTTACAATAGGTACATGGACGGGGGCGTACATAAAATTAATATTATAGTTATCAAACATAAAAAAAAATATAGTGAACATATAATACAATTATTGAGCTTTATATAGTATAACGAATTAAGTAATATCATTTGTATCTTATGTAGGTATTTTATTCGTTCATAGGGTAGGTACTAAACTATTATAAAGGGTACTCACTTAATGTCGTCATGCAAGCCATGCATAAAAACATAATCTGCCACAGCCGAATTTCGCCCACGATAGGCTTTTCCAGCCACTCTGGCTCTTCGTAGTTTTTCAAAACATCCATCAAGGGATCCATGGTCAGTCAATTAAATTATTTAATTAACGAGTGTAAACACGTCTTGGCTCAATTCAAGCAGAGTGAAAACTAATTTCCCTATTTCAAGGAGCGGACTGGCCGCACCTTGTAATTCGCTGCACCCCCTGGGTAGTCAATAAGGCACTCCCATGAATAGGCGTACGTAAGTCTTGGGTAGCTAGAAATGAGTGTTTGTTTAATTATGAGCATAATTGAGTTGAAATAATACTCTGCTATATTCAATATATATTCACAGTCATTTCATTATCAAAAGTCATCTTCTGGCTCAAGTATCATCGTAATTATAATATTTGCACTTAACTAAGGTTCATCAGAACTACTTCATGCAAAAAATCGTATTTGCCGCATATATGCTGGACTTGTTGGTGTTACAAGTTTTTAAATATTATTTTATCACTGTCAAGTTTGACAGTAGTTTTTAATACTATGATTTCTCCATTCTCCAGAGTTCTGGGTTGATAAAACTTTTAAATAATTAATACTTAATCTTAGTACAGCTGTACAATTTGCTGACTATTCTAAGTACATTGTCTTCAAAGAATTTATGATAGGGTTGGCGCCACAGATTAACTCAATGATGAGTTATGAATGAAATGTTCAGTTCAATAACGTTTTTTAAAGAATATTTTTGTTTGCTGTCAACACTGATTGTGTGCGTTTTTCTCTTTCTTTCATTTTCTGTTTCACTTTCCCGCAGAAAATAGGGTGTCGAATCTGTCCTCTAACCTCCGTATTTATTACTATTCAAAGATCGAAGATGAATCTTTTATGATAATTGTGGTATAATTCTCGTAAAGGCTGTCCTGAGTGATGTTGTGTAAGATCGTTTGTGTTCTTGCGTCCACTCTGTAGCGTTTCTAAAAATTAAACATGGCTTCGAATCGAGGAATTCAGATCGGATCCGCGTGGTTTCAACGGAAACTGAACTTGAGGCCGCAACACCGGGGCGTGCACCTCGTCACCGAGGAGATCCTCAAGCAGGTGCCGGAGCTGTCCCAGTTCGCGGTCGGCCTGTGCCACATCCAGAGTGAGTACTGTCCGCGCGACTTGCCGCCGATGTTGCACTATCGCCTGTCATACCTGCCCTACATAATCTGGCGCGGTTATCTGATAACTCGCCCGTGCAGTGATAACAGTGTGGGGTGTGTTTTGTCGGTGGCGCAGAGGTTACTCGGCTGGTAGACCAGCTGATTGGTGAATGTTGTTTTCAGTTCTGCACACCTCGGCGAGCCTGGCGCTCAACGAGAGTTGGGATCCGGATGTCAGAGACGATATGGAGATGATGCTCAATAAAATCGTACCAGAAGGACTCCCGTATCGCCATTCGTGCGAGGGCCCCGATGACATGGTGAGTGTTTGTTGTGCTTCATAACGTTACTCGGCGCAATCGTTAGTACCTAAACTGAAAAAAAGAAACATTAGAATAACAGCAAATTTAATTTTGGAACAAATCAGATATTCATTTGTTATTCGTAGATATGGGTAGACTTCAGTTTGATTTTATAAATGGAATGCATAGATTGTTATTCTAAAAGCTTACATTACATTCATTTACACACACTGGATAATGTATGAACCTCATTATCATATGCATGCCAATTACTCTGAGTTGAATGCATTTACATACTGAAGTGGCACCTAGTTAGCAAGCACTCAATATTTTCTTTTAATTATGAATATTGCGGTCTGATTGCAATCTAAATACTGGAATACAGAATGCAATTATGTACTATCATTTTACTGAAAGTGGTGAAACAATATTAGACAGCCATAGAGAGTCATGGGTTGGTCTGAACTTTATTCTGATTTTATATTCATCAAGCTTACAACACACTTGATGATAAATGGAAACCGTACCACCTTTTCAACATGAATTTGTATTCAATATTATACTATTTTCATTAATTAGTTTATATCTAGTTTTATGATAGGTATTGACTATTTACTACTAAATAATGGTTGGTGTTTATTGCTTAGGTCAAAATTTAAAGTATTTAACCTACATACTTACCGTTATAATAAGGCATGCTAAAAATATCTAGAAAGTATGTCACTTAACTCACTAATTATTATTTATTTGTGATTATTTACATCAACGGTATAATCACAACATAACATACTGTTATGTTATTACATTCCGGGATGTGTGATGCACCAATATAGGTCTTAACCTTAAGTTATTGATTGGTGATAAGTTGTTTTGCATTCGTCATTTAATTTTCTGTTTTATAGGTTTAGCTGATAAGTTTTCATGTACCTAATGATATCTAAAATAAAGTATTATTCTATAATGACGACCAATGTGGCGCGGCGGGCGAAGGTCCGCATGCGACGCGTAGGTTGCGGGTTCGATTCCCGCCTTAGGATAAATGTTTGTACAATCTGCAAATATATATTCCAGGTGTTTTGGGTATTCAATATGTATAATAAAAATATCTATCTATCTATCTATGTAATGTATTGTATTATGTATGTCAGTCTTCTAGTACCCATAACACAAGCTCTGCTTAGCTTGGGGCTAGATGATGTTGTGTGGATTGTCCAGCATTATTTATTTATAAATAGATCAGAATTAAACATTCCAGTACAGACTAAAGTATTCAAAATATCAACTTGTTTCACAATACAACCAAGTTCAATGAAACATTAGTTTCAATAATAAATGAATTCAATTTGTGCTACCTTCTTGGCTAAGGGTTGGATGTAATTGCACTTCATTATTTATTCCCAAAGATAAATAAAGGAGAAACAACACTGAATAAATAGCAATTGAATTGAATTAATGTTATTCATGTAGCTCCTATTTAATTTAGATTAGGTTCTAAGCTTGTTCTATGTATTAAACTTATAAACCAAATTTTCAATTATTTCTTCCCCTGTTTTTCTTCCTACTATTTGTTTCTATTTTGTGTAGCTAAAATACAAAATAATACTATTTTTTGATCTTAAATTTTTTATTTTTTTTCATTCAGCCAGCACATGTGAAAGCCTGTTTTTTGGGTTCTTCATTGACGATACCAATCACAGACGGCAAACTCAACTTAGGAACATGGCAAGGCGTCTGGCTTTGCGAACATCGAAACCACGCAGGCAGCCGAAAGGTAAAATAAATTTATACATAATAAACTTTTATGATAACTTTGGAAAGAGATTCTTAAACTTGTGGGACTGTGGATAACTTTGGAAAGAGACTTTTAAACTTGTGGGACTGTGGATAACTTTGGAAAGAGACGTTTAAACTTGTGGGTCTGGGAGATAACTTTGGAAAGATACTTTTAAACTTGTGGCTCTGTGGGATAACTTTGGAAAGAGACATAAACTTGTGGGTCTGTGGATAACTTTGGAAAGAGGATTTTAAACTTGTGAGGCTGGGACATAACTTTGGAAAGAGACTTAACTTGTTGGGCTGGGAGATAACTTTAGAAAGAGACTCATAATCCTGAAGGGCAACTGGGGAAAGATACTAATGCTTGTGGGGTAACTGTGAAAAGAGACTTGTGAGTTAACTCTGAAGTGATGCATTTTTTTTCAATTCGGGTGAATGACCAAGTAAACAAGTGATCTGCGGCGCACTTCACAACCGCCAAGTTAGATTGAGTGCGTTGGCTACTAGACGAGTGAGAGTAGTTAGACGTGGGGATGTTGCGTTGCAGATAGTGGTGACGCTGTCGGGCTGCCCGCGCGACTCCCCGCTGTCGCCGGTGTCGGCGGCGTCGTGCTCCAGTTAGGACAGGGGGGGGGGCGCGACCCCCCACACTCACTCCCACTCGCGCCCCTCCTCTAAGAGTACCCGGAGGTAAACTCCCGCCTTTTATACCCACTCACCCGAGGCCGGCTCGCATCGTCGAGGTGCGACGAACCTCCGCGATGGTGCGAACCCAATTTTATACAAAACACCAATTAAATTTAGAATAGGTCCGTAAGTTAATTTTATTTTGGGGCGAGTCGACGCCCGCAGCCTTACGCCGAGTCCGTGCCCGGCCGCGAGAGAGAGAGAGAGAGAATGCGATCTGTTCGCAAGTCCCTCGCCTCGCGCGCCGCGCCCGCACGCCGCGCCCGCACGCCGGAGCTCGTCCCGCGGCGATGCGACGCCGGCCCGACTTAGATGTTAGTTCTACTCTTATCTTCGAGCGACAATATGTACATAAGATTAATATTTTGTAACGCGACGCGCGGTACTTCCTAATTTATACGTTGAGCTTCGAGGATCCGGGTCGAGGACGGCGCGAATCGCACGCGAAACGGCCGCTTATAAAGGTAATGGTCGCTAATTGTCGCATCGACGAACTATCCCACTCGCTATGCTGTAGAGGCGCTCGCTTCAAATATTCATCGGTGAGGGACGTTAAGCGGTGTCGGCGATTACCGATTTTCATTTTTTCTACAGAATTTCAAGTATTTCAGAACTAAGCTCGGAGCTAGTAAGAGATGGATTTAAAAATGTATATGCTCGACTTCTTAGAGTTTGTTTCTGAAATAAGAGCAATATTTATAACCGGCCTGCGTTTCGCACGCGGAGATCCTTCTGTAATATAGCTTTTATAGGAATTGAAATAACATTAGTCGAGTAACCCTCGCGCGAAGTACCGTGCGACGCCCGTTCTGTTGGTACGGAGCCCGTTCAACTGTACATAGATGTATGTACCGTGCGGCGGTTTTAAAGTATACATAAATACGTTTTTGTTATCGCGACTCGATTGTACATACTCGTAGATCACGCATGGACGACATTCCGCTTCGGGCCACTTTACCGTTTGGTTGTACTCGTCACCCAGGACGGTGAACGGCATGATGTAACCGATCGAATAAGGCTAATATTTTCACTACTGCACTCGTTCGATTTTTTCAAAACACTGAAAAACACGTATTATTTCAACATGAGCAGCACATTACACATTTTTATGATTCGGTCACATATAACACAAATTTTGTATGTAATCGCACCGATTTATTGGACTGTTGGTGTAAGTTTTAAGAGCTGAATGTAGGATTATATAGTTAAGAACTTTGTACGTGTCCGATAGCTCCCTTATTCTCCACGTTAGGGTTAGAGAACGGTTAGTAAGTGAAACATGTCCATAGCTTTAAATGTCGCGCCCGTTGTATCAACGGGTCCTTCGGGATGACAAGGAGCTACTATGTACCACTAGGTGTACTTGTATATCATTACTGTTAAGATCATGTAAGTGCCTCGAATTTATGGGGTGGTCATGTATTACTTTGCCGAGCGTTTTACAACTTTCAAGCGATGTCAACTCAATAACTATTATATATTTTGGCATCTAGTTACTTGTATTTAGTTATAACTTTATTAAACTATCGAGAGAAAAGAATCAGCAATAATTGAACCGTACGTATAGTTGGATGTCTTCCTGTGTAAGTTTCACCGCATGTACGGTAATTTAGTGAAAAGTAACACTTTCGGAATATAGTTTGGTGCGAGAGCGGGTCTAGGGTACTACAGCGCCTTCCGCCCACAACTTATAGTTAGGTAATGTATCGTGGTTATCACTCCAAGTATAAATTCGAGTATATCCAATAATCATAGCTTTACACGGAATAATCATTAACGGGTGTTTGAAGCGAGTCGTAAATAACATCTAAATACAGGGTTAAAAACCTTGTACTGTACAGGAATTTATAATATTTATTCCATGATTAACATTCCGCTAGTGTAGTGGTATGCAGCAGCCTTTCCACGGCATTACGTTGCGTTCGGCTTTCTGTCCTGTCGAGATCGCTTGTGTGGCACAATTTTACACTGGAGACTTACCTAGTTAGGAGTTTATAAATATTAAATAGTAGGGTACTGTTGGTTAGGGTAAATAGTGGTTTAGACACGAGACGGAGAGTTTCGCCGTCGGTCACGCACAAGTCCTCATCGGAGCTAAGCGCAGCGCAGCATTGTACAACACAAAGTGTACGTGTCACAGACATTACGGTTTGTCTTATGAACATTAGTCTACTTCACTAGGGAGCTTCTGCGTTCTTATCACTTTACATTATTTTAATGTTTGATTTTTGGCTGAATCATGCAACGGTTGGATTTCTGACACGAATTTACGCGTACAAACATTCCACTGAAAGTTTTTGTTCAGTCTACTTAATTATGTACCCCATCGGGCTATTCAGTATGCAGGCTGGCTTGTTTAACGTATGTTATGTATGAGCTATGTTTAGGTGTACGCTCTAGTTCAGTCCTATCATTATAGTGTAAGCGAGATTTTTGAATTGTTTTGTGTGATGCTTACTATTACATTTTGTGATCAGCATTTTTTGACTTGTTTTAATCGGTTTGTTTTGTTTTAGTACATGTTTATATATTTTGGATAGAATGGGGAGCGGGTTGTGGGATGGCTAAGTGCTTTTTAACACATAAATTAAGAATTTGTAAATATTTTTTTTTGCATTAATTATATTGTGCGTACAATGTAATGTACATACGATTGGTAATGTAAAAACGTTCAAGTGCTATTTGTGTGAGTGTTAGGTATGTCACTGCCATTGAGGGTCGTCAGTTAGTACTAACACCTGTGTTATACACAAATACATTCCTAATGTTATATAACAATAACAATCTATCCTACTAAGTAGATAAGTGCCCAACATATAGCGACAGGTTCGCATAAATACGTTACGTTCCTCTGTTCATGTTTTGTTTCTTGTGAGGTTTTTTTGTATCGTTATAAAATGAGTACTTTTAAAGCGAATGTCCCATGTTAGGCTGTTCGATTAACAACGAATGTGTCTAAGATTTACCTCTAAGTGAATTCTGGTTTGTTCTGATCTCAACCTCAATATTGTCTTCGTTAATCAGAATATTCTCTTTTTTAAATTAAACTTGAACGCAATTATAATGGTTAATTAAATTATTACATAATAATTAATATGTACACATCTGATTATTTGGTCTATATAAGACATGTTTGAATGTTTTCGTAATTAAAAGTGTATTTAAATAATAATATTATTAAAATAAAAAAAACGTAACAAGTTTCATAGTAAAAGCACAGGTTTTATGAAGTTATTATAATTGATTATAAATTAGCTGAATTGTATCGTTCGTTTGTTATATTTAATATATTAATTGCACATAGAAAATGAGGTTGTATTTTGAATTATAAATAAAAATAACCAAAAAGGGAGACAAATAATTTGTGTGTATGTTATTTAAGATAAATAATACCATTGTATGATTGTACAGTTTGAGTATTCACTTTTTCCTAGAAAATCCTCATCAGTTATATTGTATATTGTTATTTTTGAAGTCACTAATGTGACAACGGAAATATTTGTCACTATAAAATAATTGTATCATAATAACTTGTACAATATAAATACATATATAGATCCACAATTATGAAAGAGATTAAATATTTGCAAAAGTTAATATTAAATGAGTTTTATTCACTTAAAAAAAACTAAATTCAGTCATAGTTAATTTTTACATGGCAATAACTTAAACTATTGTTATTTAGATAATTCTACAAAGTATTTTTGGCTTAGGTGTATATTTAAGTTGTCTTTTCTTCACTCTCTATTTTGTGGGGTCCTGGTCCAGCATCTGTAAAATAAACAATAAATATATACAGACACTTCACACATCACGCTCTAAGTCACAAACTAAGCTAAGCTTGAACAATGAGAACTAGATTGCTGATAGAATACTTATATATTTTTTATAAATGAACCTCGATAAGTTAAAGTTCAAGGGAAACACAAAATATTTTAAGTTATCATGTTATCAAGGTTTTGGGCTCTGATGGCAAGGGAACACGAGGTATATTATCGAGGTATGTACTACCTTATATAGAATACATAGTAACACCAAAACACAGAACAAACATTAGTTTTCACACAAACATTCGTCCTCGGTAGGAATCAAACCCACGGCAAGAAAGGCAGACCAACTGAGCTGTGCCGCCTGTCAAATTAAGTTTCTGAACGAAGTCAACTGGTAGCTTCTTGCGTGTCAATTGAACACAACAACAATTTTTAACTAACTTAGTAGCGTAGCTTCTTCTTCTTGCGTGTCAATTGAACAACAGCAACAATTTTTAAACTAACTTAGTAGCGTAGCTTTAAGTTCAAGTTCAGCTTTAGGCACACGTTATAACCATGTTTTTACCTTTCTTAGCAGTCTGTACATCTTCCTTCAAGCTGGTAAGTGCGTCTGAAATTCCCGAAGATATTTGCTTGAACTCCTGCGTCACCAGAGCCAGTCTGCCCAGAGCATAGTTGAAATCGTCACCCAATGTTATCATTTTGCTCGAAATACCTACAACCTGTAAACATTTTATATAGATAAAGTGACCTACGTCCAGTAGATGATGTATTGAGGTAAGTATCAATACTGTATTTTTATCAGACCCGTATTTTGAGTTTTATTTGACTGAAGATTTTAGGCGAGTCAAAAACTTTAAAACTGCGTATTTTTCTTCGTCCACAAAATAAAACTCAAAACGGGCTTAGCTATAGAGTAGTATAAAATTATAGATTAAATTACTATTTATTATGAAAATCGAACAGAATTTTTAAAAAGCTACTTTTTTTTTAAATATACGTGACTTCACGCCTGAAAGAAGAGTGACATAGTGACAACGAGTCTATTATTTGATATTAGAGATTCAATCCTTGAAAAAAAAGGTTTAAATTCTGACGTGGGATTATACGAGTAGGTCCTACGTCCAGCAGTGGACTGATATAGGTTGATGATGATGATGAGGTCCTGTATACTTACTTCATCCTTTACTTTCGTAATAGAGGTGGTACTGCTGTTTATGTATTTCTCAGATAGTTCCTGATAAAACAAATAGGTGATTAGTGGCGTAGCCTCACATTATAGTGGGTTTGTATAAGCTCTAAGTGCGCTGTACGTAGAAAATTGTGGGTTCAATTCCCACGACATTCATATTCGTTGAAATAGGAAAATTCAAATTACTTAGTTAAAATTTTATAAAATTCTTATTAGCATTTTGTATGAGAAAAGTATTGTAAGAGCAGTCAGTATAAGCAGTCGACTACAGAATTATATCAATTATTTTTTAACAAAAGTACATTGAGGATGAGGACGTGTCTTATAAAACAATGCACAGCGTTCGATGATAGAAAAATGCTCAAGAAGAGAACATTTAACGTTTTTAGGAGATATATTTGTCTACTGTTTACAGTATTCGGTTTCAGTCAGGCAATTATACTTACATTAAGTTTATCGAGAGAATCTTTACTCTTACTGAGTTGTTCGTGCATAATCCCGATCTGCCGCCATACTTGCGACATTTCTGTCTCGATCTTTGAGCTCAAGTTTACTAAAGTTATGGCTTGGTTGTCCATCACTGTCGACTCGATTTTATCTAGCCTGTAAAATAGAAAAAAACGGTTGCATATTTTAAACTAATGTACTCAACAAGTCAACATGACATGACCAGCACATGAAAATGATTGAAAAAAATCAGATCAAATCATTTTATTGTCTGTGATATGAAAATATAATAAAACAATGACCATTCTATTTTTGAATCGAGTCGAGTCCAAACAAAAGAAGATGAATAAAAAATATTTGTAATTTTCCCGCCAATTATAATACTTATTACTGAATGTTTCTTTAAATTCGCACTTAGCTCTCGAGCGAGAGAAAATATATAAAATAAATAATTTTTCGATTGAATTTTATCATGGGCACGCAAAGTATAGAAATACAAACTGTATTTGGTTTGATAGAGATTCAGAATCGGTTCCGGTAAACGCTGTGCATGGCAAAGAATTTTTGAAAACGTGTAGGTATTGTCTCTATGACTCTAGACTAGAATAATCATAGTTGGTTTTCCCAAGAAAAATATTATAATCCTACCTGTCACTAATATTTAAGTTGAGTGTTTGTCCATGGCGTAGCACCAGCTCGGAGACCTGCTTCAGGATCTGTTGGACGCCGTGCTCGATGCGTTTCTTGTTCGCGATCACATTGTCAGCTGTTTGCAGCATTACTTGCTCCGTTCTTGATAGTGTTTGTAACTGTTTGTTTTTAATCATGTTAGTATTGAACGTTATGTAATGTTTTTTGCTGGAAGCTCCGCCATCTTGGATAAATGGCGCCAAAATCAACTGTTACGACAACTCTCATTTTCATTTATCTCATACTAGGTTCTTGTTCGTAAGAACCTATTACGTACCTACGTACTAATGAAACTACATGACACTACCTACATAGTACCTATTTGTATTTTTCTTACCTCCGGTCGCAAAGACTCGTAGCTCCGAGAAATGTCGCTGAAGGCTCGTTCTGTGAGCGTATTCCCTTGCGTTAGACTCTGTTGTATGTCCTTGTTGGTATTTTCAAGACGGTCGCCCATATCCCGAAGTTTCGCTGTCATTTTGCTCACCGCTACAAATAACAATCTAACTTTAATGGCTTCAAATATAGGCACATATACCTATTCTCTGTCACACACTTCAGGGTCTTGCATTAATGCTATAGCCAAATCGATAAGTTATTTAATTATGCTTTTACTAAGTCCTGTAGATAAGATTTTAAATGGTCTTTAAAAGATTTTAAAAGCAAGGATTTCGTATAACCCTTACCTTTCTCATCGTTTTCTTTTAAAGTCTCCGTGGCGTTGACAACCGCGTCCAATGTCATGTTGGTAGCTTGCTGCAGATCCTTCAGTCTCGGTAGCTCTTTCCACGTGCTTTCTGCATCAGAAAGGAGGCGCCGGACCTTCGTGATCTCCTCGCCTTGACGGTCCATTACTGAAAACGAACAATATATTTTTTTTCTCTAACTTATCTCGTCCCACTGCTGGGCAAAGGTCTCCCCCAATAAATATTTATGAATAAATTTTTACGAACCAGAGTTGCCTACTACCTACCATCTGAGCTTGTGACGTTTGACAAAACAGAACAAAGGCAATTAATGTGAATAGGTATTTTCTAAGTAAGCGTACTACATCGTCACTTAACATTAGGTGGAGATCGCGGTCAATTGCTTAAAAACTGCCTGTAACTTGTAAAAAAACAGGTAAATATCTGCAGGGTGTTTGTAGGCACTCACCGTCTGTCATCTTGCTGTGCCAAGCCTCGTCTGCCAATGCTATCTCACTCAACACATCAGTCGGCGTATTACGAGTACAGTTGTACTCATTTAGCTTCAATTCGAACTTCGACAGCAGTTTTTCGGCATCTGATAGATGTTTCCCAAAAGGTTTAGCCACATCTTTGGTATCGACGGTCTGGCACATACTGCGTAGGGCATCCTGAAAATGTGAAAAAAATAAGATTTAATTTCGAATACACACGTTTTTATTTTGCTTGTAATATATAAGGTTGTGGACGTAGGTACGCGAATCGCAAAGCTGAAGTGAAGAGATGGGCGGGACACTTAGCAAGAAGAGACGATGGACTGTGGACTAAAGCGATTACGGAATGGTGGCCAAGGGATGCTCGTAGACCAAGAGGCAGACCACCAGCCCGATCCAAAGACATTATGGAGCGAGCCGGGAATCAGTGGATGAGAGTCGCAACGTAAGGGACCGAAAAGAATGGCATAATAAAGAGGAGGCCTATACTATAGGGGGTGCCAACGGGCTGAAATGATGATGATATATGAAGTATTACCTTATTCAAGTTGTGTTTGAGGCTCTCTATCTCCCTCATAACGCCGTCAATCTTAGCATCAGTGGAGTCCAGTCTTCGTTCGAAAGTATCCTCATTGGTGGTTAAATTGTTATCTATTTCTGTAGGTTTAGTAGGTTTCATATTCTGAACAGTGATCGTCAAGCTCTGAAGAGACTTCTGAATTTTGTCGAGAGCATCGTTTGTCTTCAGTTGGGCGTTCTTCGCGTCGGATGCTTTCTGTTGGAAATAAAATCGCTAATGCGGTTACTATTAAGTAAAGCTACTATGTATAACGCTGCGATTGTAATAGGTACTGGGTGTTACAGTACAGTGGAGAAAGCTTATAAAAAAGAGACAAAGGACACCCAAATAATTCGCAAGCTTTTATATAAGAACTCGGCTCTCCAGCCTAAATTGTCTTATTGACTTGATATGGAGCGTACCTATACATGGTTAATCATTTCTACACCCTAGATTAGGTAGGTAGGTACTCAGTCTAGAAAACGAATTAAAACATTTGCAAGTTATTCCATCACCAAAAATGCCAGTTCCATCCTAAGCTTAGGTTCACATAAAGAATATTTTAGTTGGAACAGTAACTTCACTTGAATCTTGTCTTGAAAAACTTTAATTATATCTATCTTTCTACTGCGTATACGACTGGTCAAAGTTTGTCTTATGACCTTGACTTATTCTGATTGTATAAATTTGGAATTTGTCCAAGCCTAGATTATGAAGATTTGGATAAACATCGTCCAGTCGCATACCACCCTTAAACAATGAATTACCTCCATCAGAACAGTCTCGACATTGGCCAGTCGCTCGTCCATCCGAATAATAGTCCCCTTCATCGGCTCCAAAGCTCGATGCTTCTTCTCAAGTCCCATGAGCAGCTTCTTGACGTGTTCCCCTAGAGCTTTCTCTCTAAACTCATGCCGTTCCAGCTTGTCTTCAGTGATACGTAGAAGGTGGACCACGGAGATCAGGGTTTCGCGGATGTCTTCGTGCCTGTTAACATAATTTTGATCGTAAGAATCACTAGGCGAGAAAAAAAACAGGTAAATTCCCGCTATAACTCTTACGGCCGGTTTCTCGAACGATGATCAACGAAAAAATCATATAATTATTATGTGTTAAACTCGAATCAATCGTGATTCGGGTTTCCAGAAACCGGCCGTTAATCTCAGTAATCTTAAGTTTTTAGGTTTAGGTACATTCTGTATCGACAGAGAAATATTAGTATGTAAGTACAACACGCTACAAAAGTAAGATTAGTTGGCGAGGACAGAAAGTCTAAAAGGCTACAAAAATAAAATTACTAGGTGAAAGTAGAAGGCTCAAAACGCTGGAGTGACCGTGTAGCTGTGCGAATAGCTGGAGTTCCCTGTCAATGTGGCTATTCATCAAACTACAGACCATCAGATCAAAAAGGAATATTTAAAGAGACCTTGCACGGAATAACCATCTTAAAAACCAATAGGTTAACGTTTAAATACTGTAGGAACTGCATCAAGCGGGATTAATATTGTAAGTAGTCAAGTAGTCTACATTCGTGGGCTGGTAGGTATCTATATTATTAGGTAAAGTCCAAGTAAAAAAAAAATTAGAATACCGTGGGTGTGAAGACGGTCGTGTTATCCAAAATCGGATCAGACATAGGATCCCGTTGTAAAATTATCATAAAAATATAGTTTCTGTCTAAAGAGCTTAGCAACAAATTACTGGTGTCAGAGGTCGTTAAAATTTAAACCTTGATTTAAGGTTTTAAATACCGCTAGGATGCTCCGGATAACATGTGCCTGTCTATAGGTACCAACTACCAACATGTTTCTTCTAAAAAATAAATTATATTTCTTTAAAAAAAAGGTTCTGTAAATTTTGGATAGATACAACAATACCTAAATAGACATGATAATTTTTAACCAATAAATTTGTAAACTACAGCGCAAACTGCTTATTTAAAGAAACCGCAACTCAATTTAAAAGCTACTTTGTTGTGATTTTCAGAATGGATGCGTTAAATTACCTCGTAATTCAAGAGAACTGGCACAAATGTATTATTAGGAACAACATCCAGTTGCTAGACTGCACTTAGAATTCAACTGAGGTGCGCTTGCGCATTCAGCTTAATGCGTGTGCAACGGAGATTTGTTAATTGCCTATTCTATGCTGTTGCTTATTTATTACTGTGAGTTTCTGTTTGTTTTACTTCTCAAACATTAGGCAAGGAAGGTGATAGGACGTAACACATAAAGCCAAAAGAATATATAAGTTTGGACAAAGGAATCGCAAGTAAATATTTTGTTGGTTTAGTTATTTTAGCTATTTCAGTGATATGATAACACGTCGTGTTAAGAAGTTATGTGCAAGAGTATTGTATTTATAAAATATGCATACTATTTTACTAAAACAGAATAAAATGATCATACAACAAAATTTGACGTTTGAGTTGACGTTTATGATAAGTTATCAAACAAACCACATGTTGTGTGAAAGTGTCAAAGCACGTGAAAGTTACAGACCACCTGCACCTATATAGCTTTTGCCATAAAACTCCGGAAAAACAAAATCGTAAAATATTAAAAGCACCACAGGACCGTTAAGAGATCAATGCTCCTCAGAAGGTGCATGACACCGATCATTCTTATTCCGAGATCAATCAGCCCTGAACATGAACAGATTTAGTTTGGTCAGTAATGAAAATATATGGAGCTCTGTTTTATCTATAAGGATTTGAAGTGATGCAGTAATCAGAAGATTTATGAATGCTTGTGGTCGTGGTTTAACCATTGGTAGACATATAGAATTGTATAATACATGTGGGTATAGACTACCTATTAAATAAAACGTATAAAAACTATTTAACTTGTTAATAGACTACTTACTATAGACGTAAAATACACGTAAAAATAATAAAGATATTTCTTTGCAAACTAATATTTGTAAAAATTTTTACCCAATTTCCTCAATATCATAAACATTTACAGATTGCAAGATAAAAATGTTGTAGATATTTGAGAGAGTTGATGTATAATGATCTTTATAGTTTTATGGGACTTTTATTTATTTACAGCGCGATATAAATTTAAAAAGAGCTGTATTAGTTGCAGAGTTTCGAAATCTTTCACTCTTCATTGCTCTATCACATAATAAAAACGATCGCCAAAAAGGAAGTTGAGAAAACCTGTTGAGCGAAGTAATGAAAAGTATCGTATTTTATTAGATATCATTAACAGCATTATATTTTGAAAAGGAATACTTATATTATACTAAACGTGAAAGATGATTTAATGCAAATACCGACAAATATTATGTACCAAAAAGGCAATAACATTGTAGTGCTCCATCGGGGTCATGTTTGGCTGTAATCTTAATTTAAAACCTATAATGTTACAATAATACAAATAAATCTATCTATCAAAATATTTTCATCAAATCAAATGAGTGAAAGAAGAAAACATGTTTTGCCGACAGCGTGCGTTAAGGACTGGGGAATGACGGAAAAATAATTGCGTGATTTATATTTTTAGTGTAAATTTTGTAGGTTTATTAAATAAAATATGGAGATAGGTATCTACTCACGTGTAATTTCGGCATTGTGACTGAGGAGTCCAGAGCAACAGGACAAAGGCAATGCAGCACAGGCGCTAAAAACAATACAATTCTATTATTATTTTACAAGTCATGGATAATTCAAAGTCAAAGTCAAAATTACTTTATTCAGTAAAATCACAAGGATCATTTAGAATCGTCTTACATACTAGGTGATTCTCGGTGCCAGTTCCACGCGACCAGAGCCTAGAAGAACGGGCAAGAAACTTACGGCCTGGAGTTAAAATACCAACTAAAGAATCAATCCTACACGGACTACAAAAAAATGATGATTAGGTACATTACATAGAATAGAGCAATAACAAAGCTAAAAAACGTAAACGTAACGTAAGTATTTAAAATACACTGCTCGGTAACTTTGCTACTTTTGACAGTAAAGCTGATGTTAACGTGCAATATATCTCAATTACGTTAATGAAGACGTTTTACCTGAAAATAAAACGTTAATTAAAAATACTTACCTGATCCGAAATATGTTTGTTACGTTTACGATTGTCACATTTATTCATGCTCCGGCACCTCAACGTGTCCTACTTTCTACTGTATTTTTTCAATTTTCAATTCTTCACAGCCTCTAACAAGAATTGTTTAAATAACAACAGATAATAAAGCTTAGTATTATCTAAGTGTGATGAAACAGCAGCCTACACACACCAAACCTTTTAAATGTTAATTAAGTACGACAAGGAGCTAAAGTCGTGACTTCTGAGGTAAAGTCAGGCATACGAAATATCGTTGTAGCTATTGCAGCCATGACTTATTGCCTTATGTCATTTAATTACTTACGTTACAAACATTTTGAGCTTGGGTACTTATAGGTACATGAATTAGGTAACAAACATATGGATCTAAGCTATTTTTGTCACAAGTATAGTTCTTTTCATCCATTTCGACGACGGCGATAATATAATTAATTAAAATTAATTTAGATATTGTAAAATATAAATCATTGTCCTCAAATAATTCTATATTTTGGTTAAGTACTAAAATAAAGTAAGAAATTAGTTAGGATTTATTATTATTTTAGCTTGTTATTTAATTATTCGTAAAATAAACGTTACAAAGGCCACGGATGAGATCAACAAATCAATTCATACTGAATCATATCAACCATAGTCAAAATAAACATTATGATAATTCCGCTCAATGGTCGGAATGCACTTTACTACAGTTCAATTGAAATAGTCCAACTGGCCATTAACCCAATAAAATAATATTGTGTCAAGTCCCAATTGTAAATCGAAGAAACCATGGGGCATCGGCGAACGATTAGACACAGCTGTTTAAAACGCTGCTCTAACAAAGCTTGTGCGATCTTATATTTCTAAGAATCAAAGGTCACGATTCTCTGGTCTCATTCAAGCCCTCAATCACGATAATTAATGCGTGTGGGATGTGGCAATAGACCAATAAAATAACGATTTTTCATGCGCAGACGCACCTCGAGGGCTCAAGTCGGTTCTGTAATTAAGTTCACAGAGAAAGTTTTCCAAACTTCGCCTCCAAAGGGATTTTATTGGCCAACGATCGTTTTTACATTTGAATAACAAATTGGTACTTCGGTAATAAAATATTGATTAGGTGGGTTTAATTCTGTACCTTTGGGTTGGGTACCAATTTATTACTCAATACTAAAACTTTATGCAACATTATTAAGATTGATATACCTACATAAGAAATGCGTCTTAGTACGTTTAAATATATACTGTTGTTCTATAGTTCCAATACAGTGACTGATGGATGAGCATTTTATAGAAATCTCTCCAAATAAAGTAACACATATAGCAAAGCCACGGCTTTGAAGAAAAGCTTATTTTCAAATTAGCAACACTAATAAACCAAATCTAATAATAACCGTGACTAGCAAACAAAGCGAAAGGACTCGAAGCAGGCTATGCAGACCTTGGCCAGGATCCAGGCTAGTCATGCAGACAGACAAGCTTAATGGCATGGGATATTCATTAGGGCATAGCTAGTTAGTGCATGCTGATGATAGATAAGTAGATTTATTTATTGCATCGTGTTGGTAACAATTACCTATATGTCTAAAATTAGGTTCAGACCTCAACGCGAACCTGCTGGGGCTCTACAATACTTTTTGGTACATATAACAAAAATATTCCTAATCTTAAACAAAATTAATCATGAGAATCAATTTCCTAATAAAATGATTACCTTTTTGTTTTTTGTACATAGATTCCCAACTCTACGGATTATCCTTACACTTATCAAAATAATCCTGTAGATTTCTGAACAGCGTACAATTAGAACAATAGGTATGGGTTTTTATGACTTTTTATTCATTTATTAGGCAGATGTCCTATGTAAAAATGTCTAGGCAGGTGATAGTGATAATATTTTAAATCAATGTACAAACAATTATGAGAGTAGCTGGCCTTCGATAATTCTAAGTAGAGTTTGATTTATCTCTAGAGGTCTCTAAGTTATCAATCAAATCATGAGGTCAGTATAGTACCAACAGCAAGATTAGTTTTTTCCTTTCCAAATAGCTCTCTAAAGCCCTATGAAATAGAAAAATGTTTATAGCACACTTATATGAATATAGCACAATTAAATGTGAGGCCCTGTTTCCTGGAAAAGCATGAGGAAGGAAGCAGTTCTCTCCCAAATGATATGTATAGTACAATATTAAATAGATATGTGAATGGAGTGACATGTCACACAAACATTTAATTTCTTTGGGCTTCAATAATTAATTAATTGGGGACCGGCTGTGTGACGTTATTTACCAATTATGAAGAAGTCAAAGCAACTTTACAAAGATTTAATGCAGAATTTATATAAAAAAAATGGTTGTCTGTAAAGTCGGTTTACTGACGATAGTTGAA
Organism: Ecliptopera silaceata; assembly: GCA_932527185.1. Taxonomy (NCBI): domain Eukaryota; kingdom Metazoa; phylum Arthropoda; class Insecta; order Lepidoptera; family Geometridae; genus Ecliptopera; species Ecliptopera silaceata. Next base: position 2,640,817 of record OW052207.1, on the reverse strand, counting down.
CGTGACAACGTCACTTCATGGAACGCCTCAGAACGCCTCATGAGTCATGTTTTTTCGTGCGTGCAGCCGGCTCTATCGAATTATAAGACGTTGTCACGTCAAAAATACATTATTCAAAGTATTTACATTATGCCGTCAAATAATATAAGCGTAATGTGTAGTTTCCACCTACAAAGGATATTACAGGTTGCATTTTTATAAGGTTTTCAAGCTGAGATCTTGCGTCGTTGCATTAGCGACCTAACTGTATCCAATGAGACATGCCATTATCAGAATGCGATGCGGAAAGGTGAATTTAGTTCAATGATCGATGTCGGAGGTGCTGGCTGCACTTACACAAAACACTTGACAGATATAAAATGTATCCTAGTGTTCATTCAGACTATTCAAGGCATTTGGTGCGTGGTCTTAGTTGTCTGATTATGAGACTAAATAATAGATTCTTTATCGATTTTTCCTACAAAACTATTATGAATTTAATTCAGACTTTAACATATTTCTAATTGGATAATACTTTGGTCCAACATTCTGAAGTGCATGCTGAAAGAAAGCCATGTCGTTAGATGGTTTTCTTTGAGCATGCACTTCACATGATTTCCGATTAGCAGTTGTGTTTCATTATTTTGGCATTTAACCTGCTTTTTCCGTAATAACTGAACGTGCAAAACGCAAAGGTGCGAAAAACATGCGAATTAGTTATGCACAGAGTAATAAACCTTTGAAGCTTTGTGTTGGCCTGGCTTTTGTGACGATACAACCGACCTATATTTTAGTCATGCTGTAGATTAATATTTCGGAATATTCACCGTCTAAAATGCATTATCTCGGCACTAAACTGTAGGTTAGTGTTGGGACATAAAGAGGTCGTTTTCAAGCTTATAAGCTTTGCGCAATCACGAGATATCTACGGGTGTGTTTAATGATTTTAAATACTTGACTAGACAAGTCTAGTACTTAAGTTTAATTAGGTACATAAGCTAGAGGTTTTTAAAGGAATCTCATTCAAGACATCTAGAATTATAATGGTAGAGCTAATACTCTACTAATTTCTCTAGCTCTACCATCATTACTAGGTCCAACAATTTCCATAGCTTCTACATAGGTACGTATTATTATTATTCTGAAAAAACACGAAAGCTGTCACGGTTGGAATCGATGATATTTCATTTAATAAATTAACTAAACGTCAAATAAAATTTAATTGCACATGAGATACAAAGTATTTTTCTTTGTTTAAACTAATTACGTAAGACAATTACTCGTCAATTAAACTTAAAATAGTAAAAGTAAAGATATTGAGAAACACTTCTTGATAAATTATGTTATTAATGTCACCATTGACCCGTTGATCTCAGTTAATACCTAATATCTAGTTAACTCATAACCGATATCGTATTTCATTAGCATTTATAATGTTAGAATATAGTTAAATATAAACTGAGTACAAAACAAAACTCACCATGTTCAGAACCGCCATCGTTTTTCTTTCTAAATTAAACTAAGAACTTTTTGTTGCCCCGATCGTGGGCTGCGTGTGGATTCAATTACGTGCGTATTATGCGTGCGTTCGCGCGCACGGCTGGTCGCGAACTGACGGTGAACTAATGATGAACTCCTGTAGGCGCCATCACGGGTGAACGGATGCGCTTGCGCTTAAAGACTGGACCACAGAATAATGTACTGTCTATCTCGGGATTGGACCACACTGATGCGGCGAGCAGCTAGTAATCGTTTGTATAAAACTTAGATGGAAAACTGCACGTCATCCACCAGCATTAGTGAGCTGTAACAGTAACAATTTTCAGACTTTTAAAAGAAACTAGGAGAAAATCTATCATACAGGAGTTGGGTTATTTCCATAGGATTGAGTTTATCCAAAAAAAAGTGATATGTAGGTCTCTGGAATGCCTTTCATCCCATGTGATATCCCTGAGGGTATTTTTTTCAACCATGGTCCAGTCCTTTGAAAATCCATATAAATCATTTTCAAGGATGTAAAATGCCTATTCGTTCAACCTTTAGGAATCCTAAATGTTTACTAGAATGCAAGCCGTCGCGGTCAAGTCCATAATGCTCCAGTGCAAATGCCCGGAACGCGATCTGAATCAGATTAGATTCCTGTCCTACTAAGGAATATTACCAGTTCTGAGGCGCCACCATTTTGTAATTAACAGGTTTTTACTACGACCATACTAGACTAAGATGCTAGTTTTTTAAAGGATCCTTGTTGCATTAGTCACTTTATTTACTAGCTTTTGACCGTAAGTTTACCTGTGCGTCTCGTTAGCTTAATATACTGTATCCTGAGTTTCAGAATGCCACATTTAATAACAAATATAAAATGATGAAGTCAATTATGAGATTGTGACATCAAGAAGAAAGTAACTTATTTGGCATTTATTTATCAGTGCGACAATATGGGGTGAAAAAAATATATTTACTTATACCTGTTATTAAAAGTCCCACTACTTGGATACGGACTGGACTTATTTATTCAGTCTTCCAATTCTGAAACAAAAAAATGGTAAAGCATTTTGTGAGTTACAATTACGAATAATTAGAAATTTAATCATATTTACAAATAGCTTTATTAATGAATATTGTAACAGTAGAAGGTTCACTTACATTATTTGAAGTAGCGGCTTCCGTTCCTGAGTTAGATCTTTCTCAAAATACCACGAACTTTGACTATTTCTGAACACTCGATCAATCAACGCACGCGCAGACGAATACTTACACTTACAGAGGGCTTAGTCCGAGCCTGCATTTTAAAACTCCCTACTCTCGAGCCGAGAGTCGTCTCTCGGATGTCCTTATATTTTTGTAAGAAGTAGAGAGAGAGATCCGAGAGACGACTCTCGGCTCGAGAGTAGAGAGTTTTAAAATGCAAGCTCGGACTAAGCCCTCAGCTAGTCAGACAGGACAACCTTACGAATGTATCACCATAAATAGAGTCTTTAAGTAGCTGAGCTGTTCAGATGTTACGATTTTCGGATTCGTCAATTGCTCATTACGTTCAAAATAAAGCAGTAATAAAGTACTTTTTTAATCATCTTTGCTTCTGTTAGATAAAGTCAGTTCTGTCCCTTTGAAGTATTCGGGATTAATCGTACAGGAGTTGCACAAAAACGTGACAATCGTAAACGTATCGAAACAGTGACGTATTTGAGATACATTGCGCGTCAACATCAGCTTTACTGACAACGTTGCAGCGGTAGCAAGCAGTGTGTCTTAAGGCGACGGGTAGGGTGAAATTTTTCATAATAAATAAAAATGTCAATAACTTCCAACTTTATTATTTATTTATTATATCTACACACACGTTGAACTTGTAACACGGCATAGTTTTTGCCGCAGTGGTTAAACTCTAGATAGTCAGCGTGGCAACGTCGCATTTTCAACTTCAGTAAGAATGCTGAAAACGACGCAAAACACATAGTGAGCCGCGCACAGTTTGGATTGTCAAACTCTTAAGCAGCGCCTTATGAATATTTGCGAGCACACAGCAATGGAACACTTATAGTTCCTAAGGCGCTACTCTTCTTCTTCTTTAAACACCTTAATGTAGATTTTTTTTACCTTGGATGTATAGATATCAACCATAAGAATAGCTGTGCTGAGTTTGGTACCAAACAAATCTGCCAAACCCATAAAAAATGGGATCAAAAATCACACTTTTGCAAAAGGTGTTGGTACTAAACTTACATTTTAAAGTAAACTATAACCAAGATCACACATTTTGTTCCCTACCTGACTAGTTCAATATATGTGTTATAGGAAATAATAAGTTTCACAACTCCACATGCTATGACTTCTTCAGAAAACACTCCCAAAAACACGCATTTGGCTATACCCGTCACCTTAAATACGTTACGTTTACGATTGTCACATTGATTTGTGCTCATCCTACACCATCTTTAGACACGAGACAAGCCGGTACGTTGCACTTAATTTCGGTTAAGTCAACAAAGCTTTTGTTAGCGTCGTGTTATCTCAAGATTAACATAAGGCATTAGCAACATTCTACGAAATTCCTTTCATTAAAAAAAATAAAAGATCAAGACATTTTTAGATACATTAATCTGCTATACAGTTTTTATTTTACTGACTGTTACTTTACGGTATAAAAAATCGAACAGTTTAGTTTGCAAGTAGTTTATCCAAATAAGTATAAGAGAACATGTTGTGCCGACCCCACCTAGTGGGATAAGGACAAGAAGAAGAAGAAGAGGTATTTTCAGAAAAGGATAAAATGAAAATAATGTTAAATAATTCCCAAAAAATTTATTGCACTTTTTTAATGTTCCTATGTACTATTCTTTTATGTCTGCTGACACATCCAGCCGTTCTAAAGGTCTTTCCACACTCGGGACAAGAGAATGGCCTCTCATCGGTATGTGTCATATTATGCACTCTTAGAATATCTAATGTGTTGAAGCGTTTCCCGCATGTTTCGCATTCGAATTTCCTCTCGTTAGCGTGATACACAAAGTGTTTCCGATACTGAGCTAGTATGTGGAAAGTTTTCCCACAAACTTCGCAAGTTTTCCTCGGAGTAGGATCGTGAACCGCTTTGTGTATGATCAACCCGCTTTTGAACTTGAACTTTTTATCGCAGACCTCGCAAGAATATTTTTTGTCGATGTTGTGTGCGTCGAGATGGCTCATTAAGTTTTTTGTATTCTTCCCGCAGACTTCGCATATCTTCCAATAATCGTATCTAGATTTTCTTATTTTCCTCCGTCTGATGATATTTACTTTTTTAACGGTAGATTTGGCTTTTTTAGATATTTGCTCGTTTTTGTGGTCGAGATTAGCGTCAAGTTGAAGGGGTAATTCTAGTTCAGTTCGGTCCATATCGTCGTCTAAGTTGTCTAGATTTGTGCCATAGTTCTGTGCGTTTTCTTGGTATTCTATCTTGATTTTCTGGTCTGGATTTCGTAACTGTTTGTCTGCGTTTTGACATTTCCGTCGGAATTTGTACGCGGTCTCTAGTTCTTGAAGGCAGTTGTAACATATTTGAGTCGGTAGGTTATCGGATCGCTCCACCTAAAATTAATTAGAGCAATGAACTATACGTATACAAATATTTCCTTATCTTGTTGAACGACTTTTGCAAAACCCCAAGTATTATATGAGTTTTTAAATATTTTAGTCAAACAATACCAGATTCGTTTTTGATACATTTTAATAAACGTATCTTTCTTATTTTAACTAAATAATAAATTTATTTGGTGTGTTTGATTGAAATGGAAGCATTGATAATGGAGGAGTGGATTTTTTGTAAGGGTCTCTCGACATATAAGGCAAAAATAAATATCTTATCTTACCATTATTTTGCCTAATTATCCAAATTATCAACACAAATCCCAGAGTTTGATCGAATAGAAATAACGAAGCGTGACGCGACTATTTTCTATTCTTTTCATGTTTTTTGTCAAATAAATAATTATCTACCAATCTATCTTCAACTCACCTCAACACCACCAACAAGTTTAAGCTTCGCAGCTAAATCAGTTCCTTCATCATCTTTATGTTCAAATATATTGATTCTCGCTTCAGTATCAGCGCAAGCTCTACATGCCTTGTCGGTTTCCACCGGCTTGACTTCCAATTTCTGTTTCAAATCAAACAGTTTTATATCATCTTCGTAGTCAAAATCTTCGATATGATTATTGAATTCTGCGTTACGTTTACGTTCCGTGCGTTCGATTTTAGGTTGAGGCTTTTGTATGTATTTCTCCATCGCCTCGAAGTATGGCCATTGTTCAGTTAGGACGCCTTTGTTTTTGAATTTTCTTTTCCACTGCAAGTATAAATATAATTATACTACTTCATAAACTTGTGTATAAAGATAGTGAGTATTCTTATAATTTAATGGGAAAACACTAATAAGAAATATTTGAATATTTAATTAATACCTACCTGTGTTTAGGTTGTTTTAGACAAATACACCAATGTTCAAATGGCAAATTTTATTAATATAACATTTTGATTATGAACACATGGAAAAAAATATTTTTAACAGTTTAAATTATGAAAATTAATTTATAGAAAAACGCGCACAACCATTTAAAATATTCTTGCACTACATCAAACACTAGACTAGCAATACAACGCCATCTATATCAATAGCTTTGGTTGTCTATTCATTGTTATGTAACTTAATAGTTTTTTAGTATATAATTCTGTAATGTTGCCATATTTAATAAATAAACAAATGCTTAGACAACTTACCCTAAATGTTCTGCGCAGGTACGACCAGATCTCAGGCAAGTCCAATAAACTGTGGTCCAACGGAATACCAATGCACCTTAGCCTCTTTTCAACCTCCCTATTTATAGTAAAGTAAAAAAGTAAATTAAATTAGTTCTTAAGGTTAAAGCGCTCAGTCAGGACGGTAGCAGAACAACAATAGATGGCGCTAGTTTAAAAAACTGCGGTTTTTCTTCTGATTTGTTAATGGTTTTTTGCGTTTAGTTATCAAAATTCACCTTTGCGAAATTTTATTAATAGATACCAACTAATCAATACACAAAACTATAATTTTAGTAAATAAAACCTGCAGGGGCTGTTGAAGAATTTCAAGCTTGCTATCTACTCAGATACACACACATGTATACAATATTTGTAACGCACTAGTATTTGATAATTTCAACGTCAAATTAAAAGAACGAATGGTGCGGTTGAAGATGCTATGGAATTCGATTTGTCGTAACCGAGTTCAATTCTTGCGGAGGCTTACTTATTTTTGTTTTTTGTTGAATCAATAGTTTTGGTTCCTGGCTCAAGAAAATTTATTTTTTAGTTTTACCTCTGCTTTGAACAATATCTACTGTCTTATAAAACCTACTTTATTTAAAAATGGTTTTTACTTATGTAGATACTATTAATAGAGAACCTCCATAGATTACCTTCTAATAAAACTGCTAACATGTTCCGAAATATTTTTAGTATTATTATGAAATAATTACCATAAAAATATGAAAAACTCATCAAATAAAACACATGAATATGTTTTGCCCAAATACGGGCTACGTTTATGTAATTTTTTGTGGCGTCGCTAAGATTCTTCAAGTGCAGCTGTTCGTGCATTGTCTTGTCCAGAAGGTGATACATTGTTTGTGGGGCAGTCACATTATATTGCTAAATCGGAGTATCCCCATGAATCCAAGTCATACCTGCAGTGGCCCACTTGGCCCCGCTCTTGGCCCCCAAATCTGAGCTCCTGTAGAAAACAACATAAAACAAATTATGCGATAAGTCACTTAGGTGGTGTAGCCTAATGAGAAGGTTCTATGTGAAGGATGCGAAGTAGCGTGCACGCCTTGATCACCACGCACGCATGCTTCTTTGTTATCACAATGAGCACAATATAAAGAATTTCATCACAAAACAATTATGCAGAAAGCAGAAATGACAGACAGAGCAAACGTTGACAATTGTCAGTGATGTTGCCATACATTGGTATAATTTACCCATTTCGGTATGCATTTATTTGGAGATTTTTAATTTTGCTTGAGTTTTGACTAAAACTTTCAGGATCCGATACGACTAACTACGGGTATTTGTGTACTTAGAAATAAATATTATTTTTATAGCAAAGTAAGTTCTTTTATTTTGATAACTTGATCATTACAGAACATTAAAGGTTGCTACACATTTGAACTATATCAAATATCGCTCATCACCTCCTTTTCATACATTTTGTATGAAAACTCTATGGTCGACCGCACACGCGTACTCTCAATTTACAAATATATGACGTCACGGGCCGATTTTTGTATAGTTGACTCGGTCTTGCCAACTTTGAAATCAGAATTTTCCCTAACTTCAGTGAAAAATATGCGAAATTTATCCATATTTGCACAGATTCCTTCTAAAAAATGATTAAAAGGTTTCCCGTTAAGTCATCACAAACAAATGTTTTACATTTCTCTTTTTTTTTGTGTCTGTTTAAATATATACCCCTAACAAATACCCTGAGCAATTTTTTATCTTGAAAAAATTCCTAAATTTCGGGGAAGCTACGCTAAGTTGTTAACATTGTTGGGACATTCGGATCTCAAGGTCAAATACAGTATGCTCCTTGTATGTGAGTGATAATGAGTGAATGATGGCAAGGCATAGGCATGCACGATAGTCATTCTTCAGTCAACTGGGTACGCCTTGTGATCTCATTGGGGAAACCAAGTGCTTTGCTTGTGTAACGGGGACAAAATAATGATGAGTAATGTGTATATAACTCAATAATGAATGTCTGTGAATTATTTATTTATTTACTAGCGACCCGCCCTGGCTTCGCGCAGCACAAATGCTGATACTACAGAATGTCTTTTTAAATTTTTATTCATCTATCTATACTGTTATAAAACTGTAAAAGAGCCGAAAATTAAAAACGAATATATGGAAAAAGTTAATATGCAGATGCACTAGGTAGGTAAACGATTTTGAGTCCTAAAATCGAGTTTGACTGTTTGTTTGTTAGAACATCACGGCTAAGCCACTGGATGGATCTTCTTCATGCGTTTCATCTATGAAACATTATTAAATTATATTATTAAAGTTTCCATCCAGTGGTTAAGCCGCAATATCAAACAAACAAATTTGATCTAGATGAAACTTATTTAGGTTTCATCTAAATCCATAGACTAAGTATACACTTAGAAGCCGGTTTTCCGGATTAAAACAAGGACTATGTCTTATTGCAATCAATGACTTCAATTTTTAGATATAGTTATACCATTCTTCTTTCTAAGCAAAAAAGCCATAAGCTATAAGGGTCGTCTTATATACATCTTATAATAAATAGATGTAGTTTATTTATAGTTTTGTAAGAGGAATAATGTAATAAAAATATATTCGTTTTTAAACGAATGAATTCATTTATCTGAAAATACTACTAATAAATAACATCAATAAAATAAATAAATAAATAATGCTGGACAATCCACACAACATCATTTAGCCCCAAGCTAAGCAGAGCTTGTAACATGGGTACTAGAAGACTGACATACTTAATACAATAACATTACATAGATAGATATTTTTTATTATATACATATAAATACCCAGAACACCCAGAATAAATATTTGCAGATCATACAAACATTTATTCCAAGGCGGGAATCGAACCCGCAACCTTCCGCGTCGCAGGCGGACCATCGCCCACCGTGCCACATCGGTCGTCAAAATAAATAATAATAACTTATACTTAAGTACGTCAATCGAAAAAGTACCGTAAGGTATTTTGCAGTGTTCTGGACTAAATGGTATGCATGGCATTTGCTGGCTAGAGGACTCAAGCTCCACTGTAGTAACTTTTGTTTTATTATAGTCACCTAAGTATACCTAAGGCAGAGGGCAGTGTTTTATTGCTTCACAGAGCAAGTCTAGGTGAGGAAATGCATTGTTGCCTTAGGCAGTAATCAATGATAAATAACAGTAGGCGGGCCAACGGCTTATTCTATCGTATCGTAGTTGAATAAAAAACGAATGTTTGGATATACACTTATTCATTCACTCTTACCATGCCATCGTTCTTAACAAATTATAGTCTGTTCTTTTTTTAAAAAAGGAGCACTCTGTTGGTAAAAAGAGCTAGTGTGTGGTCATGAACGTTACATTACGACATGTACGATATAATAGAGTACAAGTCTGTCATCACTTTAAAAAACAAACTGTTTGACAAAGCAAAAAATTATGTTGGCAACACTTTTACAACCAAATATTTTGAACTAGCAGATAAACGTGACTTGGAACGTGCTGCCTATTTCGACTCGGCAGCGAGTTCTTTTACTGTATTTCACGTAAAAAGTATTTTTCAAATTAAATTAATTTGTACTCAATACAGCCTATGTTACTCTTTTTAATAATGAAAGAATTATTAAAATAGATCATGTAATTTTGAGTTAGTTTTTTTACTATATAAGTAACTGACAAACAGACAAATCCTTTCTTTTCTAGAATATTAGTTTCTAGAACAGACCACAGAGTGGAAGTATGGCAACGTAACATTTTCAAGCAAAAAAGAGACAGCTATAATCTTGTTTCTTTTTCTACGGCTGGAGAGCTGACAACAAACTTAGAATTTTGGCATGATAGATAATTTCAAATTGTGAGTATTAGAGCGGATAGCGTAGAGCGGATAGCGGATAGCGTAGTATTAGATTTATATTAGGTAGGTACATACTCATCTCTCGGAAGATGGTTCATATATTTTACTACCGCTAGTTTTGTTTATACCTACTAAGTAGAAACACTTGATTGTGATTTTATAATTGTGTAGAAATATGTGTTGAAATGAGAAAATGTACTATTTTCAATAAATAAATATTCACGGACAATTCACACATCACACTCTAGTCCCAAACTAAGCAAAGCATATAGGTACCTACTATGGGAACGAAATCGCTGATAGAATACTTAGAACTAGAAGGCAGAGCTACTACCAACTGAGTTGTGACGCTACTGTAGCATTATTTATCGATGGAATTCAATGAAAGGAGAATGGGCAATTTTCTATGGAGCATGGGCCATGACTAAAAAACTCGTCCCTCAGGATTGCCACATAATATGTTTTATTTATTTATTTATTTCATTTACTTACATCTATTTTAACAGGGTTATCCTAATGTAATAGTGTAGTTATATTTTATAAAATTAATAATTAATAAATTACTCGTTGTCATTGTGCTCAAATAAATTATACAATTACAATAATAATAATATATGTCAATAATAATAATATGTCATTAATATATAGGGCTTATAGGGCTTTTACAGGCCTAAAATTTACAATTTTTATTTAAAAAATCGATATATTTTGAAAAACAGTTTTTTATTTAACCGTCGTATTACTCCGAATTCCGAAGGCCTTCGGAATCGAGATATTTCCGAAAAACTTTATTTATTGTTTGCAATACTACAGTTTTTCAGGAATAACTCAATTTCCACAGGTTGGATTTTTAAACAATCTGAAAAACAATTAAAGCCTTTTTAAAGGCAATCACAGTTATTCTTGTGGGCCTTCAAACTCTAAGTAATATGATGTTAAATGAAAAACAATATCATCGGAATATCTCGATTTCCATGGGTCGGATTTTTTCCGTATATATATAGTAAAATATTGGTAGTCCGGTCAATTTAGACAATTGAAATAAAGAAAATTCTGACAGAGCCAAATCTTCGTAAAAACCTTAGGTTTACCACAAGGAATAAAGTCCCCATCAGTCCCTGGAGACTTTCTTAGAGAGAATTTTCTTTATTTCAATTGTCTGATTCTTACAAGCGCAATATCTGGGAAATAGCGGGTCTTAGAAAAAAAAATGGTAGCACTCCGGGAGTGCCGGCAGAAGTGAAAACTTCAATATTAACGTTGTGTTTTCACTTTTAAGTTTTCACTTCAAAAATATAACCACAGTCGTCATAATGACAATGATAATCACAATGACACAGACACATTCGCGCTTGCGCGAATGTGACACAATCACAATGACACAGACACATTCGCGCTTGCGCGAATGTGTCTGTGTCATTGTGATTGTCATTGTCATTGTCGTTGTGTCGACATGACACAATCACACTGACACAGAGACACATTCGCGCAAGCGCGAATGTGTCTGTGTCATTGTGATTGTCATTGTCATTGTCATTGTCATTGTCGTTGTGTCGACATGACACAATCACACTGACACAGACACATTCGCGCTTGCGCGAATGTGACACAACGACGAAGACAACGAAGACACACTGACACAGACACATTCGCGCAAGCGCGAATGTGTCTGTGTCATTGTGATTGTGTCATGTCATTGACATTGACACAACGACGAAGACAACGAATGATGAACGTCACGTTCGATGAACGTCACGAGTCACGTGACCCTGACTGAGTTTTCACTTCAATAAGATGGAAGCGATACAGTTAAATACAAGTTAGGCGAAACGATTCGTACGATATAATAGCGTCTATCTGGTTATGCGCGCGCGGCGAGCGATACGTGTTTCCCGTGCGAGGGTGCTCAGAGAGTGTGTCGGTTGCCGCTCCTCGGTCCTCCGCCCCCGCGCTCCGCACCGCACCGCGTGTTGGCAGCGCCTTGTACTCGCCTTGTACGATGTCGCCACAACACTATTTAATTGTTTGAGTCATACGTCGCGTGACCGCAAGTGTGTTCTTTTGTCGTCTCTTGTTTTACGAGCAATGTATAAAAATTAAATAAGATCTTACGCTTTTTCGACGTCACGTGACCCTGACGCGAGTTTGAAAGTTTTTACCCACCCAGCGCCGCTAAAGAAGTTTTCACTTCAAAAATATTGGGGTTATTTTTATAGAAAATTTTAAGATTTACAACTTTGCTTTTAGGTACTTTTTCGATAAAACTTACCGTTTTCAAGAAAAATCCAAAAAACCTAAAATTTTGACGTTGGGCCCCGAATAAGTCCCTAAGCCCACATGGGACTGATGGGGACTTTTGACACTTTATTCCTTGTGGTAACTCTAAGGTCTCTACGAAGATTTGGCTCTGTCGGAATTTTCTTTATTTGATCACAATTTTTATGTCTAAATTGACCGGACTATGGCCTGTAAAGCCCTTTTAAACGTACTATGTGGCAACCTTGAGGGACGATTCTTTTAGTCGTGGCCCAAAGTGCCCATTCTCCTTTGATTGAAATCTGACGTTTCGCAAATCTATACGCGCCTTTAGGTAGGTATCTATTTTCTTACGTCGTTGATTCATTATGACAACGTTTCAATAGAGCGCGAACTGAGTATTTGTGTTTTTTTTTGCTGATATAGGTATATCAGCATAAAAAAACACAAATACTCAGTAAATCTAAGTAAAACATCTAGGTAGATGTTTTACTTAGATTCATCCCTATATGAGTACCTACTTTATTATAATCAAAACATGATTTCCAAGAAACTATTTCTTTTTCTTTCTTTGGATTTGTTATGGTTGATTGTCAGTCAGTGTCAGATTCTGTCAGTGTCAGATTCTGTCAGTGTCTCGAACCACAAAGTATCATATCCTTCAGTCAAACTGAATGAATGAGACACACCCACAGACTAGTAATACACAAATCTAGTTCTTCAACATACGTACCATACCGAATGGTGGCAGCACTTTCATATACACGGCTACACGGGTCGCCATCACGCACACATAAGCATTTTACGTTAAATTTTAGGAAAAGAAACAAATAAATTTATGCGTTTTCTGAATAAAAGCGTATGAATTTATTAGATAGATGTTTATAACTATCTCTAATGAGTATACTAAGCATATATTTCACCCCTTTCACTTATTAGTTGTCTTGTTACATCTTATTGCTTTTTGTATGAGAAAGGATTCACCTTAAAGGTAAATGTATATATCATCCCCTAACTATATTAAGTAAATAAATAAATAATGCTGGACAATCCACACAACATCATTTAGCCCCAAGCTAAGCAGAGCTTGTGTTATGGGTACTAGAAGACTGACATATTTAATACAATACATTACATAGATAGATATTTTTATTATACATTATACATATAAAATACTCAGAACACCCAGAATAAATATTTGCAGATCGTACAAACATTTATCCCAAGGCGGGAATCGAACCTGCAACCTCTGCGTCGAAGGCGGACATTTGCCCGCCGCGCCACATCGGTCGTCAATATTTCGGTGGGGTATGAAGGATTAGATTAATAAACTGGGTAGGTATTGGTTAAGTAATATTAGTGCATAACGTACCGTATTCGATTAACACTACACGATGACCAATGAATATTCTATTCTAACCGTGCGTTATCAACTAAAGTAATAAGCAAATAACATACCGCCATCCTTCATTCCGGTCCTTATTGGAGTATTCGAAGATATGTTCCAAGTCTGTTCTAGCACTTATGAAGTTGAACACCCATTCTTCTTGCCCTGTATTAAATTCATTTTTAGGAAATTATACATAAAGATTTTAAAGAAAGGAAATAGCCCAATTTGTCTGATTTCTCTATCATTATATTATTTTTCTATTTTGTTAGTGTTTGTCAAATAAATAATTTCTTATTCTTATATAATATAAAAATAAGAAATATGTATGTTCTTATATTTTTATTTCAGGAAACCGTGAATCAATAAATATATTGAGTGTTGAGTTGGTCCAAATGACCCGATTGCAGCCTCAGGTTTGCCGGAACAAAACTCTTAGGGCTAAGTTCGCTTTACATATCGTTTGTTATGCCTAGTATTTAAATATTTCTGCGTACAATAAAGAATTTAAATACTAAACCATTTATGAAATAATGTTGGTATTTTCTGAAAGCTTACATGAGTTATTTTTATGAGGTTTCATCATCATCAACCTATGTCAGTCCACTGCTGGACGTAGGTCCAGGTTTATGGGGTTTGTTGTCACGAAATATAAATATTTCGGTATTAATGAAATTCATACTATTATGAAATACTTACAGTCAACTATTGGGTTGAGACTGAGTTTCCCATCACCTAAATACAGCTCGAATAGATTGTAGTACACCCATGATTGATTGTTAGTCGCCCTCGCTTTTTGGTAATCCTGTTAGAAAAATATATTTTATTTTTATTTTATACGTTTTAGGAATTAAACTTATATATTCATGGATACTGAGGAGATAGGGTGTTATCTCCTACAAAAAGGGAAGATCTTCCACGCCGAACGACCTTTGGCTCGGGGTCCGAGGACCAAAGGATAGTATTCGGTCGTATTACGTTCAAACTCCGTGATAACTTCGTTTGCGCGATCTAGGATTTGGCTCTGCCATCTGTTGGCCTGTTGTGTATACTTCGATGTAGTTAATGTAGCGAGATAGAGTGCGCAGATACGATGCAACGGTGGGCCATTTATAAATTAATTATAAAATTTTACACATAATTAAAAAGGTAACTAATACATATGTTCCCATAGTACAAGCTTTGCTTAGTTTGGGACTAATGTATGATGTGAAATGTCCATGGATATTATTTATTTGTTTATTTATATTGGCGAATAATAAAAAGAGTTTTGTTTTTTACTTACACTTATTATTGTTGCCCATTTCCTGCAAGCTTCTCTCGAACTTAACGCGGTCGGAAATCCATATTCATTTCTCAAAATTATAACAAATTCTCTGAAATAAAATCATTTATCAAACAAATATATTTTCACAAAATACTGCAGTGAATAAATATGAAATTCTTACTTCCAAGCTTGGTGTTTTTCTTTGAACAAATAATCATTTTGAAGTCTAACTTGTATAAAACTCTCTGTTATATTTTTAGTCCCTGAAAATAAAAAAAATCATATATGTACAATCAATCATATACAGCTCGCACAGATCCAATGACCGCGGCACTCAGCGAGCGAGACGCATCATATTTACGCGAGAGTGACAGAGATAGTCCAGTCAAATAAGCTAAAATTTGGTAAGAATCTCGGAATTCGAGATACCCAGCTGTAAGTTTGTAAATACTTGTATATGGACACCCTAAATGTTGTCTTAAAACCTACATATGGTAGGGTGTGTGCAACTATAAAATTTCAAGGAAAAAGGTCACAAAAATGGATATTTACAAAAAAAGCTATTTTTGTGACCTTTGACCTTGAAATTTTATAGTTGCACACACCCTACCATATGTAGGTTTTAAGACAACATTTAGGGTGTGCATATACAAGTATTTACAAACTTACAGCTGGGTATCTCGAATTCCGAGGTGAAATGCATATATTGACTGGACTAAGACAGGTTATAACAGGTTAATGTACGAATTTATTTCTGCTCCGAGACCGGACTATATCGATATCACATCGTGCTATCTCGCTCATCATCAACTGTACATGAGCAACCGGTGCTTCAGAGTTACGAAAATTCGTTGTAACTACCCTCTTATTCTACTAATATTTATGCATAAGTTTTGATCTTCAATCACGTCGTAATCGTAACTGATGAACCAATTTTAATGAAAGTTGGAATATGTATAGATCAAAACGTGTATTAATACATAGGCTATTATTTATTCCAAAATCAAGAGAAGGGGGACGGAAAAATCATGCGCGAAAATTTCATAAAACTGGGATAAAATTTCATATAACTTGGAGCACATTTACTTACAATTAAATTCTTTGACGTCATCATTACTGTCTACATCTTGCCGTTTGCTTTTCAAGCCTTTTACCATCGGTATTATCATCATTTGCTGTAACTCAGTCTCCAAAGTGAATAGTTCCTCCACTGCGTATTTCTTGTAGAATTCAAGCATGGTATCATATAATGACCATTCTGATGAATCTATGAACTTTTTTAGACGATAACGATGTTTTCTCTGAAAGTACATAATAATTTTGAAATCCTTTTTATTTTACTGGATTTTTATATAACTATAACTTGAAATTTCGTCAGATATTTTAAACAAGTAATATTTTTAACTTTATTGTGTATTGATTTAAAAGATTTTAAATATTGGAAGCTATGATCGTTAAATATTAAAAAAAACACAAGTCTAAATATAGATAGCAATGGATGACAGATAAGTAAGTAAGTATCTTATTATTTAAACTTTTATTATTATTATATTATTATTATTTTTTGTTGTTTCAGTTTGTGAAAGAAAGATCAACATTTTAGTGCCTTCAAAATTGGTAAGGTTATGAAAATGACACAAAAGAATTGCAACAAGTAAACTTACTGCAAATAACATTTTGAGATGATGCCACAACGCCTTTATATCTTGTATACAGCAGTCTTGAGGCAGATCTTGACTTCGCATGGCTCTTTCTACTGTCCTGGAACAAATATCGACATAAATACACGATACGAATATGTATTTCTTTGCTCAATCGTTATAAATGATTCTAATTAATATATTGACTTGTACACGACGCTCAGATAAAGTAATGCCGCTGCTTCATAAAAATACGTCTCGAATTGAATAACGCGATAGCGAATCAATCGCACGACAGAATATTTAAAATATGTTACACAAAAACACATCAAGCACTTAAAAAGTGTGATGTAGGTATTATGACGAGCGATGGCATGTCTATGAGCTTATCGACGACCGATGTGGCGCGGCGGTCGAATGTCCGCCTGCGACGCGGAAGGTTGCGGGTTCGATTCCCGCCTTGGGATAAATGTTTGTTAAAAGTGTGGATTGTCCAGCATTATTTATTTATTTATTTTTAAAGACTGCTTTAGAAAAAAACGTCCAATCGAATTGAGATTCTGCTTCTTTTTTGAAAATGACACGTTGATACAAAGAGGTTCGTCTAACCTGGTGTAGAAGCTCCTATACATATAGTATTTAAGCGCTTCGCTAAATACGGCCCAGATTCATAAATTTGGGGGTAAAATGACTTACCGCCATAATGTCGGGTTATCCATTTTATGTTCCTTGCATTCAGCAATACATGTAATTAACTTCAGTCTCCATTCATCGGGCCCTAAAAAAATACATATTACCTTCTAATATAATACATAATTATTTGTGTATTCAGTCTCCTACTTGCCAGATGTGACAGGTATCACAGCTCAGTTGGTATTAGCTCTGCCAACCATACTGTGGGTCGTGGGTTCGATCTATCCCTACTGAGAGCAAATATTTGTGTGATGAACATTAATACATATGTGTTCCATGACTGGGTGTGTGTTACTATTAACAAAATAATATGTGTACATATAAGTATTCTCTCAGCAATCTAGTTCTCATAGTACAAACAAAACTTTGCTTAGTTTGGGATTGAGCGCGATGTTTGATATGTCCATGAATATTTATTATTATTAATTACGACGTAATTTGATGGTAATGAAGGACAAACTTCATTACCATCAAATCCTAATTACGTTGTAATGAATAATAATAAAGTAGGTCAACTTAAAGTGGATGAAAACTGATGTAATAATACTAGTTGTTAATTTCAAACACAGGCCACATGCTATTAGCAGAAACAGGAAGTTTTAAAATTATCCTTATAGTGATAAGAATAATGTATATTATTGAAAAGCTAAATTAGTAGGGCATGAAATAGAACTTACATGATTCAAACTTATCCAATGTGACTTTCTTGCCATAGTGTTTGTCAAATATTTTGAAATATTTCCAACCTTTTTTTCTGTTTTTCTTTGCAATTTTGTAGGTCTTGAAAGAGATAACTATTTGTTAATATATTATTTGCAAAAATTACTTAGGAATGGATAAATTAAATTAATCTAAATAAAGTTTGAAACTAATGTGTATGTCAATTATGGTTTGTATTATCAAGTCTTTGTCAGTATATAATCTACTGCAAATATAGAGGCTTATAAAAACTACCATTTTTGACACTCAATGAAATTCTGATAGAATCTAGGATCAAGTCTTGATTGACATGATTCAAGTAAGATATTTACCATCTTTTCGTTCTCATAAATTATTGTAGTTACTAAATAAATAAGTTTTAGTCAAAAATACATACATCCCAGGTGTAAGACCATTTCTTCCTCACTTGGTCGATAGTCATTTCTTCTGGAAAACTATTATCCATGAGTATCTTATGGAATTCCCTGCAAATTGTATAACTGATTAAAAAAAACACAGTTTTCACACTATTTTGTTTTGAGAGAAAAATAATTTATGTTTTTTTTTTTTATAAATAAGTAACTACCATATTTATTTAACAGTAAGGACACATTCAAATTACTTAGTCAATTATATTTTAGGATGGTATCTACTATTAAAAGCATCAACTGATTTTATCATATTTTACTTAAACACAATAATTTGAGACCTATAATTGTAACCAACATGTTTAATAAATAAATCTATCTATTTATTCTTGCGTATCAATATCAATTAATCACAACAAAAAATTCTAAACAAAGTTCAAGTAAAACTTTGATTTGATAAGACTGTCACTTTGCCCTCTTACTCTATACTATTACAAAATTAAGCACATTTTATATTCATAAGTATTTATTATGATAAGTCTTACTCAAAAGATGATCAACGAAAAAATCAAATCATTACTATGTGTCAAACTCGGATCAATCATGATTTGGGTTTGCAGAAACCGGCCGTTAATAATTTAAAGAAGATTATTTGAATTCTACTCACGACCATGGCTGCTTTCTCTTTCTAAACAGCCAATCATAGTCAAATTTTAATTGACACAACTTCTTAGTCAAATCTGTAGTCCCTGAAATAAAAGTCAGTGTACCTATTGGTTGTGTAAAGTTGAATTTAACTTTAACTCTGATGGTTGGTGTATCAATAAGGTACAGATGAACTTAAATCTTATTAAATTCTGAAATCTTAAATCATATATCCAGGGGCTTTGTCATTATTTAATTAAGTGTATGGGTGAAAAAAGACATAGTTTTAATCTAATAATCAAATAAACAATTGATCACAATGTATGATTGTGATCAACTGTATAAACAACTTTTGTATCAACTTACAAGCAAACGGTTTTTCTTCCATTTTTACACTAATAGTCTATTCTATTGCACTATGGATCTGGATTCCAGATTCTGGAATAATAAATAAATTCAATAAATGCGAATTACAATCAGAACATTAATCAGGCAGGACCACCTTTGCTAATTTGTTGACAAAATTGATGTTTTTCTTCTTCTTTTAAATGTGTTAAGTAACATTTATGACATATTTGTGACATGACAAAAACGAATATCAACTTTCACTTTTATTCTTGGAGATTATGTAAGTGTCAAGTCTTTTTATCAATCAATTTATTCATTATTTGTTTGTTTATTTTTCACGTGGTTTCAAAAGCTTTTCGGCATGCTCTATTTAATTATTTTGTGCAAATAATATAACTTCTGATAATGCATCGTCTTCTATCAGCTAGGAGTTTGTATCAGAACGGTCTACACGGTTTGACTTCACCAGCAAGCAGTGCCTTGAAAATTAGTGCCACCCCAGAAACGAAATGTTCTTTCTGCCGAAGAATCCTTCTAGATCGCCACCACGCAGGTATAATTCCGTGTTAAATTGTATTTTATATTATATATTATATCATTCAAGTTACAACACTCAGTAAAATTAAATCCTCTAAGTCAACAAAATCCCATATAAATATTTTAGGTTAGATAATTGCATAACTCTTCTGTTTTTTCACAGAAAACATAATCACAGTGCGGCATCAATCTACCAAAACAGTTAATGCAGTTAGAACACTTCGAAAAAAGTCTAAGCACAAAAATTTCAAGAAATATGGAGAGCTTCTTGAAGGTTTGTATATTGTATACAAAATATGATACACATTATTTATGAAAGCAAAGATAACTGTGATGTGTTTTCAGTTGGTGATCAGGCGATGACTGAAACCAAAGTGTCTATAAGTAAGCTGAAAGCGGTACATCTATCTAAACTGGCATCCAGCTCTGTGTCTCTTGGCCAGCTACATCAGTTAACCACAAAGCCGAAAAAAGCATTTGATGTAGAAGTTGACCCAGAACTACTAAAGACTGTTAGAGAAAGGCTATTAAACAAATCTTCCCCACCTGTGACCAACCAACTACAAATAGAGGATGACAAGTGTGCACTTGTCTTCACAACTCATCAATTAACAAAACTAGAAGATAGATTTAGAACTAAACAATACATAGAAAAGGCTAAAGAAAGTTACTACAACTTTAGAAAAGCTACGTTGTATGACCAGAGGCTGCAAGACCTTCGGTATGCGATAAACGAGGGTGTGAATCAGGAGTTTGATATAGATAATGCAGTTACTGAGCTAGATGATGGGTCGGTGAACCCGATACCAAGAAGCCCACATGCCGTGTTTAGAGAGTTGTTTATTGACAACCAGTTGGACAGTTATGACCATGAGCTTATGACGCACATTACTAATATGCAGTGAGTATGATTTCAATATCAGTATTAATTAACAAGTTTCTTCACACTCAAATTGCTACTTGCTAGCTCAGATATAAGATAACTGATTATTTTTTGACAACAAAGAGTTAAGCAAACAAGCAATTTTAATAACTCATAATATGATATAAATAAGTTTTTTTTTGTTGTTAAATTATACAATAATTTTATTTGTTATTTTAGATCACAAGGTATATCCCCAGCAATAGAAGACATTTATGATGACAATGGATTGCACAATGACGCAGTATCTAAAGATGAATTAATTGACATAATGGAGACTGCAAAGATCAAAGGACTGAAAATTAAGAAAGCGTAAGTTTATTCTGTTTTTATTATACTTTTTATGGCTTAGTTCTTAAATAGAAGAAACTGTTCATGATTGACATCTGTTAGACAATGTATAGAGTAGGTAGGTATTAGATGCACTGGAAAGTGTAGGTTAAAGTCAAATATATGATATTCAGTACAATGACAAAGATATTAAATGATAAAGATATATGATCTAAATATGCTTAGCCCTTTAAAAGTATAATAAGAAAATAAATTGAGACATCTCAGTGCTTGTTAACTTTGGGTAGTCATCAGCCTGTTAGCACACACGCACTCGCATCACAAACCAACCGCAAAGCTGTATTTTTTAAGAAAGTTTAGAAGGTGTAATGAAAAACATTGAAATCTCAAAAGTCATACAAGATTATGCCCTATCATACAGCTGAATTAGTAACAATATTTACAGAAAACAAGCTAAACAAAAGAAAAGGGTGAGACGCGAGAAAATGCGTGTTGTTCGCGAGTCTAACATGAAGCAAGATATCAAGGACATGGAACGGCAAGGCAAACAAGACGCCTTAAATAGACTTCTAGCCGCGCACTTTCAGTTACTCTGCTCGCTTAATATGATTCATGAGGTAAACTATAGCCATCTTTACTAAAACATAATTGTAAATGTAAACGCTAGATGAGAAGAGCCGAAGACCGGACTCAGTGGCCCGTCTCTGGAGAGACTTACGTCCAGCAGCTGACAGATATAGGATGATGATGACTAAAACATAAACCTCATAACTATGCTGATTCCATCATCAGGTCACGAAAAACTCCTAGGTATTTTACAGCTAAATCAACTGGTATGAAATTGTGAAATTAAATGAAAATCTTTCTATACCGATAATATAAAATCTAGCTATTTGATATCAAGTATAAAAATGATTTGTTGATAATATCTATCCTGAAGAAGATTAAATGTAAATTTTTTTTTGCAGGGCCGAAAAATCTTACAGTATTACAGGTACAAGAAAAGTAAAGTAACAGATCATCCCCAAGTGACTGATATTAAAGTTTACAATGCATTGCTACACGGATACGCGTATATGGTAAGCCTTCACTTCTTCTTCTACTTTAAGGCCTTATTTAGCTCTAGTTTGCGATAAAAAGCGCCATAAAACGCAATATGTACCTAATATATTATTAATCCTACCGGCTGCGCCATAAATAAAGTTTTTAACCTTTCAGGGTTTGCTACAAAACACAAGTGAAATATATTCGTACATGACGCAAGATAAAATAGAACCTAATGCGCAGACCTTTGCAGCGTTATTTGAATGCATCGAAAGAAGTTCTTCGGACAATCAAGTTGCATTGTTGGATAAATATCATAATATTATGAAGATAAAGGTATGCTGAAACAAGTAAACTGTTTTATTTAGGCTTCTGTTTATCAAATTAGAATACTTTGTGATTTGAAGAATCCAGATTTGGAATAAAACAAAAACGCATCGAAATCGTTAAGTATTAAGTAGGTATACCTATTCGTTTCAGAACACTTAATCAGATTTTCGAATTTCTTAATTGAGGAACTTATTCTCGTAACTCGTAAACTAATTCGCCCCATACAATATTTGCGAGTCGATCTCACTTTTCGAGAATCAAAACAACAAAATTCTAATACGACCTCTAAGCAATCACATATATTAATTAAATTTTGAACCGTATAACTTTATTTTCAGGGAATATCTCTCAATGATTTACTGGACAAGTCAAAGTTTTTGAACGATCAAAGAGAGGTAATCTTGCGAGCGATCAGACGATTACAACCGGGATTCGAACCGCACTACACCCCGCCTGTTTTAAACTACGACTGCCCACTACTCAACCATTTGAACGAACCGGAAAATAGAAACGGTAATCACCTTTTCTTTGTTATAATTCGAATTCTAGTAGAAAATCGGCTAGTCGATAATGTGATTAATAGAGATACTTATCCAAAAAATTATAAATATTCATGGACATTTCACACAACATTATCTATAATCCCAAACTAAGTAAAGCTATGGAAATGTATAATATGTGAACTAAATTGCTCATAGAATATTTGTTTTAAATACAAATAAAATATCTATCTATGTAATGTATTGTTTTAAGTATGTCAGTCTTCTAGTACCCATAACACAATGCTCTGCTTAGCTTGGGGCTAGATGATGTTGTGTGGATTGTCCAGCATTATTTATTTATTTATACTTAGATACGTGCGTTTATCCTTGGTGGAGATCGAACCCATGACCTATAAATGAAATCTTTTTTTCCTCATTTATAATTTAAAAATTGATTTTTAACTATGAACTAAATTCAAGGTCTCACAAACTCGCCTGCAGAGGGCGTTGTAACCTTAGAGGAGATGATCAGAAAAGGGCGCGAACAATTAGAAGTTGAAATAAAAGGCGAGATCGAAGTCAGGAACATTGATACTAGAGACGAACATTCACCTGTCGTCGGCTTTTGTGTAAGTTATTTAAAACTTTTTTTTAACCTGTACTGTCCCACTGCTGGGCAAAGGTCTCCCTCAAAGCCTTCCACTTATCTCGGTCTTTGGAGACACTCCACCAATCCCTCTCCTGGGCGTCCAGATCATCCTTCCAACGCCTCTTCGGCCGGCCTCGCCGTCGCCTTCCTTTTAATTAAACTTGAGACTATATAATCTAATTGATACATAATGCTATCCAGACACAAATTAAGCAAAGCTTGTGCTATGGAAACTAGCAGCTGATAAAAAACTAAATTTTTGGTTTGTAAATACATTCTTAAGAAAATATAAAATCAGAATAAACATCAATATTTGTTTTCACAATTTTTTTTTTCATTTACGACTTATCACGATAATCAGATATAGTATTTAGTGGAGTGACTAGAAATTAATATTGTTTCAATAAAGATAATCTTCACAACCCTTTTCAATCTTAAAATTTATTTTCAGAGGAAAAAACTGCAAGAAACGGAGACGGAATGGCGCGAGGTGATAAAAGAAGCGTTTGTACGAAACCTCGGCACGTTGAAGTCTCAAAGCACCGCCTCACATTGCGCCATCACGCTTTACCCTTACCTGAAGGTTTTGGATGTAAGTATCCTCAGTACTTTGTAAACATTCAGTGATGCCAAAAAGGAGCCTACAGAGGGAGGCACGGTAGACATTGCTTCACCATCTAATTCTAATTGGGGAAATAAGATCAGCACTGACGTCCCGCAATGGGGTGTGTTGTGCATTGTCCCCCTGCTAACCTCACCCCAGCCAACCCAACTCCTTAAAGTAATGGAGAAGGTCTTTGGGTCGGTGGCAGCATTGTTCTAGCATCCCCGATGTTGTGGTTTCTTCACCATGTTCAGTAACTCGATAACTGGTCAAGATCAATACACCTTACCTTGCCTTTTTTCGATCCTCATTTCTGTGGGTGGGAACCGAGATCAAGTAGGTGGTTTTTTTTTGTAAATACATAGATACTTAGAATGCCATGCAAACCCAGAACAGAACAGATATTTATGTTCATAACACAGACATTTGCTATCAGTGGGGATTGAACCCACGACCCACAGCATGGAAGGCAGAGCTACTACCAACTGAGCTCTGACGTGACGCCTGACAAATGATTAAAAACTTTATACTTATAAGTATTTATTCTATCAGCAATCTTGTTCCCATAGTAAAAGCTTTGCTTAATTTGGGACTAGAGCGCGATTTGTGAAATGTTCTTAAATATTTATTGTTATTCATTCCCAGGTGGACCAGTTTGTGAATCTAATAATGAGCGAGTTAAGTAAGCTGGTCGATGGAAGTGAAACATACAGCCCAACATTAAAACTGCTGCAAAGAGATCTAGGGACACAAGTTTATCATAAGTAAGTACATACTCTTTACAAACAAGGTATTTAAACATTCATTTTTTTTATATTTCCTATATTCTTCATTGTTATGATTCCCATCAAGGACAAGCATTTGTGAATTGACAAACATGGATTTTTGTTCTGTATAAGGAAAAAACATTTAGATTCCAATAGTTAAATTTTGCCTCAGTTTGAGACTAGATGGCATTCTGTAAATATTTGTTTCTTCTTGGATAAAACCAATCCAACGCATGACCCGAGGGCTGGTGAGTATCTGGCCCAGCGTATCAGCATTGCTATTCAGCGCGGCAATGCAGCCAGTATCTTAGCTTAGGGCTACTGATTTGGATCAGTTGAGCACAAATCGTTTGCAAACTCAACTGATTTTCATGTCTATAATACAAGCTCTGCTTAGCTTGGGGCTAGATGATGTGTGGATTGTCCAGCATCATTTATTAATTTATTTATTAATCTTTCGAAGATCCTTTGACATTTTCAAGAAGTCTCAAGTTTTGCTTTTGATATTTATTATAACCCAAACCTTTTCAGATACCAAATAGAACAATACCGTCGCACCGGCGTCCTCGATAAGATATCTAAAGTGTACGAGCAGTATTGCGCATGGTACATGAATCGGGATGGCACTATGAACACGCGGCAAGCGTGGCAGACGATCATGCATCGCTGTACTGAAGGCGCTAGTCTGGTCAGTATCATACTGTAGACTATATTATTTAAACTTGCTTATCATAGTGCGATTATAATGGGTTTATTAGTATTATTTAATTATTTTTTCTTAAATCACATCAAAAAACTGTTAAGCTATCTGCAGACCATTACAAACGATCCAATAGCTCAAATAACGATCGCTGACTTATCCTAATCAGTATCAATCGTCGCGAACCCAACGTTGCATTGCCACGCTGAATAGCAATGCTGATACGCTGGGCCCAATACTCACTAGCCCTCGAGTCATCAACGTCGACAAGAATAGAATAAAAAAGAATAGAATCTTTTGAAGAAAAAAACTTTAAGACTAGACTCTCTGATATAATTTTGAATACTCGGAGGACCTCGGTACCCTACGGACCTAGAGTCTCGAGAATGGAAAAGTATAAAATAGAATACACATTTAATCAGCAATAACAAGACATGACAAAAGTGAACAACAAATAACATACAAACACAGAAAAAAAAGAAGATCAAATATGTAGGCCCTGCTTTTAAAGCCAGGTCTTAAAGTGACATCTGTCCCCTGAAAACCTATTCTGCTGCTTAGACATAATTTAAAAAAAATTGACATGGTAAATAATATTGTTACAGGAAATGGAAGAGGCACCATGGCCAATGGAGATGAGACAAAACGTTGGAAAGTTCCTCTACAATATTATTATCAACGATGTTAAGATTGACGTCAACATGTTCAAAACTAAAGCAGCTAAAGTGTAAGTAAATCATTAGTAAAACTTGTCATTTTAAGTAATACTTGTATTGTTCAATAAACTTTGTCTTTTCAGTAAAACTTGTCTTGTTCAATAAACTTTGTCTTTTCACTAAAATTTGTCTTGTGCAGTAAAACTTGTCTTGTTCAATAAACTTTGTCTTTTTCAATAAAACTTGTCTTATTTAGTAAACCTTATCTTGTTCAATAAACTTTGTCTATACAGTAAAACTTGTCTTGTTCAATAAACTTTGTCTGTTCAATAAAACGTGTTTTGTTCAGTAAAACTTGTCTTGTTCAGTAACTTGTCTATACAGTAAAACTTGTCTTGTTTAATAAAACTGGTCTTGTTTAGTAAAACTTATCTTGTTCAATAAACTTTGTCTTTTCAGTAAAACTTGTCTTGTTCAATAAACTTGAGTCTTTTCAGTAAACTTGTCATACAGTAAAACTTGTCTTTTTCAGTAAAAAGCTCCCAGCAGTGTACAAAGTCCATCGGCCGTGGGGTCGAATGGTGCGTCTCGAGTTAAAGCCGCATCCGGTACTGACACGTCTATGGAGCGGCGCAGCTAAGCCGGAGCTTAGAATGAGAGCATTTCTAGCGCCTACTCGCGGCCCGCCGGCTCCGTGGACTGGAGTTAATTTCGGAGCTTATTTGGTTACACCCACACCACTTATAAGGTGTATTTATCATTCAACTTTTAAATATTCTCGGACATTTCACACAAGGATCATTTAGAATCGTCTTACATAGTCCCAAACTAAGCTTGTACTATGTTAACTAGATTGCTGATATGCTTGATTATTTTTTTTTGTAAATACATATATGTACATCAT
Source organism: Ecliptopera silaceata (assembly GCA_932527185.1). Taxonomy (NCBI): domain Eukaryota; kingdom Metazoa; phylum Arthropoda; class Insecta; order Lepidoptera; family Geometridae; genus Ecliptopera; species Ecliptopera silaceata. The sequence goes on along the minus strand of OW052207.1, from coordinate 2,613,511 downwards.
AGGATACATAGTAACACAACAAATATTTATGTTCATCACACAACCATTGGCTCTGGGTGGGAAACGACCCACAGCATGGAAGGCATTCACATTTATTTATTTATTTTTGTATTTATCAATTAGCACTCAGTTTTTAATTTGTATTTTAATCCATTTGTTTACTTTTGAGGCTAGACTACTCTCATTTTTGAATTACTTATTTTATTTTTGTACCTACATATTTGATTTGAATGTATCTTGACTGTTATAATAGTACTAATTAATTTCCCAGGATGCCAATGTATGTGATGAATCAATGGAGACGTCTAGAAGAGTCACCTCCGCAGAAACTGTACCCGGTGTTAGATAGTCTCAACCAATTGGGGGAAGTGCCGTGGGTCATTAATAAACCTATATTGGATTTACAATTGAAACTATTTAGGTAAGCCTCTCTTTGAACTATATTTCTTGAATTAAATAAAAAAAACCGTAATTTGAACACATTCTGAGTTCAAATTACAATAGCTACATACAATTTGTATATTTTAGTAGAAAGTAGTAGCTTTTCGGGGTTATTGTTGGCAACACTATTGAATAGATTTATATATTATACATTTGTAGAATTTTGCCGTAATTTTACAAACATTCTAAAAATACATTTACAGATTCTTTTGTTCATTAAACAAACAGATTAATTAAATAAAAAAAGTTAAAAAAAAAGTAATCTATCTACAAAAAAAATATATGATATTAGGTTCAGTTTTTGTAACCATTATTAAAATAGGTAATGAATATTTTTTATTGTGTACAAGTGTAATTTTTTTCTGTTAAATAAAATGTTTTAATCTCAAGCTATGTGCCAACAGATCAGGCGGCAATAAGAAGCTAGACATAGCCCCGCCGTCGACTTCGCTCGACGCGTCTCAGTTCGAAGGCAACGCGTTCAAACGCCGCGTCGCCATCAACCGCGCGCGGGCCGAAATGCACTCGCTGTGGTGCGACATGTTATACAAACTGTCACTCGCTAACCACTTCCGGTGAGATATTCATATTAATCTTGGATTCTTTCATTCTTTACATGTATGTTTTATTATAACAGCTTAGCTCTAGTAATAGCTTAGGTCAGTGGCGAACCACGCACGTGACACAATATTTTGGGCACGTCACTGATCACAAGAAGGCGTCATAGCTCAGACCCACAGCATGGAACCACGACACACGATATGGAAGGCAAAGCTACTGTGTCGTGGGTTCGATCCCCAACGAGAACAAATGTTTGCGTTATGTTTGTTCCGTGTTTGGGTGTCTGTGTTTGTTCTAGTATTTATAAAAAAATATGAGTATTCTATCAGCATTCTGAATATAGAATAGAATACACATAATACTTTGTAAATAAAAAACAATTTTGTATATTTCATTTTTTTAATTTTATTACAAATACTCCTACTATTGGCGAAGTATGTGAAACTAAACATAACATACTTCTGGCAAATAAACGATTTTGATTTAATTGTGTGGATCGTCCGGCATTATTTATTTATTTAATATTGTTTTTAAGCTTATCTCAATTCCTTAATTTATATAATTTGTTTCTTAATGTGTGTTTTTTGCAAAATAAAGATTTCATTTAATTTGTTAATACGATGACAGAGATTCGACATTCTGGTTGCCGCACAACATGGATTTCCGCGGTCGTGTGTACGCGTGTCCGCCGCACGTGTCGGTGCTGGGCGCCGACACACAGAGGGCGCTGCTGGTATTTGCCAAGAAGCACCCGCTCGGGCCCCGCGGACTTCGCTGGCTCAAACTACACGCGGTCAACCTCACAGGGACTATGAAGAAGCAGACCGTTGAACAAAGGTAGTTGGGGATACCAGAAAAATATTGGAATAAGATTTATTTTTTCCTAACCTATCTCGTCCCACTGCTGGGCAAAGGTCTCCCCCAAATCCTTCCACTCATCTCTGCTTTTTTGGATTTTATATTAGTTTAATTTGCCTTTTAAATTGCATTAAATTTATGTTAGTTAATATAAGTTAAATTTATGTATCCCTCTTTGTGTCGGAGGGCAAAAAAAAGTAACGCCGGACGTATTCTGCTTCTTATTTTCGGTTATAAAATAGAATACTATAATTGTCGTAGGATACAGGACGGTGCGAATAGTAATACTATAAAAATAGATATTTATTTTCTGAAGGGCCAGATAGCAAGCTTCACTAACAGACAGGATAGAGAAATCAATCGCCGTATTGAAAACGCTTGGAAAAGCTATTGGTCCATGAAGGCGCATATGAAGGGAGACCTTCCTTTGTCACTGAAGCGTAAACTCATCGACACTTGTATCCTGCCCGTCCTAACTTACGGTGCACAGACGTGGTCATTGACCGAGTTGCAAAAATCTAAACTCAAGATCTGCCAGAGAGCTATGGAGCGCAGCATCCTAGGATTCAAAAGGATCGACCGAGTGCCGAACACTATACTGCGTTCTATAACAGGCATTGCCGATGTGGGGGACAAAACCGCCAGGCTGAAATGGAACTGGGCGGGGCACGTCAGCCGCATGCCGCCCGACAGGTGGGCCAACATCACCACACCTTGGGTCCCTAATGAGCGTCGATCTCGTGGTCGGCCTAAGAAGCGTTGGCGAGATGATCTGGACAGCTTTGAAAAGAGATGGTGGGAAGTAGCAAAAGAAAGAGAGGAATGGAGGAATTTGGGGGAGACCTTTGCCCAGCAGTGGGACGAAATAGGTTAGAAAAAAAAAAAAAAAAAAAAAAAATATTTTCACGTAAGGTAAGATCAGTGCCAAAAAACTTTTTTTTTTTTATGCTAAATTAAAAATGAGCAAATTTTTACCAAAATCCATTTGTAATCAGATTGGCGTACGCAGAAAGCATAATGGACAAGATCCTCGACTCTGCAGACAATCCCTTGGACGGCGAGGGATGGTGGTCGCACTCTGAAGAGCCGTGGCAGACCTTAGCATGCTGTATGGAGATAGCTAACGCTGTACGATCACCCAACCATGAAGGTAAACTTATAATACTAGTAATTTTATAAACGTGATAGTTTGTATAAATTGATGAATGTTTGTTACTCTTTCACGCAAAAACTACCAAATGGATTTTAATGAAGCTTAATTGCCTTCGGCTTGAATTGAGACGACCCCTTAAAATATTTTATCTTTTGTAAATAGAAATAACCGGTCAAGTGCGAGTTACAATTGCGCGCTAGAAATTCTGTACCATAAATATAGAGCAAAAACTAACAAAAAAAATATCCTATTTATTTATTTCTAATTACTAAGTAAATAAGGGGGCTAGGTATAATAACAAAAAAAACCTGATCATTTATTGTAATCATAGTTTTCACTATAAACGGGATTTGTTTGATTATTTCGTGGTAAATATCCCGTTTATAATCAAAACTATGTTCAAAATCGTGATAGTTTCAAATATTTTTTGTAATCGTTCAATGTGTATATTGTGTGCAGAATACATGTGCGGGTTCCCGGTGCACCAGGACGGGTCGTGCAACGGCTTGCAGCACTACGCCGCGCTCGGCGGGGACGCGCCCGGCGCCGCCGCCGTCAATCTAGCGCCATCACCCGTGCCTAGGGACGTCTACAGCGCAGTCGCGGACAAGGTAACTGTACTGAACGACTTACTGTACGTGACGACCTAACCGACTGTACGTGACGATGTTACGAACTGACGCATACGGGGTTTCAGACTGTTAATCTAGCGCCCTTCACCGCGTCTAGGGACGTCTATAGTGCAGTGGCGGACAAGGTAACTGTACTGAACGACCTACTGTACGTGATGACCTATCCAACTGTACGTGACGACCTAACCAACTGTACGTGACGACCTAACGAACTGACGCGTTCGGGGCCGCGGCTGTTAATCTATCGCCATCGCGGGATCCTAGGGATATCTACAGCGCTGTGTCCGTGAATATTTATTTATTTCTTAAATACTGTACTGTACCTGACGACCTAACCGACTATACGTAACGACCTAGGCAACCATACGAGACGACGTAACCCATAGTACCGGTTGACATTTGTGAAACCACAAGCTTTAGAATTAAACTCCAGCAACAAGTGCCGTTAACGAAGCAACGCGGTCAGTCCCAAAAAAAACTTCCTTATATAACCACGTAACAATCCACATTATAATTGTCTCATCACTCAAGAATTAAACAGGAAATTAAGTTTTAATGACTTATAAATAAGGCTCAATTCTCCAGGTGGAAGAAATGCGTATTCGTGATGAAGCGGCAGGCGTGCCCGCCGCCGCGTTACTAAAGAACTTCGTGCGAAGGAAGGTCATCAAACAAACCGTCATGACAACCGTCTACGGAGTCACTAGGTTCGGTGCCAGGCTTCAGATCGCTAAGCAGTTGAAAGGTTAGTTCGGTATTCTAAATGATCCTTGTGAGCTATCTATAGATCGATTTCAGAGTACTAAAAATAGCTTTTAAAATAGCCTTTTTTTATATTGTATCAGATAGATAGATATATATATATATATATAGATATATATCCGATTTCAAGTACCTTGGCTCGCTCCTCCAAAACGACGGCAATATTGACCGAGATGTATGTAATAGAATGAATGCGGGATGGATGAAGTGGCGACAGGTCTCTGGGACAATATGCGACCCACGAATGCCCCTTAAGCTCAAGGGGAAAATTTACAAGACAGTCATCAGACCTGTCACCATGTATGGATCAGAATGTTGGGCAACGAAGAAGACGGATGAAAGAAAAGTGCATGCTTCTGAGATGCGAATGTTAAGATGGATGTGTGGAGTGACGAGGCTAGATAGGATAAGGAACGAGTATGTCAGAGGAAGTTTGAAAGTGGCGCCTGTTATTGAAAAAGTGAGGAGTGCAAGATTAGCGTGGTATTGGACATGTTATGAGGAGGGATGAAAATCATATTACGAAGAAAGTTATGAATGTGAGCGTGTCTGGATATGCAAGTAGAGGAAGGCCGAAAAAGAAGTGGCTGGATTGTGTGAAAGAGGATATAAATGTGAAAGGAGTAGACTCAGAGTTGACGAATGATAGGAGTGAGTGGAAGAAAAAAACATGTGCCGACCCCACGTGACGTGGGATAAGGGCAGGGGAATGATGATGATGTATCAGATAGATACTGTAAACTGTATATAAATAAATTGACATTATTCCTGTATAAAAAAACTACTGTAAAGCCAGAAAAAGTAGTAACAAAATGTAATTACGAAAAAACAGTATAGTTGATTCAAACCGAAAAACAAAGTATCTTTTCGTATACTTATCCGTTTATAAATGACGGAGGTTAACAAACATTAATACGTTTGATATCTAAATAGTATCTACACTACAAGAATCATTAATCGACTTCTAAAACATAGCTATCGGGTCCCATACTATAAAAACTGAAATGCTGAATTTTTGCTAAACTAGCAAACTGAGCAAGGGTTTTTTTTATTAAATTTTTTTTTTATTGTTTTTGTATATTTCAGATATCGACGACTTCCCCAAAGAGCACGTTTGGTCGTGTTCGCAATACCTCACTACGAAGACGTTTGACAGCCTGCGAGAAATGTTCACGTCCACCAAACTCATACAAGATTGGTTCACGGAATGTGCCAGGTAACCAGTCTTTGTCAGTGGATATGCTCCTACCAGACAGACGGCGAAGTCTCAGTAATGGGGTCCTTCCTTCAGTAATACACCAATATTTTATAACTACCAAAATAAAAAAAACCCTACACTCAGTGTCTATTACTAATCACATTTCGGTCGTTAAAACATAAAATAATTAATTAAAAAAATATCCTTACAAAAACATAATATTGAGTTAACCTTATATTCGTACCGTCCTACTACATAGCTACTTATGTTTTCACGTTAAAAATCCATTCATAAATAGCTCTCAATCAAATCAAATCTAATCGAGAATTGAGTAGTTTCTAGTATTGTGACCATATATTTGTGCCAGTTTTCGGTTAAAAAGAAAGTACGATAACTTTGTGCTAGTGCAATAATAAATACTTTTGACAGTGCCATTATCATTAGTAGCCTCTGCTGCAGCTATCATTAATGTTTTTTTTGGTAATTAAAAATTTTTGGTGTATATACTCGTTTTATAATTTGTATATTTTTAAGAGACGAGTGAATGGGTATCTACTATACAAGTGTGCTACATCGTAGACCGCATCGTCACTTAACATCATGTGAGATCGCGGTCAAACGCTTGCCTATAACTTGTAAAAAAAACCCTAAAAATTGAGAGGCGGACGAAAGACAAGAAAATGATCTTTATCTGATCTTTAAGATGTTCGCAAAGTCTACTGTTCTCACAAAACTACTAGTATAACTAAAAATCTGCATTCTTTCTCATTTCTTCATTTTTAATGTTTGTTTTGTGAATAATGTGTTTTGTTGCAGGTTGATATCGGGTGTGTGCGGTGAGAGCGTAGAGTGGGTGACTCCGCTAGGCCTGTCCGTAGTGCAGCCCTATTACCGTCGCGCTCCGCCCTCCGCCGCCGCCTACAGAGCACCCCTAGACCAACTGCAGTATGTACATCTATCATTATTTCATTGTGTTAGATAAATCCACACACATTTTCTCCTTTTTTACTACTCGTGAAAACCTTTTATTGGCCTTATGTTTTCTATTTTGTTCTCATTCTTTATTATTTGTGCTGTTGGTTTTCCTATAAATAAATAAATTAACAATATTTGTTAATTTTTTTCCTGATAAATAATATTTTTATACGTTCGAAACGGATAAAATTTGCGCTTTAAGCTTCTCATCTACACATTTATGCAATAAATACATTCTCATTCGTTACTAATTACAGAAATAGACAGGCCTATGTATTAATTTACATTAAGGTTCAAACAAAATATTACTTATTCACAACATGATTTAAGACTCCTTTCATGCTGTGGGTCGTGGGTTCGATCTATAAAAATGAAATCAAAAAAATGTGTTATATTCCTTCGATAATCGTATCTTCGAGACGAGAAACTCTCCCCGTCTAAATGGGCCTTAACTGTATATCTCCATTCCCAGACGTCCATGCACAATGAAGCAGCGTAACGCGTTCCCTCCTAACTTCATCCACTCGTTGGACGCGACGCACATGATGCTGACGTCACTGCACTGCGAGACCGCCGGCCTCACCTACGTGTCCGTGCACGACTGCTTCTGGACGCATCCGCACACCGTCGAAACTATGAATAAGGTAATTATAATAAACTAGCTGACCCGTGCCGACGTCGTTGGGCATAATTTTTATTATATACAAAAGTTAGACATATGCTGTCGTTGACTTTTTTATAGGCATTTTCAAGCTCCACATCTTTTCTCTAGAACACAAAAATATATCTTTCATAGTTAAGGCAGCGTTCGTAAAAAACGCTTTCATTCGACCGTTTTTTCTCCGATTCACTTTGCAAAACAGAGTACCACGTAAAAGCCTTTTTATTTTTTGGTTTTTTTTATATAACCTATGACACTCAGCAATAATGTGGCTTTCTATTGGTGAAAGAGTTTTTCAAATCGGTTTTTAGAAAGTAATAAAATTCGCTGAAGTGTAAACTGTTTCGCGTATTACATTATTTTTCCGGAAATTCAAGAAAACTTGTATACCTAGGTATATAGTTTTAACAATGACATTTAGTAATACTAGTTATAACTAGGTTAAACGCGTTGTCTCGAAAAACATTTTTTCAGTGTAAGTATACAAATATCCGTATTTTTTCAGATTTGCCGAGAGCAGTTTGTTGCGCTACATTCTCAGCCCATTCTAGATGACCTATCCGAATACCTCATCAAACGATACAGCTACAAGCAAGAGTAAGTTTTCTTATTTTACTTAAGATATGAAAAGTATTCATTTACTTTTCGACCCAAAACCTTTATTATACCCGCGACAAGTTTTTGAGAGCAATAAATAGTAGTTTTTTGTAAATCTGTAACTATAAAGTAGCGTTTGAGTCTCTTGAAGCCATTAGTTACCAATTTACTGAAATGGCCGAATACATTATGTAAAATAGTCCCATGTGAAGATACAAAATCCTAAAAGCATTGGAACATCGAGACGTCGACTCGAAAATCGAGATGAATAAAGAACATGACTGTACCTACCCTTTATTGCTTGATAATAAGTTTCATTTTAGTTTTTTGCAATTTCAGTGAATTAGACAACACTTCCGGTTCATTCGAAAAACGACGAGTCAACAGTCTTCTCAGCAAAGTACCTCCGAAAGGAACCTTCGATTTGAACACTGTGTTGGATTCCGTTTACTTCTTCAGTTAGTTTAAACTCTAAGGACGCAGTAATACGGTTTCTATTTGCTTAACAAAGCGATGTGTATGGAGCTTTGTACTTTGTAGATGATTGTGTGTCAATTCATTGCAAGAAAGTTTATTCTCGAATATAATTTGTAGGAAGTTCTTATATTTGAGCATAAGCATCCAAATCCGTTCCTGGGTAACTAAGGCGCCATTTTAACTATGCTTGTTCGGGATTGGCTTGACAAGACGCCATTTTGTTTTTGTTATTGGCGCCAAAATTAGTTTGCTGTTTGTAATAACTGCTAGTCACAAAGGTAAAATTTTACCATATTAGGTCATACATCTCTTGACACACAATCTAGTTCTAATAGACTGATGTTGATTAGAGATTAAGCTTTTTGTAATTTTAATAATAAAAACTGCCTTTGGAAAACATCCTACCATTGCCAATGATCTTCCTTGATTATGATTAATACTTGTTAACACATTTTTAGTACAAATCCATGTTTCCAAATGTGCAAAATGTATGTCACAAACGCAGCCCTAAAATAAATTATAAAAACACATAAAAATATGATTCCGGATTATGCTTGTTGAATGTTAGTAAGGGAAGACTGGAGTTTTGAAACCAAAAATACTACACATTCAAAAATACTAGTCTTTCCATGCTAGTACATAGTTGTTTGATAAATAAACTAAAATGGCAAATGGATGAATTAGTTTGTGATTTAACAATAATGTTTAACTAAATAATGTTTATGAAGATTCAACTAAAATTAATTTAGTACTTTGATTTTAAGATCTTGTCCAACTTTGATACTTATGTAATTTGATAAATAAACGTATCCTGGTGTTGCAACAAGCAAACTGTGATTTGTTAAATAAATGAATAAATACATTATCATTTTATTTCTTTTAAAACCTTGAGCTATAGAAAAGAAATCACTATTAGAGCGTTTTCACATTATCCGATCCGATTTCGGGGTAAGTAAAATGTATGAAATACGTACCTGTCTTTCATATTGTCCGACCCGATATCGAATATCGGAGGTACATATTTCATACATTTTACTTACCCCGATATCGGATCGGCGTCCGACACCGATATCGGATCGGTTAATGTGAAAACGCTCTTACGTGGCAGAAGTATGACACTTTTCAATTTCTTTCCATTTTCAAAGTTAGGAAGATCATCGTTGATTTTAAAAGTTAGAATAATCAAAGGTTTGAGTGTAAGGATACATGGGTTAGTGGTAAAGAAAAAAGTATATCATTACAAAATCGCCATTTATTACATTTTACAAAAAAGTTCACAGGATCACATAACTGACAACAATATAGCGACAATAACATTAAATATGAAATAAATATGGACGGTTTTGACAATTTACAAAGCTTAAATTCTGTATTTTTCTCTAATTCTATGTTTTTGAGGTAATAGTGCTTTATTAGAATAATATTTGGCGTGTGCGCAGTCTACTAAATTAAGTTCTAATCTTATGCCGTGACTAGGTACTATTATACTACCGTTCCATTGTGCATATTTTTACCGATTTTTATGATTTTACGTCGACAAATATCTCCTATTCATACTTTTCTCTAGACTAAACTAAACAACACTAAAATGATATCAGCCTCAGCTGTTTTAGTTTATGTGAGAAACGGGACGACAACTAAGTATGTCAGTACTGCCTCAGAATATTTTTAGTTACTTAATGATAATGCTACCGATATTTTTACTTCATGGGGCGAGTTTTGTTCCCAAGTTTTATTCGAGAATGTCGTATACTAAAAAGACTAGGACAAACCCCTGCGGCCTTACTCCTAACTCCAGTAACAAAACCAAACTCTATTTATTTGAAATACGCGGGCTACCGGAATGCAAAATACTATATTTTTAACTATAATTTTACTTTCTTACTTTATCTAAATATTTTGATTTCACGAATGCCATATTAAGGTTATACCTACACGATTTTCGTAGTGCGAAGTATTTTAATCTTAGCACTTTGATTCGTTTTATGATACTTATTACCCGGAATGGGTAAATAAGTTTTAAAGTGCCTCATATTTAACAGACATAGTTTGTAACATTTAGGGCAAAATAAATATCTTGTATCTCTATTTTTTTTTTGATATTTCGAAGTAGCTAGCGCGTCTCAAATCGGTTTGTACCTACTGACAGGAGGAGTAAATTGTACATTCTTAGATAGCGTTTGTTAGTGCCTCTGTTTTTGATGGAATGTCCGTATGTTGACGCTAGTGATTGGTCGCGCGGCTTGGTCTGCTGTTTCGTTTGATCCGCTCGTAGTGGTACGCTGACTTGTATCTGAAGGGCTGCAAACAATAAAATATACCTACTTATAGGAAAATACATATCAAATTCCACTAAATATATACGTAATATAATAAACTCGAAAGTGTATTGATGGATATATGTTTGTTACTCTTTCATGCAAAAACTACTATATTTTTAAATGAAACTTTGAAATAATGCAATTTATTTATACATCAGATAACACGTGGGTTATAATTTATAAAAATATTGGATAAAATATCTAATTTATAACGATAATAAAACGAAATCATCAGCTAGTTGTACAATATTTGCAAAAACATATAAATATCAGTTATGTTTTGAAATTGATTGGAACAAAACTATCGATCTGAAACGGTGAAGTTAATGACCTAAAGGAAATGACGTAATTTTCAAGAGTTTTGGAGATATTTTTCGTATGCTGGCTGTACCTACCTTGGGGTCAAATTTTCTTCGATGTTCTGCAAGCAAATCCACTGCGGCGTTAGTATCTCATCGTTTTTGGCACATTCCAGCGTTCCGTTGTAAATCAGCAGGTCATCCATTAAGACCTATAACATAAAATAATGTTACAAATCTATAAATCAAATATCAGACATAAAACCAACAAAACATTATGTACCTAAATGAAATACAACGAAAAAAATGTAGAACTAAAGAATAACTAAGAAGTCATACCGCAAATTCTTTAACGCCTCTCGATGGAGTTTTTGCGTAGTTCCAAATCTTCATTCCATACACGGAAACAGGAATGTCGAAAACAAAAAACACCCTGTAATAAAATCATGTTGTTAAATTAAAAAACTCATTTATAGTGAACTTAATCAAGAATTCTCATATAAAGTCAGCGATAAATTAGTTTGTCGCGGACTTTACATGAGAATCCTTGATAAAGTCCACAAGATTCTCATATAAAGTCCGCGATAAATTAGTTTGTCGTATTAATGTAGCCAAGATGGCTACGACTAACTGCCCTTCCTTCTTCTTTTTCTGCAATTTTACCTGTTGAGTGTGTCAGGCAGGACGGGCGCGAGCCAGGAGTGCGCGGCGTCGCTCCGGCGCGAGTTCATTCCGTCGATCAACTTGTCGGGCGTGCGCGCGTCCAGCGGCCCTCCCGATACTGAACTTAACACATTCACACTCGACGGGTGAGCACACACGTCTGAAAAAATATATCGCTACTTAACAAAAATAAAACAGACTTCATCATCGACTAGTTGTATTAAATAAGTATGCATAAGGATATCTCAAAAACTACTGGTAACATGTTGGTGATTTAAATAAGATCACACGAACATTTTATACAAACAAAAATATCTAATTTAACAAAAAAATCTGAGACATGACAATATTAGTTTTCGAAGTCCAGGACTGATCATTTGTAAAAGGAAGCTTAATTGGTAGCCCGGCCGGAAATCTCGGTAGTCTGCCGGGCCATTACAGTATAACGCTTAATCTCTAAGCAACAGCTAAGGCAATCTAGGTCAAAAGTGAAGATTCAAAATTGTGACTTGAATGTGCATGGAATGAAAAAGGTAACGTTCAGACTGTCAAAAGTTCATCATATTAATAATCTTACTGGTCTCAGTGAGTTGTATTTGATTCCCCTGCGGATCAAACAGCTCGATTCCGGTTAGTCCCACGTAGTACAAATCTCCCCATGTGGAAAATATGCTGATTTGTAGCACGAAGCCGGTAGGTGCGCCTAGTTCTACCGACGTGCCGTAAACCAGGCAATCCATTCGGAAACTGTCGGAATCCTTCGCGTCTTCTAACCTGGAGGGGTGAAGGGGGGGTATAAAAAGATCGTTGGTATTCTGCAAAAACTAGACTGTATAGAATGAATGCTCTTTTTCCATTTTTTATCTACACACAACTGTACTATGGATAAGTGATAATAAATACATCATCATATTTCACGGTCCTAGACTTAAAATTGAATTTTCAAAATGTATATTTATTTAGTAACGTCATGCAAACTAACATATTGCAACACCATTTGAATGACCCTGAACTAATCAAAATCCAATTACTCATCTATCATCACCTACTGTACATTACACAAATACCTAAATCCCAGAACACCTGGAAATATCTAATCATAATTGAAAGGTTTCCTTCACCTGTCGTCCACCGCGTTCAAATCCAGCTGATGTACATAGTCGTAGCAGACATGTCCGGGCGCCCTACGCAGCAGTATGGGTCGGTAGTGTAACGCCTCTCCGTCCAGGTGTAACCTCGCGTGACGCACTCCAGAATATGATAAGTCTACGCTACCGTTGTAGTTCCATATTCTTATACCTAGGGATTAAAAACGTTTCTCTACATTTTTTAGTAGTTAAAATGCCCTTATTTAAAGTGTGATTTATATTTTGTAACCCTTACTAATAAATAGGGAAGGAACCGGTAAAAATGTCCATCAGAAAAACGATGTAACGCAACTGTGATGTTGTTTTTCCAAACAGATCCCTTTATTGTAATGAACCTTTACAGTTAACTGATTAACTGGATAGCGTTGTAGGAAAGAATTATCAAATCTATAGAAATTACAAGGCACTAAACTAGTAAAGAATGGCGCTTTTGATCATTCAGTAGATTCAGCTGCATAAATAGACCAGCAATAACGAAAAGTAAACATACTTGTGATTTCAGTCGGTTCTTTTAGCTCCAGCACAATATGACAGAACTCGGTGCCACATTCGAACTCCGTACACCACATATCCTCAAACTCGGTAGAAATGTTTCGTCCGTTAAAGAGATCTTTGCATTCGATCAGATCGCTGTGTTCTGGACCTTGGTCTTCGGAAATTAGAGCTTTGTAGGCGAAAGCGCGGTAGACTTTTACGGGATTATTGTAGCAGATTAACTCAATGCCTGAAATATAATCTTAATGAAACATTTGTGCGTTCTAACGGAGCATCTGATTAAACCAACGTAAAAAATGATTCCGTTCGGGTTATAAAGTGTTCACCAAACAGTATCGTTAAAATAACTGTCTGAAAGTTTAAGGATGACTAACCTAACCAGTAGATACCTCTTAAGGCTACCACAAACTAGTAAAATGTATACCTGTAAGACCTATCAACTGCCTGTGTCCCCAATTCGACATCAACGTAATCTTGATAGTTTTCGCTACATATTTGATATCATTCTCACTATCCAACGCTTGCAGCTTCGGGCTGAGTGAACGTATGCTGTTGTTGGCTGTAGAAGGCCGTTTCTCATGGGTAACGTGACTGACCGGTTCGTTATCTTTGAGCAAAGCTTGGAAGTTCTTATCGTTTTGCATCACCAAGTCTAGAATTGACGGGTCTTTGGTGAAGAGGATTGTCTGAAAAAAGACAACTTCATCAGCAATTTTAGCACTGAGTACATTTACATCAAACAATTTCAAAGTTTTGTTAAGTCTTGGGAAGTCACATTTTCAATTTTTCTATTTTCAGTTTTGCTTTTAGAGCCTTTTATTGTAAGTCAATGAGTGCCATATTTTAATGCCTTATAAGTTCTAGTAAATGACATTTCTAAAATTAAAGGTTTCGAAAAACTTACATCCCCAAAAGAAGTTAATGGACCTTTCAATTCTCCGCTGGCTCTGGCGATCTCTCCGTAGAAGATCACTTGGTCGTCCAGCTTGATTTGAACTAAACGCACTCCTCGCGTCGAGTAGATACGAGATTTATTGTAGTTCTGCAAACATTACGTCAATAATAATACGCTGTAAATGCCAGTACCCGATCTCAGAGTGAGGATCCAAGGTCCATGGTCTGAACATATAAATACATATACATACTTAACATAATAATAATATCCTAAAATCAAAACAACATTAAGACTATGACAGAGCTTATGATTCATTTAATTTAATTAAAACCTGATCTCCCAACACGAAGTATACGAACCCATATCCTAAGCACCGCTAGCTGCGTGTTGGTGGATAGGAGAGCAGTGAGTGCTAGGGGTGGCCCTCGCAAAGCCGGCGCGGTCCACGCATGTCTTTCATCCCTCGTCCGGACCACCCCATCTGTGAGGTTCTGAACTCGACATTGAGCTGATCCATCTCCGGTTTCACAGTCTGTCCAGATCTTTAATTGTAAACATTTTATTAGTAAGTTTCTGATAAGAGCTCTTGAAGAAAACTACATGCTGCGCCGAACATAATAATAATGTAGTCGAACTCAGGACTTACCTTCTCAATATTGACAATACTGCCGCTAGAATTGAACAATTCGATCCCGTTCAAACCAACAAATTGTTTATCACCCCAGTTGGAATACACCTTTATTTCTAACAACCTTCCTATCGGCAGTTCTGGAATGACGAATTCACTTTTCACCTTCTCCTGTTTCACGGTTTTGTTTGAAACTGAACTCAGTGACGCTTGTTTTTTGGTTGTGTTTTTAACGGTTGGTTTCTTAACTGGATTTTGGACCGGATTTATGGTCTCTTTCGGGTTTGGTTTTCTTCTGCCCTTTCCTTCCGAAGGACCTAGAATTTTAAATATTTTTTAATTACCTATATTTTGTGTTATTCTTCGTTGGACATTGATCTGTTATTCTTTTAAATGTTTGATTCAATGAATTGTAAAATAAATCATAAATCACGTTCACGTTGTAAAAGGTCGTATTTGCAAATACATATTACAAATAGTTTAAACAAGTACCTACTTAGATTAAGTAATTAGATTTAAACAAACACTTCTCAACTTTTACAACACCGATAACCAGTTGTGAAACAATTTGGTCCTTCGAACCGGTATTGATAACTTACGCGTTCCAAGAATGACATCGTAAAAGTCTTCATCGACGATATTGTTGAGGCGCCTGTGTCTGGGAGTCACGTAGTGAGGCAGTAGGTCTGAGAGAAAGTCGTTGGAACTGCTTTTTGAAGAGTCGCCCCAATCTATGTTGCCTCTACCTGTATACTTCCGACGGTTGGGTTGGCTATATCCTTAAATAATATAGGTTTGGTGTAATAAAACTTATTAAACAACATCGTAGTATGCCTATTGCAGAATGTCTTGCTTGATTTTGCTTGTTGTCAAGACAAAGTCAGCAATCGATTCAAGTTTATTGAATGCTACCCTGAACTAGAAGACAGAGCTAAGCCAAGGATAGTCCCTCATCTGATCCACTACTTACATTTTAAAGTCGAAGCAAATTGATGGATAAATAAGGTTCAGAATATTTTAGCTTGTTTTACAAAGAAGCTTTCAAGTTATTTGTATATGATGATGCTTTGAAGTTATTTGTATTATGATGATGTTTCAATCAATATGTAACATACCCTTATTGTAACGCAAAGTGCCTGCAGAGTGTGCTTCAGTAGGAGCCAGTGGTTTTAAAAAATCTTTGCTCATTTCAAGTGAAGTTCTTCTAGTTGATCTAAAAAGCACACATAATGTTACTACGAAATTGATTTAATTTTTAATTTGTATAATTGAATAATAGATTGGTTGTCTCTTACCTGTGATTATTGGCTTTTGGCTTTCTAAATATATTTTCTAAAGTCGGCGAAGAGTCACTGTTGTTGTTTCTTATGTGGGTTTCTTTCATCTCCCTAAAATATAGGAAAGTAGGTTAGTAGGTAGTAGATACCTACCTACTAGTTCATAAACAGAAAGGCGGTTGGTACAATCGACGACTCAGCCTTGGAAATGTCAAGATTGTTTCTACGTATTGTGTATTTTAATACATTGCGGTTGATATCAACGTCTTTAGAAATAGGAAGTTAAGGTACAAGAAGTCATTAATCTTTCATACCTTTTAGCATACATAAATTAATATAAAGCCAATATCTATCGGTAATCTACCCTAATTAATTTCTTCGCTGCTTCATTGACTTACTTGGTAATGTTTTCGAGCCACAATGACTCCTCTCTGTCTCCGTTTGCATATTCGAGCCCATCCTGACTATGTGCCATTCTTCAGCCATTAGAAATATATCACTTTTACTGGATGCCTAGAATATCTCTACTGTAAGATACGAACATTGCGATATGAAAATACATGTAAAATTGAATTCAACCATCAAATGTTTAAAAGAATCATAGAAAAGTAATATTTTATTTTATTTACTCTACCATTAGCACTGCCACTTTTGAAACATGAATTGATTGGCGCTGTTTGTTTGTTTGTTTGACCTTGGTTACTATGGTTACCGTGACAGTTCGTACCACAGATAGAAAGGTTTTCTCTCCAGCATATCATGACATGTTGTCAGTTATGTCGAAGTCAAAGACCATGTTGATGACGCAGACACTGACGTGTGTGCGAAACACAGCTGCTAGCCAGCTCACCCACTCACAAGTTCGTGGGGTTTTCCTTAAATTTAGGGTATCTAAGATGTAAATTGGCTACACTAGCTCTGAAAGTTTCAATCGTATAATTCGCCGCTCTCAGTGGTCAATTTTAATCCTCAGTAAGTTAGGTTATATAGTAGGTCAGTTCATTTTATAATTCTTTTGATTCATGTCTACCTATGATATGAGTCAATTTGTAGAGGAGGGCCAGCACGCATTTTGTTTCAAAAAATAGATAACCTATTTTTTCATCTTATATGTGTTAGTTCGTACATTTCAATGCTACATTTCATATTGATGAAGTACATAAAACAAATATTTAAGTCACAAATTATAAATTAGGAATACCTATATATTTTTTTATAAACTGGGGAGAATTGAGGGAAGTTCCTATTTAAGAGTTGGCATCACCAGCATAACCTCAATACAATTCATATCCCATTTTCCGTACCTTCAACCTTGCTTACTGCTTACTTAAAATTTCTACCTGTGCTTTAATTGGGTATAAATTATATTTTACAGAATTGAATGGTAAAGTCACTAAAACAGCAAGCAGTCCTAGTGTTATAAAACTCAATCAATATGTCGGACGCGGATGAAAAGAAGCTGGAGGAGATGACGACAAAGGCTGAGCAAGAAGTTAAACAGATTTCATACGAAGTAGATATGCTAGACAAGGGTGACCTAAGTTTCTTGGGCGACCCAAGACTGGATAAACTGCTTACGGAAAACGAAAAGCTGAAACATCGACTGGCTATTCTTGAAAATGCCATAAAAGTTGAAAAAGCCGGTTCCTCCAGCGGTGGTGTAAATAAAGTAGCAAGAAAGCGACCAACGCTCATCACAGACATCCAGTCAGTAGAAGGTAATGTCTGCATACAAAACGAGCTTGAAAATGTGTTCGAAATCGCCATCTCAGATGCCTATCCGATCTTAGAAGACCCACCTGTAGCCATCAGTGTGTCAGGCGCCAACGCTAAATTCGGAGACTATCAATGCAACTCAGCGATGGCGATTGCGCAGTTGCTAAAATCAAAAAATATAAAAACAAATCCAAGAGAGGTGGCCAACAACATTTTGAATAAAACTCCGTCTTCACCACTCATTGAACGGATGGAAGTAGCAGGAGCTGGATTTATCAACATTTACTTGAACAAGGCCTTTGTTGAGCATGTTTTGAGTTCCATCATACGGTTTGGTGTGAAACCTCCTCCTACAAAGAGGGAGCGAGTGGTTGTGGACTTCTCATCCCCCAATATTGCTAAAGAAATGCATGTTGGTCACTTACGTTCAACCATAATTGGTGACAGTATTTCCAGAATTTTAGAGTACTTGAACAATGATGTTCTAAGGATAAACCACTTGGGAGACTGGGGAACACAGTTTGGCATGCTGATAGCTCATTTACAGGACAAATTCCCCGATTACAAAACTCACTCACCTCCCATTTCTGATTTACAAGCATTCTATAAAGAATCCAAGAAAAGATTTGATGAAGATGAAGAGTTTAAGAAAAGGGCTTACTCTTGTGTTGTTAAACTACAATCTCATGAACCAGACTACTATGCTGCATGGCAGCTGATCTGTGAAGTGTCTCGACAAGAATTTCAGAAGGTGTATGACCGCCTTGACATCAAAATTATTGACCGAGGAGAGTCCTTCTACCAGGATAGAATGGATGGAATTGTAAAACAGTTAAAAGACCAAGGATTCTTAGAAGAAGATGAAGGAAGGCTGATCATGTGGGGAGATCCAGAAACACATAAAGGTATTCCTCTAACTGTAGTCAAATCAGATGGAGGCTACACTTACGATACCTCAGATATGGCTTGTATCAAACAGAGAGTAGAGGAAGAGAAAGGAGATAGGTTGATTTATGTAACTGATGCCGGGCAACACACCCATTTCGTAACTATTGAAGCTTGTGCCATTCGCTGCGGAATCCTCAAGGAAGGTAAGAAACTTGAACATGTTGGTTTCGGAGTGGTTTTAGGTGAGGACAAGAAAAAATTCAAAACCAGGTCTGGGGACACTATCAAACTCGTTGAGTTACTAGATGAGGGTCTCACGAGGTCTCAAGACAAACTTATTGAAAAGGGAAGAGATCAAGTTCTCACTCCTGAAGAGTTGAAGAAGGCTCAGGAAGCTGTAGCCTATGGTTGTATCAAGTATGCAGATTTATCTCATAACAGGGTCAATGACTATATTTTCTCATTCGATAAAATGTTAGATGATAGGGGTAATACAGCAGTATACTTACTTTACGCTTTAACTCGTATTAGGTCTATTGCCCGGAATGCTCAAATATCTCCCGACACTTTGCTGGCAGAGGCCCAAAAATGCGGCCTCAAATTCAGTCATGAAGCTGAATGGAAATTAGGAAAAGTCTTGCTAAGGTTTCCTGAAACTATTTTGAAAGTATCAAAAGATTTGTATATACATAGTTTGTGTGAATATCTGTATGAAATCTCAGCAACATTTACAGAGTTTTATGACAAATGTTATTGTATTGAAAAAGATAAAGAAGGCAAAATTGTTAAGATATTCTATGACAGACTGATTCTTTGTGAAATAACAGCATTGATCATGGAGAAATGCTTTGAAATTTTAGGTATTAAAACAGTATCCAAAATGTAATTCTGTGGGACAGGTATTTATTGTTCATAGATATTCATCTTTTTTATTTGTTTGTAAGACAAAAATCGAATCACATGTTATAACTGTAGGTACAATATTATTTAATTTATGGATGTTACTTCTTACCTATCTTCTGTATATTAAAACATTTAAATAATATATATTAATGCCTTGTACTACCATTGTGTGTAACTACTTTTTCTAACCTTGAACATTAAATAAATAAACCGTAAAATTGTAAAATCTGATTTATTTATTCCCAAAAACCTCTACAAAACTATACCAGGGTTTACATTCAAATATTACAAAGATTATGGGTATTCTCATTCAATATTACTATCATAAAAAACATGCATATTGATAGGTATATAATATTATGAGGTACCTCTACCTAATTTTGTTATCCAGTAATAAACTAAACTATTATATATATAGTACAAACTTTTTAGATTGAGTGTAAGTTGATTTAGTTCGAGTATCTACATCGTCGGTGGGTTAGGTAGGTTTTTGTAGATATACAGTAGAACCTCGTTAAGACGATCACGTTTAATACGATTTCTCGCATAATACGCCACTTTACGCCGGTCCCTGCAACTTGAACATATTTTCATACATTTCTTAACGCTTAATACGATTCGTCATCTCGTTTAATACGCCCGAGGCGAGCCGTCGTTCACTAGCAGAACGCTCTAACGCGAGCCTCAGAAAGCCCCCCGCCCGTGTTGGAAGAAGAAAAACCCGAGATACTGCAGGATTTTCCTGAATATTTTGGCACCGTATGAAATTCTATCATTTTCATACGGTTATCTTATTGAGAATGTGAATAACACACAAAATGAGGCATAAAATGAGTGATAATGATGATGATGAAGATGAGTCAACTCCGGTTTTGTCAAACGCCCATTTGTCATTATCAGCTGTTAATGTTTTAAGGTGCTATGTAGCGTTTTTGGATCAAAGCAAAGACGCACTGCAAAAGTTGAATTATGTTGAATATGTTTTAATTACTAATGCATCAAAATCTTTGTGTCAAACTAAAATAAGCGATTATTTTAAATGACGTAATTATAATTACACTACGTATTTAATGTAATTTATAAATGTATAATTTAATAAATATTACAAATATTACATTATAACATAATACAGAACAATATGTATGTAGAATAGGTAGAACGTTTTATTTTTTCTATCCCGCCTAATACGCTTTCACGCTTAAGACGCGTTTTTGGTAGGGTCTCGTCTTAAGCGGGTTTTACTGTATAATGTACATGCAAAATAATTAAGAGTATATAATATGCCATAAATATTTCGCTAAGGATTGGTAGGTACTTGGAAGAGGAATGTTTATTTTATATATACTAGATAAACCATTTTAAAAATGAATTTTCGACTGTCTAATGCTTTAGTTGGCTGACAGATCCAGCTTTTATTTTTATAAATATAATATATAATAATTAATTATAATACTTGTTTATCAAGATAAACTGATCTACCAATGACAAA
Organism: Ecliptopera silaceata; assembly: GCA_932527185.1. NCBI lineage: Eukaryota > Metazoa > Arthropoda > Insecta > Lepidoptera > Geometridae > Ecliptopera > Ecliptopera silaceata. Next base: position 2,592,474 of record OW052207.1, on the reverse strand, counting down.
ATCCAACTTTATAATTTTATTTTTGCATGTGAATGAGGGATGGGCTTGCATTTTTAAAATGGTTTATCTATTCATCTATCTATAATCTCTGACTTATAAATTATGCCTATACAATTGCAATATAATTTATATGCTTTTGAGTACAACTAGGTAGATAGTGAGTACTTACATTACATTATATACCGATCAACTAAAGTTCTATTATAAATTGGTAATGCAACAGTAATTCAAGTAACATTGTTGAAAAAACATTTTAATCACACCTAGATAAGTAGGTATTTAAATTCTTAAAAATCGACAGAATTTATACATTCTCTACATACATACATGACCTAGGTACATAATAGAAGATCAAAACTGGATAACAGATTACAAATCAATCGTAAAAAAAAAGATTAAGTATGTAAATTCTTTGGCTAAGAGTTCTATTATATTTTAAAATCGTTACAAGCATGAACAATGTACCATATTTTAAATAACTACTGATTTTCGATTAAAACTATTGACAAAATACCTAGTATACCATTGAACTGGTATAATATGTCAAAACACTTTAATTATAGATTAAAATTGATAAAAACACAGCTATTATCCAGAAATCTAGGGATGTCTATCGTGCCTGGAGGAAAAGACCTTATTTAATTTTAGGTGGCACTTTTAAAAACCCATTGTAAATGACTAGATATTTGTATGAACAAGTTCAAAACTTTCATATTAAAATTGGTAACTTTTCGACTATGAAAAGTGTAGAAAAGATTTTCATTAAGTGGCAGTTTAATGAATTTATTAAAGACACATTGACATGGAAGGTCAGAGGTTGGAAGTCAACACACTCTGTCCATTGTCATCCAAGTCCGTCAGAACAAAATATCATCGTTCTAACTGACTTCATTGTTTTCCTATCAAATGAGGTCGTAACCTGACGGAGAGGTCAAAACATCAAATTCCCTTAAACACTTCATACCTTACGAGTAAATGGATACTAACATATTAATAAAGATAGGTGTTTTGGAAGTCTAGCTAATCACCTAGCCACCATTGAGCAATAACAACTAATACATCTAAATTGGGACGTAAAAATAAATATAAATAATACAATAAATCTTCACATTCTATTTACAAGATTCAACTAACTACGCTAAAATGTATAACGAACTAATCTAATGAAAATTCACATTTAGGTGTATAAAAAGTTCCTGTGAAAAACTGGAGTTCGTATAAGATAGATATAAAACTCTAAAAACCCCAAATACGCATTAAATAGTAATCTAAAAATGGGTTGGATTGGTCTCGAGATTCTGAGATAGGATTATCTAGATAACCTACACTACAACAGTACAATAACATTCAACAATATATTACAAAATATATACACATGCTGTATATACCTAGTTTTAGCTCATGCTAACTAGTTATGTAGTCTAAATATATTGTAATACCTACATATTAATTTTATATTTCATTTACGCTTTATACCCTAGCATATTATTTTATTCCGGAATTTACATAAACTATAATAAGTATGGATTGTATAAGTAACTGGATTTAGGTAAAGATTTACAAAAAACAATAAAATATCAGGCCAGGTCAACTTGAGAAACAATATGGTTTTTTTAACAGCTAAGTAGGTACGCTGATATGTAACCCAAGAGGTAGGTAGGACTTTATAAAACTAAATAAAAATCTTGAAACCGGACAAAAATCTAAGTCATTTTGTATTCAAAGAACCATGGAACATTGCTTCTTCAGATAAAACCGGAATTATAGGACAATGTTATGTAAAACAAACGTAGATACGATTCCACGATACAAGGTTATCTGCATTATACAAACATTTTCCCACAAGCACTGCTCTCAAATGTTAAAATGTTGCTGCAACATGAATCTTCAAATTATATGAATTTCATATATGATTTATAATAAAATAAGTCCAATAACTCCCGTAAAAAGTAGCATGGTTCCAAGGTCCAAGTTACAACATACCTCCACGTTGCGACATAGTACTCGTAACGTTTCTACGTACTAAACCTTGTCAAGTAAGTTCCAACTAGCAGTTATATAATTATGTTAAGAACAAATTATAAGTTAATTAACGCTATAAAATGGAAATATAGGTTAAAAATAAATCCTAATAGTTTTTAATTCTAAGTATGTCAATAAGGAGGATTTTGGATGTCTTTAATTGAGGTAATAATTCGATATAGTCGAGTATTAGAAAATAATTTCAAGGATTTTGTGTCATAATCTCAGCTAATTATACTGAATTGTAATACACTATGCTATGTAACAAGATAGCTCTGTTTAATTTATATTATAAGTATCGTCACTAGGATTTCAAAAAGATTTATAAATAGAAATAAATTGTATCTAAAAAGTCCAAAAAAGTCGTACAGAATCAATAGGTACTACAGAGCGTAATAATCATATTTTAAACCGATACAATCTCATACAATTTATGATTTGTTATCTGATTCCATTCCATTAAAATACACAATTTACCGCTCGGCTTCGAAGGACATTCTAAACCCGCAATAGCTGCACAAAGAATCGACTGAAAAAGCCCATTATCCAATTTGTAGGTTGTCGGTACAAAAATAGCTAATTGCTGAGCTGTTTATAATGGAGATTCTATCAGGTCAGTCATCATTGTGTTTTTAATTCAGGGAAGAGATGTCTTAGAATCGCAAGATAGTGAACGCTGGCCGCTAAAGCCACAAATACGTGCCATATCGCATGAGCGAAAGGGATTCTTCCGTCAGATTTGAAGAAAAACACTCCTACCAAGTACAGCATTCCGCCCAACTTCAGGTCATACATCGCCGGGAACTGGTGCTGGAAATGAAATTAATTATATCAGACACAGAACGGACAAAATGAAGAGATGAATAGTCTGGGAACCTATGGGTTTATATCAGCAATTCTTATAATATATGAACATAAATAATTCAAACTCTAGGTGCTAAAAGTACAGATATATTTTTGTTCCAATATTTACGTAATGCAAATCAAGCTATTGTTGTATTTTGCTAATGTAATTTGCATAGCCCGTCGTTGTATCAGAAACTAACTTTTTTGTCTTTTTTTTGTTTACACAAGTTCTATTTTAAGAGTATTAAGTAGGTAGCCCAAAGTTTTTTATGTAAATGATACGTAGAAAATAGGAGGAAAAACCCGGGTAACGAAGGATTAAAAAAATGGAGCCATTTAGATTCAAGCTAAGTAAAGTTACTGTGGAAATAGCGTTTCGTGCTTTTTAAAAAAAAACAATTAATTCCCAGAATATTTGAACGACTGAACTCAATTACACGTAGATTGGTTTAGGTAAAGGCCAGCCCTATATACTTAACTACCTACACTGTTAATGAAACTGTAAACTTGAATGTTTAAATAATAAAACAGTCTACTTACTGTTTTCAAACATTCGTTCTCTAGTCTGGCTTTGAAAAGCAATGCATACATTTAACTTTAATTCGTAACCCCCAGCATTACATGAAAACCCGGTCACAAAATCAAGTTAAGAAGAAGACAAGATGTACCGACCCCTCATAGCGTGGGATAAGGGTAAGAAAATTACAATGGTTTACACGGTTAAAGTTTTTATGAAAAATAAATTGTCATACAGTACTTTGTTTGAGACTAAATGGTGTGTGAAATGTGTAATCCCTGAATATTTTGATTCAGATCCAACACAAACATACATGAATTAGTTCCGCAAGCAAGTAAATTAAACAGTAATTTTAACTTCACGATAAAATCACAATCGATTAAACGCAGGTATTTTCGATGATTGAAAAGTATAGTGATTCAATATAACAGCTGTAATAATGTTAGAAAAAAACAAGTACTTAAACAATAAAAAAAAAAGAAAACAGGCTTTGACATCGACAAGTAACACGGATAAAAACTACTATCCAGTTTATCTTGCTAGGTGAAACTATTTTAATAAGCCTATTTCACCTATCAAGAGTACAAAGGTAACTACAAAAGTAGAATTATTATTAACATGTACCTAGTATTTAGTTCTTCTTCTTCTTCTTCGTGTCGTTGATAAACCATTTTAAGAAAATCACCAAGGTTAGACCACCCCTGACCAATAGCTAGCCACATTTAGTGCGTCAGACGAGCAATGCATGAGGTCAGAGGTAGTACAGGTGCTCGGGCAAGATGGACAGTTCAGTGAGTGGGACATGGTCTGTATCGGTTCTCCACATACGCATAGTATTAAGTAATCGTTCGTAAGTATAGAGCTAAATAAATAATGAGGGAAAACTTTATTTGAAATCCTCCCTCGTTTAGGGCATTTCAAATTATCTAGACAAACTGAAATATTCTATATTTCGTTAAAGCACACAGTTAATTCAGAATTGTTTTATGTAGATGATTCTAGGTGCCAGTCCCACGCGACCAGGGCCTAGATTCTAGGATCTTTTTTGCCCGTTCGTCTAGCTAGGGCCTAGATAGACGAACGGGCAGAAAACTACGGCCTGGTTCCTACCGTTTTTTTTATCCTTCTTGCACTGAATGGCAATTAAATAATTAAGTTCCAGTGATGTATAAATCTAGTAACAGATCAAGAGTTTGTTTTTAATATAGGTTCACTAGGTATAAGAATAAAAAGAGACCTATATGGTAGGTCTTCATTATTCTGTAACCTAAAAGTCCTAACGTCAACACACACACCCATATAATCTAATGTAATAAGCTAAGTGGCTATCTTCAAAGTACATCAACATTCGCATCCAATAAAGGCTTTTAGACTAATAAAATAGCCATTTGGAAAAACGGGTAGGTTATCTAACCCCTAGCGGCAAGCGTCATTTATCTAGTATCGATATCATAGTATAATTTAATCATAGTCTCTCCGTATGTCCAATCTCTGCAGTATTTATCTAGGTGCAAATATGGGTATATGTAGAGCAGAATTATCGGATGCCAAGTCCAAACGGTAACGGAGGAAACAAATCTACACAAGCCCTGTTGAGAGTCTGCATATTTGAGACTCTGTTAATCGTCTGCCTGTCTGTTAGTCACCAGGCTTTTAAAGGTTCCGTACTAAAAATTACGTGTTTGCGTTAGAGCCTTCTTTTATTCTGTTTTTTAGGTTGTTATAGCAGCAACTAAAATACATTATTTGTGAAAATTTCAACTCTCTACTTATCACGGTTCATGAGTTATAGCCTGGTGACAGACGACCATACAGACAGACGGACAGCAAACTCTTAGTAATAGGGTCCTGTTTTACGTACCCAAAGGGAGTACGGACATATAAAATAATCATAAGGTTCAAAACCCTAAAGTGTTATCCGTTATCAGAACGGGCGAAGGTCGTCGGACCGCTGTATCAAAGACATGCTGCAATGAACGGATGTGGCGGCATTGCATAATGCACCTAATTACCATAACTCCTACTTTTTGTTCTTAGAATAAATTAGCAGTAAATATTTGCGACACAAAACATTGTAGCATGGAGCTTACATATTATTTACTTAGTAAGGTTTAGAATAGAATATATATTAATTTACATTAAAACATGCCCGCACCAAGCGTTTTGCTTCTACTTTTATAATGCGGTCAGCCAAAGAGTGGAACCCGTTGTCGGCGTCTGTGTTTCCAAAGTCCTATAATTTGGATATTTTTAAGAGACGAGTAAATGGGTATCCTCTAGGCAAGTGTGCTATATCGTAGACCGCATCGTCACTTATCATCAGTTGAGATCGCGGTCAAAACGCTTGCCTACAACTTGTAAAAAAAAAAGACATAATTTAACATAATAAGAATTGTTAAAAGGCCACCAGCATAAGCTATAGAAACCGATAAATTCTATAACACTAGTTTTCAGTGGGGCCAAAAATGCTTCTGCGACACGCGCTCATTATACATACAATAACAATAATGAATATAATGTATTTTCATAATGAATTGTTAAGAAACCCTTTACACGATGAATTAATTTATATGGATTAGCCATGACTTCAACCAAGAGACCTAGGAAGGTAGCGTTTACACACTGCACCCTAGATATGGCCAATTATTTCTTACTAGTTCTATCTCTTTGTCTTGTTACCCACCACGCTGTTAAAACATAGACACAGCTAGCTAAGATTACGATGCACGACCTTAACCTTACCTCAGTGACGCATCATAATCACGTATTTATCTAAGCGTAGTAACCACAAAGTAAATCTTTCTAACTTCATCTTGTAACTTCATGCAAAACCAACAGTTTTTTTTTGACGTGACAATGTCTTATAATTCGATAGAGCCGGCTGCACGCACGAAAAAACATGACTCATGAGGCGTTCTGAGGCGTTCTGAGGCGTTCCATGAAGTGCAAGCGAGAGCGCGGATTATTTTGCAGAACCGCTTACAATCCCGTTCGTTGACGTTGTCACGTTCAACTATCGTCAGTAAACCGACTTTACAGACAACCATTTTTTTTTCGATACCGTTTGTACGACGTAACGTAACGTAAACTATAAGAGCTCTTTCAGTTCGCTTGCGCTCTTACAATTCGTGGTTTGTAAGCACGAATTGTAATTATATGTGAAAAACGTCCATCAACTAAAACTGATAAAAAAAAAATTAATTGTATAAAAGTGGTGTAACATCTCAAAAGTAATCCTAATAATAGCCCTATTCGCACACTTGCGCCTCCTTGTCATCTGACCGAGTCATTGTATCTGATCTTTGCCCTCGACTACTACAGGAAATATGCCAGCTAATTTAGATCAGTATGACGCTACTCTACTCTAAAATGATGTTCAAAATAACAAGTAGGTGAACGAAACCGATGAAATATGAAAATAGCTTATGAATTTATCTATAACATTTCTACCATGATAAGAGTGAAGTACAAACAAATAGTTTAGGGTCAGAAATTAGAACAACGCGATGTTTTTACAAGCCACAATGTGATAATAATAAATATTCACGGACATTTCACACATCACATTCTAGTCCTAAGCAAAGCTTGTACCTACTATGGAAACTAGACTGCTGATAGAATACTTAGATACATTTTGTAAATACATTCATAGAATACAAAGAAACGCCCAGACACAGAACATTTTTTTATGGTCATCACTCAAACATTTGCTTTGGGTAGGAATCGAACCCATGACCAACAGCATGGTAGGCAGAGCTACTACCAACTGAGCTATGATCTTTCTTTGTCGTGCCCATTTATGTTCCAGAGCATCCTGAAAAAAATATCTAGATTTAAAAAATACTTACATTGGAAGTGACAATGATGGCGGCAGGTCCTAATCCCATCACGAGGTAGAGGAGAAGCTCGAGCATCTTGTACCGCTCGTGGAAGATCTGCTGATACGTGATTCCGAGGACAGCCAGTAGCCAGATGGCCCAGCGAAGTTCCCTCAGCATCCAACAGGAGAGAGTGCCCACCGTCAGCCAAGGGAAGTACGAACTGGCTATGAAAATGTAGATCATAGCGCGGTCGCAACGATGCAGGAAATGCTTCATCTTGCTGCAAACATTTGACGTTTTAATACCACTGCGGGAGAATGCTGCCTGCCTGCTTAGCTAAGATTAATTTACTATGTGTGTGACTTCTATCACGAATGTAAATTAAATTAAGAAAAGGCACAAAATTGTTTGAATAACAGTTACTACTTTCAGCATTAGTTTAAGTAATATAAAAAATAAATTATCACTCTTTCCTGATAAAAAATATGAAATTATCTTGAAGGATAATTTAGTTACGAGCGTGCCGCTATTACTAAAGCATACACGTAGAAATAGCTAGGCAATTTATTATGGTTATTATACCTAGGGTGCTTATTGCGTAGACATTAACGCAGCCTTGGAATAAGTTGCCTATGTTGTTGCCATTTAGTTCAGAACTGCTGGTACTTATTTTTTAAGGTGAGTTTGTATTTTAGCATATTATAGGCCATAAAAAGAGCTTTTACAGGTCTGTATTTAAGTATATTTACGAAAAAAACCGTTCCATGGAAATCGAGATAGATATATATTCTGATAAAAGCTGTTTTTATTTAACAGCATATTAGGTGTTTAAAGAAGATGTGAATGCAGCCACAAGTGGTGTTGTAGAGCTAGCAAAACACCTCACAAGACTTATATAGATAGCATCGACACGATAAGAAGAAGAAGAAGGTGTTTAGAATTCTGATTTTCGACCATCATTTTGAAGCAATCATGATGGAAGATTTTTTTAGTCATGGCCCACGCTCCATAAGGAATTGCCCATTCCCCTTTACCGACGTCTTTACTGACTAGTATGCTAAAAATGGTAGTAGAGTTTGTGATCAATCATCCAGTGTTAAGATGAGGGCCAATTTGGTTCATTTATACATGTCTCGTCAATTCTACAGAGCAGTTATTCACAATTTGGGCAATCTACAAAATAGCTCTGAGAGGAAACTGTCATGTCGTAGCCGATTAGGTCGTATGGCGTGTTGCCATGTTATTAACAGAATCCGGTAATTTTGAAATATAATATTTTTCTATAGGAACAATACGTGTAAGTAAATATTCTTATTCAAACTCAAATAAAGTTTATCCAAAAAAATCACAAGGATCACTTTGAAACGTCTTTTAAACTAGATGATTCTAAGATAATGATATACGGTCTATCTTATAAAAATAGCCTAAATCAGATTGTAAGTGTTGTTTAACAATAGCGAACTTTAGCAGTAAAGCGTGTTCTTTAATAACACATTAAGAATGATGTCTTATAATCGAATTTTAACAGTGCAATAACTATGGTCTCGCAATTATGTGCTTGATTCAGTTTCCATCCAAATAATGGCAACAATCAATTTTATTTTCTTTCGGAATGCATCGGTTTTAGTTTTATCCATCATTTTTGACAGAAACATAAATTGACTTTGGCACAATTGGCACGCTTTTGACATTAGAAAAGGTAAACAAAAGAATTTATTTCGTTTTATTTTACAGAAATCTTGCAAATACATAAAATCAAGAATAGAATTTTGTTTTCTGCTGTTTCATATTGGTTGTAAAAATACGACTAGCTGCTATTTCAGTACAAACACACACAAAAACCCTTTTCATTTTACGGAACCTGAAAATGTAACTGCAGTGTTGTATGTATGGTTTTTAAGGCTAGTCCTAGGTATATATTCTGGCGGAAAACAAAGCATGCGGAAGATAATATGAAACAAAGCATGTCAATGCTTCGCACAAAACATAAAATTGTTGTATTTGCCCAGACTCTTGAACTTACCTATACCAACAACCTCGAAGTTTTATCCCCAAATTTGAACCAAAACAGCTATGACGTTTGTCATAGATGTATGTTTATACAGAAGCATATGCCTAAATTGTTTGTAAAATCTTTGCGTTATAAGTGGTTTAGTAGTTACAATTGCTTCTTATACATACAAAAACGCCACTAAATTACGCATTTTTTATTATTTTGTTTTGATCTTGTGTATGTTTTTTACTATTTTGATGAGTTGTACTGTGTTCCAATAAATATACATATTTTTCTTTCTCTCTACCTAATAAAATAGGTATTCACAGTTCCCGTTTAATTTAAAGGGTTTAATATAAAAACCACGGTGATTAAAACCTGTGTTGTGGTATGCCTTCTTGTAATTTCTTGCAGCCTCGCGCGTAACTGAAGCCTTATTCTTCGTTTACATAACCCGAGCTATTTCTGTAGCACCTTCAGAAATACACGTATAAAACCTGCCAAGGCTACGGTAACCAATTATAAATACAAGTATATACTTGAGAGTGAACCACATAATTTTTACCTTAGGCTAGAAACACAAAACCTATCCTTCACCCAGCGCAAATGTTTGTGTGATGAACGTAAAAATTTGTTCTGTCTCTGAGTGTTACTATGTATTCTATGTATGTATTTACAAAAAATAAATGTATAATAAAAGTATTCTATCAGCAATCTAGTTCCCATAATAAAAGCTCTGCTTAGTTTGGGACTAGACTAGAGTGTCATGTGTGAAATGTCGATGAATATAATATTTATGTATCCTTTGCGCTCTCGAGCCAATGCCATACTATTGCCATACTATTGTCGCACCTATCCCAACAAATAGCAGTACATCGCGTTTCGATCATCACCTGTTAGTATGCAATTGATACGAATGCCATTTATTATGTAGGTATGTAAGAAAGTCAACAGATCATATAACTCGTAGTGTCATCGAAATTTTACTTAAATAATCTAATTAATATATTATTATCTCACAAGCCTGTTTATGTGTTGGTTGCTATGCAAACAATAGCCAAACAAATATTGTATTTACGTTTTCAGTGCCAAACATTTCTTAGATAACACTCACGTGGAGTTATTTCGAAGGCATGTCTGCCTCAGCTGTTTTAACTTATCATCTTTCTCCCCTTATAGAGGTATCACGTGATCTATCTCAATTTCTTATTAACACTTAACAGCTGTAAGATCAGTAACCGAGAGAGTCAGACTCGCGCACGAAGGGTTTCGTACTAAAAATCGCGTTAATGAATTGAGAGTTTTCTTTAGTATTTATTTTACGATTCTTGAGATAAGCGTTTTAATTTGGGTACGCGGCCCCTAAAAATCCTATGCCTATACCATTTATATTTTGATAAAATAATTGAAATACGTTGTCTCATTTTCGTAACGACTACAGTTGTTGCGTAGGTAGTGACGATAACAATAAAAATCTTATCAGACAAACACCTGCATTGCCTCGGATTCTCACTTATTACACTCGCTAGTGGGTTTTTCAGTCAGTCTATTTTTATGTAACCTTGATCTTTCTTAGTTATTTTACGTTCCCTAAAAACGTGGGCAGAGATGTTATTCATAACTTTTTTACTTTGTTTCAGATATTTTGTATCGTAGGTATATCTTTATCCGTTATTAAAGAAAAAGTGAAAATTTACATAAAACTGGTTTATGTAGTATCAAATTCTGCTCTACAAAGACTTTCTTAACTTTCTTTACTTTGCTCAAACAACCTAGTAAGTATGTAATTTATATCTTTAAAAGTGTTTTAAGCCGTCACTATGTCACTCGTAAAGTAGATATTTACATCAAACTGGTTTATGTAGGCTCTACCAAATCTTGCTTTATAGGGAGAAGAGTTATTCACTCAGATTCTGTATCGTTATTGTAAGCAAAAGCCTCTCGAGTCGGAGGCATCAGAGGATTTTACAATAGCATTCCGCCCGCTGAGGCCGTGACCTATTTCCATGAAGGACAGAACTGGGAACCAATAATTGTTCGCAAGATCGAGTTCGCAACGTAATAGTCTCTGGTGTACAATTACACTTGATTGGGTAATTTGAAGTTCGTTTAGAAGCTGGTTACGAGTAGGAAAACGACAGCGCTTCTAAAGGAAATATACAACGAGCTAATATTGACGCTATATACGTATAACGAACACAGGATGAGAAGAGCCGAAGACCGGTCTCAGTGGCGCGTCTTGGGAGAGACCTACGTCCAGCAGTGGACTGACATAGGTCGATGATGATGATGATGACGTATAACGATGCCACAAACAGATGCACAGCACACACACACCTTCTCCCTAAACTAAACCCTGTCGTTTATGCTTCGGGGGTCAAAAGGTCCATACTCACGTATCATTCCTGCTACAGCAAACAGAATGGAAGGTGGTGGAGACTGCGAAGAGTAGACACAGCGCTAGTCCATACACAACGGCTGCGATGGCTTGAGGAGCGTTGATGGAGCGGGTCAGTAGCTCGCGAGCCCCGAGGGAAGCTGGGGCAACGCATAATGCGTGCGTGCACACATTCGCTACGTTCTCTACCTGTGGAATAGAAAAGGAATATGAATATTAATGAAGCGTTAAATAGCCCAGCCTGAAATGTCTCTCGATTACTTGTTTGGTTAAACAGACAGTTTTTTTAAATTGACAGACGCTAGAAAAGTACTATAGAAGTGCTAGGGGCATTTTTGGCAGGGGTGTTTGGGAATAAGCCATTTCAGGATCAAACGCTGATCACCCTTCAAGCTACATAGCTCGCAAGGTATCAAAAGTTCAGGCTGGCCTTAGAGAATTTTACCAGCTTAAAAACTAGCCGGTTTTCTTATACTATAACTCGATACTGGAGAGTATTTTTTGATCATAGATTTCTTTATAAACGTGATCTACGATGATATGTAAGTTTGATTATATCCCGATATTTCGGCACAATTGCATGCGCCATGATCACGGGTCAAACTGAAGTCGTTATTTAAGCTATAAATGCTATAATTAAAATGTCAGACATCATTTTATTCATATTTTGTGGTTATCCTCACATTTAAACCATTACGAAAATGTTCAATTTATTAGGGAAATAATATTGAATTACCAATTACGTAAATTCCCACCGCAAAGTTACTATCAAGTATCAACTCATGTGAAACACATATGAGTTGATACTTAACCCAGAAATGTAGTAGTAGGTACTATGTATGTATTATGAGTAGGTTTTACAAAAAAGTTATGTACATACCTAGAATACAAACATGGATGTTTGTTTGTGTATGGTTCTATGTTGGACACATAGAACCATACATATATTACTTTTTTGTGTGTCTATGTATTTACACAAAAAGTAAATCAGCACTCTAGTTATCATAGTACAGGCTTAGATTAATTTGGAACTACATACATAGATAGTGTTGTGATATGCCCATGAATATTTATTTACTTTTCGTCTCTCTAGATTGAATAAGGGATAACGAATAAGGATAGATACTAAATAAGCATAGAAGTGGGAGTATTCAGAGGAAAGACTATTGGCACCAGACCCACTTTTAATTTGGCTATTAGCTAGCGATCTTCCAGCTTAGTGTCTATTTTACGTGGGCGTTGGGTTAGGCACGAGTTTAATCTATTTACTGACCCATTCACAGACTATCTTGAGATAGTACTATAATAGGTCAGTAAATAAATTAGTGTAGTCTATCTAAACACTAGTTAAACAAAAGAGTGTCTACAAGAGTGATAATAATAAATAGTTCATTAATTCAGACTTGGACCATGATGTTAGTAACAGAAATCTTATGATACTAGGTTAGTAACTACTTAGGTGTGACAGGCGTCACAGCTTAAATGTAGGTATATAAGTATTTTATCAGCAATCAAGTTCCCATAGTACCTACAAGCTTTGCTTAGTTTGGGACTAGAGCGCGATGTGTGAAGTGACCATGAACATTTATTTAATTCACAACTAACAGCGATTTCTTCCTACGGTTTATCAGCAATCGCATTTAGGATGCTGTTATGCTTGAGTAGCACCTTATTCGTGGCCAGAAGCTCAAAAGTCTAGCCATGTAGTAAAAGTATGTTATGTAGCGAAAGTGTGTGCTATAAAATGCATAGGTAAATATAATCGTTGCATGTCGCCGGTCATCAGTTTCCCGTCAGTGATTAATAATGTTTGAATTGATCCTTCCTTGCCCTAACTATCGGTAGAACTAAGTAGGATAAGCTATACCTATGAACAAATAAACCATTTTAAAAATGCACGCGCCTCCACCGCGATTACACTGGCATGCGAAAATGGTGTACCTACTGACACAAAAGTTTACACATTACATTACCATTTATATAGAAAGGCTGGATTTGACGGCCAACTAGAGCGACTCAACACGCGTTCATTTTTAAAATCGTTTTATCTATACTAAAGTACTTTTTGAAAAGAGATGGTGGGAAGAAGCAAAAGAAAGAGAGAAATGGAGGAATTTGGGGGAGACCTTTGCCCAAGAGTGGGGCGAAACAGGTTAAAAAAAAAAGTACTGTAAATATATGTACCTACATAAAAATTGATAATTGCGGCAAAAAAATCACATAATATTACAGTATCTACATAATCTATCACTGTTGTGTGTAAAATCATAAAATAATTAATTCTTATCATTGATTTATTACATTGATGTTTGATCTGTATCTGGGTGTTGCTATGTATGTAATGTACATATTTACAAAACAAAAGTAATTAGGTAGATATACTATCAGCAATCTGATTTCCATTGTACAAGCTTTGTTTAGTTTGGGACTAGATGGCGTTGTGTGAATAATCCTATACATATAGATATGATGCTGTGTACAGGCACCTAGAATCTCCTAGTATGTAAGACTGAGACAGAGACAAGATTCTAAATGATCCTTGTGATTTTATTGAATAAAGTAACTTTTGACTTTATCTATGAGATTATATTGTATATTCATAGATAAAGTCGACGCGACGCGGAGGTTGCGGGTTCGATTCCCGCCTTGGGATAAATGTTTGTATGATCTGCAAATATTTATTCTGGGTGTTCTGGGTATTTAAAAATATCTATCTATGTAATGTATTGTATTAAGTATGTTAGTCTTCTAGTACCCATAACACAAGCTCTACTTAGCTTGGGGCTAGATGATGTTGTGTGGATTGTCCAGCATTATTTATTTATTTATTGACAAAAAAGAAGACACTAAAAAACTATTTATTACTGTGTTTATATTCTAGTCATTCTGATGGACTAATAAATATAAGTTTATCTGTACTGTAACATTTGTTTAATTCGTAATTTGTGTAGCATGATTAGTTTTTTTTTGAGACAGAAAGCTGGTGGCCCACATAATGTTAATAAGCTTAATCAGTAATTAAAATTACCTCACAAAGTACATTGAGATATTTTTCATATCCTGTCCGTCAGATTAAATTATATAGATCTTAACTACCATAAGTCTCTCCAAACTGGGATACAGAAAATATGGAAAAACTTCTCATATCTATTGTTTTATACTCATATTGTATCTTATCGTAGTTAAATTGTATAAGTAAGCCGGTTCATTAGGCCTATTACAACCTACTATTGGGCAAAGGTAGGCCCTTCTTTTTTACAATACAGGTTTTTTTTAAACATTATTTGTCAGACAATGAAGATGTTTGTCAGGAATCACTTCACTGTATAAATATGGAGTCCAAACATATGGTGTTTTGGTTCACAGGGAATTGAATAACATTTAGATTGAATATGTTATTTAAATTAAACAGACTTACTGTTACAAACATGCAACATTTAGAAATCTTTTAAGATAGATAAATAGGTAAGTAAATAGTTTTGTGCAAATATTTCTTGTACCATAAAAACTCAATAAAACATGAAATTTGCTAGTGCTGAATATATTCTTGATAAGATTTGTGTTATATTGTAAAATTCATAGCTATATGCTACCTACCTAATGCAATGGACTATGAGTTTAGAAGTTATAGACCATGTTTTAAGTAGCTATAAAAGTAGGTTACTCACCGCTGTTGGCACATAAGCTCTGTTGGAAGCTGCTTTTTCATTCATCCACTTGACTGTCTTGAGTTTCTCCCATGGAGCATCATAGTGTAAATAAATCTTACTCTCTTTGAACTTAGATTTTAGTTTCATTACTATCACAGAGAATATGCTCACAACGTCACCCATTTTACGTTCTAGGAGTACGCAAGCTCAACGGTCAATAGACCAACAACAGTAGGCTTATGCTTAGAATGGCTAACATTCATGATATTAGTAATTCAATTTACATTTTGTTCGAAAAATATAATCTTACAAAAATCGACACCTCCTCACACGGGTGATGCTAGTGACAGAATAAAATGTTATGGGCCAAATTGACAGCAAGATATTTGATAGCTGACATTGACAGTGAGTCATAGATTGACCTGAATAAACCAGACTGCACACAATCTAGCCAGTAAGTCTGCATGTTAATCGATTTTGATAGGCACAGAGCAGTCGCCTCGTCTTCTGAGAACTAATAAAAGCCATTTTTTATCAAGATTATTATATCGATATCCTAATTTGCAAACCTAATAACTCCACTTTTTCACCAAAATGACATTTTGATACCGGCAGAAACTAGATTTTTTGCTCTATTTTTTGAAATACTTATAACTCCAGGATTCCCAACTGTATTGGTGTAAAAAGCCATTTGAAAATCAAACAACTCCGCGTGAAACGAAACGCATCGATTTTGACAAGAAAATCAAATATCTCCCGCGCAGTCGCTCATTTTGTATGGCGTCACAGAAGCGATCGCATGCTCTCGAAGATGGTTTTCAAAACAATTGGTTAATGTTTGCTTTATTTTATTACCGTTTGAAGCTTAAAAACAGAAGAACATAGACAAAGTGTAGACATTGACTAATATGTACCTCCCACGGGCGATATCATCAACTCATTTGTATTGATCTACTTCAGCAACTTAAGTCATCTTTGCCTCGTGATTATCACGCCTATTACGATGCGCTTTCGTAGATTTATCAGCTGCATACGACACGGTGAACGTGAGACAGCTTCTCAACAAAGTGCAAACCATTACCAAAGATGTGGGCTTCATTCATATTTTGGGAGAACTTCTGCGAAATCGCTATTTTCAAGTTCATTTGCACGCAGGGAAGAGCAGGTGGCGGTGTCTAAAGAACGGCCTTCCACAAGGAAGTGTTTTGGCACTAGCTTTATTCAATATATATACCAATGACCGACCTAACACCCCAGTTACCCAACGCTTCTTATATGCGGATGACTTGGCTCTAGCAGCGCAGACGACAACTTTTGAGGAAGCAGAAGAAAATCTGGAGAAGTGGTTGAACCAACTCAGCGCGTACTATAAAGAAAACGGTCTCAGACCGAATCCCTCAAAAACTCAAACTTGCGCATTTCATCTGCGTAATGGCCAAGCCAACAGAACTCTTAACGTCTGTTGGCAAGGTACTTCCATCTAGCACAGCTCATACCCAAAGTACTTGGGGGTTACTTTGGATCGGACTTTGAGCTTCAAAACACACTGCCTGAGAGGAGAGCTGTGCTATGGAGAGCTGCTTCCAATTTCGCATTTAAAGAGTCGGAGAAGCTTCTTACGAACCACATCGGCTACTGAGGAACACCCAGTCGCACTTAGGGTCACACTTTGGAAGGACTATCAACCAGCACCAGCTACCTTCAACATTGTAGAACATCTGCTTCCAGGACACGACCTTCCTTGGCCTGTGTGGAGATCTATCAACCGACTGCTTACCCAAGTCGGTCGCTCCAGAGAGAACATGTGTAGGTGGGGCTACCGTGATCCTTCTTTAAGCCATTGTGACTGTGGGGCACTGATACAATCCATGTCCCACATGCTCGTTTGCCCCTTGTGCCCTACCACCTGCACAAGGGATGACCTTATCAACGCCAGAGATAATGGGATATTAGAAGCAGAGTTTTACTTGAACTCTGTATAAATTATTGTTGTTGTGTACCAATGATTTGCTAGAAGAAGAAGAAGAAGACGATGCGTTGCCACACGAGAATTAATTATTTTCGTTCAATTTTACTTATAATACAATTTGTTTGTACGATTATACTCTGCTTATAGTTTAGGATAAAAACTAACAACTCCACTTTTATTTTCAATTTTTGCTTAATCCAAATCGAACAACTTCTTTTTTTCACTATAAAACCCTATAATTAAAAGAAAAATTAGATTTTTAATTGTTTCTAAGTAAGTAAAGAGCGTAATTTCCAAAAGGACTTTGGATTTTCTTTATTCTGTTATGTACAATTTATTATGATGTTTTAAGTCTCTCCTGTAAAATTTGCTTTAGAGGAGTTAATAGGTTTGCAAATTAGGGTATCGATATGCTATGCGCAATTCTAGATTATTCTAGAGATACTGATTAGTAAAATTTCATGCAAGGGGGGTCCAATAGAAAGTAAAAAAAACATTTATGTTTTTAGCGAGCAGTTTAATTGAAGTTAAACTCTTATAAGTAATATTATTAAAATTCCTTATTTTCCATAGTTCAATCTTGGGTTTATAAGTAAATTCTGACTCCAGCTACTACATACAAGATAGACATAAATAATTTAAGTCTCGTAAATATCTTGTTGTCAAAGGTCACTCACTGTAGGCTAAGGATTTCATACCTTCCTAATTACAGGTCTCAAACATAATGTACTAACTTTATAAATAGTTATATTCTGCTTATTTTAGCAGTACTATCTAACAGCTGTCTAAAAACTATTTTCAAATATTTGAAGAAGTCTTTTAATTTCTGCTATTCTAGCTGCTTGTGCTTGAACAGGTATCATGGCTTCTGACACTTCTTCACCTTTAGCCAGTATAGTGTACATACTTTTTATATTATTGTCCATTGCGTCACATGTTTTACCAACAGCGTCTTTGTAAACTTCCATATTTTCTGCTGTTAATGATGAGTTGGAATGTAATATGCTCGATAGGTTCTCAATCAAGTTATCAACGGATTGGGCAATCTTCTGAGCCTCATATTCAAGGTCATTTAAAACTGTGATATCAATTTGTCCAATTTGCGGAGCCAGGATTTGTCTGTATAGTTTACCTGATGGGGTGCTGGATCGTGACGCACTTGAGCTTCCAAATACTGGAGTTTCACCTTTTTTCGTGACTGGACTAGAGAGTTTTATCTTAAATTCTAAATCATCTGCAACATAATGTGTCATATCACCTTCATATCGGACATGTCCGTCCATATCTAAAGGTAACTTTTCCTGCTTACGGTTTCCTGACGGTAGGTTCAAAGGTCTCGATGGTCCTGGCTCTTTGTCAAGACCCAGTCCAGAAGATGCAGTCTGCACTTGATCAGAATGAAATGATATTTCGCTATACGAAGCTGTCATACGAGCTGACATTTCTTCGTCCATATCAACATCACCAGGCCTTGGATCCTTCTCATAGGATGGAGATACGGGTTCGTTTGACTTTTCTTCCATTTTATATTCTTAAATAAAGTTGTAGGTAACCAGGTTAATGCTCAAGATATCCGCTTTGATTCGAGGGTACCGTTGTTGGTTGGTGAACTTTATTTGTTGTTTTGTATGTACGTTTAGTTAGGAAATAAATTACCTAATTTCATCTAACTTAAATGTATTCACATTATAATTATCTACTTAATTATTTACTTTATTTACATTACCATTATTTTATTAAATAATCTAATCATTTGATTTTCTTTTTTTTATTGAATCAAAACAACGGAGATTTCTTCCTCTTTTTTACTTTCTTACTTTTCAATTTTACATGTCTGCCAACGTCAAAGTTGCTTTGAAGATGGCAGATCTGCAAAGTAAAAATATGTAAGCTCCTTGATTTTTGTCCATGTCGATTGGATTTAATTTTAAAGCGTGTTTAAATTGTGAACGTAAGAAACATGTCAAGGTATGCAAATGAGAGAATAAATAAACATTTCATATATTTTGAGCATGCAAAACATGCTAAAAGCGCTTTTTTATTTTGACTGATCTGATTGACATGACAAGAGTTGTCAAAAATAAAAACATCGTGAGTTGTGAAATCCTGAAATTCTGTTCATTCTGTAATAACTTTTGAAATTTGGAGATGGTGTAAGAAGTAGCATCAATAATATTAAATTAGAAATCATATTGGAAGTACAGGGCTTCAATTGGTGAGTTAAAAATAATTGAAACCTGTCCGTGGCCGATTTCCTTGAGCATAAAACATGGCGCTTTCAAACGACATGTGCGGTTGATAGGGCTTGTCCTTTGTCGTAATTGTCGTGGCCGTGCTATTGATTTGATGGCTGTCTAGCAACAATTTATGGTAACGTTTGAATTGTGAGTGTTATTTAATACAGTCCTGTTGCGTAATCGCGTTTTGTGAGGTCTTATGGGAAGGTAGAGCGCAGGCACGATTATGGTGAAAACTCGTCGTAGTAACGGAGAGAACGGGGAAGTTGAGGATGTGAATTCCACCGTGAACGACGTGGGCGAGGCTCCCGACGAGAAGGCGAAATCTCCTGTAAGGAAATGTGTTTTTACTAGGATGGGCTGCATATTTGCTTTGTGTGGTACAGTAAACCAATGTCACTACTTCCTGTCCCAGTTCCCATAGTTGCTTAATAGGATGAGTTTGCATGGCGCTTTTACGGTGTTTCAAAAGTATTTATTGATACTGTACTAGTTTAGGAGTACCTTTACATATTAAATAGTATAAATGCCTCTAATTCACTGAGTTTCTCACAACACATTCTAGTTTTTCAGGTACCTACCACTTATCTATATGACTAATTAACTTAACTGATTATCCAGATTAGTCAAATGTATCCATAAGTTTCATGAACCATAACATTACATAATAAAAGTTTTTTTAAAAAGTAGCAAGCAATATAAAATATTGACACATCTGCTGTTGCGACATAAATAGTATCAAATTGAAGAACATATTACAACATTCTTAGTCCAGTCAAAATAGACATTCCAGTTTGCATTAATTCCCAACAAGCTGGATTTTTGTACAGGCCTTGAATACGTCATTACAAATGATATGTCAAAAGTCCCTATCGATCCCGCTTGTGCGTTGTTTTTTATTCGAGGTCAAAGGTCATAAATTTGCATTTTTTGCGTATATCTCTGAAACAACGAAAGCTATTGAAAAGTGGTTCAGGCAAAGTTTGTACATCGTAAAATTGTCTACAAAAATACCTCAACACTTTTCTTCTACAAAGCATCGCTTTCGAGATATAGTGACTTTAGACCGCAGGAAAATCGTCGAAGATGCTGCGTTTTTTTTAATTTCAGCCGTTTTATCTGCTTTATTGCCACAGAACAAACAGTATTTCATGAAAGTTACTGAAAGGGGTGATGGGTTCGATGGGTTAGTCCTCCTCCGAGGTAATGAATCGTCTTTTTATTTCAAGAAATACTGTTCGTTCTATGGCAATGAAGGAGATTAAACGGCTGAAATGAAAAAAACGCAGCATTTTAGTAGATTTTCCTGCGGTCTAAAGTCACTATATCTCGAAAGCGATGCTTTGTAAAAGAAAAGTGTTGATATATTTTTGTAGACAATTTTACGATCTACAAACTTTGCCTGAACCATTTTTCGATAGCTCTCGTTGTTTCAGAGATATACGTGAAAAACGCAAATACCCAGGTTAAAGTCATAAATTTGCGTTTAAAAGTCATAAACGAGAGCTATCGAAAAATAGTTCCGACAAAGTTTGTAGATCGTAAAATTGTCTACAAAAATATCTCAACACTTTTCTTCTACAAAGCATCGCTTTCGAGATATAGTGACTTAAGACCGCAGGAAAATCTACTAAAATGCTGTGTTTTTTTCATTTCAGCCGTTTTATCTGCTTCATTGCCATAGAACGAACAGTATTTCTTGAAATAAAAAGACGATTCATTACCTCGGAGGAGGACTAACCCATCGAACCCATCACCCCTTTCAGTAAATTTCAGGAAATACTGTTTGTTCTGTGGCAATAAAGCAGATAAAACGGCTGAAATTAAAAAAAACGCAGCATCTTCGACGATTTTCCTGCGGTCTAAAGTCACTATATCTCGAAAGCGATGCTTTGTAGAAGAAAAGTGTTGAGGTATTTTTGTAGACAATTTTACGATGTACAAACTTTGCCTGAACCACTTTTCAATAGCTTTCGTTGTTTCAGAGATATACGCAAAAAATGCAAATTTATGACCTTTGACCTCGAATAAAAAACAACGCACAAACGGGATCGATAGGGACTTTTGACATATCATTTGTAATGACGTATTCAAGGCCTGCACAAAAATCCAGCTTGTTGGGAATTAATGCAAACTGAAGTCATAATTTTAGTCTATTTTGACTGGACTATCTGTTTAGGTACTAAGAAATACTATATTATCTTGCCATTTTTTTATAAACATATATATGACCAGCAATCTGTGTGCTATATGCATGATTTTGTAGTTATTCTGGCAATTTTCAAGTATTTTTTTGCTTTTTAAAACCCTAGTTTTGTGATGCATGGGTTGTATGTGGAACAGAAAGTAATCTAGATAGAACCTACAGACAGGTTCTTATTAAGTTAGTACCTAGTCTAGTCTAGAATAAATAGGATAGAAGAAATAGATTATCTTATCCTTACATGGGTATAATTGACCAATGTAGGCAAGTATACAAACAATAAATGTGTATTATACTAAAATCATAGGGGGCCAAATATGTAGATGGTTGAAAATCCCAGTAAAATAATATGGTTGAAAAGTAGCCACATCCTGGACAATTTAATATAATGAGGGAAAAAGGACTGTTGTGTCCGGATCTAAAATGTCAACCATAACAATCAACCTACCTGCCCATAGTAAACCATCTTGATTGCAGAAAAATAATAAAAAAAGAAACAAATCATTAAGACAATATTTTTCCAAATGTAGTTAATATTGACCATGGCATAATGATAGGAATAGGAAACATGTATAAGTTTTTACCATTTTCAGGTACCAAGCCCAACTCCACGAGAGTTACGAAGTAACCAATCTCAGTACAAGGTTACAAGAAAGATCCAACGGTGGCCCACTAAATGTATGTACATTTATTTTTGCAAGCATTTTTATAAATTTATAGTAGCCTATGATATTAAAGTTTTATTTAGTTTTTAACATTAAAGTTTGATTTGAAAGTACCTACAATTTATATTAGTTTGTTTTTTTAAATAGCATGTACTTTTTATATTCATTTCTCTAATATGTATTACTTTCACTAATGTGTATTAAAGCTGCTTAATCATCATTTCTGTTTATTAAAAAACCTCGCAGTATGTACTAAATAAATACCCATCATAAAAGTCATGTTTGATGGGTATTTAAAATGAGTATTTTTGTTAATAGACAGTCGCAGACGTAGGTCCATCAAAATGCCCAGAATTGTGTTTCCTGAGAGTGACACAGAGGGCGAAAAGTATTCAAGGCGGTGAGTTATTTAATCTTAAAAAACGAATAACCTAACTTTATATGACAATGTTCCTGGGCTCAATGTCAATGGGAAAATTGGTATTAATTATCTCAATCCAATCAGACCAATTTGACACCATTTTACTACGTCATTTATTAATATAAATCTATGTAATAAAAAAAAGTAGAGTAAGGTTTAGTAGCATAAGGTTGAAATTTAATATTTGTGTAGGTCGCGAGGCATGAGAGTGTTTTTCGCCGATGGCAATGATTCGACCAATAGGAGCGTCAGGATTCGACGAGGACCGCGGAAAAACTATGTTGAAGACAGCGAAGACAAACCTATACAAGAAAGTATGTAACAGTATTTCATAAGACCCTGTACTTACCTAGTCCGAATTGATTATGAGTCGTGAAGACGCATTATTTATAAGAAGATTTTCAACGGAGCTATTGTTACACATGGAAACAAATGAATCTACAAAACATCTCTTTGCTCCGCTTAGTCGGATAAAAACTACGTGCTCTGCTCTATAGCTCAGATACATTGTAGTCTAAGTCAACTCTTTAAAAGTTACGCAATCCCTATTATGCAATCCCTAAATCGCCTTTTTAAAAAATATTCACATTTTATACATCACTCTCTAGTCCCAAACTAAGGAAAGCTTGTACTATGGGAACTAGATTGCTGATAGAATAATTAAATTCATTTGCTTTGTGTAAATACATACATAGAATACATAGTAACACCTAGACACAGAACAAATATTTATGTTTACCTATTACACAAACATTTGCTTTGGTTGGGAATCGAACCCACGACTCACAGCATGAAAGGCAGAATTACTACAACTGAGCTGTCGTAGTTATTTGAAGTATAGCATAGCTTGTATTTGCAATCAGATGTGCGAAGAAGCTGTCGCAAACGCAAACTCCTGCACCACAACTTCAACGAGAGCTGGATCACTAACGAGCTGAAAGTGAAGGGCTATCCTGATCTCTACGGCTACCTCGGAAATAGCTCCTCAGATGAATACACCTCGGGAGACGAAGCTAGAGGACGACAGAAGCAAATTGTAAGTGTAGTATTTCGACATTTTAATCTTCAATATTAAGAAAGCAGACAAAGTGACTTTACTTTTATTTAACTGTTTTGTACAGTAATTTAATTAAGTAAGTTAATATAAAGAATTTATCTCAAAAATTTATACAGGGTTACACAGAAAATTATTGTTTATGTTCGCAAAATAGCTTAAACTAGTAAAAGATATAACAGTTCAGCCACAATAAAAAAAAACCCTAAAAAAATTGAATATTCCGCTAGAGCGAGAGGCTTCAATCGTTTGTAATATTAGTGCTCGCGAGAGAGCTAATAGGTTTCCTAGTTCAAAGTTTTCTTGTATTTAAATATCCTGTATTTTTCTTAAGAAGAAAATTGCAGACTGGACTCTGGTCCCGAAGAATTGGCACTGGAAATCAAGTCTTGTATAAGACGTCTAATATAAGACGATATCAAATGACTATGTACTTATTTGTTGTAACACTAACGCCCGTCTTTTTTATGTCGGCTCATGATTTATCCTTCTCTATAATATCTTACAATAAGAGAAGCGAAAAGACGGGCTTGTTTCGTACTATCAGCTTACTTCCAAGAAGTATCACAACATACTGTAGGTTTATATACTCCTTTCAGACTCTCGAGCCCGCCAAAAATCATGATACTCCGATAATCCGTCCCGCTACAGATGAAGACACGCAATTATCCCGACAGAGGCGTACTTCGGCCAGATTCAACAACACCAAGAAAACTAATGTAAAATACTTTTTTTTTAATCTAAATTAAAAAAAAACATTTGAAATTTAATGTTTATCAATGTTTGAATACATTACATCTGATAGAATACAATAATTTGATTACGGTTATTATTACTTATACAAAGTATTGGAAACTTATGAGTAACTAGCTTTCGTATCTGACTTCATTCGTGACACGTAAACACCTTACGTGCTAATCCAGATTGCAAACCCAACTTACTTCACTTCGCTTACTAAACTTATTTGATTTCTTCCTCACGGTAACAGTAACAAATCACAAGAGTACATGGTATAGTTGGTTATAGCAATAATAAAACAACTGTAAAAAAAAAGTGGAAATAGAGATAGTAACATCTAGGACATATTTCAGGATGCTTCAGAATCAGATTCAGAAGGTGACAATAACCAGACGGTCATCGAGAAGAAACCATTGGACATTAAGAAGGAAGATGAAAATGCAGACAAGAACGGGAAAGAAGATGCAGTTACCGCGCAAGAGAGTGAGAGGTGAGAAATATTCTCATTGCAAAATAAAAACTTTAGAACTTCGTAACTAGCCTTCATGATATACTTACTGAAAAACCAAACAAAAAAAAACTAAAATCACATGAGAGATTTAATGTAAAATGGGCGGTGTTATCGCTGAAAGCGATTTCTATGAGGCTTGGAATGCTATAACAAATAAATTTTTGTTTCAGTAACCAAGCGCCCACTCGATCAACCAGAAGAAAATGCCGAAAGCAACCAAAGAAAGACGATAATCAACATGAAACAGGTTAGATATAAAACCTTTTTGTACAAATGTTACACCTCTATAGATTTTTGTTCTAGATTATAACCTCTAGCTTTTTGTTCTAAAGAAAAAGGAACCTCTTTAGTTCTTTTTTTAATGGATTTCTCAAAGTTGACAGTAGTAAGTCGTTGACAAGCGACAATGTAATTCTAGAATTAGTAAATAGGTTATTTTTTAGAATATTTGTATTTTTGATGAAATTATTTGTTTTATACTATGTTTTTATTTTTATTGTGCAAATTATGTGTAACATGAAATGAAATATACTCAGGTATTACTTCATTCATGAATTTCCTTATTTTTAAGCACTATGTTCAACAATCAATATTTTATTGTTTCGTCAAAAGCAGTAGTTCCCAATAGTACAAGCTTGATTTAGTTTGGGACTAGTGACTTCAGCGAGCAATTTTATTTATTAATTTTTTGTAAATTTATTAACTATGTTTCTGACGCAGTATCGGAAATATCGTCATCGGAATCCGGCAGTGACCTGACGTTGAGCCGAGCGCCGCGACGCTCAAAACGGACGCGGAAACCAAAACCTGCCTTCGTACAGATCGCACAGGCAGAGACGCGCGGCAGAGGTATGTTTATACTTTTACTTACTTACGTTTTACTCTTTTTATACCACTTTTTGTGTACATTCTGAAGGTATTCAACCACCTATCAAATAAGGTATCATAGAGGTTCAACTAATCAGACCACTAATAAATGTGACAATCGTAAAGTAAACGTAGCGCAGCGTATTTGATTTACATTGCGTGTCAAACGCCAGCCAAACGATGCTGCGTCATCGCGCAATGTGAATTGAATACGCTGCGTTACTTAACGACTGTCTCATTTATTCGTGCTCAGCTCACCCCTCAGAAACACAATCTATTGGTTGATGTATGTGATGTAATATACATATCTGTGAGCTTTTATAAATATCTAAATGATAAATCATTAATAATATACATATGTCATTTGTTTCCAGCTAAAACTTTCACAATAAGAAAGAAACCGTACAGCTTACGTGAGAGAAAACCGAAGATACTACGGAGAAAAACTATCAGATGTAAGTTACTTAGTTAAGTTACATTTATGAAATGAAATGAAATTAACACAACAAAGATGTATTTCATGTATCTATCAGATGGATATGGACTGATACTGCTGATGGATAGGTAAAAGAACTGACTGATAGCTTGATTCAACTTTGCTAACAACTAGCTAAATATAGCCGAGAATAGCCAACAAACAATAAAATTCAAACTTTGACAGAGTTAGTAGCTTTTTCAATTGATCAAGAAGTGAATGGAATGAAATGACTGAAAAAACATTTTTATTCGATAATCTTGACCAAGAAGGCGATGGCGTGACGACCTCGATACTTTCGAGAGGGACTGGTGGAAAGCAGGGATGAGTGGAAGGATTTCGGGGAGACCTTTGCCGAGCAGTGGGACGAAATAGGTTAAGAAAAAAAAATTTAACAAAGTGTGACCTGTCAAAGTTTATATCTGATTTCTGTTGGACTATAAAAACAATTATGCGAATGATTTGTGTTATTTTTAGCACAATCTCCATCGACCAGTACCAGCAGTAGCTCAAGCTCAGACACAGAAGAAGATCTCAATGTGTCCATGAAAAACAAGAGCAAGGGTAGACAGAAGAGCAAATCCATGGACGACAAGAAAGATGATCGAGCACTGCGGGATATACAGCCAGTTGAATTGGACGGGCGGGTTCGATTCTCATCGGTGAGTTGATTCTTAATTAAGGTATCAAGTCTTTTGGTACAAAAAGATTTAATTTTTCATTATTTAGATCTAATAAATCAATTTGTTAATAGTTAATTTATTTATAAAATAAAATCATTATGGAACATCCAATAAATTTGAGGGTAGACTAGAAGAAAATTGTCCTGGCGTTTCCAATAAATAAGAAAATTTTATTCAACATATTATTTTACGCACTTTATAAACTTTATTTCAGGTTGGCGGTTTAGAAGAGCACATAAAATGTCTTCGAGAGATGGTCCTATTCCCACTAATGTACCCCGACCTATTTAAGAAGTTCAACACCCGACCAGCGAAAGGAGTATTATTTCACGGCGGACCGGGCACGGGCAAGACGTTACTAGCCCGCGCTCTAGCCAATGAGTGCAGTTATATTGGAGGGAGAAAAGTTGCCTTTTTCATGAGGAAGGGAGCCGACTGTCTTAAGAAATGGGTGGGAGAGAGCGAGAGGCATTTAAAGTTACTGTTTCAGCAGGTTAGTTATGAGATTTGTTATAAATTTCGAAGTTACTATTGATATTTTTGTGCAATCTGTACGATTAGCGTAATTGTTAGGCTTTGAGCACTTTCAATGTAAAAGTATGCTATTTAAACTGTAAATCATGTATTCTAACCCCTTACTTTTCTTAACACGTCATTTAAAACCAGCTGATATTACTCTATTAAACCATTGCTCAATAATAGCACCTAAGTAGGACGTAATAAAGGTGATAATTTTGACAGGCGTCACAGCTCAGTTAGTAGAAGCTATACCTTCTATGCTGTGGGTAGTGGGTTCGATTCCCACTTAGAGCAAATGTTTGTGATGAATAGTAATATTTGTTCTGCCTGGGCGTGACTATGTAATCTATGTATGTGTTTACAAAAAAAATATATAAGTATTCTATCAGCAATCTAGTTCCCATAATACAAGCTTTGCTTAGTTTGAGACTAGAATGTGATGTATGAAATGTCCGTGAAAATTTTTTTTTTTTTATTAAACCATTGCTCAATAATAGCTCCTAAGTAGGACACCTAAGTAGGACTGGTCGCGTGGAACTGGCACCTAGAATCACTTAGTATGTAAGACGATTCTAAATGATCCTTGTGATTTTATTGAATAAAGAAATATTTGACTTTGACTTTGACATAATAAAGGTGATAATTTCCAGGCGAATAAGATGAAACCTTCCATAATATTCTTCGATGAGATCGACGCGTTGGCGCCCGTGCGGAGCGTGAGGCAGGAACAGGTCCATACCAGTGTTGTTGGGACACTCTTGGCTGAAATGGACGGTCTCTGTGATAGGTATGTTTATTATAATATTTATTATTTCATTATTATTATTTTATTTTTATTTATTTAACCTATTGTGTCCCACTGCAGAGCAAAGGTTTCCTCCAAACTCTTCCATTCTTCTCGATCTCCTGCGTTATTATTTATTTATTAATAACTAGAACGGTTCGCGAAACCAATTACTTGCACTAAGTATTAAAATGTTAAAAAATAAATTACAAAATAAACGTATGATCTCAATAATTTTGTTAAATTAAAATAATATTTTCTATTATAATAATAGGTTCACGTTTGTTTATTACCTATTGAATATAGTCGATTTGGTGCGTCTGGCATATTAATTATTGATATTCAAAACAGAGATAACTTGATAACGCATCCATATGCAAGCATAGAATAAAAATTAGTTTGCGAGTCAAATACGATATTAAATTTGTGTTTCTTCATTTTCCATTTGATAGTTTCTAAACTGCAGCATTTTATGTTAATTATTTAATTAATGAACCTTATTTCCAGAGGAGAAGTGGTCATAATCGGTGCAACGAATCGCCTTGACGCGGTGGACCCGGCTTTGCGGCGCGCCGGCCGGTTCGATCGAGAGTTGCATTTCCCCCCTCCACATTGCAGCGCTCGAGCCGATATCCTGAGGATATACACGCGGGAATGGCGGCCGCAGATCACGCAAGGGATTATCGACCATGTTGCTGATCTTACCGCTGGATATGGAGGTGAGAATACTTTGTAGCTATTCTTCCTTGTAGATAGGCTGGTATTACATCTTTGTAAAGTTTATTTTTATTTTTTTATTATTAGTTTGATAACATAAGATAATGTGTTATGTTGATCCTTATAAGTGTTTTTCAGTAATTTGATAGTTTGACGTAAGAATATTGTACATTAATATGATAATTGGCCGGGACCACAATACATTTCACACATTACGCACTAGTCCCAAACTAAGCTAAGCTTGTACATACTATGGAAACTAGATTGATTTGTATATACATACATACATACGTAAATACATACACCCAGAACATCAGTGTTGATTGTACAACTGTTTTCCAATCCATATTCGTTATGTTCTAGTTTTCAGTCAATTGTTATAATATTAAAAGATGTTTGATTGTTTACAGGGTCGGATCTGAAGGCGTTATGTTCAGAAGCAGTACTAAAAGCATTGCGCCGCGTATACCCACAAGTTTACGAAAGTGAACACGCGTTGATGATTGATGCCAAAAACGTAAGTTTTAAAGCTGAACTATTTTATGTCTTTATAGAATTGGTGCCAAAACGTCAAACTATTTTGGACGTTAATTGTACCAAAAGATCTTAATTTCTGCATGTACCTAAACTAGATTATGTAATATCATAACATAAAGGTCATAAATTGGGAGGCATGTTTACTTAGTGTAATTATGACTTAAATCAATTATTGTTGGCAGCATCGTATAGAACAAAACTTAAGTTTATTGTTTAATTATCATTATACAAATGAGAGTGATCCTCGTAAAGTTACTATCAGTTGTTTGTGTCCTTACTATGCACTGACTGAACTGATTGTGTACTGATTATACTGAATATGCACTAAGTATGTACTTGTTGCACTGAATGTGCAGTAATGGTACAGTGTGAATGGTACAGTGGGAATCGTAAGGTGTAACTTCATTGGTACTAATTTGGCCCAAATCAGAATGAATTTAGAAAAAAAAAACTTCATGATCCTTTATTATTTAGTAGGTTAAAAAAAAAATTATGTTTATGCTATAGAACAACAAAATCAATCAAGACTCTAAAAACAATCATCAAGAAATGCCAGCTATGGATAACTTGTATCATTTGTGTAAATAAATAATCCTGTTTAAAGTAAAAATAATTTTATTGACAAAAGTATGATGTAAGTGTATGAAAAATACAAAAAAAAAAGGTAGCACTCCGGGAGTGCCGGCAGAAGTGAAAACTTCAATATTAACGTTGTGTTTAATTATAAGTATAAAAGTATGTACTATCATTTATGAGGTAGAATACAATGTTTATGTTTTTATTATTTATTATTTTTTATTTTTCGCCCTGTGCCGCCTAAACAGAGCAGCACACTCAGGCACGGTAGAAAGAGTGGGAGATACTAGTTCCTCTCCCTTCCCCTCGATCTTACGCTTTTTCGATCAGCATCACGTGACCCTGACGCGAGTTTGAAAGTTTTTACCCACCCAGCGCCGCTAAAGAAGTTTTCACTTCAAAAATGAATCCATAGAATGTTTCAAGTACCGGTTTAAAAAAAAAACAGGTTAAAGTATTATTTATTGGTACTTCCCGGATACAGGTCTATACAGTTTGACTTCTCAGGTGGAAGTGACGAAAGACGATCTTCTGGAAGCGATGCGCACGCTCGTAGCGGCGGGCGCTAGAACCAGTCCGCTAGCCGCGCGCCGCCTTCCCGCGTACTGCGAGCCATTGCTCAACACGCAACTGCAAGCCGCTGCGGCCATGTTGGATAGAACCATCCCTACTGATCCGAGGTAACTAACAACTATTTTGTAAAGATTCTCGTGACTGTGCTTTATCACATGAACTGATAGTTAGATAGTTGAAATTGACACGGGTTATGTATTTCAGTTGCCTCTTTAATGAAAAAATACTAAACGTGATTTTTTATTATTTTCTAATAGAGTTAGTGGAAGGATTTGGGGGAGACCTTTGCCCAGCAGTGGGACGAGATAGGTTAGGAAAAAAATATAAGTCTAAAATCTGCTTAGTTGGTTTTAGCTTTGTCTCCACGTTTAGATTGGATCCCCACCAAGAACAAATTTTTACGCATTTAACGAATATGCTCAGTGATAATGCAATAGCAACATACTATATTTTATAAATAAATAATTTGTTACAATGGCTATTGCTTACTGCGAATAATACTGCCGGTTGCTGACTACTTGTAATGTGAATTATTTTTCCAGTATAAAAACGCCATGTCTATCCCCGAACGTGCTACTGATCAGTGGTCCGTGCGCCGAGACGTATCTCGCGCCTGCGCTGTTGGCGCGGCTAGAACATTGCACTGTTAAGGAACTCAGCATCGCCACACTACACTCTGCGCTTACTTTCACTCAGGAGCAAGCTGTCATATCGGTCAGTATGCACTAGTCATTCATTTTATTATGTTCCATTATAAGATGGGATAGATATTAGTATCTATACTTAAGGGGCTTATAGAAGTAGGCTTATCTTATTATAAACTGTGTTAGGACAAGTACTTATTAGCCAAACTATTCTTATTAGGTCTTAAGGCAGCCTAGAAACTGAGCTAGAGAATGTATTGTACACTCAGTTTTTAGTGTTTTTTTTTTAAATAAATAAACAAGTTATCCCTGTAAATAATTAGCCGCTTCTGAATATTCGATTTAAAAATGTGGATTCAATTTATTAAGATCGAAATATATATTATTGTTTCGAATACTGTGCATTTTTAAGTACATATCATGTTTAAATATTTGCATTGAACAAAATATTAACAAATATTTTAAGCTTTTGTTTTTTTATTAGGTGTTCTCAGAATGCCGTCGCGCCGATAGAGGTTGCGTTCTGTTCATCCGCGACGTACTGTCAGTTTGGACGTCACTGTCAATGTCACACGGTGCGGCGTTACTTCTACAACTATGGCGGACGAGAGCCGCCGGGGAAAACACTCTGTTGCTGGCTTCCACTAATGCGGCGCATTCTGATCTACCTCAAGAGGTAACATATTTAATAGAAATGTTTTAGTTACAGATTACATCCTAAAAAGTACTATTATTGTTGCTAATTCAGCCTTTAAACAGCTTGGAAGATATTCGTCCATTTTACAGTCATTATTTTTGTTATATTTGATATTATCACGGTTTTACACATAGTTTTCTTTATTGCAAATTACAAATCATGGTAAATATCTCGTTTGTAAAGAAAACTATTATATTTGTTTTACATTTTCTGTAATTTATTTGTATAGTGTAACAAAGAGTTATCTCTACTTGCTGTGTCACGGTAAAGGGGTATGATTTGTCACAGAATGTGAAGAAGATTCAACTTAGGTAGTCACCTAAAGAAGAAATTTTACATCTTCATTAAGTTAGATGTTGTGAAACTGATATTCTGAAAAAAATATCACACTTTAAAAAAAAAAAAAAACTTTTATATTTTCAGTTGCAAGATTTATTTCCAATCTACAAAGACTGCGTGTACAGTGTTCGAGAGCCGAACGCTTCCGAAGTGATCGCCTTCCTGAAGCCGATCATTGCCGAAGCGTTACAAAATCCACCGCCTATTGAGTGCAACGAACCGCCTCCTCCTTTACCTAGAGGTGATTGTGAACTTTATTTTTAACGGAATAAGATTGATTTTGCTAAACAATATTAGCTGGATGTTAACTTTTGGTAGCGATGTGAAATAAGTACAGTTGGCAACAAATGGGTTCATTTATTTGGGTATCTGAGTTTGATATGGTATTTTAATGTAAACTGTTTTTCAATGTAATTAATTTCAAATACCTGATTACAACATTAATGATGTTTTTTTTTCCTAATGTTGCTAATGTAAAGATTTATTCTTTAAATATAGTTATTGATACCCAAAAAAGATTAAACTATGTAAAAAATATTAGAAAATAAAAAAATTATAAATACTTTTATTTATTACTAAGAAAATTAGACAGCCTATATTCATACTGTTCGGTTTTATGATAAGTGAAATTTGAAAAATAATAATAATACATATTTTATTCTCAGCCCCTCCCCCGCCCCCGCCTCGAGAAAGTCCCGAAGAAGTGACCCGTCGCAAACGCAAAGAAGACTACAAACTGCGGGAACTGAGGATATTCCTACGCGATATCTGTCGGAAACTGGCTTCTAATCGACGCTTTTACAAATTCACTAAACCCGTGGATTTGGAGGAGGTTGGTTTTTATTATCCTTAGTTTAGAGTTGAAAATACCTTGCATTTTTAGGTACAGTACAATTAAAGATTTTAAAATAATGCAATAATTTTGAATTTCTTAAGTAAACATATACAAACGTTATATATATTAGTTACAAAAGTTAGCTAGCTATAGCAAATTCTGCATTACAACGGGCTTTGCTTAGCAAAGCTTGTACTATGGGAACTAGATTGCTGATACTAATTTTTTTTTTGTAAATACTTACATACAGTGCATAGAAACACCCAGACACAAATATTTGTATTCATCACACAAACATTTTCTCTGGGTGGGATTCGAACCCATGAGCCACAGCATGGAAGGCAGAGCTATTACCAACTGAGCTGGGGACGTTTCCCTAATAAGCCTAATAAGAATAATCACCCTGACCCTAATAAGAATTTTAACATTCTCAGGTAACAGATTATTTGGACATAGTGAAACAGCCAATGGACCTCGAGACAATGATGACAAAAGTCGACATGCACAAATACAACTGCGCCAAAGAGTTTCTAGACGACGTGGACCTAATATGTGCCAACGCTTTGGAGTATAATCCGGACAGGTAAAGGTGCTCGATATTTCTCTACTTATACTTTTTGTTTAATCAAATTCAATTGGATTTTATTATCAAGAAAAGGTTAAAAAAGTAGGACACTTTAAAATGATGAAAAGATTATATAAATATCTTCGCCTTTTTTTTACATAATCTGTCTTTAACCCAAAAAATAAACAGCTATTAACTTAAGTAACATTTCTATAGCCGAATACATTATTATTTATTTATTTATTAATAATTTGACGAAATTAGACGACCGATGTGGCGCGGCGGTCCCCCTGCGTCGCGGAGATTGCGGGTTCCATTCTTCAAATATTTATTCCGGGTGTTCTGGGTATTCTAAATGTATAATAAAAAATATCTATCTTTGTAATGTATTGTATTAAGTATGTCAGTCTTCTAGTACCCAATAACACAAGCTTTGCTTAGCTTGGGGCTAGATGATGTTGTGTGGATAGTTCAGCATTATTTTTTATTTATTTATTGGGAATCCAACAGCGATTATAGAGAAGAAGATACAAAAAAATAAGGCTTAGAGTATGGTTAATTATAGGTTTCCTCATTAGATTCTAAAGTAAGTGGAACATTATGTACTTAATACTAGGTAAATTAAGCCATTAGACTGTACTATATTTATTCTTTTAATAATACCGTATTATTTCAGGACATCGTCTGATAAACAGATCCGTCACGAGGCGTGTTCCCTGCGAGACCACGCGCACGCTTTGATCGACGTGGAGATGGATAGCGACTTCGAGGCCGAATGTCAACACATCGCGCGACGGAGGCAAATCGAAGGAGACGCTATGGACACTGACTTACCTGACTTTATTTACACTGCGTCTACTTTACGTAAGTTGGATAGGTTTATTGGATTTGATTCTCGAGTGACACGCAAATTACCTCCTATTAGAAAATTACTACATTTACCATACTCAATACTCAATTTATTTATTGCTCTCATATATTAAGACTAGGTTGTTACAGTAGATACGATTATATGAACCCTGTTTAAGGGCGCTACAATATGTAAGTGGTTGTAAAAGCCCGAGCAATAAATGTGATATTTTTAAATAAACGGTTCGTTTTTGAGTGACACTACGCGTTGACAGTAAGCTCGACTGCGGAACGTAGCAGCGTCACCGCGCAGTGTGTCTTGAATGTGCTTAACGTACGATAAGTTTACGATTTTCACATTTATTCGTTCAGTAGTCCGTTAATTCGATTTCAGTCTCGTAAAGTAACTATGTAGCAAATTTTTGACGCTAATGTTGCAAAATGCCAATTTTTTTCTGCATCAGAATATCTATTTAGTTTAATCAATAATCGATCAATATGTTTTAATTTTAACAGGAATAGATTCTCTGATCAATGATAGCACAGTAAAATCACCTCGGACGCCACAAAATGGCGACAAAAGTGACACACATTCCGGCAAGCGAAAGAGAAGACGTATGAACGCTTGGTCCAAAGGGTTGGTCGTCAAACGGGCCAGGACTTCGGGCAAGGTAAATAGCACCTTAACTGATAAAGATCGGAATATACATTCAAAACGCATATATCAAAATTGCATGCTCGGTAAGAACATTGTTGTGTTTAGATTGGTTCATACTTGTTATATGCTATTTCACGGTATGGCAAGAACAAATTGTAAAATAATGTTTTATTTTAAGCAGAATGATCGTATCAAGTTTGTTTACAATTCACAATCGAGTGCAATGTACAAAAAAATGAATTAAATCAAGGAACATGTGTACCAATCGTTAAAATCAGTTGAAAAATACGACATGTAGGCGAAAACAGACATCTGGAAAGAGATATTTTTTAGGCAATCCTGAAACAGAGACTCTTCACTCTGTAATCATCATCAACCTATATCAGGCCACTGCTGGTCTCTTCCAAGACGCGCCCCTGAGCCCGGTCTTCGGCTCTTCTCATGTTGTGTTTGCCAGCTACACTCCGTAGATCGTCGCTCCATCTCGCCAGAGGGAGCTACACTACGCTTGCCTAAACGCGGTCTCCACATTGCCGAAGAATCACTGTGTCAATGAAAAACAATCCAGTTTACAATTAGTATATTATTTAATTAGTATTAATTAACGTAAATTTCCTTCAGAATTTCAAAGACAACAGCATGGTGATCACGGACGAGGAGTCCAAAGAGAACAAACCTATCACGTCGACCCCTCTGCCCAACGGCGATGTGACGTCATCGTCAGCGTCAGACGACGACGCGCCCTTACGGAGACCGCAAGACGAATCCGATCTCGTGCTGAATGATACCATAGAGAACAAATACACGCCGGGAAGGTTAGTACCTGCTAGAAAACAACATTTATGTACTAAAATGGTGTACTTATACGCCTCTATGAAGTTATAATGTGACGTCATCATGCGCGTCAGACGATGATGCGCCTTTACGACGACCTCAAGACGAATCCGATCTCGTGTTGAATGATACCATAGAGAACAAATACACGCCGGGAAGGTTAGTACCTGGTAAAAACAACATTTTAGTACTAAAATGGTGTATAAGCCTCTATAAAATTATAATGTGACGTCATCATGCGCGTTAGACGATG
The DNA here is from genome assembly GCA_932527185.1 of Ecliptopera silaceata. Taxonomy (NCBI): domain Eukaryota; kingdom Metazoa; phylum Arthropoda; class Insecta; order Lepidoptera; family Geometridae; genus Ecliptopera; species Ecliptopera silaceata. The sequence goes on along the minus strand of OW052207.1, from coordinate 2,556,024 downwards.
ATGCGCCCTTACGACGACCGCAAGATGAATCCGATCTCGTGTTGAATGATACCATAGAGAACAAATACACGCCGGGAAGGTTAGTACCTGCTAGAAAACAAAATATTTAAGTACTAAAATGGTGTATAAGCCTCTATAAAATTATAATGTGACGTCATCATGCGCGTCAGACGATGATGCGCCCTTACGGCGTCAGCAAGACTAATCTGATCTCGTGCTGAATGATACCATAGAGAACAAATACACGCCGGGAAGGTTAGTACCTGCTAAAAACAACATTTAAGTACTAAAATGGTATATTCTTCTACATAAAACGGCGATGCTCAACCAGCTTGATCCGTACTGTCAGTATTTGAAAATGATAAGTAGATAACTTATGACAAAATACTTGCTAAAACTGCACAATACTCAAGTAAAATGTTTTCTTACAGTCCAGGGAAAATAATAGAAAAATCACCTACAAAAGCATCACCAAAGAAACGGAGTTCAGGGCATGATACTTCTAGTGCAGGTATATTTTAGACCTTATTTTAATTGATTTAAGATCTATTTTAATATATAAATTTGTACTAATTTTATGTTTCGACCTTACGCTATTTTAGACTTTATTTGTATGCATAACTATTTGTTAATGTACAAATTGTACTGATTGTAAGTTTTAAGATAATGTTAATTGTTTTAAAGTCTATATTATTTTTACAGAGAGTGAGAAAGTACTGATAAACAAGACTGAGTTAGAAAACATTGTATATAAGAACGCTAAAACGCTGCGCACGATTGGACTTCATACGTTATTTGATTTACACTCGCAGGTAAATTTTACAAAATAAACTAACATAATATGCAAACAAATATTTGTGTGATGAGCATAAATATTTTTTCTGTGTCTGGGTTTCACTATGTAATCTATGTTTGTATGTATTTACAAAAAGAATATCATATAAGTATTCTATCAGCAATCTAGTTCCCATAGTACAAGCTTTCCTTAGTTTGTGACTAGAGTGTGATGTGTAAAATGTCCGTGAATATTTATTTATTTTTTTATTTTTCTTTTTGACTACCGTCACAGCTCAATTCGTATAAGCTTTAACTTCCGCAGGTGGTAAATAAATGAATTCTCGGAATTTTATGCATACATCGCGCTCTAGTCCTAAACTATGCAAAGCTTCTGTAAAGAACAATCAAACGATTATCACTATCATCCATCGGTTGAAAACATCATAAAAAATTCAGTTTCTTTCAATCTTTAGAGAAATCTAATACATTTTGCCATTTTTTTTCCTTAACCTACATTGTCCCACTGCTGGGCAAAGGTCACCCCCAAAAAATATTAACATATAGGTACATATACTGGAAATTGTTACATTTTAGTTAAAAACTGATCTATTATTTAAGCTGTGTTTTTTTTTGTATTTTCAGCTAGTAAAAGTGGTACACTCATACTCAAGCAAACACGACCGGACGAAACTGCCTCAGGAGCTTAACATAATAGTCACTCGATATTTGCAGTGCGCAAAGAAATGAAGACTATAGGAACTAATCTTCAATACCTGTTCACAGGCTAAAAGATCTTCTAACAGGCAATTTTGACATAAATTAATTTACTGAATACTAACCATAAACTCTGTAACTAAATAAATGAAATGAATAATATTTTTTCTAGAAACAAACACACGCATGATTTTAAATTGGTGTGAGATTTTGGTCAGTTTGTCCGTGTACAAGAGTCTTTATGCTGAATGGTTTATAAAACAAAATGGCGGATCTGTTAGCCAATCACAATCCGTTTAGATTTTTAGAGGAGTTGAATGACTTCCGGTAAGGTTATGTAACAAAAAGGTCAGCCGGCACTCGCTGGATTGTATACGTTTGAACATGGAATTTAGAAGGCAACATCCAAGCTTTTAGAAAAAAAAGATGGCGATGCTTATTTGCGCGGGAGTTTAAAAGAATTTTAGAACTGGGCGAGTGAATGATTTAAATGTTTGCTGCATTGGTTTGAGAACAAATTTTTTATGGAATTTTACGGAAATGCTGTACTGATTATGATAGGAATGACTGCTGAACTTTTGCTGAAAAAATCTTTTAATTCACTGCCAATTAATATTGGATTATTATTAAACTATACCTACATTTGTTAAGCTTACTCTATCAATAAAATAACATATGGCTGGGCAATTATAATCTGTACTGATGTTCCGTAGTGTTGCCATTTTAGTGAACATAATTTCACTACAAAAGATACTTCAAATCTATATTTCATTTTACTTACACAATTAGATACTTATAAAGAATATTTAAAAAGAACTGAAGCATACAAAATTACAATAAAAAAATACTTGTTTGTAGAAATAATGCTGTACAGTACACTTAAAAATTAAAAAAATTGTTCAAAAGTTGCCATCAATTCTTTGTTTTTGAATATTGCCTGACGGGCTAAAAATTTAATTATTGAGTAAAAATGTAATTAGTTGTGTGGTTGAATGAAATTGTAACCACATTTAGCGAGATAATACTTATATCTAAGTTGAAAGTCCTTTTGCCGTGTTTTTGACCGAACGCAAATAAATAGAACCCTATTACCGAAGCACAGGGTTGGAAATTGATTTCATTTTTAACTGATTGAAAACTGCATCCGATTTTATACTCTAACTTCATACCATTAAGACAGAAAATAGCTCGCAGTTTTGTAACGCGTTCGGTTCGAAACACGACCTACCTAAACAGCCAAATTGTTAGTGAGATGAACCAAAATACAGTTTTTATTCGATAAACAAACTCCCTCTGGTCTGTGATATGTAGAAATGTTTATGATAATTGTAAATACACATCTAGCTAAATCCATGTTGGAAACTAACATAAGTTCTTGCAGATTTTAAATCAATTTACGCTGATACCAAAGTGTAGAAGATAATGAATTTATAATTTAAGATATATTTCATAAGTATTTTTGACGACCGATGTGGTGCGGCGGGCGAAGGTCCGCCTGCGACGCGGAAGGTTGCGGATTCGATTCCCGCCTTGGGATAAATGTTTGTATGATCTGCAAATATTTATTCCCAGTGTGCTGGGTATTGTATATGTAGATATAATAAAAAATATCTATCTATGTAATGTATTGTATTAAGTATGTCAGTCTTCTAGTACCCATAACACAAGCTCTGCTTAGCTTGGGGCTAGATGATGTTGTGTGGATTGTCCAGCATTATTTATTTATTTTATTCAAACGTATTTTTTTGTTAAGTTTATTATACTGTCAAAGTTTGCCTATAAGTACCTCAAAAAGCAAGTCCATTAAGGACGTAGCCTTTGAGACAATGCACTGCGTTCATTCCGAGAATCATTTTATCTTGTTCGCCTATTTAAATCTTATGTGCCTACAGTATATTAATTAATTATCTAACTTGTACTTTTCTACACTTTGGTATGAGCGTGTCTTATACAATTTGGCTTTTTAGGCGAATAATGTATGCACTGATAATTGATTACCATATAAGATAGGGTTCTGAAACACGAGTAGGCTTTAGTTATCACATTTCAGTTCATTTCGATTTTATCTTTCTGAAAACATAGTACAATAATAGACTACTACTGGCTACTAAAAAATACTAAATAATATGTCCCTCTGGGTTGCCACATAGTAAGTTTTAAAGGGCTTTTACTGGCCCACATTTCACTATATTTACGGAAAAATGGATGTCCCGTCCCATGGAAATCAACCGACAAAATATTTCGACGAGTTTTTTTAGTCGTGGCCCATGCACCATGAAGAATTGCTCATTCTCCTTTCACCAAATTTTGACAGCAAAACCCAACATAACTTTAGAGAAATGATAAAAATGCTATGTTCATAAAATTACAGAATTCTAATCTTCTGGTAAAGAAGCGATATGATAGCGATTTGCGTCAAAACTTAACAAATATTAACAGGTTGTCGTGTTTCAGAGCCTTGATTGTAAAGCTTAATATATCAATAAGGTTGTACTAATTTAGATAATTGTAATAAAAAATACGTCATGTTATCGAAGCATAGTCAAAGCTTAAAATTGAGGGTTTCAGAATAAGCTTAAATTTAAATAACCATATTGATTGTAGTGTTTTGACGAATAAAATATCTTTTAATAATATAAACTTCTTGACTGATGTAATTGGTATTAGATAGGTTTGTTAATGTACAATGGAGTTCAAATCTTAAAAAGTCCAACGCTAAATATGGTACAGCCTCCTTTGTCTTTTTTATTATAAAAAAAAACTTATGACCGGTTTCTCGAACGATAATCAACGAAAAAATCAAATAATTACTATGTGTCAAACTCGGATCAATCGTGATTTGGGTTTCCAGAAACTGGCCGTAGGTTGTCTTTTGATTTTTGTATAAATCCAAAAATGAATGAATTGGAACTGAAATCGATAAGTTTTTTTTTCTAAATACAAATAATGCTTTTTGAAAAGAAGTTTTTTGAAACGTTTATGTACTTAACATTCTGACAAATAAACTATGAATAACTTATAATTTCGAAAGTTGTGTGATAATAATGAAATATTAAAAAAAATAGTTACCTTACTTTACCACTGCAGGATTTGTATCTTGAATTCCCAGAATGCATGGTATATCTGATTTTAATATAAGATTAATTATAGGTGATTGAAGTTACTAAATTATTTGCCATAAAATAAAGGCTAGCTCACACTAAACCGCTGCGTGCCTGATGGTTAAAACTTCCAAACTCTTTTATATACGGTTGTTTGTTTTATAAAAATGTATTTCTTTGTTTTTTTTACACGATATGTTGAATTTGAGTGTGATTGCGATTGATGGTGTTTGACTTACTTAAGTTGAGTTGTGTATATCGCTTTAGTGTGAACTTTCCTTTACTCTGTTTTATTTTTCTAAACATTTGTAAAATAATCTGCTTGTATTTGCTCAAAATGAGTGTTCCACTGAAACAAATTATCTTTTAAGCGTTTCGTATCCACCGTATTATTTAGTGTATATTTTTTTTATTTATAAATCGTATTTAATGAGGAAAATAAAAAGGGTATGATTTAACGTGATATCTTATTGGTGTGTTTTATTTTATTCAACTTGTTCACAGTAGGTAATTTTACGAATAAAAATAAGTAACGAACTTCTTATATCTAGAAGTCTAGTACTATCGCGATGCTAGAATACATTTCTTATTAAATATTTATCGCCGTAATACATTTTATTGGAGTCACACTGCGCGTCAACGCTCGAACGAACATGGTTATGATATAATGGCGATTGACACTTACATCGTGCAAAATTGAACGAAATTTGTCGCTTTTGTTGTAGCAAATATCGTAGGTAAAGATATTGATGCTATTTTTTTTAATATGTAGATACTTTATTCACAAAGTTACGACTATTACAGTATTTACATAGGAATATATAAGAATAAGAAATAATTGAGCTATCTAAAGACCATCGCAAACGATCTATAGATAGCTCAACTGATCCAAATCAGTACCAATCGGAAGCATACGTAAGATACTGGCTGCATTGCCGCGCTGAGCCGCTGAATAGCAATGCTGATAGGCTGCGCCAGATACTCACCAGCCCTCTGGGTCACGCGTCGCTGCGACTAGACGCCCAGAAATAATTTTGAATACCCGGATAGCTTCGGTACCCCACGGACCTAGAGTCTCGACCCCAAGATAAGCAAATATGTAGGCCCTGTCGAGACCTGCATAATTACGTCTCTTGAGATCCTCGGGAGTGTTATGTGCATTATTGCATTACTGCCATATTGAATTTTCTGATAGACAATCCTAGCTGTAAGTTCTATTAGCAAGACTACTTACTCTTTAAGACTAGCAAGTTGTGACTAACTAGTATGTGCCTAGTTATTTAGTTCGACTTTAATTATGTTCTAATAATGTTATAAGAAGGGGGGCGAAAATAAAAGATCAGAATGGTATTTGATATTTTTATTTTTACACTTTACGTCGGTGACCGTAAACGAATTTTACTACAACGCTTCATTTCAATTTCACGATAGAATGATACTAGAACATAAATATTTATTTCATATTATTTTAAGATCAAATAGATAATCTTTTTTACATCCTAATGTAACGATATCAATTAATTTGTCATTATATTAAGCAAAATACAACAAATTAAATTATACAACTTATTTTATTATACTCTTCATCGGAGAACAATTCTAAAAGCTAAATAATCGTAATTTACTTTATAAATAGTCGTAACAAAAAAATAAATGAAGGAACTAAATATTTGAATCTATTAAAATTATTATGATCACATGTTTAATAACTAAAATTTACGTACACGAATCTTATTTTAATTTAATATATTATTTATTAATTATTTACTTTCTTATTTGGCTCCTGATATCTGTATACTACGCTTAGTTAAAAGTGCTCAAGCTTTTATAAAAAATGTGTAAATAATACAAGAATTATTGAGTTCGAGTGAAGTATCACGAACCCTGTCTCGATGGAATGGAATTTCAATCTTATACCATTTTATTAAGGACGAAGGTTCTACTCTTTCTGTACACAAATAACAAACAACAAAACTTAATTAAAAACATGTCAATTAAAACTTTAACAAAATCACTCTAATACTGCTGAATTTGTACGAATTAGGTAAAATAATGTTTCGACAACACATTATTGGTCACATACCACAGAACGCAGAAACGTTTAACAGATTTCAGGGTGTTCTACGACGAACAAAGCATTTTGAATCATCCTGTATCTAAAGACATTGAATAAAGAAACAAAGTTACATAGAGAGAGCAGATTATTTCAAGTTTGAAATTAGATCAATTGAATTACATTATAACTTTGAAATTGCTGCACAAAATAATGAAATTTTTGGCACATGCAATAATTTTAAAACACCGACTAAATTTCGTAGCATCTCTTACATTTACATACATCGATTACATATCATATAGTGCGTGTTACAACTATGTGTCGTGTTGCAAAATAATATAGAAAGCATTCTGTAACTATTACAAATTCAATGATACACTGCTCTTTATATATAAAAATCCCTGTAATGTAATATTGTTATGAAACGTGTATCGTGTATGACCTCGCTACAAATAGGATAATTTATGCAAGTATAAGCAGATATAATAAAGTTAAAATTTAAATGCAATGGCGTCCTGCTTATAGGATTACAAGCAATGAAATTAAATCTTTATTGTTATCTGTTTCATTTACCAAATGCATAAATGCTCCAATTTGTATGTTTGTGCCGGCCAAATGTGAATTGTCGCGGAATAGTAAAGTCCTATGTAAATTGTATTTTACAAAATAGACTCGTGATTTCAAGTGTTCAGTCTTGTGTAAGTTTAAGAACTTATAACTGCTGTAGTGGAAAAAAACTAACGGGTATACTTACAACCACCACATAAATCAAACACCTGAAAAAAAATTGCATTGTCTTTTGACACATCGCAATTTTATAAACAGCTGATTAAGTTATCCAGCGATTATAAGTGATAAAGGACGATGCCCACATAACTCCAACTACTCATGATCCGTTGTTCAATGACATAAACAACGGTATAAGCGTTGATATGACATTGGTTCTGTTGAACATTTTTGTTGTTGAGTCTTGGTATTGCACGTCGTGCTATAGTGGGCGACGACCTTTATGTCTACATCCAGTTTCATAGGCTTAGATTTAATTCTGAGATCCAATTTGATTTTTTAATTTTATACTCGAGTTAATTTTACAATGAAATTTTTGTTTGTCGATGATGTTGAAGAAAACTATTTATAAAGTTTATTGTTGACGACATCAATCTTACACAGATTCTAAGTTATGAAATCATTGTATACAATTTATCTAAAGCCAGATAGGATTGAACCCCGTTTATTCTAATGTTATTTACTAAAAATCTTGAAAGCTCTTTGTTATTTGAACATTGAGTGCTGCTTCTTTATTTGTCTAACCTGGCGCGCACTGTCTTATAGTTTGTGACGTATGGGGAATGTTCGATCAGAAGATTTTGTCAGAATTAGTGGATGTGTGCACGTGAAAGTTTGTGTGACTAGTGCGTCGCGACCCTCTGCCCTTTCTACCCTTCAGAACTTCACACTGATTCACTTCACTAATTACTACAACAATTACAAATACACTACTATTTACCATTTTAGACACAAAATGTCCCATAATCGAATGTTTAATTCAAAATTTAATTTTTTATCCATTTCTAGATAACTATTTACATAATAAAAATTGTTTATAATCGAATATTTTAATAACTACCATTAAGAAATATTTTACAAACTTTGGTGAAATGCAGATGTTAGTCGCATGTTATCTACAAGATCACTAATGCAGATCGGAGTACCTTAATTATTATAATTTTATAATTAAAAATGGTAAGGACGTAGCTAGACTGTAAAATTAATAATTATATCTAAAAATAGGGCAAGTCAAAACGGAATGTCACAATAACAGTAAAACAGAATTGGTTTGTCCTAACGTAACGATATAACAATCACAACACCTTTCATACTTATTGCACTCCTTCACAATAATAAATTATCGCCTATACTTAATATGCGATTTAATATACATTTACAATATTAACACATCTTTTAAATATAAATTTAACTAATTTTTATGTGGACGTCGTCCGGAGCGAACTCGGAGCTGTTTCACAAATATATTCTAAAAATATTAATAAGATACGATATCGTTCTCGGAACGGGAAAACTTTCAGTGGATCTCAAGTTACCGAGATGTCGAAATACGTTTCAAAACGAACCACCGATTACATTCAGAGATCATTCTTTTGGAAAGTTTTACTAAACGTCGTTTTGAAACATACACATTTGTATCATTTCGATGCACTGATCGAGTTCACGTTCCTGTTACAAGTTTGCGATTTCAACGGAAATCAGCTAGAGATTGCGTCGAAGGTAGTTCAGGGGCGATGATAGGTTTAGTCCTGTCCGTTGTGGTGCAGCAGTTGTCGGTTGTCGGGCGCGTGCGGCGCGTGCGCGCGGTACGGGTCGCCCTCCTCGTCTGCCGACTTCTCGTTGGAGCGGTCGCTCTTGCAGTCCTCCTCCTTGGCCACCCCCGAGAGCGAGTCCAGAGCCATCGGCATCGACTGGTACAGCTCCCGCGCCTTGTCGCTCGGCGGCAGCAGGTGCAACATGTTCAGCGGCATCGGGAATCCGGGCGGGAACTCGGGGTAGAACCCTTGCTGGAACGGATTGAACATCGGGTTCGACGCGATGTCCGGCTCGGAGCTCGACGGTCTTTGGCTTGCGTTGTGGTGGTCTTCCTTGTCGTGTTGGTGCTTGCTGGGGTGGTTGTTGTTGTTGTTTCCGGAGTTGAGGTTCAGGACGTCGAGCGGGCCGCCGATGCAGTCTTTCCTCAGCTGTTCTAGCTTAAGACTTTTACCGTACTTTCCGCGGACGTACATCAGTAGAGAGTTGTAGGGGATTCCGAAGATTCTTGAGGCTTGGCTTGTCGTCATTTTTTTGTTCCACACGTGTTGGAGAGCTTCCGTTAGTTCTGCGTTAGTCCAGGATCGAGGTGGGCCCCCGCGCGGCGCGCTGTGTTGCCCTTTCGGTCGCCCTGTCGACAAAAAACTTACGTTATTTGGTAGGTAAAGTAAGTAAAGCAGGTAATGGCTCGGGAGTTTCGTGTCGGCTAAACAGAAATGTTTAGTAGACTAATTGCATTACGAAACAACGGTAAGCATAGAGTTAGTGATTTACGAGCGGAGTGCAAGCGAAGGCACGATATGTGCCGTGCCCGGGCCGCGACATTACGAATGCACTATCTAATAACTGTGTTTTGGCAGTAAGTCGGTTCCGACCGGCGACATACGGCGAAATGAGCGGTTGCGACGTTCCTCGGCGGCGATTCGTCATTAATTCGAAGGAACACGCGACTATTACGGGCCGTTTGTCAAAAAACGCGGACATGCATAGGTACTACCGACCGCGATGTCGCCTCGGTAACTTTATAGTTTTATAATTCGAACGAGGCACGTTAACTCGATTCCGATCAGATCGTAACGATGATGTTTTATTATGGAGATTAGTTTTTCTTTGAATAGTAGGGGTCACGCGACGCGAGGTACGAGAATCGAGAAAATGAGTTCGTATTCGATTGTTGGTCGTTAGCGTACTCGTATTGCGAGTTGCGCTGGCTGTCTCGAGTCGAGCGATGGGCGCTAATCGATCGCCGACTATTGTGTGTCGCGCCGAGAGACAGCGACCAGCTCCAGCCGCAGTATTCAAAGCACACGTTAGACTCGTCTGCTCCCCTATGAGATACGATATCAGATCGTCTTAATAAACATTTGCTGGGAAACAATGGCCGTTTAACATGAAGCTCGATGCAGATGTGTGATGTGATGTTGGCATTATTCGAGATACATTGTTTTCTTATCGGCTTTTACTTGTTTCTCGTTTAGTTGTATGCTAGTTTATACGATTTGTATCGGAGTTTAAAACTATTCGCCGTTTAGTATTATGAATGCTTTGCATAAGTTGGTCGTGCTTTTTCAAACGTATAATATTATATGTACCTACCTACAGATATGCTGATAACAGCGTTTGTTTGGGGAATGTTTTACAAGGAGTAGGAATAAGAAAGATTTCTCATCGTATTTGGCACCAACCTAATATGGGTGACCAGGTCATTCGTAAAAATAACGTAGGATTTCAGCTGTTGAGCGAAGATAATAAATAAAAAAAAAAATGCTGTACAATCCACACAACATTTAGCCCCAAGCTAAGCAGAGCTTCTGTTATGGGTACTAGAAGACTGACACACTTAATACAATACATTACATAGATAGATATTTTTTATTATACATTTAAAATACCCAGAACACCCGGAATAAATATTTGCAGATCGTACAAACATTTATCCCAAGGCGGGAATCAAACCCGCAACCTCGTCGCAGGCGGGACCTTCGCCCGTCGCGCCACATCGGTCAATCAATCAATCAATCAAATATCTTTATTTAATATAATCACAAGGATCATTTAGAATCGTCTTACATACTAAGTGATTCTAGATGCCAGTTCCACGAAACCAGAGCCTAGAAGAACGGGCAAGAAACTTACGGCCTGGTTCCTACCGGTCGTCAAAGATGTGCAGTCTACAAGATGTGAGATGAACTTACATTTCTTTTTGACACTAGTGAATAGTTGTGAGTCTAGCGGCGGCCCGCGGTGGTCCACGTCCATCAGTGGGTACATCTTGTGCTCCATGCCCGGGGGGAACAGACCCAGGGGGGAATCGAGCCCGAACACTGGAACAAGACAAGGTGATTAAACATCTAACAAAATCTTAGTTACAAAACCTTTACCTATTGCAGTAGGTATTTTACCTTAGTGATTTTTTTTAAATGGTTTATTAAACTACAAGAAGAAGAAGAAGAAGTAGGTATTTACACGAACCATTCCGAAGTAGGTACTACTATTTGAAACAAAGGACATCCCTTTTTCAAAATAAGTAGGTAGGTACATAGTTTGAAATGGTCTTCATCTAGTTTCATAATTTCAATGGTTAAAACAAAACGATTTTAGTTTTCAAGAACTACTATCATTTTGTTCTCTATCTTGGTCTGAAAAAAGCCTAAAATGTTGGTTTATTTTTTAGTTTTAGTTTAGTTCGACTTAATTGTAATTATTATATAAATCACTATGCTGAACAATATTCTTAGTATAGGCGACAAAGAAATTGGTTTACCACTTTTGATGACATCTCCCAGTAACATAATTATTCGATAAGGATTACAGATTGACAGATTCTGACGTAGCAGTTATTAATCTGTCAAGCGAAAATAGCCCTTGACGTTTTGTACGTGCAAATGATATTCAACCTTAGAGTGGTAAACCAATTTCTTTGTCGCCTATACATATATGACTTTATTTTTGATTGACATCTTAAATTCGTGACGCACGGACTCGTACAAAAATGCCCGAACTTCCGTTTCAAAGTTTGTGGTCGGTATCGTAGGAACTTTGTTCCTAGAATTGTCGATAATTTGAGGACGAAGCATGACTTTGATCTACTAAAGTTTAGACCTATAACTTTAAAAGGTAATTTCAGAATACAAGCGTTATTTTATAGAGCAAGTCTTGTTATTATAATTATTCTCATTAACTAGCTACCATTGAGAAGCGTTCCTACATGTACTATTTCGTCAATTTTAAATAATAATCTATCAGGCAAGAAGCCTACTGATTTAAATTTGTACGTAAATGTCGTATAAATCTTGTAGCTAAATAAGCATGAGCCCAATGACATGTTGCAGATGCAGACCACTTTCTCATTTTCGAAGTTCAGCTACTCGCCGATAGATGGCGTTAGAAGTTCTAAACTGGTTATTCGCGATACTGAAGGTTTTAATTATACTAAAAATAGCAGTAATGTAGGCGTTTACTTTCATGAAATTAGATCTATAATAACCTTTATCGTGTTTTCTTCACGAGTGAGAAAATACAACGCAAATTGATTTTATTCGTTATATTAGAAAGCAATAAGCTCAGTGCATTTGATATTTATTTATTTCAGTTTCTTACTGCACTTACAGTGTAAAACAATGCGTTACTTAGTGTAGGTTGGTTCTTTGTTGAAAACAAACATATTTACCAATTTACCGGCGATAAACTAGGTACCTACTATGCCTATCCTAACACGTAAGAAACCACAAAATATGACGTAATTCGTATGTTATTGCTCCTTCTTGCGTACTTCCTACTAGGTTCCCGTCATACAATCCTTTGCACACAAATACAGATTGCTACAATAACTCTAGCAGACGCAAGACGAGTGGGTATCGATTTGTCGCGCTACAGGGACTTACATCTTGAAGATGAGGATTTGTGGAGATAATTATGAATGCCCGACCTTTTGAGGTAAGTAAAGAGCACAATAACATTTGTCATTTTTCACTAACTTAATTTGCTAGCATAGCTTATACTGACGACCGATGTGGCGCGGTGGGCGAAGGTCAGCCTGCGACGCCGGAGGTTGCGGGTTCGATTCCCGCCTTGTGATAAATGTTTGTACGATCTGCAAATATTTATTCCGGGTGTTCTGGGTATTTTATATGTATGTATAATAAAAATATCAATCTATGTAATGTATTGTATTAAGTATGTCAGTCTTCTAGTACCCATAACACAAGCTCTGCTTAGCTTGGGGCTAGATGATGTTGTGTGTATTGTCCAGCATTATTTATATACTTTTATAGTAGTATAAATACCTTGTACGTTTGGGACTAGAGTGTGATTTGTCCATGAATATGTATTATTTCGTAAGCCCTATATCTGCATTCCAAGCACTAAATAGATACTTACCAACATGTTTAGAGAAATACCTAGTTTACCTATCGAGAGGGGATCATTACTCCTACATGGAACACTAACGGCACAGCGCCCAACAAGTTAATTAAAGCTGTTTTAGTTTCGTTAATCGGAGGGAACTTGTACCTCCCAGGGGTGTACTCAGGGGGGCTTGTAATAGATTAGGACTAGTACATATTAGCTATCTTTCTGTATGGTACCGTTTTTACATCGTCGAGAGCTGAGTGATACCATTTTTGGTAATCATAGCACGAAAATAGTAGATATATAATTCGGATATATTTTTATTTTATAAGTTTTAGGAAAACTAACAGCTAGGTTTAGTTATGTAGTAAAAAAAAAAAAAGTAAATCTGAAGGGCAATTAAAAGTTTCTATATTAAAAGTTTATATGTATTGTATGTTTTAGCATTAAGTTTTATTTAATAATTTATTGTTTGTTTTGTGATAGCCAAACGTTTCATGAATTACGCTAGCGACAACTTGATAGTATTTCAATTATTAAAAGTAGACTAAATTTGATTCTAATTTGCCTCTATCTACTAGTTTTTCTTGACTTGATCGTATAAAAAGCACCTATCTCAAAAAGTGAGTAAAAATAGTTGAGTAATGACTTATTGACCCTATACTTCACTATGATAAAAAACCTCTTGCTGCTGTCCCTCGTTGTCCGGTCATACTTGATTACCCCCACTTGACCCAAATGTTACATCCTAGATCCGGCCCTGCCTGACCGACTTAATAAAGTCTTCGCAGGAAGATAAGTCTACGCTCCAATCAGATTGACTACCATACATTAACTTAACGATATGTGTACTTTAACTATTACCCTATTACTGCATTTGCCGTTCTTGAGACATTATTTAAGCTGCGCTTAGATTAAATGCTTCCTTAATCGTTTATTCATTTTACCATCGAGTTGAGTTATACTTCTTAGTGATCAGTGACCAAAAGAATTAGTTCTCAAATAAACTGGAATCTGATCGCGTGATCGAATGTCGGAAATATTTTAATATTCAAAAACTGTTATCCTCTATACGATCATGTTTTTAGAACTCACTTTTCGATTGACAACAATCGACTGCAGGCATCATAAGCTTTACATAGGTTTATTTTGATAATAAATAAATAATGCTGGACAATCCACACAACATCATCTAGCCCCACCAAGTTAGAGCAGGGCTTGTGTTATGGGTAGGAGTAGGACTAGAAGACATACATTACATAGATATTTTTTTATTATACATATAAAATACCCAGAACACCCGGAATAAATATTTGCAGATCGTACAATCATTTATCCTAAGGCGGGAATCGAACCCACAACCTCCGCGTCGCAGGTGGACCTTCGCCGCTCCACATCTGTCGTATAGTCTTGTATAATCGTGCCTGCAAACCGCCGTGAACTGATGTAAATCAACTGGATTGATCTGGCATATTGATTGGCAACCGAATACCTTTAAATATACGTATCTTAGTAATTATAGATGTCTTAGTTTATATGGGCTTGAACATTTTTGATAGATTTACGATTTACCTACTGCAGTGAACGTTTAAAATGCGTAAAGTAACCTAAAGTAGCAAAATTTTTTGTTTTTTTTCATCAAATTGGAAGCTTTAGTCACCTCTTTATGACTACTCTTCATCTTTTGATAATATTAAAGTAACGTATTAGGTTTCCAACAAGGGATAACATTATGTTCTAGACATAAAGAAATGTCCTGAAATTAATTTCCTAATTAACTAACTGTTAGGTCAATTGATATTTCGTTAGTACCTAATACTGATAAATTATATCTATTTTATGTACTTCTTAAATTCAAAAACTTTAACGGCCGGTTTCTCGAACGATGATCAACGAAAAAAACAAATAATTATGTGTCAAACTCTGATCAATCGTGATTTGGGTTTCCAGAAACCGGCCGTAAGCATTCTAACAGCAATTAATTATTAGTTTGGCTATTCTTATCTAGTTATGTGTCCTTTCCATATATATTTATTCATCATGGACTTTGCAAACTTAACATTACCTGACAAAAATATAATTTTGCATATTTTTCGCCAAAGACCGGGATAAGTGTAAGGTTTTGGGGGAGATCTTTGCCCAGCAGTGGGACAATAAAAACCATAAAATGTTTAACCATTAATTCATAAATTAATCTTTTAGGCAAGATTTAGCATGTTACGAAAACAGTTAATTCGCGTCACTGACCAAGTGGCACTTACCGGACACTTTGCATAATAACCGACAAGCATTCATAGACTAAAAATGTCTACAGATCTAGTTGAGATATTGACTTTGATTTTCGCTTTTAAATTGTAGGATTAAACGTTTATGGTAACAACTACCTTCCGCTCAAGTAAATGAATGAAAACATAGATTTATACCTACTATTTTAAGTTTAATTTCAGACTAGCTGATGGCATCGACTTCGACTTATTATCGTTATATGTATTTATTTATATCGATAATACGGAAACGTAACTAGTTGCGTTGGCGTTAATGGGGCAAATCAATGGTGTTAACGTAACCGCGACCAAAAAATATCAAAAGTGTGATAAAATGTCACAATTTTACGCCGATGTAGGATTAAATAGTTAGTCGAAAATAGTTACTCTAGTCTTTATATTGCTCAAGGACCAATCAAAATATATAGGTACTGCCTAAGCACAATTGTAACGTCCCAATTTCAAAGCTCCAATGCGAAGTTCATTTTTAAATGTCGTTGTTAGATGGCCTTGTTAGGGTTTTGGGGTAAACCAATTTAGCACAAGTAAGCACTTAAGTTTAATTAAACTACTATTTAGGGTTAGTGCTTAAAGTGCTGTCCACCTGTTCACCTACTCAATTTTACTACCTAGGTAAACTATGAATTAGACTTTGTGTTTTAGTACTAGTGCAGTACTAACACTAACTACCTAGGTTACTTAGAAACATAGAACTTATCCTTTCTCTGGATTTTATAGTTAGGTACTTAAAATGGCACTTATTACCTATTTTTAAATGCAGTTCGTATTCATAATCCTATATTTGTATTATAGTTCTATTAGACCTGTCTAATATTATTTGTAATAATGCCTAAATACATTTGCCTACCTAGTTATAGTAAAGTTTGTAAAATTTAACAAATATATCACAAAATAAAAACAAAGTTTATTACAACAAACAAAACAAATAAACTTTCGTGATCTGAGGTTCCAATTAGCGACCAAACCGCGACCAGTTTGGTAGCCAGGAGTCTTCTATTTTCCCTTCAAAATGTCGGCCGTCGCGACCAAAGCGGAAGATCTACCTAAACTATAGATTGCGTCACATCCGACGCGAACTTTGCGGTCAATTAGTTGTATCGAGCTGTCTGATTTGACGCTTTCTAATTCAGCAGACCTGAGCAAACCCCACGAAACTACTCGACCATAGTCAATATCTTGTGAAACACACTCGACCCAGACAGACCAGCTTCGACACGCCGCCGAAAAGTTTCATTTTCACAATTTTCAACATATATTTTTGCAAGTGATTTTGTTGAGTGGTTAGAGGGAGACTGGGGACAATTGATCCGTCTTTTATTTTTGTAATCTAACAGGTTTTAAATATTGTAGTACTAAAGAACAAAGAATTTAATTAGGAATCATCGCGATATCATTTGGTGTTTTCACTTTCAATAGATGTAGTGTAGATATAGTTGTGCAATAATCTTTACATTTCGAGTTGCAGTCTCAATAGAACAGTATAATGCCAAACAGCATGGAGCACGTCCTCAGTAAATAATTATGTTTCATTTGAGATATTGCATTATTACCATTTAGAGTTTTAACCATAAAGTGTATGAAAAATCTATACCATTTTAACATCCTGCAGTTCGTGACTTGTTTATAACGTCGAACACCTATTAATCGAAACGACTTAACGAAATTGGATTGTAAGTTAGCACAACAAAGTTAGTTTACGATCGATACCGGCCGACCCATATGCAACACGCGTAGAAATCGAAAGCGCTTCGAACTTAGTTCGCAACTAGCAACCCTTTCGCGGTCGTGTGTACACAACTTGTCAGTGCACCCCGTTCGTTCATTGAGACAAAAGGAGACGCACCCTCTCCCTCCCTCGCGTGTCACGCACATGTGTTGTCTCATGCACATGCGTGTATTTTCCGGGCTACCCGGCGGATTGGGAAAGCGCGTGACTGAACGGCAGAATGTATGTGGAAGGCTGGTGTTTCTAAAGGTCGGGTTATAGGGTAGACGCCACGTGATGATGTTTACGGAGGGTCCCATTGACGTCGTTTGGAGGGCACACATCAGACACACGGCGGCGGCGTCACTCGGAGCGGCGCGGGTCGCGACGGTGCCGGAGTGTGTGGGAGTCACCGTGTTGTCTGTGGTCAGGCCGCGCGTGCTAGCCGTTTATTTTGCAACGAGATTTACAACTATAACTGTAAATTAACTTTATCGAGCGGGCCTGAATCTAGGTCGTATGGAATCAGCATTAATTATCGCTATAATCTAATACCGATGTCGAGTGTACGTACAATAGATCACATGATAGATAGCCGGTCACGCCAAGGATACGAAAGCAATAATCGCGGACGAGAGACGCCGTAACTACACAACCACGCAATCTGGGTTAATCTATTGTTTCAGAGAATTATAAGTACTTTTACGTTTGCCGATGTGGGGAACAATTATAATGAAAATAAGTCTAGGTCGCAGCGATGGGCATGGCATCCTTGCATTGTTCGAGAAGATCGCGTGTCCAATATAAGCCCCCATTACATAAATAATATGGGGTGTACCTACCGGCAACTCATAACTGCAACTTTATATTTAAGAGCTGCCAGTAATCCTTGAGATGAGAGCCTTCTGATTACTGATAGACAATGGTCGAGAAACGCGGTTTTATGTAAGTCATATTCAAAGAAACCGGCTCAAAAATACAATGTGTGAGAGTGAACATTTACATCATGTGTGAATTAAAATGACGGCCTTTGATTCTTATTGTTAAGAATCTGTCTCAAAATTATAACATTACTAAGCTCTCAATGCATTTATAATGTCTAGAATATGCCTGACCACGCAGCGATTACTGCTAATTCTGAATACCTTAATAACTAGCTTTTGTTTCCACTACAATAAAACTGAAAGTTTATTTGAAACATCGTCCCACCAGCTTCACTAAAAACGTTTCATAATGAAAATAGTCTTATAATAAATAAATAATGCTGGACAATCCACACAACATCATCTAGCCCCAAGCTTTGTTATGGGTACTAGAATACCAACATACTAAGACATACAATACATTACATAGATAGATATATTTTATTATGCATATAAAATAACTATAAAATAACCCTGAACACACGGAATAAATATTTACCGATTGTACAAACATTTATCCCAAGGCGGGAATCGAACCCGCAACCTCCACGTCGCAGGCGGACCTTTGCCCGCCGCGCCACATCGGTCGTCATTATATAAAATACCGTGATTTTTGTGTCGGGCTTAAAAACAGTTTTGACAATATGTTTAACTGACTGTACAACCAGTCAGTCACTTCTACCAAAATAACAGTAAGATTCCAAATTACCAACCTCGATTAACGACCACATTAGATGAATCATATTCGCTCACACGGGCCCTGGGAGAGTTCAACAAATGAATTACAAGTTTACGCGATCATTTCTAAAGCTTGAGCACAATTTGGTTCGGGGCTATTGAAATGTGTTTTCGTTAACTTTCCTCTTTGTTAAGAATGATGTCGGCTATTGCTGTGGTAAATCTAGTCTATCTTTAGGGTGAGGAGCTTACACTAAGATGTGGTAAATGCGGCATCCTTTTAAGGTTTGGAGCTCGCACTATAAGGTATTGAAGCCTGACCTTTTTTTGGCATTATTGGGAAAATTTATTACGATATGCTTTCAAGATATGGCAATGGCTCAACGTAGGCTAGCTCACCCTATGGGTATATTTACTTATTACCCATGATTTGATGAAATAATAAGTTCCCTTAGCGCTACGTTATTCTAGAATCAAATATATCAAGGACATTAATATTTAAATAAACATAATTTTCTTTGATTATATGTTTTTGATAACGGCGTATGAGTTTGTCATTTAAAATAAGGGATATTTTATAAAATGGTGTATGTTTATCACAGTTTTACCATAATATTACTTTACTGGAGTCACTACGTTATGATATGATAGACAAGATGCCTAACCTTCCCTAAGTTGTGTGAGATCTTCTCCATAGTGACTGCTGGAGTAATCTGTGTCATTGGCTCTATTGTTTCTTACATACAAAATCATTCATTTAATAGCTGTGCATTGTGAATATAGTTTAATATGACTTTTTAATAACTCATTAGCATTTTAATGGTTTGCATCAAGTTTACATTAAAACGATTCACACTTAGTAATTTTGATTAAATAATAAGTTTTGGTTCAGAAATATGCTAATAATATATAAAAATGTACTCATGTAAGTAATGTTCTCAATTTGTGTAATTATTAATATACATTACGATAAGGTATTTTGAAAATGTCATTAGTTTAATGTTAGATGACACATGATTCATTTGAATGTTTTTCAATTCTTTTAATTATTATTTTTTTAGAAAACTTCACGTTCAGATACATATACATTTAAGTATATTACGACATCAAAATACACATGTATAAAGTGTATGATTTAGTAATGGGTACGATCGATTCGATTATAATCGAGGTGAAGTGAGAAACGATTCCGTTTTTTTTTCATGTTTAAACATAATGATCGTTTAAAATCCATCTTGGGACCAGTGATGCCAGAGTGGATCACTAATTCTCAGTTCTCAGTAATACAGTTTCTCACATGAAATATAATTTTGCGGTTGTTTACGCTTCTGTTGCGTATATCGATCATGTGAAATAAGATTTCCATTGCGGCCGCAAGAATCGATTCGAAAACGAATAAAAAATCGATACGGTTTATAATCGAGTAGGGACTTTCACTGGATAAAAAGTAAAGTAATTTATAATATGAAATTAGTTTGTTACATAATTGTCGATGTTATTAATAGAATGAGTAGACGGGTCTTATGTTTGTTGGGTAAATTAATTTAGTCGATTTTTTTGAATATTTTTTCTACGTTCTTTGTTTTGTTCATGCTCATTGGTATATCAAATTGTTTTTGATTAAGTTAGTTGTAAGTTACGGTTCATTGATTTTTTGATGTTTTTCATTAAAAATATATTAAATTAAATTAAAATGTTCAGAGCGTCAGTTTACACAATATTTGGTTTATTAGTTTTACTATCATTAATAGTTTTCAATCTAATTTGTGTCTACAGTTTTTTGTTTATGTAAAATTCGTACATAAAAACAGACAATAATAAGCCTTCAATCATTGACAATAATTGCTAATATGGTCAACCACATTAAATCCCGCCGGTCGGTTAAACCAAAGTAATTATTAGTCATACATGTACGTTCTAACTGGAGCAAAATTGATCTTTATGTCACTAGAATATTAAGTCGAATTTCGGTCGAACGTATCTCTTATTTTGCAGTACAGTATTGAGTCACAGGTTTGATTGTACCTGTAGTAATTTGCAGTAAGTAGCTATGAGTATTTATTTTTCTAAGAAAATCTAGTTACTTCCAGCTTCTCGGTAAATATATTTTTTTATTTTGTAAGTCGTTACATTAACTTTGAAGTTACGTAACTAAACTTATACGTTCGAAATGTCGACCTGCTCGTTTTTGTCGAATAATAAAAACAGAAAATGGCTCATTTGTAAAGCTATTGAAATCGCCAAGCAAAATGAACCACGTCTTACTCAAGCTGTAACTCGTATTTTAACCTCAAGATCTCGCGCCCGAGGTTCGGAAGTCACGTCCAAACGACGTGTGGGTTTGATAACATGTCTCTAATAATGTTTGTGTGGTCAAACCATGTATTTGCAGGCTGCGGTTTCCTCCGTATTCCTTTGTCCCGGCGCCGAAACTTCATAAACTTTATAATCACAGGATCCATAATCTGATTTCGATTTCGACCGACCTTTTTGTGGAGGTAAAAAACTCTTTTAGCCACAAAGTGGGTAGTTCCCTTTGTGTGCTGCGTAAAGCTGGATGTAGGTACACAAAGTTTTAGGGTTGTTTACGGAGCTTTGGGAAAATAAAATTTGGGGCAAAAACATGCAAAGATTGCGGCAGGAAAAGGTATCATGTTTGCAGGACTGGGTACTATCCTTTTTTTTGTAATTTGGTCATCCATTGATGCCTACTAAGTAGACAAGTTTACTCTGATTACTTTTCTGAGAATTGTAGTCGCCCCTTATATTGCAGTACTCATTCATTTACACATGAATGCCGTACATTGTAAAGCAATGTGCGTCGATTGCACTTTCCGATCGTCAGTTTTCGTGGGCACTGATTTTAATTGCTTTCTAAAGTCCATTCGTAGCTCGATTCCCATGACGGTCGCTGTGAAATTGACTAGCACACGTAGATGCATGACATGTAGTTTTTTTCGTGAGGTTTTTTATCTGTTTATCGAGAGAGAGATCTGAGTATGCGCCTCCATTGTGGAGCGCAGTGAGAGGCCAGCGCACAGTTTCCGAACACATCTCGTGATCTTATTTCGGTTCCCATTCAGCGAGCACTCATTCAAATTTCGAATTTAACAGATGGAATCAATTAGGAATGTGTGACGATTACATGTCGCTACCGGTAACAGTTGCCGGACGCCGGTGAAAGGAGCCTCGCGGACTAATTTAGGGTTGAATGGATTATGGAGTATTAATTATCGGAGTCGGCGCGCGCAGCGGGGAGCTCCATGTGAGCATCAATCTTGCTTCGGCTTGTGCGTCGGCACCTCTTTATCGGCACAAAACCCGGCCAGTGGCTGTTCTCATGGCCGCAGAACAATAGCCAGCGCACTTGTTATTAAATTCGTATAAAATTAAATCTAATGTGTGATTTCTTCCAGTTCCGTTCGCGTGATGGGAACCTTGCGGTACTTTACGAGATGAAACAAACAGATCTGTATTTTTGAAACGGCAATCATTTACATATAATCTGAATCCTCGCTACTTATGTCGATGACTATCGCACGGTGTAATTGTTTAGCTCGACACGTTGCATTTGACTCCATCAACTGCCCATCTATTGTACATTTGCTTTGTGTAACTGTAGCCAAATAATACTATCTAATGTGAATTAACTTTTACCTTTGAAAATAAGCGTAGGAAAGTTTTACACTTCGCTATGTTTTTATACTCAGTTGGGTTCTTGCAAGGGCGCGTATTGGGACCATTGCTGTATAATTTATACACAATACAATGGTTGTAGGTAATTAAATAATGATCTGCGAAAAGTATTTGCAGATGACACTGGTATTGCCTTGGGAATATTACTGACATCATCTAAGTCGTCGAATAGGTAGGAACAGGTAAGTAAAAGACTAGTATCTTAGCCACTTATGGTACTTGGCCGTTAGTGTCATGCTATTTTCATATGCATTCTATTTAGACTTTAGAAACCTCTTTGCTCTTGGATTTCCATCATCATCATTACATTTATCACATCTGCCTGAATAGGTACATTCATCTTATCAACTCCAGTTAAATTGAATCGGACCATAGTGGTGTCAAATCCGCGTTAGCTGAAACTCGCCGTATTATTTTGCAAACTAGTCCTTAATCCCTTGGAATACGGCTTTAGTGATTTTAGCATGTGACTGTAAGTTTATTGATAGCCATGCGTGGTCGTAAAGGTAAAGTGACCATGTTGTTGCAGTGTGAAGGATAGATTGAAGTTATCATTTTATAGATTATTTTAGTGGTAGTTTACCTGTTTTTCATATGATGTTTGTAAATAATATATTGTTCGTTAAAAAAATAAATTTATTTATATAAAATAAATAAATTATGTGTTTGTCTTTTTTTGTAATTTTACTTTTTAATGTTTGATTACTGTGCAATAAAGTATTTTTCATTAATTTCATTCATTCATTCATATCTGAGTTAGAGTTCTAGGTATTTTATATGTAGGTATAATAATAAATATCTATCTATGTAATGTATTGTATTAAGTGCATGGAAAGAGCCTCCTCGTGGCGCACACCGGTAACAGTTAGGCACGGTAAAGCAGTGTCTAGTCTGGCTAATCTTTCCAACATAATGCAGTTGTAGCATCGACACGATAAGAAGAAGATTGTATTAAGTATGCCAGTCTTACCCAGTCTTCTAGTACCCATAACACAAGCTATATTTAGCTTGGGGCTAGATGATGTTGTGTGGATTGTCCAGCATTATTTATTTATCCTTGAGAATATGGTTCGTATGGCTACCCTGTCGTAAAGCAGATAATTTACAATGCGGAATAGGGACGTGCGTTTTCGTCCAATTAACCATTGCATTTGTCGGTGGTTGAGTAACGAGCTGCTATTGCCTAGCGTATGCGCAGCTTAGAGCTGCGATCTCGCAGTGATGCTTAAACTTGGGGACGGACTATCTAGTCTATGGTTTTTATAGGTTTGATTAGTTTATATCTAGATGGTTATATTTTGTTTTGCTTATGTTAAATACAAAATTTTTATACCTATGTAAATACAAAATTAGGTTAGATTAGTTATTGGAAGCGAATGAGTAATCAATATCAGAATAAATAATCTTCACATATAGGTAATTTTACGACAGACTGGCATACTTTGTTGACAATTTTAATCAATAATCAATATTCATGCAGGAATATGGAAAATATATCATTTTACAATTTAAGTCAATTCCAAGTTCCGTATGGAAACTATGTATTACATCGATTTTGGATAAGTGTCAGTCACTTTTTAAATGGAACTCTGACTACCCTCAATATTCAAAGGTATTCTTAAAAAGTGGTTAAAAGTTTTAAAATACTTACTAATAAAGTTTGCTGTGTCAGAAAAAGTCTTGCGCAATACTTTATTCAAAAAGGCTGAGATATTTTATGTTCTTTTAGCTTATAAGCTATTGCATAGCTTCTATCGCGGGCCTTGAGCGTGGAGACTGAATCCAGAAATGTCATAACGAAAATAACATAACACAGCGCATGCGTAATCCAGCAAAATGCTATGCAATAGCTTAACCGCGGCAGTCCCCTAGTGTCTTTTTTTTTCTGTTGAGACAGGTCAAGTTTGAGAGCCATCGAGCTACATACGAGCGTGCCCAACCGAGTAACAGCCTGTTATAAATAACATTAATTTATACCATACTTCAGCTTTGTCCAAGCATTTACAAACAAAAGTTTTCTATGCTTTTCAATTTTCATACTTCCACCGATACGATACACGATTCGATTATAAAATCTTTTAATTAATCTTTTGTTTTAAAAATGATTTTCTTAGGTTTTCATGCATTCATGCGATTTTAGCGTCGCTGGGTGACGATATTTTAGTTCGAGCAAGTGATTTAATATAAATAAATATTCATGGAATAATACATCACTCTCTAGTCGTAAACAAAGCAAAGCTTGCACTATTGGTACTAGATTGTTCATAGAATATTTTTATGCATTTATATTTTTTTTGTAAATAAATATAAGTATAGTAACAACCAGACAAATAACAAACAACAATCACATAAATATTTGTTCTCAATGGGAATCGAAAACACGACCCACAGTAGGTATGGCAGAGGTCAAAAGTACCTGTCAAAATACCGTTATCGTGTCGGCAAGTGGCGATGTCGGTTAGTGTGAAAAGTATTCTTGAGTTCTTTAGTTAATTGGTCGTATATCAGTAAATGAAAGTTAGGCCACTTGCTAATTATTTAATAATTATTTGTACTGGTTTGGTAATTGATTTTACTTATTGTTACCATTAATGAGTTATAGATACTCATTTAAATTGCATATCGTGTTTCTCACGGAATAAGTAGGTAAATTCTGATCCATAATTAACATTCGATTGTACAATTTTACTAAGAAACGATTTGTTATCTTAACGTTTATTAGGATTCATAATAATGTTTAGAATTTTTAGATAACCTCTTTTTTTAAACAGTTTTTTTTAAAGGTGACATCTTGCCAAAAAAAATCTTCTTCTGACATATAAAGATATTGTTTGAATTGTCCAAAATATCGACAATAAGACGAAGTTGCCATATAAATATTAAAATATTCAATGTTTAAAATATAACATAAAATGTAAACTCACATGTTAAGTTAGAAAATACATCGATAAGTTACATAAGTGCTTTTTATTAACAGCATAATTCAGTAAATTGGTATTTTATGTTTCAATTAAGTAAACCACTTACTTCACATATCAAATTATAAAATTGTTTATAACCGTATTGGAAAGTAAAGTACCTATAAATTAAGAATCGTTTAGTATGCCTATGAATTTATGCAAACAAGGATTATTATAAAATAAATTATAATTTCATAAAAGCTTGCACTACATTCCTTTGCCTGATAATGACATAGAAAATACCTACTTTATAAAAACTAGGTTTTCCTTTCGACTGTTTGTATTTTTGTATGATTTGAGATAAAAGGAGAACGAATAAATGTGACAATCGTAAATATAACGAATTTTAAGAAACACTGCGCGTTAACGCTACAACGTTCGACGGTAAAGATGATGTTGACCGCGCAGTGTCCCTCAAATACGTCACTGGTTCAACACGTTTACGATTGATTTATTCATGCTCACCCCCACAGTTATTCTTCGTCATTCGTATTAATTGTGATTTTTCGATATGATGTCAGTTTTTTTTATAAAATAATTGGTTGTATAAATAATATAATACCTATATTAGTTGTACTGTTTTATTATTACTCAACGAAGTTGGGTTGTACTGTTTTATTAGTTGATATGTTTTTACTAGTTGTACTGTTTTATTATTACTCAACGAAGAAGTTATTCTTTTATTTACTTTATTTCGTTTCATAGTTATTTTCTTCTATTTATAGTTTGCATTGACCTTGTAAAAACCTTGTACTTTTCCACAAAGAAATCGAATACAAGAATAAATAATCACATTACTATACAATTTACTATCACACGTGCTATAGAAGAACTAGCTAGTGTTACCATGAAAATATGTTTAGAAGGATATTTTTTTTTTGGCTCGCACATCAAGCGCTTTTGCCATCCCAATTTGAAAATAAATAGTAACTAAAGAAAGAGGTTTAAATGCTACTTATTTACGCAGTTTTTTTAGAAGATATTATTCTGTGTTTCAAATGAGTCCAAAAAGAAGGTTCTCAATGAGGCGACTGTATGTTTTCTTTGTATCCGCCATTGTAGATATGTGCCAATTATTGGCGGGACGCATAACATACTGATTTTGATCATTCTATTTTTATTTGTAGATCATTCAGAGGTGGACCCATACCTATTTGTATAATAACGGATATGTACTTTTGAGTGATTTTCAAAAATGTGTTTTTCTTTTACTTATCGATAAAATAAATATATAAATAAATAATGCTGGACAATCCACACAACATCATCTCGCCTCAAGCTAAGCAAAGCTTGTGTTGTGGGTACTAGAAGACTAACATACTTAATACAATACATTACATAGATAGATATGACAATTGTAATCGTTTTTTAGCATTTTTGTAAAAATCATAAAATGAAGGCGTACAGTTTTTATTAAAAAAGAAAAGTTGCTTTCAAAAAGTACGAAACCAATGAGTCATTAATGTAATCATGTCATTCTATAGAAAAACTAACAAGACCCATAAAATCATCACATACCGAACAATTACCCACACGAATGCATATAGTAATTATATTTACTGTGGTCTAAGCGTTAATTATTGTTAATAAGCTATTGTATTCAACTTGTGTAGCAGGTTATGTGTAAATTACTGGTATTAAAAAAGTTTATGCTATCGTAAATACGTATTGATATAAAAGTATTAAATATTATATAACAGAAGTTTTTACTCATATTGTGTTTTTTTTTTATAATTCTTTCAGTAAACGTATCTATTCTATAATAATATTCTATTATATATATTCTATTATAATAATAAATATTCACGGATAGTTCACACATCACACTCTAGTCCTAATCTAAGTACTAAATCTTGTACTAAGGGAACTAAGTAGTACTCGTAAATTGCTGAAAAAAGATTTACTTACTTATGTAATTTTTTTAATTAATTGTACATACATATATAGAATACACAATACATAAGCTTTTGTTTTATTTTTCAGACTAACTATCATGAAGTATGTTTTGTGAATACCTCACAATAAACATGTATTTTTATAAAATGGGGGTAGAATCCATTTCCTAGATCCAGGTCTAGTTCCAGAACTAGTATTGAATGCTACTTTCTCTTGATAGTAAGCGATCTAAAATAGTTATATTTAACTGAATAAGGAATATGCAAGGTAAGGGCGGGTAAGCTACAGGCGTACATAAGTAGGTCAGCAGGCGCCGCCGCGGTGTCGATTGAATGTAAATGCGCAAACGCAGATTACGCTAGTTTTCATCTTCGTGTAGTGTAGGGTGACTATAGTTTTTCTTTTTAATTTATTCAATTGTATCGTGTTTTTTTATTGTCTGACTGCAATATAGGTCTCTCCTAAACTTTTCCACAGATTCCGGTGTCCTGCAGTTTTATAAAACGATGATCAACGAAAAAATCAAATAATTACTATGTGTCAAACTCGGATCAATCGTGTTTTGGGTTTCTAGAAACCGGCCGTTAATAGTACTTTCAGTCATTTTTTATACAAGTAAGAGTGAGAGTGATGCAGAGATGGCGAATGATAGGAGTGAGTGAGGCAGTATGTTGTGCTGACTCCATCTAGCATGGGATAAGGGCAGAAGAATTATATCTTTTTGTAATATTTTTAAGATACTTTTTACACATCAAATAAAAATAACTAAGTACCTACTGATTTTTTCTCAAAAAAATAATTTAAAATATTTAAGTACCTACGTAATTTTAATGCTTTGTTTTAATTATTGAATAATATTCATAATATTTTGAAAACGTTTTCCTCTTCAAATAAAAAATGTAAATTTATTAAACTTTTTTTATATTGAATGCTTTGTTATAATTATTTACCTAAACCATAATAACCATAATAAGGCAAACCTTGCACCATATTATAACAGGAACTACAAAGATGAATCAATAGGAAACTAACGTAATTCATAGTAAAATAATACACAGCAATAAATTCATTCATAAAATAATAAATTTCTGATTCATTGTTAAAATTCAAATAGTAATTAAGTACTTGTAAATTAGGTGAATACACGCTGTGATTATAAGAATTAGATAATGACTAACATGTTAGGTTATTAATGAATGAAGTTTTCTATACCACAATAACCCGCGACTTCGTTTAAATATCAACGATATATTTATTTAATAAGTTTAAGGTAAAATAACAGCTAGGTAGTTACATAGTAAAAAGAATAAGTAAATCTGAAGGCCAATTAAAAGTATTGGATAATTCGCACAATACCTTTATAAATTAATAGATAATAATAATAAATATTCATATTTTCACACATCACACTCTCATCCCAAACTAAGCAAAGCTTGTACCTACCTACTATGGGAACTAGATGACTGATATAACTACATACTTGTATAAACATTTTGTTTAGTAAATACATAGGTACATAAAGTTGCAATTTTCTTAGTGCAAATGACTAAGCAATATTATTTAATTGGAATTCAATTAATAATTCTTAGAATTATTTACATTAGTAGGTACATCTTTCATACGTGATTCAACCTAAAAGTACCTTTTGTACTTTGTTTTATTATTAAAATGTTATTTTGAGTTAATAGAATCTTATTGATTGAATAATTTATTCGGTAAGCTTCAGTTTACCGAATAAATTATTGAATTAATAAGATTCGTAGTAAAATTAATTATTGAATGATCCGTAGTCACGCTTGTAATTATCTATATCAGTAGATAATTGACAACACAAATAAAATCTCGATTAAACTACAAAAGATCATTAATTTATTCCATGAGAACCTTTCATTTCACCAGAATCATAAATATGAATTGCAATTAGTGCAGTTAATTGACCTAAAATAGTATTTTTGTGAATAAATATATATTGATGTAATGTCCACGAGTTTTATAGAATTATGTGGATCCTACCCGCCCTTGCGTGCGCGCAGCTTCGTGCCAATGTCGCTTGTCACTTGTTTTTTTCTCATTTTTTTACCACCCTTGAAGGTCGTAACTGATGGTCCAAGACCTCGCGTGCTTTATGTTGAATTAATAATGTAAACATCTACTTGGCATCTATATTATAATTGCAAGTCTTATAGACTTAGGCCTTCGATTGTTACTAAGAATTTTTACGTTCGTTTAGGAGTAGGTAATTTGTTTTGAATAATTATATCTAGGTTTTTAACTTTCAGTTTTTTATATACTTACCTATTTTAAGATGTTTTGAACAAGGTTACTTTAAAACTCCCTGATATGTTTGTTATTTCTGTTTTTCGTCCAATCGTAAACTAAAATAGATAAACCTAGAATCTATGAGCCTAGAAAATTAATACCTGTCAGAGTATCTTGCAGTAAACTGTAGTACCTAGTAGAGTAATTTATCCGCCACCCATGTGATTCTAGCTCAAACATAAAATAATATAACGCACTCGTAAATTTTATAGTTCATAATGAATGACACTTAAACTAATTTAATATATTTAATTCGACATTTAGCTATAAACGGCAGAAAGCAATAAAACTAAAAATGCTATGACAGAAACAGAGTTATAATTTCTTGACAACACCAAGTGGGCGCAATCAGGAAACTGGCGTTGTGATTGCTGGCCCCTGCCAACCCCTCATTACATTTACGCACCACCATTAACCATAATCAAGCTCTCATCACACACGGCGAAGGCGGAAACAATAAAAAGAACACTTGTAATCCTCACAAACTTCAAATCTGTATTGCAAAATGAGACCGACATTATCTTTTCAATTACTCCGAACCGAACAATAAAAGTTTCAACTTTCGAATTTAGATGTAAACATTCGAATCGGGGCAATTTAAAATTTGATTTGGGTACGGAATGACAAGTGCGGAAACATTCAGTCCCCTCGTGTTTAGTTTGGCTGTTTCCCCACGTACGTCGCCGCGGCGAGACGCGACCAACCCTTCATTACAACCTACAACTAGTATAGAGCTACGCAATCAAGCACTCACATACGCGAACTGAGGAAACAAGAAAACAAAATTGACGTATAAAACCGCTCCTTGGACTAATTCCAATCTATGGCTTTGAGTCTGTTGTATAAAATATATAGAACTGTAATTTGTGAGCGTATAAGGTTATGAAACCTGCATTATTAGTTCACAATACTGCTGTTAAACAATACCAGGTCATGACACTGTTGTCATGACAATAATCACTTGTGATTCGGGTGTAGTTGCATATGACACTTTAAAAGCTGCGTTTAACAGATAATCTATGTTTAATCTTAAAACATACTTTGATGTTAATGGCCTGATGTCGTGAACGATAGTGTGAAAAACAAAACGACTTTATCAAAGTCCTACAAAGCCAAAATATGTTACTATAGAAATAAAAACGTAGAAGTTGGAGTTTTTGTAACTTTAAATAACGCACGATCCCTTTACAGACCATTAACATATTAAAATACGGTTACCTACAAACACGATTATGATGACAATTGCAGAATTTCCTTCATAAACAAGTTTATAAATCGAAAAGGGCTCATAAAACATGATGACTGCTGGAATTGCTTCCTCTTTTATACGTAAGGAGACCCACGGGCAATAATTATTGAGGTGTAAAATTTACGCTGACACACGTTTATGGGCACCATACACGACCAGCTGAAATGAACGCTCCAACGCCATTTGTAATGATACTTTACGGCGAATGTTTGCGACATGCTCAGTTAATGGACTTTATAAAGTTAGAACCTTTCACGCGATCGGAGATAATGCACTCGACGTATGAATAGGTGATCTTAATTTATCTGTGTAACGTTCCGGTTAACACTTGGTATCGATCGCTAATCGAATCGCCGTTGCCTGTAGGTATGCGATTTATGAAATCGATAACGTTCGAAGATTCGATTCCTTTGAAGATTCGATTTAAATTAGATATTCACATGGTATATGTCCCGTCCATCAAGTATCCATTTGATTACGAAACTGAGATCACTTATATGCGATTCCGATTAGAAATAAAAGGTTGTATTGTTCGATTCAATCAGTCAGCTTTCAAAAAATATAGTTTCTCTTTTAATATTATATTGTAAAAATACCTAAGTAGATTCGACAATGTGATAACGAGGTCATGTTTTTATCAGGTTTATTTGTTTAATAACTCACTGAGTATTCAGTCATGCTTGTCGGCATTGATGGAATCGATTTGATGACCTTTGTTTTTCACATACGAACCAAAGTCATTGGTTTACGAAGAGACGAATAGCAATGGCATTAATCTGTGGTAAAAGACTAACAGTACCTATCATCTGATAAAAAAGAGATCATTTTTTAAAATGAATTCATGAAAATTTGAAAAAAATAATTAGGTACTTACTGTGTGGCGGTGTCAGAGATAAAGCAGAAACTGCTTGCGGAACAGGCGGAAACATATCTTGATGTGGCTGGAACATTCTCGGTGGTGGAGGAGCTTCGGCTTCTGGTTCTTCTGGCTCTTGTTTGGGTGGGGAACGAGGTCTCGCCAGCCTCACGGCTTTCAGTCCGCAGCTGGGTGAGCGACGCATGGATAGGTTCTCGGGGGTGTCAGATTCTCCGGAGCGACGCCTCGGTCGCGCCTGCTTCCGTCGCGGCTGAGGACTCGCCGGGCTGGCGGGCGGCGACGGCGCCGGCGGGGTCGTCTGCACGGGGCTGCGCGCCAGCGGGGTCGGCGGCGGTGAGCGCGCCTGCTCCTCGCGGTCCTGGTCGGCCAGCCCTCGCACCTGCAACGACTCTCCCGCCCTTATCACGGTTCCCAGCTGCTCCTGAGCCACCGACACTTCCCCGCGGTACATAAAGTCCACTACCGCCTGAACCTCCCATCCTTGAAAGTCTTTTAACACGATAACCGGGTGCTTGCACGGGTTCTCGCTGAATATTCTGCGGAAGAGCGGGCTGCAGGCACCGAGCAGCACCTTGTGGGCGCGCACCCTGCGCTCGGCGCACACCAGCGTGACATCGACCAGGGTCTCGGCGTGCAGCAGCGCCTCGAAGGAGCGCAGCAGGTGCGCCTGGTGGTTGTTCCACCGCAGGCTGTAGTGCTCCTCGCCGCCGAGGGCGGTCGGCTTGTCGTCCATCGCGCGCGCCGGAGCCGCCGGGTCGCCGCGTGTGTCCCGAGTGCACGCTCCGCTAGCGGGCGCGTGCGCGGCCTCGCGCCGCCCTCCGCCCGATCGTCACCCCGTACTCCAACCCTTTCGTCTCAAGGAATCGTCTTCCCGCCGAACCGCGATCGCATTTCACTATTCCTTCAGAGTTCACAGAATGTTTAGTCCGATAGCCACTGAGTCACAGAAAAGTTTCGCACTGCACGGTAGGATGCTGACGATAGCCGCTACGAGTGGAGCGCGCGCGCGCGGTTAACCGGAGGGTGGTCGGCGTCGCGTTCGTCTCGGACGAGTGTCGCGGGCGGCTCGCGAGCGCGGAGTGAGCGGCTGGCGCGCGGGTATAGACGGGCGCGCGGTGCGGCCGAGTCGCGCGAGTGCCTCGCATCGGCTCGCGTGCGGTCGGCGCGCGCGGAGGCGAGGGCCCGCCCCCGGCCCCGCCCACCCCGCACACACGCGCGCTAACCCCCTTCTCCACCCGCACGACCCCCGCCACACATGTGTCACATTACTCGAATACCTACACATGTGACGCCTACTTCACGGTAGGTATGGATTTTTTTGATACCTACGCTTTTCCGTACTCCCGCCTCCCGGAGGAAAAGTCACATATCCGGTAAAGGGTAAAACAGAGGATGGTTCGTTTTAGAGCTGGGAGCTGGGAGCTGGGCGAAACAGCGCGTTGAGCAGTAGGTAATCTGAATCTGAGAAGCGTTTCGAGTCCCGTGATTAGAATGAAAACAGCATTGTTTGAACTGTGAGTCGGAGGGGCGCGCGGGCGCGGGGCGCGCGGGCTCAAGGCGAGTGGTCGCGCGCGGGACGTGTCCGTGTCCGAGATGACGCCGGTGCATGGTCACCGTACTACCGCTTTCATTGATAACATTCAAAGATTCGCTCTTTCACATTTTTACTAAGTAATGAAAATGCCGCGATTTTCTTTCAGTAAATTTGATTAATTTTCTTTGTCTTTAACAGTAGGTAGATACGTAATATTGAAACATCTTGATGTAGGTAAGTAAGTCATTGTCTTGACCTATTTTGGGGAACGTTTAATGTTACTAAAGTAAATAAAAATTAAGCGAAATCTCATTCGCAGATTGAAAGATACTTACATTATTAGTACCTATGTAGTTTTAAATGAATAATTATATTTTTCAAAAAAAATACTTACAGCCTCAGCTTGGAACTAAATAGCATTTTGTGAATGATCAATGTTTATACAGTAAAATGTATTGCATTTTAATTATGTGGTTATATCGCCTGTTCATCATCGACCTATATTAGTCCACTGCTGGACGTAGGTCTCTCCCAAGACGCGCCACTGAGCCCGGTCTTCGGCTCCTCTCATCCAGTGTTTGCCAGCTACACTCCGCAGATCGTCGCTCCATCTCGCCGGAGGGCGTCCTACACTACGCTTTCCTAAACGCGGTCTCCACTCCAGTATCCGTTTGCTCCAACGGTTGTCGGTTCTTCGGCAAACATGGCCGGCCCACTGCCACTTCAGCTTGCTAATTCTTTGAGCTATGTCGAATACTTTGGTTTTCTGACGAATGACTTCGTTGCGGATTCTGTCTCGCAAAGAAATTCCGAGCATAGCTCTCTCCATAGCGCGCTGAGCGACTTTCAGCTTGTGGACCAACCCCACTGTCAGTTATTTTAAACCAATAGGTTAGGTATCGCCTGTTATCTTTAACCAATAGGTTAGGTAAGTACCTAACAATATTCGCGGACATTTCACACATCACACTCTATTCTCAAACTCAGCAAAGCTTGTACTATGAGAACTAGACTGCCGATAGAATACTTATACTTACTTATACATTTTATATTTATTTAAAATACATACTTCGAAATAATAAATAAAAATATCGAATAATACCTATGCTAGTATCAATCATCTGATTAGATTAAGATATTTAGATCTTAGATACCTACACCATGACTTCGCCACGCTATAAGGATCGTAATGATCATCTTAATGTGGTGACAGATATTTTGACCAACACATACGAATGTCGCATACAAACGTCGCATACGAACGTCGCATGAACGTCGCATACGAACATCGCACAAACGTCGCATACGAACGTCGCATACAAACGTCGCACGAACGTCAAATGCGAACGTCGCATACGAACGTCACATGAACGTCGCATACGAACGTCAGATGAACGTCGCATACGAACGTCGCATAAACGTCGCATACGATCGTCGCACGCAGGTTTCAGCTAGTTCATAAAAATACAAAAGATTGAATCAAAAACATTGATACGAGCTTTTAATTCAACAAAATGGATTAACCAGTTGGAATTTGTGGTAATAATAACCCACTTATGGTAACTAAATGTTGATTTTATTCACAAGCCTTCACGCGATTCGCATATTAACTTTCTTGTAAGTTCAACTTAAGTTTGTTAGGTTATGTTTAAGTTACAGGACATGGCTTAGGTTTGATTAATTGGGAATAAATATAAAATTTGGGCATCTTTATGGTTAATACAAACGGCCTATCTTAAAATTAATGTTACCATACGTAATGGTGACATTACGTGACCATTACGCATGGTAATCAAGACATCAAGTCTGCGCTAACTTTTTTTATGAAGCGATTATATTTATTTTGGTTTAAAAAAATAAGGCTATCTTTCATAGATACTTTCTTATTTATATCGAGGATGGTTTCAGTACTTTTACTTTTATCAATTCGCTTAAATAAAGTAAAATCATACGATGTTTCTTTATAAACGGGATATTTACCGTGATTTGTGAGTTTAATTATTTCCTGATATTTCGGCACATTTGCACGGCTCGAACTGAAAATAAACTAAGTAGGTATGTTCAAAACCGTGATAGTTTCGAATATTATAAAAAAATATTGTTACGAAATAAAGGTATAATTTATTATGATGAATATGAAGGTAACCTTTGAGAGTAGGTATGTATGCGTGACTTGACCACGTGTGATTAAATCTGACCCAAAAATAATATCGCTAAGGGCTAAGGGTTGAGACTTACAGAATCAAAACACTGTAAATATACTTATTATTATATAAATATCTGTTAGTGAATTTTTATTTATTAAGTATTTATTATTCATAAGCCGAAAGTTTCCCACTGCAGAGCAAAGGCCTACCCTTCCTCCTACCATTGATCTCTGTCTTGGGCTGTTAATGACCAATCTTTGTCATACGAATCGATCTCGTCTAGTGAATACTAACAGATATTTATATATCGCCGAGCGCCACCGATTTTGTATGGAAATCCAAGCAGCGGCTCTAGCAGATTTCTTTAGAAGCTTGGATCTCCATACAAAATCGGTGGCGCTCGGCGATCGCGTCTCTGCGATCCGTGTGTGCGCAAACTCGTACTTGGGGTACTGTTCTTTGTAAAAAAAAGTTTGAGAAAACCCAGCTTTAAAATAATGTAAGTAGTAGTAGTTCTGTTCCATATGTGCGTTGAAGTGGCAAGGTGCGGTGCCACGAGAAATGAATATTTCGGTCCTGTGGAGCGAACTTGCCCCGTCTTGGAAAGCTTGTCTTAAAATAGAGTAGTTACGAACAGAGGCATCTTATGATAGTTTTACATTATTTAAAAATGAAAAACAAACGTATAATTCAAATCAAAAATCAAATCAAATTTTTATTTTCGAAAGTCTTTACAGGCTTTACAGGTAAGTAATACAATTTTTAGTAAGTACCTACATACAATTTTATTCTTTGCTTAAAATCTGATAATCAAACAAGAGTACCTAAAAGGCTATAAATTGTTACCATAATACGTGTTGTAGGATAAATAAATACATTAATTATTACAAAAGCTGATGTTATTTTTTTTGTTATAATAACACTTTACTTAAATAATAGCACAAAAAAATTTAATTGATTATAACAATTCTGAAAATTCCGGTTTATTTATTTATTCAATAAGAACTGTCTTAGTCAAGTGGAAGTACAACATATGAAGTATAAAATGGTATAAGTAATATTAATTTAAGATAATATTATATTAATATTATTAAGAATATAATATTAATTTAAGATAAAATATAACAAATAAAAACACATAGGTAGCCAGTAGATCTAGTAGTCATTATATCGATAAAGGCTGTTTTGGTGCAATGTACAATCAACACCAATGATTGACAGCTCTCAATAAACTATAGCCAGGGCAGCCTTCAAATGAATTAAAGCATTCTCTGCCTCAGCCTACTCTATGAAACTCCGTCATGCATGCGATGCTCATATCACCCGCCATTCGAAGGTGAACTACAAGAAAAGAAAAAAAAGGCACGTTGGCACTTGTCTGCCAACTTGTACAGCACTTAGATTAGTTTGGAACTTTAAGTTTTCCACTTTTGTATGGTTATTTATAACGAAGCCCGGCTCGTATCGAACGTTTTTATTTCGTCACGTTGCGCGGAGAAAATGCAATTTGCATTTTTTTTCTTTGTCTTTTAAATTTATAGAAGCGAGTCGTATGAGAAACTAACCTTTTTAATTAATAATAAATCTGGCAATATGTGTGTAGTGCAAAAGTTTATTTTATTGATAGATAATAGAGCTTCGATGACCCTAGCTGGAACAAAAACCGAACACAACACTGTCGACACTAGCGCAAAAATAAATCAAAGATTCACTTCTCACTTCCTTACACGATAGCAACGTTTGTCTATGGTCGTTAAAGGCGCGTATGGCCGCGGGTCTGTACCACAGACAATGTAGATCGCGAGAGCGTGGTAATGAATCAGATGTGTATCGGCGACGTGTGAGAACATACGGCCAAAATACTGGCCGTAAATACAGCTCGCGTGCGCCTCTACATTTGAACTTCGAACGGGATAGAGCTGGCTGGAATAACACTTTGGAAATTCAAAATGGATGACGTTTGTGCGAAGGAATTTTTCTAAATTCAAAATGAACGGTCGAAGATCATTTCTACGCTACTTTTATTAAAAAAAATCATACGATTTTGCGAGTAATATTGTAAGAACTATTTTTGAAGTGAAAACTTCTTTAGCGGCGCTGGGTGGGTAAAAACTTTCAAACTCGCGTCAGGGTCACGTGACGTCGAAAAAGCGTAAGATCTTATTTAATTTTTATACATTGCTCGTAAAACAAGAGACGACAAAAGAACACACTTGCGGTCACGCGACGTATGACTCAAACAATTAAATAGTGTTGTGGCGACATGACGTGACGATGACGTGGCGACATGACGTGACGTGACGATGACGACGAAGCCAACGAAGACACAGACACATTCGCGCTTGCGCGATGACGTGACGATGACGTGGCGACATGACGTGACGTGACGATGACGACGAAGCCAACGAAGACACAGACACATTCGCGCTTGCGCGAATGTGTCTGTGTCTTCGTTGGCTTCGTCGTTGTGTCACATTCGCGCTTGCGCGAATGTGACACAACGACATGACACAATCACAATGACACAGACACATTCGCGCTTGCGCGAATGTGTCTGTGTCAGTGTGTCTTCGTTGTCTTCGTCGACATGACACAATCACGACTGTGGTTATATTTTTGAAGTGAAAACTTAAAAGTGAAAACACAACGTTAATATTGAAGTTTTCACTTCTGCCGGCACTCCCGGAGTGCTAGCTTTTTTTTTTATTAAATAATGACAGTCATGTTTTTGAGAGTAAATAAAATGTCACTTCGTGCGTATCGTTTATAGAACTTTTATTTATATTTATTTATACTACTTAAAATGTTTTTTTTTGTTTGATTCTCTTGTAACATTACCGGTCTATTTTTAATACCTACCTTAATTTACAAAAAAACGTTTATGACACTAGAATAAATGGATACTGGCAGGATTGTGACTATCACAAAAGGAAGAAAAAACCCTTTATCA
The DNA here is from genome assembly GCA_932527185.1 of Ecliptopera silaceata. Lineage (NCBI taxonomy): Eukaryota > Metazoa > Arthropoda > Insecta > Lepidoptera > Geometridae > Ecliptopera > Ecliptopera silaceata. The sequence continues at coordinate 2,517,488 of OW052207.1, read as the reverse complement.
AACAGACATTTATGGCAAAAGCACAGGCTGTGCTAAGATAAACAACGGACACTAATAGAATTGTTACAACAAAATGCGAAAAAATCAAATCTGTGGTCAAGTATGTGAGATTTGGAGCTCTACGTTTCGTGCCCTCACCGGGCCGCCCCGGGCTCCAAAATAAAAGTTAAAAGCGGCGCCCGAGCGATAAGCGCCCGAATTTTCAATGTTTTCCTACAGTTTTGCCGGCGAGTAGATATGCTACATCGCACACACGCCGGGACAAGGATTGCGAATGTTTTTGGATATGGCTAACTTTTATATGATATTAATTAAATTAGCTAGTTAGTAAGTTATAATGCTGTGTTCTTCTTGTACACTAAGCAGTTTAGTGTAAAACACGATTAGCTATAAAGCTCGCAAAACTATTAAACAAATTAATGCGGTATTTTCAATTTTTGTGTTTTATTTATTTAACAAAGGCTGCAAAGATTTTGAGACATTTTATTTCGTACAAAGGTGTGATATTATTATTATAAAGTTTCAATAACTCATCAATAAAAATAACATAAGTCAGTCTCACAATAAAACTAAGTGCCATCATTTTATGGCACATATACCTATATAACTTTTATTTAATTTCAGTCAAAAAGCCTCTTTTTTAGTGAGAAGAAGTGATAAAACGAACTGCAATGACATTTCAATTTGGCGGCAAAAATACAACCTCTAAATACATACTAAGGTAAAATAAAGAGGTTGTATATCACGATATTCAACCTGCTCACTCACCTTCCCACATCTACGGATAATAACATAATAGGGGCAGGCATACACAGCTCGTTTAAGGCACGTTCACACGACACCAGTGCAAGTTTATACGTCATCTTTTTATTCGCTTGGCGAAGGAGAGTGGTAATTGTTAAATGTTCATGAATTTAATATTACTTGAAGGAGTAAGTTGAGGTTAGCTCTACTGAGGATAGCTATGTTTTTTGTGTATTTAATAAATACTTTATTAGCACTTTTTGTGAATACACAACTAACGGCCGGTTTCTCGAACGTTGATCAACCAAAAAATCAAATAATTACTATGTGTCAAACTCGGATCAATCGTGATTTGGGTTTCCAGAAACCGGCCGTAAGTGTACAATAATATGACTTTGACATCTTATTAAGTTAAATTGAATCAAATGTTTGTTGTATTAGTCATTTTGACACTAATCGTTCTAGCTACAAGCCGATTTGCGCTCAACAAAATAGTCTGAACACGTGCAGGTTTTATTTCTACTAAAAAAAATATAGCTGCAACCAATTCAGCAAAAAGTATGTACTCTATCCAGTTATGGTAACCAACCTCCTCGTTTTGTTTCGGCAACTTTGATGGGTTATATTTTCGTGTATTTTTTGTAAAACAGCCTGCAACGAAAGTCTATTAGTGGAGTTCTTAATTGTCTGTCTGTCTGTCAGAACAGAACATATCGTGTACATTTTTGAATTACAGACTTTTGAGTTTGAGCTAGACTAGTCTGCTGTTAGAGCTTAGAATTTAAAAATGTATTCTACTTTAGTGGGGTAATTAAGGTATTGTTTCTAAGCGATACAATCAATTAATTAAATACATATATACCTACTTTTAAGTGCTATTGAGTTAGCCAATTACCTTTCTGACATAACTAATACCTATGTAACTACCACAAATCGATAAGAAAAAATGCTAAGTACTTACTTACATATTTCATTAGTTTTTTTTTCATTTGACTAATTCATGGTACATGCAGATAGCCTACCTGTCGTTAAGTATCCTAATAGAAATGCATTGTATCACTAAGTAGTTTCATAAAGGACGTGCCCTATAAAGCAAAACACTGCGTCCATCACTTTGTGAAGCTATATTGACTAATTTTTCTGGAATTGCACCAATATCCTTCAGTCCAGTCCAGAGGGCCTGAGCACTGATAAATGTGACAATTGTAAACATATTTAAAATACATTGCGTGCTGCAACGTTCGACAGTAAAGCTTATGTTGACGCGCAGTGTATCCCGAATACGTCACTGTTTCGATACGTTTACAATAGTCACATTTAGGTATTCGTGTTCAACACCACAACTTTAAAGTATCATGCTTAGCGGCAGGATTAGGTAAATATTAGGTACACAGAAATCTATAAATTGTAATTAATTTCAAGTAGCCATAAAAATTCTTACTCACAGGTCAAAAACCTGTTAACTAATCTACACTTCATTATACGCAAATAACGGTACTTATCCGTAAAAGTTATTAAGTAGAAGATATTACGAACCATTTGTAAGATTACTCACATTCTTACAATGCGATAGTCTTTTGTTTGATTTATTAAACAATAGGGGGTACCTGGGTATTACCAACACACACCGTACTTTCCTAGAAGTATCGTAGGTACTATTGGTTTGGTTTTTTTTTCTGTCTCGCACGTTTGGTTTGGTTTATGAAGCATGGTGTTCGGCTTTTTTTTTATTTTATGCTTCTTTTCGGCTAGCGAGTGTCCTTGACAAATATTATGATTTGAATTGAAATTGAGTGAGAGTGAGTTCCATTTTTAGTTCAAATCTTCTTTATGTAATTTTAGTTATTAGTTATTTTTTATTTACTCGTGTTTGATTAAATATTTTTGTACACTACTAAAGGTGATAATTAATTTTTCAACGCAAAATTCGATATCACAAAAATGTTTGTTCCTGGTCTCACCATCAAACCCACGACCCACGGCAGGCAAAAGTATAAACAAGTACTAAGATGTGACGCTTGTCAACGATTATGACAGCATTCTAAAATTCAAACATTTTACAATAAAATACTACATAAGTTTTTGTATAACTCGTGACGTTAATTATTTAATTAATAAATAAATATTTCTGGACATTTACTAAAAATTTATTAATTAATAATTCAAAATATTTTCAATTCAATTGTCAGCATCAGCAGTTTAGAGATACACAAATATAAGCTTATTTGAATTAGAAATATGTCAATTTTACTTATTTCTACAAGCTTCCGAATTTATTCTTGCTTCCTAAACTAAAGCGTGATTTTCTTTTTATATCACTCAAGATAGCAATTAAATTGTAACCATGTCATGTCATCCACCAATAAACGAAGGCCAGTTCCACCAACACCAATCCGGAACTTAAGATAAGACTAACGGATTGCTTGACATAAACGTGACGTCACAACACATATTTCAAACGTCGCATGACTTTCCCGACCACTGTCTCATGACCCCCTGTAAGCTTAAACCCATCAAGAAATCAGTAGGTCAACATTTCTTATAGGGGATGTGGAGGTCAGTTTAAGCTGGTGGTGGAAAGGTTATCAGATAGATCAAGGGTTATTTTGGTGAATGCGTGGTGAAAATCACGCGTTTTGATAGGGATCGGACGCATTACCATTTTCCGATGGTGTCTGGGTCACGTGGTACACGCGAGCTTTTGTGACTTGCTATATTAGAAGTGATATGGACTTATATGTAAGGTTGTGTGATATGAAAAAATGTATATAAGTATTGTATCAGCAATCCAGTTCCTATAGTAGGTACAAGCTTTGCTTAGTTTGGGTCAAGTGTGATGTGTGTGATATGTCCATGAATATATAAACAATGGACTTATATGTTAGAAACTATCTTCGTCAGCTTGTTTCGCTTAAAAACACTTGTTCCGTAGCTCGCATCATTGTCGTTAATCTTTGGTAGGTCTATCAATATAGTGAGTTACGAATAAAGTATTAAGGCAACATTATCGTATTTATCTTAAGTAGTTCATTGATATTGATATCACCTGAGAGAATTACGAATCTGAAATAAAAATAGGTTTTATTTGTATGACAAAATAAATAGGAATACCTAGAGTATTGGGCAACATGATCCATTTTACAACAATTAGAGGAAGCCAGTAACTAATTGAGCGGGTGGCACCAATCATAAACAACGCGAGTTACACCGGCCCATTTAACTTGCCCAACTATAGTTTAACCCCCGATTAAAAGTGGATGCAGTCAGACAGAAGAAGGCAGTTTTCTTGTCGAGTGTCTTTTGTTATTTGGAAATAAATTACTTATGATAAATAATAGTAACATTCGATGAGATACATACTACTATTTGAAAATATAAACTGAAACTAGATAAATATCTGATACCAGTAATAAGATATTCTTTAAAGCGTATGAGTTATGTATATGGTTAAGAGAGGTCAAGCTGTATCTAAAAACTCAAGCCTTTGATTGGAATAAGACCTAGTCCGTGTTGTAATCCTGAAAACAAACTTCTAAATAGGTATATTTTATTTTAATTTGTCCACTGGTTTAGGCGTGATGCTCAAACAAACAAACAGACAAGATACTTATATACTTAATTATAAATATATAATTTTTGGATGCAGAATCGTTTACTATGTTGAATTGCAAATTTACTTTTTCCATATCTTCATTTATATTCGGCTCTTTAACAGTTTTTTATTATGTAGTATAGTTATACAAAGACAATTATCCAAAATTAATTCTAGATGTTCGGTGTGACTGCGACCAGTAATTGTCGGTCAGTGGGCGCTAACATTGATTGATTGACCGATAAAAATGTAGGGTAAACTTAATTATTACTCACTATTTTACCTTTAAAACATTAGCTACTTCCGTACGGAATGATTCTCAGTTTTCAGCGATAAGCCTGTTTCTTATTAAGTAAATAAATATTCATCACAACAATATCTAAAATAAATAATAAATAATGCTGGACAATCCACACAACATTATCTAGCCCCAAGCTAAGCAGAGGTTGTGTTATGGGTACTAGAAGACTGACATATTTAATACAATACATTACATAGATATATATTTTTTATTATACATATACAATACCCAGAACACCCGGAAGAAGTATTTGCAGATCGTACAAACATTTATCTCAAGGCGGGAATCGAACCCGCAACCTCCGCGTCGCAGGCGGACCTACGCCCGCCGCGCCACATCGGTCGTATAAAACCTTGTATCTACTTCATAAGACACTTGTGTTGTTCAGATGTGCCTTTTACAACCCCCTTATAAATACGCTATAACCTACCTAAGCGTTTTTGTAAGTAAGTCAGTATATTGAGAGGCTTATGTCATAAAAATATGGTAGAAGCTTAAAAAAAATGTAGCATTGTATGAAAGCAACCCAACAGCTAAAATAAAAGTACACACACTTTATCTATAGAAGGTTATTGTCTTGAAAATCGCCTTATTTTCACTTATTTATCACCCTTCAAACGTACCGAAAACAAACCGTATAAGTAAGGTATAAGCAATTTTATGACTCTACCTGTCTCTATACTTCTACAAGGTGTAAAACAACTCTTAAATTTTCACCCGCGACTTGTACGCGTGTCATCGTGTGGCATCCAGATAACTCAGATTCCAGAAGTGAACGTTTTTATTTGTATGTCTTAAATCTAATACTTTGGACGTGAATAGGTCGGGATTGGGATAAACAATAAGCTTCTTTGCACTCTCTATCAATTACTATTATTGTAATTTGTTATCTAACTGCCTGGAAGAGATTGCTTTTAGAAATAAGGCCGCCCATTGTACCTACCTACTTACTAGTTATTGTTTATATTACCTCAAAGTATTTTATGTGTTCTTTTCATATGTGGTGTGCAATAAAGAATTTTCTATTGTATTCTATTCTAACAAGTGACGTTTTACGTTTTACATTCTTTTAAGATTTAAATTGATTATAATTAAATCCTGCGAAATTTGATGAAACTTATAAAACCTTAGTTAGCAGGAATACTTCACATCAGTCGGGATTCAACTTTAAAGTACATATTACATTTAGAAGTACATTTTGGAATTATTTTTCGGGAGGAGTTCCAATGCACCCTGTACTTACAAAACAATAAAGGACTCATAACGGTGTTATGTGAAATGTACCTGTCTTTTGACATAATATTTGGGTAGTTTTTTTATTACTTAGTATTCTTACACATGGGATTTTAAAAAGGTGTGCAATAAAATATTTAGTTTTATTACAGACGTCGGAATCTTTTCTATTTTATTTGATAAAAACATAAGAATATAATATAATACAATTGAATGTAAAATCATAAAATGTACCCGAATAATTACTGTTTTGTAGTTTTATGATTATGTGAGCATTTCATTATTATCTACGAGGTTCATTGTTTGTTGGTTGTGTATTTTGTTTAGCATGGCACTAGTTGTTTCTTGGACACTGTGTTTTAATTCGTTTGGCTTATCTCTCACGTGGTATATATTTAGTTTCAATTTCACAACTAGATGTCACTGCACCAACTTGTCTATTCCTCAATTCTTGAAGAATTCTTGAAGATTCCTGTCGATCAATGGTCACTTAAAATAAAGATTACTCAAAAAGTACTAGTCCGATCTTCATGAGATTTATTTATTCATTTTCATTTATTCATTGCTTACAAGTACATTTTAAACAGCTTAGGTGTAATGTGGCTAAAGTAAGTACATGTACCCTGCAAGGGCGCTGTAACATATTGTTGAGTCATGCATTTTAAAACTAGATATATTGTTTCAAGTCGTTTAGAAATGATCCCATATTAAAATGAAAGAAATAATACATAAGTACAATAAAATGATAGGTATAACAAATACTTTATTGTACACTAACCAAACATTAAAAAGAAAATTACAAAATAAGAAAAATATAAAATTAATGTACAAAGAGCGGTCTTATCGCCGACAGCGATCCCTTCCAGACAACCTTGTACAAAATCATACCGATCAAAAATATAAATATACTCGTTTTTTAATGTTTAATCTATCGTACAAATTAAAGAGCGGGTTATTTGGGTTTCGAGTTTGATTTACTAAGGGCTACATATAGGGGGATGCATCGTTCACGCGTATCGGGCTTCGGACAAAGAGTTTTGAGTACAGATATGACACTTTCAATATGAAATATTTTTAACTGATGATAAAATTGAAAAATAGATTCTCAGATTATACGGTTAATTTTAAGTAGGTAGTAGGTAGCTTAAGTTTTTTTTAGAAAAAAATAATAATAAGTCGCAAATATATACCAAACCAAAGTAGCATAACTTCTTCAATTAAAATCGACGTTATTTGTTAATGCCTTCATAAAAATATCCAATTAATGTGATTTTGATACAAATTCTCATGTATGATGTATATTTTTTAATCTTTTTCTTACGATATTTTACCGGTTAAGAGTCGGTGTAGTTTGGCAACAAAAAATCTAATGAAATTAATCAGTTTGTAGATATTAATCGATTTGTTCGATCTGTGCACTTTTCCAGTAACCTTATACAGGGTGTAGAGCATTTTGTCGGTAATACAACGGTAGCACGCGACGCCAACACACGTGCTCAGCCCACGACAAATGCAAATGAATAAGCTTTCATATTAGGCTTATACAGAGTGCTTCTTAATTGGAGAGAATATTCAGGGTCGTCAGTTAAAAAAAACGGAAACATAGACTTACTTGAATAATAACTAAATAACATCTTGTATCATTTATGTGTTTTTATAGTACAAGCTTTGCTCAGTTAAGGCTATGTGTTGTTCATAAGTATTTATGTAATGATTTACCTAGTCAATTGATCCAAATCAAATCAAATATTACTTTATTCAATAAAATCACAAGGATCATTTAGAATCGCCTTACATACTAGGTCAAAAGAACGGGCAAGAATTTTTCAATTGAATCCAATTGAAGACTTCATCAGTAAACTTAAGTATTAACCTAGATACTATGTTCTTTAAATCTTTTTGCTAAAGTAATTTTAAAAAATAATTAACTCTTGATTTGAGAACACCCTGTGCGTAGAGTGTAAATGCCAGCGCAAATTCGGGCAGGCGCGGTGCCAGGCCGCGATAGGCCCACCCTGTATAATTGCCGACTGTCTCACGTGTGTCGGGTCGTGTCGTGTCGTGTCGTGTATGATGGTTCATGTTTCGGGTGCATTGCTTTGCCTTTTAATTTCGTGAAAATTAACTTTGAACTCGTATCTAGTGTCTTGTTTGTTATTAAACGTAAATGATGTGGGAGTTTTGTATTTCCCAATACGTTGTCTGTTTATGGTTTACTGATATATTAGCGATTTTGAATCAGGTCTAGTGGTTTTAAGATTAGTTATACATTAAGAGTCTAATCAAAGTCAAAAGATATTAAATGCGAATTTGTTAATAACGTTTGTTAATTTCAACACAGCGTGGAAACTCGGATGGTCCTTCAAAACCGATTTTCCACTAGATTATTTCGCATCGAGATGACAGGTCGTCACGGTCGCGTCGTGTCGTGTCGTGTCGCGTCGCATGGCCCGACCGTGGGACAGCGGCTGCGTAAACCAAACGCAACTGTAGCGAATCGATTACCTTCAACAATCGATTTTTCAAAATAACGGTAGCCATAAGCGATTTACATCTCGATAGTTAGACAGCAATTTGTGAGCGTGATCGATGAAATTTCCTTTTACGGGTAAACGTTTGCTCATTGAAGCTTCAACTGTAGTTTCATAAGGCACGACGCAACGACACGATTGTTCAGTATCAACACGTCCAGTTAGTGTTGACCTGTGGATGGCGGGGTTTGTTTACACGGCGAGGGGTCCGGTTGTAATGGCGAGTTGACACATTGTCACCGTTCGCACGATTTCACTGTCCGTCGAGACGTGACAAGTTACGCGTGGTCGCCGTTTTTATTTCTGCCAATGACGAAGTGTCGAGGCGTGGTAGGGTATTGCGGATCGACACAGTTACCTCTTCGTGTGCATCGTTCTTATTACCACGTGCGAAGGTTCATTTTGTGTTAATTATGAACGTGATAAGTTGGTTTGTAACCGGTCAGAGTGGGAGTGATATGTTTTTTTCATCAGCCTCACACGCCCACTGTCCGAGACGAAATCGACACTTGATTTGATTGCATCAAGATTTGGCAAGTTATTTTTATTTAGTTGGTTTAGTGATGGTGTATTCAACATAATCAGCTTTAGGTTTTGTGTAATGTTCTATTGTTTCATCATTATCATGAAAAACTAATCCTGTCTTATTCTCCATACTGCATTTTTAGTCCACTTAATTTTACAACTTTTCGTATTCAATCGCGTATGATTAAAATTTACATATACATAGGTACCTACATAAAATATAATGTCTCAAAAACAAATGGACTAAGCCGGGGACGAGACGTCCAGAAAGTACCGAAACTCGATAATAAAACAAAATAAATAGACTAACTGAAATAAAAAAAAAACAATAATTTAGGCTAGAATCATTCTTCGCCTTCCAAGAAATATTTCATCATCATTGATTAAACATCTGTTACTCATTAACCAGTGTCAGGTAAGGTTCATTAAACGATTGGGTATCTACACCACATAATTGTGTAAAGTAATCCTAGAGATATCTCTACGATTCGGTCTTTGTATCGTCCGCCATTATGATTATGACGTGACTGGCAGATATGTCAGGTCGTCGCACGCGCCGGTTCAACGAACAGAAAAGAACCGTTTTTTGGTAGCTATTTGTTTACTTTTAAATTTGGTTTTTGAGAGTCGCGTGCGTTGAGTTTTGATTGCAAGTTTATAAGTTAAAACGGTATGCCATTTTAATTTATAAACAAATTTTAATTTATAAACAGTTTTAATTAAAATCAGACTGAATAAGTTACCTACTTAGTACTTAATTCGCGAAATTAAACATTTCCAGATACATAAACTAAATGCATACCTACCTACCAAAATCTTTTAGATTGTATATCTACTGTATTTAAGTCTTAGTACCTACTGTAAGTCCAGTTTCAGTAAATACAAAAAACAATATTTGGCTTCTTTTCAACTGTAAATAATTATGTTATTTTACTGAGAAAAGTTCTTTCAGTGATTAGTTAATTAAATAAAAACCCCATTTGATTCAATTCTCATTCGTAATTCAAACCGAATTAACGATTTTGTTCTCATTTCGATTCCCAACAACATTCGTAAGACCGAATCATACTTACATCTCGATAATATCGATATATTATGCCGATTATCGATAACATTCACACGTAGCACACGCTCTAGTCGGGCTTGTCAATAGAGATGGGCTGGCGGTGCTTTGTGCCTTATCGAATAATCGATAGAATCGATAGATCGACATTGAGTTTCGACGGCGGTCCTGTCACTCAAACTTTTTGGTGTTTTTATGGACGATATACCGTTACTGGTAGAGTTGGAATACTGAATATTTTAAAAACATCTAATGTATAATATAAAAACAAGGAAAAGTCTTTTATAGATTCTTTTAAGAATACATTTTTTTAGATCTCATTTAGATGGACAATATATTTTTATTTCTTTAACAGTTTGAATCTTATTAGATACTTATTAGAAATATTTGATTTTATTTGATTTGACTTTATTTTATGTAAAAATCTTGTAGAATCTAAGGGTTATTAACACAGTTTTTTACTACTGCATTTTACGAATAAAATAAAAGTAGTTTGACTGCAACAGATGGTGTATCGATAGTATTGGTATTAAGTTGTGTAAGATGACAGATATCGGCGTTCATTCCGAACAGTCCAGATGGATAACCGCGATACAATGAAGGTATTATCGACATGTATTATGAAGGAATTTTAACACTTTGCCTCTTCTCTTCTCTCTAAAATCTCTTTAAAAAACTGTACCTAATCTAATTTTAAATTGCAATTTTAACTGTGCGCTAATCTTAGTATAAGTAGGTTTATTAATGGGAAAGTATAGATGCTTGAATGATTTTCCCGATATAAAATCGTTATACACATTACACGTTACCCAGATTTTGAATATGAACGGAGCACGGACTAAATTGCATGCGGATGTAAAAAGAAAAAAAACAGCAATTAAGATTCTCAACAATTTGCGTCAAAAATATTCCCCTAAAAAACGGGAACGTTAAATAGCTATAATTTCAATCCCGTCAAATTAGTTCAGAAAAATGCAACAAAAGAACAAGGGTCATTGTCACTTTACACTTTATCGCGGAAGTCCAAGGGTAGGGCTTGTTGGCCACATTAAAACCACCGGAATAGCAAACACTTAATATAATAGAGCCACTCACTGGCCACTCAGTTCGTCGACCCCTGTATTAAAAAGTTGCGGACAATGGAAAAAAGTAGGTAAAAATTTGAAAACAGAATGTCAATAGCCGGCGGCCGGCGGACCTGCCCCACGCGCCCTTGACTTGCGAAGAGAAGATAAAAAGGGGGAAATAGGGGGAGATGACCGCTTACCCCCCCCCTTCCCCCCGCTGCCCTGTGCCCACGCTCGCGGTTTATAGCCTCTTTTATCGAGCCCCTAAACTTTTGAGTGCAACTGGTAGTGTCTGAAACTTTTTTCGAGTTACGCAATGCGCGGGAAAAGTTTCGGCTCTTTCTTTTTTTGAACGTGGTTTGTTTTTAAATACAAATTCGTGATTTAGTTTTTTGACTGCATACTTAAAAGTGTCTATTTATTATCTTTAAATTTTACGTTGGTTTTTACTACTATCAATACTTTACTGATCAGACTACGCATATAGCCGATTCTGTAATCAAATAAAATTCATAAGAATAAAAGATTTACAAGCTTTATTTAATTCAATAAAAATAACAAAAAAACACATCATAATCTAAAACTGATCATAGTTATGCAAATACACAAAGTAAAATATAATAACCACGGCGTCTATCAGCTGATCGTAAAGTGTCCCCTCGCGGACGACCTTGAAAGCTACCCCACTATTGAAATTAACTGAGGCTACTGGCACTTTGCACTTTTTACAATGGAATTCGAGTTCTTCTTCTTCTTCTTCGAGTCGTTGATAAACCATTTTAAGGAAATCACCAAGGTTAGACCACCCCTGACCAACACATAGATGAATAAACCACAAAATGGAATTCGAGTTTTTTTTAGCGAACGATGACTCAATTTCAAATAGAATTCAAGGAAGCTGTCCGTAAATAATAAAACCATACAATGAGGTCCGTTTAACTTTTTTCTTAAACTTTTTTTTTCACCAAATTTATGACTGACGAAGTACACTTTCAAAATCAAAGAAAATAAAAAAAAACAAAAAGTTTTTTAAGTGTTAAGTGTTATTCTTATCACAAGATAAATATACATATTTGGGGTGGGAACTCTTCTTTTAAGTTTTCCAACCTGTGTTAGAAGAGTCCCCTCTTTTCTGTGGTCATACATAGGTACACTTGTATTTATTAAAAGTAGGTAAGTACTAACTTACTTAAAATATAAACTTAAAACATGTAGATACATTGAGGAAATGAATTTGGACATGGCTACAAAAAATCAAGTAGGTACAATCCATTGGTGCCTGAAGTATAAAAGTTATGAGTTAGACGACTATTTTGATTTTCTTAGATCTAACACCTAAAGAATTATCTTAATTACAGTCAATACTTATACTTACTTATCTTGTTATTTATATTGCTATGATCTAATGAAAATTTCATTAATCAAACATTCAAGTGAAAATATTCTCATCGAAAGTTCTCGGCAGTAAATGAGATGATATAAATTATTTAAAAAACAAATGAAAACTGACACTTATATTTTTCTTTTTAAAGTATCAATAAAGGCCTATTATGAATCGATTTTTGTCTTGAAACGGTAAAGTTTCAATTCACCGAGTCTCTCACAGTTGACTAACAAGATAGGGCTAGTAAAAAAGTACGAAAAAGTTATTACATAGGTATAATAAGAATCACAAAATGATAATTCTGAGACAGATATGTGTTAAATCTCAAAAATATAAATAAATAATAAATAATGCTGGACAATCCACACAACATCATCTAGCCCAAAGCTAAGCAGAGCTTGTGTTATGGGTACTAGAAGACTGACATACTTAATACAATATATTACATAGATAGATATTTTTTATTATACATATAATACCCAGAACACCCGGAATAAATATTTGCAGAACATACAAACATTTATCCCAAGGCGGGAATCGAACATGCAACCTTCCGCGTCGCAGGCGGACCATCGCCCATCGCGCCACATCGGTCGTCATATTGCTCTGACAATGACTTTAAATCTAAACACAGTCTACAAAGTAGCATTTTATTTACAAAAAGCGTTAGTACCTTCTCCTTTTTTTTTGGCTCGCACATCAAGCGCATTTGCACCATTCTTCTTTCTTTTTCATTGTGTCGTTGGATAAACAGTTTTAAAAATACTTAGAATTCAGTATCTACCACAAAATAGCAGATCGCCTACAATTAGATGTAAATAACCTGTAAATCTAAGATTATCTAATAAATAAATAAAACACGCGATTATGCAGTCCAATCAAGATGTTTTCCTTTAGCGATTGTAAATATGAACGCTAGTTTCATAGCTCAATTTCAACACAATCAGAGGCCAATGTCCACTGCCTTCCATTGATTCGAGACTTTCTTCAAGAAATCACGTCTAACTCCGGAAGACGATTCGTTTCGGACGCAGACCAGAACGTTCTACCGACACTCACTATCCCATCTATTTTCACACCAAATTCAACTTTACTACCATATCTACAAAGGCTAATATCCCTTACCGCTACTTCATATCTCAGCATAGGTAGCAGCTATTCGAAAACATATCGTAAATCTGGTGCGTTTAGGTAGATTTTTGCGTACTTTCATTTGTAATACGTCTCAGCGTTACCAATTCATATTCGTTCTTTCACGCTGTTGCGATGGGGGTGTATAGGAATGGTCAAGTCATCCGACAGATGCGTTCCGGGCTGATAGATTTGTTGAGTGGCCCGTGACGGGTACATACTAGGTACCACAACAACCTTGTTAGATACAAATCAGCTATAGACAATGTAGATAGAAAATTCTTTATTGCACTTTAAAGTAGCGTGCAGACGTACTTTATGCTGAAAATAGCATTCTCTACCAGCTAACCTTTGGGTGGTGGGAATAACAATTTAGGGTAGTGCGCATACATAATTATAATCGGTACAGAAAATAAAGCTAAATTATTAGTTTCTCAATATACATTACATATTACAATTTACAATATAGTTGCTAGTTTTCTGTCAAATAGGCCAAAAAAAGGTTTTAAGTGAAAAAGGACAATGAGAGCATGAGGAATGGCTTGTTTTTCAGATAATGCTGTTTATTACAAGAAAATGGCTAATGCAAAAAAGTCAAAACAGGAAAAAATAATAATGAAAATACTTTTTTTATATTGTTACAACAAAAAAATAAGATTCTTACAACTAATTCAGTACCTCAAACTAATCATGTATATAGATAGCAAGATGTACGTTTGTTCAGTTTTCGCAGCTGGAGCATACGCGTTTAAGTCTTCGGCATGTGTGTAGAGCATCTACGTGTATGTAGCGCTACGCAGCGCTACGTCGTAGCCGCATAATCTGCTAAATATCTATGATATTATATCATATTATTATCATAACGTGATATTTTAATATCTTAATCGTATCACATAAAAACCTAGTTTGTGTAAAAGCTCCGTCAGCTGCATTCTGCTTGAAACCTCTCGCTCCAATAAATTCCCTTAAATCTCTCGCAAACTTCTCGTACAATTACACCCGATACTCAATTATAAACGCAAAACACTCACAGTCGGTAAAAACGCTCCAACTATACAAAAAAACCTTTTACTCTCCCCCTATCCCCCGGCGAGTTCATTACACATCAGCAGCGTACACCAATCAAGCTTTCATTAGTCGAGAGCGAAACAATCAATATTCATATCCCATGCGAAATCTTCATAACGCAGACGGAGGAAAAAAGAAAAAAATCTGATAGATGATCTCTAGACGCGCTCGCATTCGCAACGAAATTAAAAAGAACAAGCCATATCACTTAGCGCACACAGAAGCGCGGTTTTTATTAAAAATTCTACATATCTCGCGCGTCTTCGCTTTATCTTAACCCCCACCCCGACAGGGACAGACAATAAAAAAATATGAAGAAAGAGAGGGACGGACACGAATACGAAAATTATAATTGCCAACTGTACGTAAATTAACACCGTGGATTATCGTACCCTTTCTCGTGGGTGTCGCCTGCGGCGGGTTGGAGTGAGACGGCGGCTGTTTGTGTGTGCGGCGCGGATTGAATGATTTACATACATGGTTCGCTCACAAACACAATAATGGACAGAGCGGAAAATCGAAAGAAACGATGAGACGCGATCGGTTTTCCGATCCGATTCTACTTCGTGTAGTTGCAGTAACAGTTGGACTGCACAGACGCAGCCCTGCATAATGTATGCGAGCAAAAACAATCCGCTCCGGATTATTGGATGGAAATATGAATATCTGAATTTAGAATGTATTCATCTAAAAACAGATCAGAGACTACTTTATTTCCTGTGCAACTAACGTTCATAAGTTCTTGCATATTTTAAAGTATTTTCAATATTTATCATTGTCTGTATGGATTTTATGTCAAACCGTCATATAAAACTTTCAAGAAGGAAGCTCAAATACGGTACCCAACAGATAAGCATCGGGTCAGCTCAGAATTGGTTTTGTCATATCACAATTTATAAAAATTTGCTTACACTTTCGATTGAATCTATAGAGAAGCAATGAATATTATCAATATTTAATTAGGTAACTATTTACCATTCCTTACTGTCCTTTACGTGTAAAGTGTGTAAGTATAAAAGAATATTTATTTATCTATATTACTAGCTACGTTTTCGTTTCAGTTTCGTACATACATAGTCCTTAAAAAGCAAAAGTGAGTAAAAGCAACGTCTTCCAACCCGCCCAACTCGAGTACAATCAAACACAAACTAGGTTACGCAAAGATGTAAATTCTTATCGTAATATAGATAGATCGGTACAGTCGCACGCACAAAACAATGGCGCTGCGACGGTTGACCTCGCGCCTCCATGTCTTGCCTCCCGCCGGTAGGACCGCGTGCAATTAATATGCCGAGGCGGCCGCGGTGGACTGCGATCGTGACTTCTTGATACTTCGAAGGACCTTTGTTTTTTTTGATCGACCGAGCGAGAACCTCAAGCAAAAAGCCTTAGGCTCGAAATCGGCTAATAATGCTTTTGTTTGTATGTCTGTTTGTTTGCTTACAGGCCAAAAATTTCAACTTGGGATATAATTCTTAAAATAATGTATTATTTTGAATTTATAGCGCTTTTTATTGACGAAAAATAGGAGGAAAAAGGGGAATGTCGACTAATTTCAATCCAAATTGAGAGGCACTAAATTATTTTCACTTAATACTGTATTCAGATTTATTATTATTATTTATTTATTAAAGTGGTTTAAGGACAGTTACAAACATGAAATTATATTAAATTCAAATTCATAACCTGTAAATCAATCATTTATCAAAAAAAAGGTGGTTGTTAACGTAATGGAAAATTTTAAGTTTTGTATCAATAGTCTTCAATATTATTCCTTATTATATTCCCATTTAGCGAATTCTAAAATTTTCATATAAATATTTAACTAAAATATCTAATTACAACGATCAAACTACACCGGTTGACACATAACCCGTCCAAGTTTTCTTTTGCGAAAGAAGAGAGAGAATTTTTGATCAATAATTGTCACTGGGCGGCCCCCCTTCCCCCTTCGTGACGGGGGTAAGGGGGGAGTAAAAGGGAGGGGGTAATTACGAGTGCGTTTTGTTACCGAGATGATAGGCGCGAAAAATGGCTTGCGCGTGCCTTTACGTGTCGCCTCTAGTTTTGAATATTCAGACTGGCTCGTCCTGATGAAATATTGAATAGACTCGGTAATTTATTCCCCGAGGAGAGATTTCGAACGGTCCACGCTCCGGATATTGAAATTAGGCGATGCTTTGCTTAAGAAGAGCGTTTGTTTGACAGCTGCCCTATATCTCCTTTGTACACTTTCATTTTGATTTAAATTTGGGGGTGCTTTTTCACACCTACGCCTGTCTACAGATTTATTAGTTTCAGGGCAGCCGTGTTTAAATCTTCGTTCTATTTTATAAGACAATGCTCTACTTGCAAAGAGAAAACAAAAGAGTCACAACACTTTCTCAATGTGTCTTATAAACTTCTACAATTGATACATTTTGACAAACGTCACAGCTCAGTTGGTAGTATGCCTTCCATGCTGTAGGTCGTAGGTTCGATTCCCACCCAAGGCAAACGTTTGTGTGAAGAATATAAATATTTGTTCTGTGTCTGGGAGCTACTATGTATTATATGTATGTATTTATTTACAAACAAATAATGTAAGTATATAAGTATTCTATCAGCAGTCTAGTTCCCATAGTACAAGCTTTGCTTAGTTTGGGACTAGAGTGTGATGTGTGAAATGTCCGTGAATATTTATTTATTAAACGATAAAAATGCTTATCTCTTTTGTTTTTAACAGCACGTTCTAAGAAATGGAACGTAACTAATCTTAATTTAAATATGTTTAACAAAACACATACGCTAAGGAAGTAAGCACACTTGAGAAAATACTCAAGTACAAGAAACTCTTATTGCGTACCGTTTAAATAGGTTTAATTAACAATTTGAGAATGAAACTAAGAGAATAAGAATGTTGAGTGCGTACAAACAAGCTATTGCACTTAGTGAGTGAGCAGATATGCAAATTCATACTGCGGGAGTGTGCCGTATGCAGATGGAACACTAAATGAATGGAGACTGCTCATTAACATTTTACTAAGCTTTTTTTTTGACACGATTGTATTGTAGTTCTTCAATTTTTGAATTTATTGAAATGAATATTAGTTTTTAGGCAATTGATATTAATTGTTTTCATTTGGAAAGAAATTAGGTAGGTTTATAATTTAAGCTCTACCAATTAAGATGTTCTTATCATATCAAGATCTTATTAAAAACTAAAATATATTTGATATTAAAATATGATGTAGTTATTTCAATCTTTTATATTATTATTTTCTACATACAAAATATAGTGGGTATTAAATAAAACACTCGTAAAAATATGTTTTATTTCCAGGTATAAGTAATAAAGTATATGTATAAGTATATGTCGTCTCCTCGTCTCCTACACATCGCTGCTCGAGAATGATAAATATTTTTAAGAGAGATTGGTGGACGAAAGCGGAGATCAAGGATGAATGGATCTATACTAAACTACGAAATATATAGGGTATAGATAAAAAAAAATGTAGTTCAGTCTCCACAGTTTCCTCTGTTCCCAGGCCAGCGTAAGAAGAGGGTGGTTAATGAATAAAAAAATCCCGTTTTTTTCTCCACTGCTCAGTGATTAGTTACCCTTATAATGAGCGGTGGTGTGTGTGGGGGTGCTTAAGTTTTTTATATGACAGTTGATAAGGGACCGAAATTAGGGTCTTTGTCTTATTGATCGCGATTCGTAGGTTCGAGTTTGCATGTGTTTTAGCGTTCTTTCTTGTTAGCTTGTTTTGTGATTTTTTTTCAACCGTTTTTGTTTTTTGACTTCAAAGTTACTTCGGTTATTATTATTATAACCGAGTTGCTTTGACATCTCATACTCACTCATATAATAGGGGAAAAAGTTATAGAGTACTCACTCATAATCCTTATACATTTATTGATTGTTTATACATTTATATGTACGAACTAATTAATAACTTTGTGTTCTATAAATTTAACAATATAAAATATTATAATATTTGTAACGCACACAAAACAGTTGAGCTATTGAAGAACATAAGTGTTGTTAAGACACTAAATGCATTGACAATAGTTTGATACTTAGCGTCTTGTGGTTAACTATTACTGCTAGACATAAATTAAAGCATAATTACCTAAACTTCTTCGCAGATTTCGTAATTTAAAATTCATATTTCGAAATATGATAAAAAAAAAGGCTACTATTTCTTGATTTCTACAATATTATCTGTTGACTACAATAATATCTGTCTTTAATTAGTCTCAAAATAAAGTTAATAACAGCTAGCTAGTCTAGTCATTAACTTTATAGGGAACACCAAATAAATCTTGAAGTTTTTCTGTGGTTATCGCTTTAAAGATTCATGTGAATTTTTACCTGTTTTTTATATTAAATAGCATTATATTTACCTTAAACTTTTTGACTCCGAAATAAAATAAACCCAATTTTCCCTACACCGTGTAAAGTACCGCAAACGGCGTGTCAAGGGTAACCTCGACGAAATCGGGTAACCCTCACTTGTATC
Organism: Ecliptopera silaceata; assembly: GCA_932527185.1. Lineage (NCBI taxonomy): Eukaryota > Metazoa > Arthropoda > Insecta > Lepidoptera > Geometridae > Ecliptopera > Ecliptopera silaceata. The sequence continues at coordinate 2,498,344 of OW052207.1, read as the reverse complement.
AGTTGGAAACACCATCACAATCCAGTTAAGCTATTTTATTAAGTAGAATGTTCTTTCAACCCTGAGTTTAGGTGATGTTTACCTTGTTGGTGCAAGTCAGTCCGAGTATCACACACGCATAATACGCTTCTGTATTGCCCCGAGAAATGGGGATTTTCTTACTTACCTCCCTTTTCGTGACACGTGACCAGTTTATGTTGAACTGTCAAGAAAAATTTCGACGCTTTTGTTTTATCTGATTTTTTTATCACATTGGTTCTTATTAGTTGCTATACAAGATATCAGATCCTACTGTAAACAAACTATAAATTATTATTTAGATTTACTTTAAGGAGTGATACAACAGTCAACAGTCAGTGTTCGATCTAAGATAATCTATTAAAAAAAAATATAGATATTGAACTAATTGAAATTGCTCATTAACTCAATCAAAGCAATAACAGTGTACGTATAACAAAAATAATGAGAAAACCATTAGTTAAAAAAAGGTGGGTAGTTCAAGATATTCTGGCAGGAAACTCAAGTGGGGATGTTAGAGTGACTCAAGTTAAATTAAGAATGTGGAGCTCGTATTTTTTCTTTTCACTTTGTTTGTTGACTGAGACTTTTTTGACATTGTGGACTTTACCCTCGAGTTTCTTTTTAATTCCTGAGGCGTCCGTGTGTAGGCACCTTTATTACACCTCGTAGATGTGTAGGGTGCTTTAAGATTCTGTGTATTAAGGATTCGTGTGTTTTTTGGATTAGGTGCGTTTGATGTCGCAGACGAAGGTTTTTCATTCGTTTTGTTTGTTTAGGTAAAGGTATGTTGCTTATATCAAAGTATCTAGATTTTTGTGTACTTCATGATAAAGGAACTTTGTTTTTTTTTTTTCAAATTTGATCCTGAATTGCAGTAGGTAACTAACATTTCATATTCTAGCACCCATAAAACAAGCTCAGCTTAGCTTAGGGCTAGATGATGTTGTGTGGATTGTCCAGCATTATTTATTTATTTATATTAAGCGATCTTCGACAAAAAACAAGTCGTTATTTCTCCTTACTGCTGACTAACTTGGCAGAAGTAACTATAGAAAGATTAGAAAAAAGACAAATAAAAAAATAAAACCAGTGTACTATTACTATTAAACTAGATACACAATTTAACTGGTGGTGATGACAGATCACGTTTAAATACCAATCAATGCGTTACTAACACTGTTTTTTAAACAACAGTTTGACAGATGTCGTGTCATTAACCCCGATACGGTTAGTTCCGAAAAAACATGGTGCGAAGCAAAAACCGAGCAATTAATTAAAAAAAAAGTCCCGCTGAAAATTAACTGTATTCTGTGGATATACACGATTAGGAACTTTATGTCGAGTTAATAAAGACTACGATGATGATATCATATTTGAAATTGCATCTTGATTAGTGCAATGGATCATTTGTAATTACATTAATAAATATACGAAACGAATGAAAAATATTCTATATATTTATGCCCTTTAATTGACACCGCACTGGAAGTATTTAATTCAATTCAATTGTAATTGTTTGTAAGAAAGATCATATAAAAAACGGTTGGAACGAGGCCGTAAGTTTCTTGCCCGTTCTTCTAGGCTCTGGTCGCGTGGAGCTGGAACCTAGAATGATCTAGTACCTATATAAGATATCCTAAATGATCCTTGTGATTTTACTAAATAACTATTTTTTACTACTTCTTTCACTTTCGATTCATTTTATAAATCAATTGAAAATATAAAAAAAAAACGAATTCCTAGCTAAAACAGTAAACTTACTTTGAAAATCAATATCGATCCAAAGAGGTATAAAGAGGTGAACCTTTTTGATACGAAACAACAACAAACTTAACCTAACCTATTTGTAACTTCAAAAACGTAGTGTAACCTTTTTAAAGCTATTTGACCCGGAAAACAGAAGCATTTTAAAATAAAATAAAAACTAAGTTCCATGTGCAAGCATTCGTGCCGTTGTCCGTGCATTGTGGAAATTTAAAAATTTGCACAAATACTTCGCGCCTGACGGAAACATGCTTTGTCCGCAATTCACCCCTACTTTGTGTCTAACCATGAAAAAAAACTTGCGTGAGAATTTGTTAGATAACTTATCTGAGGTAGAAATGTAACTACGATTATTCTTCTTTCACATTTGAAGTCTATGGCGTAGATATTATTTTGTAATATAACATTTTTGAGTTCCTGCAGAATATGATATTATGTGTAACATAGTAATTCTACTAAACTACTAAACTTTATGTCAAGAAAAGTGACTTTATACATAGTAAGATTAATTTGAAAACATTGGTAGGGGCTAAGAAAATCACACTAGAATGCATCGTAAAAGTTTTCCAAGCCAGATTTAGTAAATTTTCCGGCTACCGTGGGCCTGAAGAATTTTATTTAACATAGATTTCGGTTAAGCGGTGAAGTGTGTTAGTAGAAGTGGTTTTTATATAGTAGCTTGCTTTGCAAGTGTTGAAGTTACTTAGGTACTTATAAGTTATTTTGGATTTTGATGTTTCCTTTTTGTATGTGGCTAGAATGAAGAATACTAGATACAAATGAGTTATCTTAAATTATGAGAATTGTATTGACTTATACAAAATTAATAATAACATTATCTTAGGACTTTGCCCAGCAGTGGGACGAGATTGGATATATGAAAGAATGATGACACCGTTTTGAGCGGTTATTACAAAAATAAGATTCGTGTTATCAACATAATTAAAATAAATGAATACGGACATTACACATAATACTCTAGTGACTACACATAATACGCTAGTACCAGTGTTGCACTGTGCACTGTTACGTAGGTATCAGTGCACGTATGCGGATTAAGGGACCTAATTAACCCTGTTCCCTAGTTGCATTTTTTTTTCTTTTCTGTTTGTATAAATATGGGTTAGTTAATGTTTTTTGTTTTCTTGCTTTCTTTTCTTTCTAGTGACTAATTGAGCTTCAATAACGCTATTTTAACGCTGTTTATTTGCCTTTACTTAAGTTTTTATACATATTTTTCTTAACTGATAAAAGCTTTTTTAACCCCCGATGCAAAAACGACGGGGCCATAAGTTTGAAACTACGATGATTATAATATTCTCTGACAGATGTAAATAACACAAATCCAGATAATGACAGGCAGTAGCAATAATATAAGTGGATACAAATTGACCATCGGCTACCAATAAACGCATCCAACCGATGGGCATGTCCCGGATTTGCGGTTTTGAGGTACTTACAAACGATAAGTGGTGTAGTTTCACACGTATTGCAGACATAACTAGTTTTTTTATATATATTTAGAATATCATTGAATTGAAGCCAATCTTTGGTTGTACAGCGTTGAAAATGTGACGGAAAGTGTCAAAGTCATAAGTCATTTATTCCAGAATACAAAATTACATTGTATGCGGAAATCGTACAGAGATATCAGAGACATGTTCAAAAATAATATTCAAAATACAGAAATCAAAAAATACAAATGTCAAAATTGTATTTTATGTTAGTAGAGGATTGTAACTTTATGCGGTAAAGCAGCACTGGCTGCATCTTGGGGACGCTTCTGGTTAGTGCTGATATGGAAAAGTAGAGTAAAGCTTCTGTGAATTATCTAAAGATTGTGTGCATCAATCTGCAGATAGCTTAACTGTTGCATGTATGTTTTGTAAAAACTGTGATGTTTAATTTATTTTATTTATTCATGTGATATTTAATTTATTTATCATTTACTAGCTAGAGCCTGCGACTTCGTCTTGCTATCGTTAAATTTTTGACAATTCGCACAATAGCCTGTGTTATTCTGATGTATAAATTACATTATTAAAGTAAAGTTTTCATTAAAATCCATTCATTTTTTGCGTGAAAGAGAAACAAACATCCATACAACTTTCGCCTTTATAATTAGTAGGATTATTATAAATTGGTTTGAAAAGGTCGTTATGTACACTAGAATGCCCATCGTATAAGTAATCTAAATATCTATGAATCGATGACCGCCAAGTATTCTGTTGAATGGACCGCAAATTTCCTGCCGCTGTGTGATTGCAGGAATCACGCTTCGCGCACACACCTGCTGCGGCTTCTGAAGAAAAAACACTTTCCAATATCTGCACAGAGGGGTATACTGACAACTGAAATGTTTTTGAACTGTTATTTGATCAAATTGCAGTTCAGTTTTCTTCTTCGTCTTTTATTGATATTTTGAATGATCGATTTTCGTACCGTTTGATAGAATTAACGAAAAATCAGGTAGGTCATGCTTAAATCAGGTAGGCCATGCTCAAATCAGGTAGGCCACGTGCTAAACCGTGGCATTGACGTAATTTTTAACAGCTCAGTCATAATTTTATAAAGCTCAGTCACGTCAGTCCACAAAAATGCCACGGAATACTGATGAGTTACTATAGTAAAATCATCGAAAACTGAACTGCAACTGAAAGGATATTCGGTCACGCAAGTTCCCCTTGCTGGATAGCCCCCCTGCACAGAGGGGTCACGAAAAAAATGTTGCTAACGAACGTATACACGTTGATACACTGCGCGGTGAGAAGGCAACGTTCAAGAGTGTGACCAGTGTTGGCGCGCAGTGTAAGTAAAAAACGTCAAACACTCGTTCCTGACCTATCGGATTAGAGTATGCTTACCTTAATTAAAGCTTCGTAGTTGAGCAACTATAACCATATATTAAATACTTTGTATATCGATGTAATGAGCTTAGCTTGACGTAGTAAGCTAAGTACTGTTTGATAAATCATTTTCAATATTATTTTGAGAAATGTTTCGTGTTTCTAGATTTTCCAAAAAAAAAGTTTGAGGCTAAATGCAAAATGATTAATTTCATTGTATAATTTTAAAACAGATATTCAAAAGCACAAGCTTCAATATAATAAACTTAATTGATTTGGATCAGTTGAACTATCTATAGATCGTTTGCAACGGTCTGTAGATAGCTCAACTGTTTCTTATTTTATATGCCTATGTACATTTTGTAAATACTGTAATAGTCGTAATAGTTTGTGAATAAATCCAAAAGGTTATTTAAAATAAAAAAAATAAAAAACATACACCCTATCTTATAAAAGTTAGCGTTGATATTATGTCATCACTACGTATGGTAATCAATACTTCAAGCCTGCGCTAAATTTTTATAAGATAGACCGTTAATCTCTATACAATATTGCCTTCTAGACTTTTAACAGTTCATGACTATCTCTTGTTACTAAGTTATTTTAACAGTTATTTTTAGGTGTAATTTACAGACTTTGTATTTCAATCTACAGCGTTTAAAATAATAACATTGAAAGTGATACCTTGTTTATGCCACTTGTAATTTTCCAGACAGTTTAGTATCTTCATTAAATAATACTATATTTAAATAAATAGCTTTAGCAAAAAGTATGTTTTAGCTTGCCACTGTTTAAAATAGACATACGACATATTTATAACAAAGCATAATAGATTCATTGCAATTTTTATTGAAAACATAATTTATTTATGGTGAAGCATTCTTGCATCTAACAGTCAAGTGACTTTTCATTGAGACAAGTAATATCCAAGCCCCGTATCTTATAAAAAGCTAGCGTTGACATTATGTCACCATTACGGTAATCAAGACATCAAGTCTGCGCTAACTTTTTATAAGATAGACCGTATCTGGTAACTGATTTGGAGTTGCGCTATCTACAGATCGTTTGCAACGGTCTAAAAGGGTAATACTTCATTTCCCAAACCAACGCAAACATACCCTAAAATTATGCGGAAACTGAAACCAGAAATGCAAATTCGTCGATTAAGAACAAACTCGCATAAGCAGTGTAATTCAAAGTTCAAACAAAAAGTTCTATAAACAGACAGTACACTCGATCGCGTGCCCCATATCGTAAAGGCGCGCATTACCGAAATACGGCTAGCACGTGTATGCGGCACAAGCCTTATAAATTATACCCGTTAGGCTCTTGCACACCACTATACTTTGCCGCCGTCTGTAAACTAACAAAAGAAAATTATAGTTTATTTATTTATTTATTAATCGCTACAACTGGAGTTACAACTGGAGTATTGCACTAATATTTCATAAAAACATATTAAAATGAGCTGAGACTTTTTGTCTTACAGGCGCAGTACGAAACCTTAGTGTGGCAATGCATTATGATATTTTAGTAGAAATTACCACATATTAACAGAGTTATTTATTATCGTGTAGGTTCCATAACTTACGGCCGGTTTCTGGAAACCCAAATCACGATTAATCCGAGTTTGACACGTAGTAATTATTTGATTTTTACGTTGATCATCGTTCGAGAAACCGGCCGTTAATCTCGCAGCAGATAAATTACATTTGATCCGTCCTCAACACGGTACCATTTACAAACTTACATAACAACCTCTTCTCGCGGCACTTGCGACTTCGTGTGCAAGCAGTATTAATACCAAACCCTTCTTTGGCTTTCGGGTGTAATTAATAACGAATTCGTACGATAACATCTTTTGAGTCTACTACGTTGCAATAACACGCACGGATTTTTCATTGGACTGATTTTGAACTAAGGCGAATTAGTAGACAGGTATCTATTAAAAATATCATTCGTCTTTTAGCTACATATCGACAACCCGTGTGACTTAACTACGGTCTCCACGCCGTGATGTTATTTTGTGACGACTCGCTCGCCCTCGTGCGACGAGCGAGCGGAAGATTTTAATTTTTCAATTTATGCAATTTTTTTTATGAGTGTGTATTGTATATAGGTACTTTTACTTCAAAATAAAAAAAAATGAATTTATAGTATTCCAAAACTTTTTTTTTAGCTTGGTTGGTTTTTCTAATTTCAAATATTATCTGGAAACGAATGTATTGGCATACCTTTTACTGTGTATTTCAGCGACAAATATTAAGTATACAACCTATTGAGAAATTATAAACCATTTAAACATTTGCGGGGACGTAAACATAAAGTTCGTTAACTTTAACCAAAACGTGACTCGAAAATGATACGTTACAAACTCGTTCAAAACTATGAAAATTGCGGTTACATTTCAAAATAGTTTTATTGTGCCATAAAACTTTGATATGCAAACTTATACCCTAAGCCTATAAACATTGAGTCTAAAATTATAAGCAGCGGTGTTTGAGGGGTGGTTGGTTTAAATTAGGCAATATGTTATGATACGAAAAAGGTGTTAAATGTAGGCGATAACAAGACGTAATAATTATAGGTATAATTGGCTTTTTTGTAAGTAATTTTGAAGCGAAAATTGGCCCATTATAAATTAGTAATAAGTCAATTATTGTTTTTTACATGCTGATTGTACTTTCAAGCTTTATAACATGATGAAGTTAGAGGTAGAAGTAGCTGGTAAATAACATAAAACGTGTCTTCACGCTTGAAGAAGGTGGTCTGGATCGAGAAATTCACTTATCGACGTCGAACGCCTTTGGAATAATTTAACCAATAACAATCCGACGGCTAATTTTAGCGGCGAATAGAAAAAATGGTCAAGTGGGAATCTCTACTAATTTAAATTTTGTTGAGGCATTATTTTTAGAAACGTGTGTCGTCTATCATGAAACGAAGATGTATATAATGTAGAGTAAATACTTGATAAGCCAAACACCCGACTCCCAAGTCGCAACATTGGTTTGGGACCTATGACTATCGTATAGGTCCTTTTATGGAAGTAAGTTTATTGTGATGAACTTAGTGGTAGACTGCAGCATTTTTGTGATTTTTGATGATGATGGTTTATGATTAATTAGAGAGGTAAAAAAACTACTAGTTTCAGCTATGTGACCCAAGGACTGGTGAGTATCTGGCCCAGCGTATCAGCATTGCTATTTCAGCCAGTACCTGGGTACACGATTGGCCCTGTTTGTCATCTTATATGTTAATAATTTTATCTTATTAATTAACACAATAATGATCTTTATATTTATTTGTTTTGAATTAGCTGAGCTATTGTTATGTTATTATAAATACACTTTGACAATACTGTAATATATATTTAAATAAACAATAAGTACAAAGTAAGCCGTTTCTTTCCAGTTCCCGCGGTACCCTAATCCGTTGGACACGCCAAGTAAAGCAATTTGCTGGAACCCAGCTATACGTGAGTTCAACTCTGTTTTCACTCCATCATATTTTCACAGCCTTCCTTCCAGGGAGCACTTTACTCATTCATCAATAAGTTCCTTGGTGACCCCGATAATAACATCATCTCCTAGAAACTATGACTTCAAAAAAAATGGACAATTCACACATCACACTCTAATCCCAAACTGAGCAAAGCTTGTACTATGGGAACTAGATTGCATTTTAATACGTTGATAAATGACTTCAACATTGATAAAAAGTATTGTAAGTATGGTAAGAACTATAAGGTGTAACTCAATAACTGTAAGATCTTGAATCATAAAAATCGGTTCATCATAAGAAGGCGACAGCTCAGTTGGTCTTGGGTTCAATTCCCACCCAGGGCAAATGTTTGTGTAAACATAATTGTTACATGGGTCGTTCTTCTTTTTTATCGACAATGACTTGTCTTTTCCGCAAAAAAAATAATATTTTGCTCATAAATACTAAATTACTTATTTTTTTTATATAAAAATACTCTTGACAATGCAATAATTTAAATATCCTTAAAACTAGATTTTATTCATAATTATTTTTTACAAAATCAGTGTGACATAGTAGCCAAAAAGCGTGACGGAGGTGTTATACATACAAATAAAGTGTGTCCCTCTATGACTAGTAATGTGAACAAACTGCTCTTGTAAAAAATAATCCCATTGAAAGTTTCTATCCAAGAATATTTACTGAACTACTTAACCTTTTTTATTACATTAATAAGAAGAAATAATTTTTAATGTATATTTAATACTAAATAAAAAAATATTTTATTGGCTGTCTCTCGATGTATATGATTTTAGTTGCTACCTTCTGTCACTCGTTTTATGGTACAAAATAGTGTGCGTTAGAAACTTTGACTTTGGTCACTAGGTTCGAGAATAGTCCTCCTCCACCCTGCACTCGCACTATACGTTCCCACGCCCCGGCATTACCAGTCAGTCGCTCACAAGCAATAAAAAAAGGTGCGTGTGTTTATTAAGCGACCGCTCTGTCACGTAAGTTACGACTTCCAAATGTTATTCCAATTTGGGGGTTTTACTATTATTTGATTAATTTACGGTAAATATTTCATATACACCCAGTTTTATGCTTAAATTATAATTAGGAAAATGCTGAATATTTCGAACACTACTATTTTACACCTCTGTCACGTAGCACCTCTGTCACGAAAATATGTGACGGAGTGGTATAACTCGTGACGGAGTGGTCATTTTTGTATGGAACTTAGAGTCTTAGTTAATATCCATAATAAATGATTGCTAGATTTTTTATGTTGGTTACTCTATCGTCAACTATTTTGTTAATTTAAGGTATTACCATCAAAATAGTTGACCTACGTCCAGCAGTGGACTGATATAGGTTGATGATGATGATGATGAAATTAATATCTACCAAAGGACACCGACCATCAAGACACATCAAGATAACATTTTAAGTATATAGTACTATGTTTTCTTTTGAAAGTTAGTTTTGTTCGGCGGACGTAAACATTGTTTACCACTTTAGTCACAATTTTGTCCCCCTTAAAATTTTAGTACAAAGTAAGTTATGAACCACTTTATTGTTAGTATTTAAAAAAATAACGTTTTCTAGTATTATATGCTCAATAATAAAGGTGTTCATTAGATTTTTAAGTGAGTTTATTGGGCGAATTTCATAATATTGAAAAGTTTCATGTCTTATGAAGCAAAAATGTGACAGAGTGGTATTGGATAATTTAAAAAAAATGATTATTTGAAAAATTCCGGCCAACGGACCTAGATAATAGTAAATGTTTATATTCTTGATAAGAAAATAATAAGAAACTGAAGTCCTGATTCAAAAAGAGACATAAAAAAAAATAATACTTTCGTGACTGAGGTGTTATTTTTTTCATACCATTCCTACGAAATTTGAAATAAAACGAAAATTACACGCAATACTTCGCTGCATTATATGTTTTTGTAATCTACAATAATGAGGCAATAATTTAAATCTTATTTCACTAAATAAATCGCAAGTTTATTTTTTTATCAAATATGAAAATTTGCCGGTCAGATTGTCGATAAAAAAGAAGAACGACCCACATTACATTGTTAGGTGTCTGAATGTTCTACGTATTCTGTGTTTACAAAAAAAATGTAGGTGTATAATGTATTATATCAGCAATCTAATTCCTATAGCTTTGTTTAGTTTGGGACTAGAGTGTGATGTGTGAAATATCCATGAATATTTATTTATTATTATTTATTAGAAAATAATATAATAAATAATACAACATAACATACACAAGACACGTATGCAAATAACTAAATCCACAACTCCTAGTGACACTTGGTGCCGGATGGAATAAATTAAACTGGTATATACTGGTACATGGTACATTAAGCCGTCTTTATTAGACTGCTAATTACCAACCATATCTGTCTTTACTATCAACAACACGATTTTCACTTAATATTATGATTATCACTTTTAATTAATTACCTTTTGACAATTTTACAACATTTTGATCGTTGCTAACTCTCTCTCTTTACATTAAAATTATATTATAATCAATGTCATATTTCGGTTCATATTCGGTCGTGGGTTCGATACCCATCCAGAGCAATGTTTGTGTGATGAACATTAATATTTGTTTTGTGTCTGGGTGTTACTATGTTCTTTGTTTGGTATAGCTGTGGTTCGACCAACGACTTTTCTTGTGTCCCTAAGATATTTTGCTTTAAGAAAATAACGTGTCGTTATCGGATAGTGTAAACGCTTCACGACGCTTAAAATCTTCTGTGTATTTAGAATACCCGATAGTACAGACAAAAATATAGGTCTTGATAGAAAACCGGTAAAAATAGTTAGAAATGTTTAGTCTTGCAATCGTTAGGTTACTAGATACATGATCACATAATAAAAAAAAAAGAATATTCTTGGACATTTCACACATCACACTTTAGTTCCGAACTAAGCAAAGCTTGTGCTATGAAAACTTGATTGCTGATAAATACTTATATAAATATACATTGTTTTTGTAAATACATGCATAGTAACATCCAGACACCGGACAAGTTGACAGGCGTCACAGCTCTGTTAGTAGTAGCTCTGCCTTCCTTGTTGTGGGTCGTGGATTCGATTCCCACCCATCTGTGAAGCCTTTTGAGTTTAGGACTAATATGTGATGTGTGAAATGTCCATGAACATAATGAAAGTGTCTTAGAAAGGTAATGAGCCGGTTAAACAACAGTTACTTGGATGCGTGCATTCAAGATGGCTCCAGTCATAACTAGTAAAGGATGGGTGTCCAGGATTACGTTCAGCTGACTCCATGTGGCATGGAACAGGCAGCCGCGGCGCTAATCTCGAGAGATCTATAAATATTGTGAGCACGACTCAGATTATAGTCAATGGGATAAGGGAAACATAGATCTAAGAATATTAATATAGGATTTTATAGGTATTTTTTTTTGTTACTAAAGATACTATTTTAAGAACTTAGAAACTTACTAAACATATCAATAGTTAATATATTTTATCTATGGTCAACGGTTGACACACCTGATGATAAGCGGTTCCATTATCGTTTATAGCATGTTAATATAGGATGTAGAGTGCACCAACAGAAAGTTGATATATCTCAGGTACCTGTGCTTGCACCGGCATCCATATCCTACTAACCGGGATACAGCAATGCACGTATCAATTCTTGGTGGCAGAATTAGGTGCAGTGGTACTTCCCTGAACGAGCTATTGCACAAAGAGCCAGAGATACTACTACTTACTAAAGACAAGTGAATATTCTTCATACTATGCTTGTCTTATTCAAAGTAAACAAAAGAAAGTCTGTGTATTAAACAATTAAAAAAAACTTAAGAAATTCCCGTCAAGTTCCATAGATCTATAACTCTATAGAGCCGGCATCGCGACATGTCAGTTGAATAGACGTCCGTATTCCAACTATTTACATATTTAATGACGTAAAACGTCTGTCGCAGTAGCTCGCCTAATGAGATACACTATCAAGTCGTTAGTGAAAGTACGAATATATTTGTAGATATAGTCATACTTTATGCTGTACTATAAACTATTTTTCTATGATTTGTATTCAGATTTATGTTTCAAATGTTCTGAACCATTTATTTAACTTTGAAAGCTTTGCGTTTGTTTTTTTATTATTTCGTAGTTATTTTCTGTAATTAAAATAATATTGTTGTAGGTACTATGAAATAAGATGATTTAGTAATGAATGCTTGGTAGTTTAAAATTGACTTTAGTACAGAGATATTACATGTTCAAAATTATTATTTTTGATTTCATAATTAAGATAAATGTTTCGGTTTTCTTAAAGGTTTAATTGAACTACCACTTTGTTATTAAGTAAAGCAGGGAAGCCTAACTAATTAGATCAGTTAGTCTTTGACTTATTGAAAAATCAATAAGTCATATTAGTAGTACTAATAGCAAAGTGTGAAATATAGTCGAATATATTTGTACATCTACGACCGCAATACCCAGTATCCTATTCATAACTCATTTCCCTAAAGCGAGCGCGAGTCGAGTCACACATGGCACAATAATGAGGTTAGAGCGACCGCGTGCGATTGTCATTGGTGCACTATTGTTCACTCTATATGGCGGCGCCACTGCATCGCTGCATTTGGACGTGTCTAAATAGGCATAGATCTATGACCGCGGCTGGCTTTTTGCACCGACCAGAATACTCGACCTCTCCTCCAAGTTTCGAACCAACAAGTTGGGAGTTTACTTCTGGTTTTGAAGGGTCTTTGCTTATTGGTTTATCGCATGCCTCTTACGTATGGGTAACATTGTCAAAGTTACAGCTTTCTTCTTGGCTGGTGACTTAATTAGTAACTTGGATATGTGAATGGCAGCGCAATGCTCCTTGCGCTAAATCTAGAAAACATCGTTATATTGAAAATATGGGTGGCGTTCGGTTTGTGTCTTTTACCGGATTTGTATGGGACGTTTTGCTTTGTTGCCGCCTGATTGTGTTTTGTATAAACAAATGCAGGTTGAGCTAATGAATAGGAAACGTGTGTAGGAGAAATGATACATTATTTCATTATGAGAGAGGTTCATTTACTTACGAGTACATTGTATGCTAGGTTGGATACATTTTTGACCAATTTTCTTTATAACTAGAAGGAAGTTTTGAACTACATAATAGTTTCTTTAATAATTTGTTGAACATAATCTTAGACACAAATTAAAAAATAAAATTGAACTAGCTAATTTATTAAATCACAAGAACTTACGAATAATATTTCCCCATAACTGATAAGCTATCTTCGACAAATCCATATAATCATCGACGAATTAAATATATTTTTCTATGATATAATCAAACGCCAAAAAAAGTACTTAAGTTCTATACAAAACTAAGCCTTAACAACATTATGTATACCTATTACGTATTTCGCGACAGCGCTCGCTAACAACCAGAAAACTACGCGCGATTTATTAGAGGAACTTCCACTTGGAAGTTTGACTAATTGTATGCTGTAAACAATGACGTCACTTGTATACTAAAAAGCTGAAATACAAAGACTCTTGCAGACATAATTATGTTTAATCACGTAAGGATATAACAATGGTATAACAATTATATTTTTGCGTAAAATAGACTAGTACACGTATAATATTAATAACGTTAATACAATATAGGTATATGTACGTACAATAGGTATATATGTACAATATAGACGAGAATGTTTCAGTCATAGCAAGAAACCCCACCCTGAAAAACCAAAAACTACTATTTACCCCAACTAGAATTTAAATTAGAAACCTTTATCTGGAAGAGATCAGTATTAGCTATAAGACTGCCCATTGTACAAAATGGTTGTAATGCTTTACCATGTGTAGGTACAATAAATATTTTTATCCATCTATCTCTAGTCCGTAAACCACAACAAAACCTAACGTAAATCTATCACGTTTCTCACACACAAAACAACAGTATTCAATATTAATTAAAATTCTCGCGTGCGGAGCGACAATACGCGTATATTTACGTAATAAAGAATCAATAAGACTAAAACCATGTTAAATCAACATTGGAAGCAAAGACAAGAAACGAATCCGACAATTTATGGTCCGTGTATTGTAGAGCTACAAATATATAGAGGCGGCAACATGCAAAAATATCTAAGAAATATCCGAGCATCAAATCCTACATTAAAAAAATATAATTATTTTATTCATTTAAACCTGATAAATATATTAACAAAAGGGATTTGTCAGCTTAACAGTGTATTATTTCGAAAATATTTCATTTTTCAATAAAACACTTTGACTATTACGTAATTTATTAGTACGCCATCTATCGTATTCATTACAAACTAAAATATACCTTATTAGTTACTAAATTATTCTTAAATCTCATTTAAAAAGCTTGAGTAATTAAAATGAGTAGTCAATTCTATTATTATAATTGGCAAATAGATATACCTTGCGTCTAGAGCTTCTAAAACATGCTTGCTTCTGTGAAAGGGAAGGGTAAAGTCACAAATGACGTCATATTATTCTTTGTCGCCACCGACTTTGTGTAATGGAGCCTCGCAGTGAGGGTAGCTCGTTAGTGCATTAAGCGTATCAATTTTGATGTATTTCTTGTTACGTTGCTAAAAAATTACTGAAATCTTTAGATTGTTGTAAATAATTAAAATTATAATTACTTATCTCGCGTTTGTGACAGCCGTATTATAGTCGTAAGCAGTATTTAGTAACGAAAAAATCGAAACATAACCTTTATAGTACAAAAAATATTTAAAATTTTTTGCATGTCTTTATTTTTTAAATCGTCGAAAATATACGGTTTATTTCACAATAAATGACATACAATTTGACTTTTTTTTCGATTAAGGTAAGTAAGTAACTTTCTTGGTATAACATTTTGTTTGTTATTGTTTTAGCCACTTCTATAACTTCTTAACTCTGCTTAGAAAAGCCTAATTTTATTAGGGACGCGCCCACAGTGGAAAAAGGCGAGAAACACACGCGATGTAAGAAATGGCGGAGTGCGATTTGAATGCGTGAATTATTGTTTTTTACGAAAAAATAATATACTTACCTTCGGAAAATAATACGAACCCCACACGGTCTTGATAAATTGAGTGTGTTGTTATCGCGAATGTTTTATATCAATTTATTTAATTTTGCTGACTGCTCTCGACGTGAGAAAGTTTTTATTTAAAGTTATTGAATGTCAATAAGAAATAACTAGCTTTAAAAAAATATAAAAAAACAGGTTATGGTTTTTGAACTAATTATAAGTATTAGTAAGCTTTTATTTTAATCTACAGATAATAATTTGATTTTTATCTTATCTATCTATTTGACATATAATCAATAAGTATCTAGTTTAGAAGGTTAAAAATTACTTTTGAAGTTCCGTAAAATATAGTGAACCCTAAAACCGTTGTCTTACACCGAAATGTTGTTTATACAATAATTGTATATCACAAATCTACTTTTATCTTTCGGTTGATTTTAAATCTTTTATTCTTACTATGACAATGAAGTCAAAAGTCCAGTCACATGACTTCAAAACAAAAAATAAGTTTTTTTAATTTGATTTTATCTATATCTAACCTGAGTTTTATTCGATTTGACTAATTATCACGTTTTTGTTCGATTTGACTAATTTTTACGATTTCAAATTTCGGGTTACTTAAAATTTCGTTTTGTTCATACATAATAGGCATGTTCTAGATCTTACTTTTCGAGATAAACTTAGGGTTCCATAGCAAGCTAAAAGACTAAAAAAATTATAGAGTGACAAACGACAATGACTCTAAGTCTAAGGTCTAAACCCGGTATATCTTATAAAAAGTTCAAGTAGTAGACTTCAAGTATTGATTACCATACGTAATGATGACATAAATGGAAGTTAGAGTCATTGTCATTTGTCACTCCATCTTGTTTTGTTAGTCTTTTGACTCGCTATGGAACCCTCTCTGCGGACCTCAAACCCGCTCTCACTTAGTTTTTTCTTCAACAGATACACAGTACAACAAAAAGCTGTACTTAATGTTTTTGCATATCCTTGGTGGTCGTTGCAGACCACTGCGCTGCTTGATTGTCGTCCATTAGAACATTATTACTAGTAATGAGGAAGATTGAGGGCATAAAAAGTAGTTTTAATACCTACTTTCGATGTATCTTCCCATGTAGCTCTATATTCATTTTATGTGAATTATTATTTATTTTGAATTAGTGAATGGGTATCTTCTAGGCAAGTGTGCTACATCGTAGACCGCATCGTCACTTAACATCAGGTGAGATCGCGGTCAAACGCTTGCCTATAACTTGTAAAAAAAAAAAAATTGTCTCACAATATAGGTATCTACATATTTATGAAATACATAAGATATCCGTAGATCGATGCATAAATGCTAGTATGTAGTTATGATTACTACTAAAACTTTTACTACTAAAATATTTTGGTAGTAAAAGTATCATAACAATAAAGGTTTTATTTAATAGACATGCATTATTTCTCGTATGCATTTTCTCTTAAAACCCACGATAGAAAGTTTCGCCATATGTCTGTATTTTGACTGACATATCCTAGAGAAACCTATCAAGCGTCAAGGCCTTGCTAATTACATACGTACTGTAGCACAAAATATCACAATCGTCGAGAAACGTAATCTTAACACATTCGATATACATTGCACGTAAACTGCTGTTCAGTTGAAGTATGTTGCTGCGGCACCGCGCAGTGTACCTCACATACGCTGTGCTTACGATATGATTGTATTTGTTGAAAACATTCGTGCTTACCTCTCTGATTGATAAGACTTATCCTACAATGTAGGTTGCTAGTGTTGCCATGTAATTAATTCAGATTACCAATCAATGCCTTTCAATCAATGGTAATCTCGCTGTTCCTTTACCATAGATGTAGTGTTGCCATAGTCAAAAACGAAAAACGACACGAACTTACCAATTTTATTTTTATGATGAATTTTTCCAAAATTTATCTGAGACACTTAAAAAGGTTATATTGTTGATTAATTTGAAGGGTATCTAAAATACTTGGATACATTTATGCGTCGAACATAAAAAAAAACATAGAAGACGGCGAATCTGTGAAAAAAAAAAGCTAGCACTCCGGGAGTGCCGGCAGAAGTGAAAACTTCAATATTAACGTTGTGTTTTCACTTTTAAGTTTTCACTTCAAAAATATAACCACAGTCGTGATTGTGTCATGTCATTGTGTCACATTCGCGCAAGCGCGAATGTGACACAACGACGAAGACAACGAAGTCACACTGACACAGACACATTCGCGCAAGCGCGAATGTGTCTGTGTCTTCGTTGGCTTCGTCGTCATCGTCACGTCACGTCATGTCGCCACGTCATCGTCACGTCATCGCGCAAGCGCGAATGTGTCTGTGTCTTCGTTGGCTTCGTCGTCATCGTCACGTCACGTCATGTCGCCACGTCATCGTCACGTCATGTCGCCACAACACTATTTAATTGTTTGAGTCATACGTCGCGTGACCGCAAGTGTGTTCTTTTGTCGTCTCTTGTTTTACGAGAAATGTATAAAAATTAAATAAGATCTTACGCTTTTTCGACGTCACGTGACCCTGACGCGAGTTTGAAAGTTTTTACCCACCCAGCGCCGCTAAAGAAGTTTTCACTTCAAAAACTTTTTAAGTAAGTACGTAAGTCGGTAATGGCAATTTATGTTTAATACATATTTATTTTTGAAAATATTAATAGGTTGATTTTAAAAAGGTCTGCAGTCCACATTATAGGTACATTTGGTGACAATAACACAATAGATTTTTAATACTCAAATTGATTATTGTTGACTTAAAGCGCTGAGAAACAACTCCACAGTCATGATGTGTAGCCCTTAATTTTTTTTACATCGTAATTTTGCTGGCAGCTAAAATTTCTGACTTATAGAGGGTGTGTCCAACTCAGCATGCACGTATCTCAAATCAACGGGTGCAGGACAGACCAATCATTTGATTGGATATTAATGAATACCTTTGTAGGGATTGGCAACATTTGGTTATGTAGGTCAAGGTCTGTGCAGAATGCTACTGCTTTGTATACATTTGAAGTTGAACAGTCCACTGATACAGCGGATAAGCTGTAACATAAATTCATAAATAATAAAATTGCGCGATTGAATTTGAATATATTCAAATTTGTTTGGCTTGTTTGATCTTACGTGCTTAGATTAAAAAGTGAAAAAGATTAAAAAGCGTAATTCTACTAATATTTTTGATCATGACTGGAATTTATTTGGCTATCATAAAGTCTGTGTTATTTTTAATTTATCAAAAATACTTGTTGGACCTACTTTGATATACTTGGGTAATAATTGGTTACTGAATAAATTTCCTAAGCTCTATAAAGTACATGCATTGCAATCAATGTTAAGTAGTATTTTAGTGTGTCCATAAAATTTAAAACGATCCATAAAATTTACGATGACACATACGATTTACCTAACATTAATGCAATCAAAGTTATTGTCCAAGGCCCACCTAAAACAAACGCTGTATGCATAAATATGTTAAAGGCATTATTCATACAAATAACTCCAGTGAAAGGTGGAAATATCTACATGTAGTCGAGTCATGACTACAAGTTCTTAAGCACTATTAGAATATCAGTCAAGAGATCAGACGAAACAACAACTTGTCTGCTAAATTATTTCAACAGATTAGTCGAGCAGTGAGTAAAACACTGTAAAGTATAGATACTGCTTATTACACCGACAATCGCCTAGATATGCAAAGCGCTCGCTGCCACATAAGTATTTTACTCAAGCACACTTTGTAATAAGTAGAATAGCAATTTCACTATAAATTTCTCAATGAAAGCGAAATATCTTTACATGCAAATGAGATTCTATTCGTATAATGCGGCAAAACGATCGATTTGTACGACAAATATATGAAACTCCCGGCTTATTACGTCAAGCGACTTTATGTGGTTCATATCGTTCTGTCGCTGTAATTCCTACATTCTAATAAACTGACTATCGACAATAATATCTGTGTGATAAAATGAAATGGTGCACTGGGTACTAAGCTCTACTTATGTGACCACAATATCGCTTTCGTATATCTGAATTGCTAATAAAGGGAGGGAATGTGTGCCGGCGGGTGCGCAAGACTCGCTTATTAGCAGGCGACGGTGGCGCCGTGAACAATTGCGGCGCTTCGGTGAATTAAGCGAAGTGCGCCGAAGGTTGGCGATCTGTGTCTTAGCACCTGTCAAACCTAGTTCTAAGCAGATTTTGTTGAATAATCTGTATTGAACGGTGATTACTTATTCAATTGTCGTTAATTATTATGCGGTAATAATTATGCTCCGAACTGACATAATAGTATTCAATATTGTGGAGCTTTCCGCAGCGAATAATAAACGAATCTATCAACGCGATTTGCAAGATTTACAAAAAAATATGCTTCTGTACCAGCAAATTTTTAAAATATTTTCAAACAGTTTCAAACTTTAAAATTATATGTATCAAATAAATCAATATTTGCAAAATGTTGTGAATCTCTGACTAAGGAAGCGCTAGTGGCTATATCGTACTAAGCTAGTGTATCACATTAACCGTATAAATTCTTAAATCTCTATACGTTACTGTATAATACTTTTTTTTTATTTACACTTCTATTAGCATATTTTTTTTACATTGCGCGTCAACGTAAGCTCGATTGCCAAATTTTACGGCGTTAGCGCGCGATGTACTGAACGTATTTTTATGTGTGTATTTACAAAAATAAGATATAGAAGTATTCTATCAGAAATCTAGTGCCCATTACAAGCTCTAGGACAAGAGCGCGATGTGTAAAATGCATTTGAATATTTATTTCTCCTATACAAACCTAAGTTAATACCTAAGTTATAGACTTAATCTACGGTAGCATAGTTCCCAGTTCATATATCTAGAATCCAGTTTATATGCAGATAAATGACGAAGATTACTGCCCTCAGGATGAGATGTGTCAGACCGAGTTTATTCAAACGTGTCTGGATACTATACATTGGAACGGTGCTTGTAAATTGCATTTTATATTTAAAAAAACCTTGCTGTATTTCGTTTATAAATTTCGTATTTTCGTCTATAAAATCACTCATCATGAAAATCTTCACCTGTAGCTAAAATTACTTTTAATTAATCTTCCGTATAGGTTTATAGATAAAACAATTTTGTTATATTATCTTACATTCAGTTTGAGATCGAATTCCGTTTAGTGGATTATAAAACCCTAAACTAATAAAACTACCCCAAAAATAGGGAAAAATACCCTTAGTTGTGAACACTGAATTGTAAATGATAATAAAAAATCAAAATAGTTTTATTGGTAAGTTCAAATTTTAAATATCATTGGCCAAAAAACATAGGTACTAAGTACTCTTCTTTTAACTTTTCAGACTGTGTTAGAAGAATCTGACTTCACCGTTTTAAATTAATCTTAAGAGAAAGTTTAAAGCTGTAGGGGAAGGTTGCTATGAATGGACCACTTAACTTTACGACCTCATATCTTAAAAAGTATATGTGATTAAATGAAACCAATTTAATATTTATATTTGTTAGGACCTTTATTTATTATAATCAAACGCACAAACGATTCGGGCTAACACTTTCCGATATATACGAAGAAAACTAAATCTTTGGCTGTTGCCTTCTTTGGACCATGGGCACCTTCATTGAACCACTAGGTTGCCATCAATGGACTTCGAGAAATTTGTTCTAGAGGTCCAATCATGGCAACTAATTATAATTACCAATATGACTTAGTTATGCCTACTAAGAGAGACAAACTGTACTCATACACTTTTTTTTATCCGATACACGATTTTAAACGATGTTTAATATTATTTTTCTCTGCTAACTCAAATAACAGTCGTCTCATGTCTGCAAGAGTAATGCCGTACAAACAACCTTCCATCTCATGAATAGCTCATTTTCCAGTTCTGGAGGAAGGTCACTTTCGGATCCCTTTATTTGGACGTGTTCTTTGGTTTTTTGGTTTACTCCATCTAATCTCCGTTTCAGTGTTGCTTTCGGGACTCTGGCATATATTCTGCTTGCCTCATTTAAACCAACTTTTTTTTACTAGTTCTATAGCAAAGTTTATACTGGTTTTCCATGTGAAATTATTTCGTTTTTTTGGCGACATTCTGAAATTTTACATAATAACAATTTAAAAATGTGGTTATCTATAGTTATTTCTCATAAAAAAGTTACAATAAAAAGTTGCTATGATTGGACCGGTCCAATGGTAGAACTCTCTTATGGTCCATTGATGGCAACAAGGTACTTATTAAGAAAAATAAATCCAAACAATACATGGACATCACTGGGCAAAATTGAATAACACACATGGAATCACAACTATATTACCGGATATCTCCTAATAGTGCACGCAGATAAATATGAATACAATGATACTTACATGAAGTTGTTCAGAGTCAAATTATTAGATTTTGACTGTCGCAAACACACTAACACAGGTAACTCCTCGACGCGTGTCGCGGCGTAACTGAGGTAAGAGGGGGGTGCAACTGAGTCACCAAGGATCTGTTTCGACATGCTTAGTTGTTGCTAGCTTATACAGTTTTGGAAATACCTTAGTGGTCCAATGAAAGCACTGGTCCAATGATCGCAACCTTCCCCTATATTCACACTACCAATAAAATCAACAAATAATCGCATTCACATGATAAGCAATAAACTAAGTAACAGACAAATTCCAACTAGCCAGAAGTTTTATGTGCGATACATAGCAATATAAAACCTATAGCGTTAATTATAACGCCTATTTGTAATAACTAGTTAATCCTATCACATATATTCGGATTTATTTGATAACGTTAGCTGTATTGGCTATAAAACGTTTTGTTTATATCGTCGAGCGCCGTTATCAATATCTGACTACCAACATGTGTACCTAACTGGCATGTTACATGCTTGGGTCCTACTAGAAACTTACTGGTAATTTGTACTTAATCGTAGTTGGTTATGCATCCCTGTATCAAGGGGAAGCTTGCAGGTTAAAATTTCGGCTAAGTAACTTTTGGGAATTTCAAATGTTTTCGATGTTCCCTTGGTGCTAGATGTACTGTAAATAATAAAAAATAGTAATTTGTATTTGTTTGAGCCATGTACCGATTACAATTTTTGCAAAATGTTTATATATGTCGTAGTTTTTGAAAATAAATGCAGATGGTAGCGCAAATATTTCTATGCTGCAGTTTGCCCGGGAAAGTTAAAAAAGGTAAGTATACGATAAAAACCCGTATCATTTATCTTTTTACTTGTGTATCGTACTCGTATTAGCTTGCAAGTTTCGCATCAAGAAAACATACACAAAATAACAACAAACAATATGTATTTCTATGTATATATGTATTTACAAAAAAAAACTGTCTAGTATTCTATCAGAAATGTAATTTCCATAGCACAACCTTTGCTTAGTTTGGGACTAGAGTGTGATGTGTGAAATGTCCGTGAATATTTTTATAAGAAACTTTTCAGTTTCATAAGCATATGTAGCTGGATGACTTACCTGGAGGTGTTTCAGGGTACCCCCTGTTCGTTTTAATTAGATGTATGCCGCCAACACGGTTGATCGGCTGCAGATCGGATCGTATCTCACTACTTAGACCTTCATGATGTGCCAATTATGTATGCTTAATTAGTTTTTGAAATGTTCCATATCTTTTTTTTTCACAAGTTATAGGCAAGCGTTTGACCGCGATCTCACCTGATGTTAAGTGACGATGCGGTCTACGATGAATGGTCATACCTATTTTTTTATGAATTTTTGTATATTTATTTGTATTTATTTATATGTCTTTATTACATAGCAAACAGACAGACCCAAAACAAACACCAATGTTTGATAAATTGTTGTTCTTGTGAGACTCGAACCCACATCTCACAGCACGGAAGGCAAAGCTTTACCTACCAACTAAGCTGCGACGCGTGTCTTTAAACGCTAAATTGTATTAAAACATACTTACTCAGTCACAATTTATAAATTAAAATTAGTATTATGTATAAAGTCTAGCCTACATGGCACGACTATACTAGTGAAAATTTCGAAAGCATGTAACTTATGGCCCCTCCATACTTAGAACAAACTTAAATGTGAAAGTGTAACTACGAACAATACACGGTTTGTATGCGTATAGTTAAGGGAATGTTACAAAACAAATTGGTTGCTTGTTCGGCGCCTGCGCAGCCGCTAATTGCGAATGTACGCGTGAGCTTACAACACAAATGTCAACTAGCTTACATAATTTTATTTGAGTATGGCTACCACTGTCTACTGTCTGTTAAATTTATTATTATTAACTACGTATTAAAAAAACTACAAAATTTTGATAAATAAAAAGAACATGTTGTGCCGACCCCACCTAGTGGGATAAGGGCAGGAAGAAGAAGAATACAGTCCAAGATGTGGAAAAATACAAAATAAAAATTACAAAGCAGTACGATGATTATCAAGTCATATTATAAAAAGAAATAACAAGCCCGTATAACACTTATCATTAGACCCTAATAAATGACAAGCCCAAAACATACTAAGCTAGAGACACATACTCAACACGTACAGAATTCGTGACTCCATCTTGCATAACAACGTAATGTGACAATAATAAAACTTTATCTAAGATATAAAAAAACTGTGAATTTAGTTTTACAAAGTGTATTAAAAGTTTATAAGTCCAATTGACCACTAGTTTGTTCGCTAAAACAAAATCATGTAACAAAATCTTCGAAAGATCATACGGAGGATTTTTCAGTCTTTTCTATCTATTCATATCTAAAAAAAGGTAGTTAAAGGCAAGTCAAAAGCAAGTAACTAATAATAAATAATTTATTTTTATACCAAAAAACACAATGTAAGGTTTTATTTAACAAAAAACACATGTTAAGTTATACATGCTATTAACACAAAGGTGGTAGGATTTAATATTATTTATTGATTTTGACAACAAATCTGTTGCAATTTATCCGTGTATAATATTCCAGTTAAAAACTATAATATTATAATATATTCCAGTTAAAAACTATAATATTCCAGTTAAAACTAAATAAACTTAATTCCAATTTATTTTACATAATTCTATCGCCAGCTCAAAAGGATCATGTCGTATCTCCCTCGCCTTCTAAATCTTAGTTTTATGCGAAAGTTTTAGTTTCTTAGTAGGTATCAGCTGATCTGGAGTCGTGACTGGCGATAAGTGGACATGTGGAGGTACTATGTGGTCAGGTGGATAGCGATCATTGACCTCAGCGATGAAGAGGTATGAAGTAACAATGGTAAGTATAATTATTTAATTAATTAATTGTAAATTAAATTAGGTTTTCGGTCATTCCAATACTGGCAATGATTACCAACCTTCTTATTCTTTGTCGTGTCGATGATGCCCTCAAACATTATTTGCCAAAAATATGGCCACTTTTATGCATTTTCAAGTGGCAACCTTGACAAGTATTACATATGCAAATAAAAATATATATTTGAATATGGGTAATTTTGGTGGAAGCTTTTAGCTAAGTTACATAGGCAAATAAAAAAACATTAAAATATCAAGTCGGGTAATTTTTAACTCGTGATAATAAGAAATGCGCAAAATGTACCAGTTGTTTATTTATATTCCATGGTTAACAGTAATTGCAGTCGTGTGGACCACTTTGCTGCTCTAATATTAAGCACTATTCCGCCATTGTTATATCACTTTTATGAGTCGTAAAGTTAGCAGTCATATTATTTTATTGTTGTGATTTAGCCCACACATACTGTATGTTAGAGTTAGTTATTTATAATTAATAGAAATTGGAATTAAAATATAATAAGTATAATAGTAACTCTCGATTTTAGTTGTAGCTTAAAATCCTACTAATATAATTAAAGCGAAAGTTTGCATGGATGCAAAAAAATATATATGTTCCCATAGTAGGTACAAGCTTTGCTTAGTGTGGGACTAGAGTGTCTTGTGTGAATTGTCCGTGAATATTTATGTATTTATGTTTGAGGTAAACTAAAGTTAAAAAATCTTCAATTTATTTTCACGTCCTTTTACTACTACTACTTGAAACTAGAACGCGGTGAGTAAATATCCATAAATATTTTGATTTTATTTGACCAATTTCAAATCAGTTACATTATCTTACACACTGCGTGTATTGTCATCGGTCCATCGTATGATACTTGTTCTAAATGTAATGTTGATATAGAGTTCTGGGGGGGTATCCTGACAACTGAAATGTTTTTGAACTGTTATTTGCTCAAATTGCAGTTCAGTTTTTTTCTTCGTCTTTTATTGATATTTTAAATGATCGATTTTCATACCGTTTGATAGAATTAACGAAAAATCAGGTAGGCCATGCTCAAATCAGGTAGGTCACGTGCTAAACCGCGGCATTGACGTCATTTTTAACAGCTCAGTCATTATTTTATAAAGCTCAGTCACGTCAGTCCACAAAAATGCCACGGAATACTGATGAGTTACTATAGTCAAATCATCGAAAACTGAACTGCAACTGACAGGATATTCGGTCACGCAAGTTTCCCCTTGCTGGATAGCCCCCTGTGCACGGTGATTAGGTGTGGTCCGTGGGCGGTAGTAGCACCCACGGACGAAGGACAATGTACCGTACGAGACCTACAGTGGGCTATATTTAGATCTGCTGTTAGAAAACTGGTGTATGTCTTGACCGTTCTTCTAGGCTCTGGTCAATAGGAATTAGCACTCATTAGTGTATGACGATTCGTAATGATCTATGATTAATAAAAGATTGACTATGATTATAAAAATAGTGGAAATAAATTATATTGACAATGAATACGCCACGTGATTTTTTTATTGACATCAATTTACAGATATTTTGAAAACACCATGTTAGGTTGTCATTTTGAAAAAACTTAGACACGACAGAAAAGGCAACATCTAGTTAAAAGTAAGAAAAAAAATTAAAATGAGTATGTTGATACAAAATGTCTGGTATTTTTATTTTATTTAACAAAATCCGCAGCTCTTAGGGTCTACAAAATAAAGTAAGTATCTTAAAAATAGATTATAAAGCCAATAACGGAGTAACATTTTTTGTTATAACTTTTCATGACACTCATATCTATTGTTTTAGCAGTTTCTTTTATGGTTTAAATGGACGATAAATATAAATGATAACGTTCGAGATTTTGTTGTAAAAACTTTGCATAATTTCCTGAAAATTAATCAAAAAGTCGAACACTAGACTTTTTGATCCAATTCATCCAGTTAATCTTAATCAGATTAAATGAAATTTGAATAGCTTACCTACTGGTTTGAAATAGCTTTCACTTGTATGTCTTTCAAAATTAAACAAATATATCACACATTTTGAAAGATTAGAACATTAATGAGATTATTGTCTCATTTTTGCTTCATCAAAATATCGCAGATAAAACAGATCATTATCTATAACGTATCTATAACTACTATAAATACCTATGACACGTATGAATTCACTTAATTCATGACAGCAGTGTCATAACCTGTCAACCAGTGTCAGATACAGAGGTCGAGTCCAACCAGTGCTTTGTGTGTTGACACGCTCGTGACTTAAGGTTCTACCCCACAAAACGAGGTTTTATTTACATTTCGCGTTACACTGCGCGCTCGCTTCAAGCTATGTACGAGATAACCACATTTGAGGCGCAACATATTGCCCCAATAAGTTTGCCAACAACGCGACGTTGCCAGATGGTACGCAAAATGATCCGCGTATTGTTGCTTGTTTTTATTACGTAGTGGCTTATTAAGTTGTTTATGTATTTAGATAAAGATATTTATTGTTAATGAATGAAGAAAGTACACAATTTCTTCTTCTTAGTCGGACACTCATAGTAGAGTGGTCGTGGTCATGAGTGGCACGAATCAATAGCTGCTCTAGCTATGCGCTTCCAGCTATCCCTGTTGGCGGCATTGTGCGAACATTCGGTCATGGTAGAGCAAGTGATTGACTTGATGAGGTCTGACCATCTTGTCGGAGAGCGTCCACGGGACCTCCTGCCCTCCATCCTGCCTTGCACAACGAGACGCTCCATTGAGTCTTCCTTGCGGGTAACATGGCCAAAGAACTTGAGTATTCGTAATTGCACAGTCGACGATAATCTTTCTTTCACGTGGAGCTCATTTAGGATCGATATATTAGTACGATGCGCAGTCCAGGGAATCCGTAAAAGGCGCCTCCAGCACCACATTTCTAGTGCGTCGATTTTTCTACGTTCCTTCAGCCTTAACGTCCAGGTCTCAGCGCCATAGAGAAATATTGGAAAGACTAGACTTCTCATAAGTCGAACCTTGGTGGATTTAGTTATTCGACGGTCTTTCCAGATTTTCGAAAGTCTTTCAACAGCTGATCGTGTTACGGCACATCGCCTCCTGATCTCATCTTCGCAACCTCCGCTGTTCGTGATATTGGAGCCTAAGTAAATATAACTCTGAACTACATCACAGTTAGCTATACTCTTCATATCCGGCTGGTTGTTTCCAGGTCGGTACACAATTAGTTGGTCTTAAAATTATTTAGTTTATTTCTTTAGAATGCATATAAACAGATGTTTGAGATAACAATTTAATAATAAAAAACCTACACAACTCTGCTGTATCCATCGACTGTATGGATAAATAACGCTTTTAAAAAAATCACGTTAAATATCAATTGTTGCGCCTACAAATGTTGCCGCGAGCAATGAGTTGCGTCTTCAAAGTATTGCTCAATGTAACTCAAATGGAAGTATGTAAATCTCATTTATTGTGTTTCGTAGTAGAGTGTATTATATTACAATGCCTACTCAAACATTGGCAAACATTGTATCGAAGCGTTGATTGCAAGGACACTTTCGAGTGTGTACCTAAATAAGTGACAATTATTATTGCACTTATGTCATAATCATTAAGGTACATTAGTGCACTTTCATAATAAAAATTGTGAGGCTACTCTCTTTTGGGTGCAATTTTGACAGCGTAATTCTTTACTACTTGTCAATTCTTTTGGTTAAAAAGAATTTTGGTCGACAGCAAAACATGCATATGGTAGAATTCTTTTTTCAAATCTTCTGCCTGTGCAAGTCATAATTTTATACATTCGATTTTTTAACAAAAAAGTATTCATTCTATTCCCTTACCGCATAAATACTTACGAACAAACCTCAATGGTGTAAAATTGACGTCTTCTTCTTCTTTTATTAGTGGCTTTTCAAAAACAACGTCATTAAACAGCAGATATTATTTGTGTAGGTATATGTCAAATCAACCTGTCGCTGGTACTATGAGTTAGGGACCGAATGTCTAAATTATTGCTTCTCTATGCATATGTGTCGGCTGTGGACTCGTTAGCAAGAAAACTCTTTGATTGATGTATTCAATTGAAGCTCGGGAATATATTGAGGTATAGAAGCGACATTTCAATGGGGATCGGTAGCTGAAAATGTTATTTATTTATTTGATTTTGCTGGTTATGTGAGGCATTGCGAATTAGTAAAGATGTTAAAGTCTTGAAGTCACTATGACACGATTGCACAACAATTTTTTGTTTAGTTTTGTATTCATTAATGATAAATCAAAAATGATGTTTTCATCCATTTGGATACAGTGGCTCTACCATGAGTTTTTACTATACCATATTTACTATACTCGCTAGCGTCTGTAGTTAAAAAATGTATCAAGATTTGTACAGCGCCTCTAGCGGATAGTTGGGTACTAAAATTCGTCATACTAATATTGACGTAACTACTGTAGTAAAGTCAGGCGATTTTACTGTGACAACTCATGGTAGAGGTACAGCAGTATATTTATACGCGTAGTAGATAAGTTGGTTTGATGGATTTATTCTAATAATTAAGTATGTAGTTTTGTTTCAAATGTAATTTATTATTGTTGTGTAAATATCTAAAAATATCAATTATTAACTTAATTACACGTATTAAGCTGCAGTGACATCTGCTATAATTGCGCTAATAACTGTCCTTTTGTTTCTCGTAGTCGAGTACAAAAAAAATTACTTTAAAAATTTACGTTTGCTTGGACAAGTGCGCGTGTAGCCGAACATTTTGAAAGCAAAATCATATTTTTACTTGATGTTAAATTTTTAAAAAGAATGAAAATGAAAAATAAAAATATTTTTATTTGTTTAAATGTAGGTACTTACTTAATATTATTTATTATATTAACAAGGTTGGAACCTTCTTTTAAGTATAAGTACTTGTGTAAGGCGGTCCCGCTCTTCCATATCCATGGAATGTTACAATAAAGTACGTTCGTTTATAATATTTTACAAAAATATTTTAAGTATTTGAATACATCGCATCTGTACACAGAACTCTAGAACCTAATGACTTAATGTATTCAAAGGAGATACGGAACCGATGTACTGACGGGCGGACACACGTTGATTTTTTGTATTTATGTGTGTCTGCATACATCAATACTTCGAACTGTACATAAAACACTAGTGGGTTTCCCTTGACTTTTCTTTGTCTTCGAAAGTTTTTTTCTGAACTTTTTCCCCTTGTTTTCAGTTTTTTACATAAAAAATGATTAGAAACGCGGAATGGGAGCAAGTAACTTTGTTACCTACAACATATTATTTTTTTCTATTTATTTTGTTTAATTAGCTTTTTTTTAAGTGACAAGACTACGAATACCTATTTTGCCGCCATCTATTTCGCTCATGTCAGATTTCAGTTTAAGACCCTTCGATGTGACTTAGACAATAAATACAATTTATCAGTAGGTATTGTAGTATTTTAGCAAGTTTATGCTATTCAGTACTTTTCACTTGATGATATAGTAGAAATCCGTTTAAAATTGTGACATAGATTTGATTCTCAGTCAGTTAGTCATACAAAATGTATATGTATTTATTTAGATAGGTTCAGTAACAGTTGAGTATAGATTTCTACTGAATAATGGAAGACTTGAGAATATTGTGGTAACTTTGGTTTTATGACAGAACCATCCTGTTTCCATACATAATTTACTTTACCGATTTGCTTATCTTTTTTAAGTTTTAGCTATTTTTAATCTAAAAATATTTTTTAAAAATAAGATGCAATATATAGTTCTGCTTCTTCTGGTGTTTAGATATTGTGTTGTACTCGTATAAACAACTTTATAAAATTAAAAAGATATCAAAGAATTAATCAAAAGATTTCGTTAAAAACAAAATTACTGCAGTGAATAGATAATATTACATATTATCAGTAGATGAATAAATAAATAATATTCTGGAATTTCACACATCTAGCCTCAAACTAAAATATACAAGATTATGAATAAGGCAAAAACTGTCAGTAATACAAACTCTTGTCACACAAAGCCTGTCCACACCATAGATATAGAGAATAGACCGCGTAATAGCCTCTCGAAATTGATGTGCGGCCACTACCTGACACTTTTACCGGGATTGCGATAAGCGTGTAGCTAAACACGTTCAACATTCGAACGTTAGTGAGCCGAAGATTGTGTCATAACCGCTGTCATACGAAGGGAAAAATGATGAGCGGTCAGCCGTTTACAGAGGGCTTAGAGCAATGGCGCACTAGCGGCCAGGCCGCATCGGCCAGGTCGCGACGGCCATCGAGTCCGAGCTTGCATTTTAAAACTCCCTACTCTCGAGCCGAGAGTTGTCTCTCGGATATCCATACAAAAATAAAAGGACATCCGAGAGACGACTGCCGGCTCGAGAGTAGGGAGTTTTAAAATGCAAGCTCGGACTAAGCCCTCAGCGATACGAAGTTGCACACGCTACGTACACGTTACGTTGGTGAACCTTTGCTGCTTTGACGAACTGTTTACGTTACAGTTAAACACAATCGGGGCTCAGTTCAGTCCATTCTCAGTCTATGGTCCACCCACGTGACCACTTGCATGGTATCGTTACGCGAGTCCACTCGACGTATGACGCCCGAGGGCTTCGCAAATAATTACTAAGCAGAATTCAATGTTTAGTACGTGGTCGAGCGGGTTTACTTTGCGTATAGTAAATACTGTGTGTGGATGGGCTTAATATAACATATTTATTTAGATTAATAAAATAAATAGAGTAGTTCTGATTTGCAGATATATTGATGGATGTCGAGGAGGACGTAAGTAAAAAGAAAGTGGCAATATAAAACATTCCAAATTGCTTAATACTGAATTTTTAATTTATCAGCATTTAAGCACTGAATTAGACATCTGATATGCTAATAACGTTCTAAAAAAACAGGCAAAAAATAATTGCCTATACAAACACAATATCAAAATCATTTTTTATAAATTTCTTAAATGCTTCTAGAAAAGTTGATATATTTTGTTTCTAAACACTTCTACTCTTATCCTAGCTAGTATTTCACGCCTGTTTACAACATATTCAACATGCTAACAAAACTAGCTTAAGAACGAAACTCAAAATCATAAAAATAATAGGTACCACATTGAGTAAAACATAGGGTTGCATGTATTTTTGTCGTATCCGATTTATTCAGCAAAGAATCATCATCATTTCTTACTTTTTAATGAACTCCGCAAATCATTGACTCATTGGTCACGAAAACAGAAAATGTGGGAATCGGAAGGCTCCTAAGATCTCAAACCTTATTTAACACGACCACGCGTTCTGATCTAGGCCATCATTAATTAACACATGCCAGGAGGCTCTTAATAAATCTATCTCCGGCACTCCGGATCTGTCGCACTGTAATTGCACGTGCCAAGGTTATATTTTGCAAAGATATTAATGTTTTTGTATGGAATAGGACATGGACATAAACAGAGGTTTTAAAACCAGTATAAGCGAGCTATCAATCGGATATAAGGGGTGTATTATAGGTAGATATAGGGTATCATATCCTTCAATTTTAACTTAGGGAAAGATACCGAATCCTACTAAATACTCTTTAAAGCTACAAATAAAATTTATACAATCTTTATAGCTATAATAGAAAT
Source organism: Ecliptopera silaceata (assembly GCA_932527185.1). Classification (NCBI taxonomy): domain Eukaryota; kingdom Metazoa; phylum Arthropoda; class Insecta; order Lepidoptera; family Geometridae; genus Ecliptopera; species Ecliptopera silaceata. The sequence goes on along the minus strand of OW052207.1, from coordinate 2,466,248 downwards.
AGTAGGTAATTTGAATAAAGTGTACATGTAATGTTGGATGTCTCTGCCTACCCTCTTACAGTCAAGTATTTTCTTCCAAAAGATCTAAGAGTGTCCACCGTGCAGTATTTATAACGAATATAATAATACTATATTATATATAAATATAATAATACATCCTTTGGTCGAATAACACACCACGTTCTTAGTATAAGCTACGCTACCAAATTAAGAAAATAAAAATTGCTCATTAGCCCATGTTGGCAAGACTGTAATTATATTAGCGCACGTAAATAATAATTAATTTAAGGTCTATAGTTATTAAAAAAATACTTATGGCTATGACTTCACCCGATGATAAATGGTTTTGTGGCTGACGATGGTAGAGTAGCCAAAAATGCTCAGTCACATCAAAACAAGAGTAGTTACCAACGTAATAAAAATAAACGTCAATCTATACAAGAATAATACCAACCTGGAATCTCAAGTGTAGTAGTAAAAGCATAACATCTTATAGGAAGCTAAAGCGACCCCATTCGTTATCATAGGACTTGTATATGCAAATGGCTCGGTCGACAGCATCTAGTGGAACAATAAATAATAAAATATATAGATGCGTAACTCGTTATAATGAATTCAATAACGGTGAACAGCCAATCAGACTGTTGCAACGAGCTTCAAACGAAATTCAATAAAATCACAAGAATCACTTTGAAACGTCGTCCTAGATGATTCTAGGCGCCAGTTTGTCGTGACCACAGTCTAGAAGAACTAGCAAGAAACTAGACCTGGACTAGCCGCGACTAACATCTAGAAGTTCTTGCTAGAAGGCTGGCTCAAGGGTCAGATGCAGAAGGCAGTGATCCTCGACACGGCACCCATTGTCCGGAGGTTCCTCAGTTTGCAGCCTTGACCACCGGCTAGGGTATTGCCCCGCTTTCGGCGGCAATCTAGTTTTAAGTTTTTTTTAATAAGATATTGTTTACCTACGAATAACAAAGTTAAGTTTTTGAATAAATAAGTTATCAATCAAACAATCTGTTTTATTTGAATCCGATAAGTGCTGGTTATAGTTTACATTACACTGTTTTTCGGTTACAGTGTATTTTAAAAAAAAACCTTAAGCCAAGAAAGCTCAACTCCTTCGTAGACGAATAACTGCAGTTGGATTATGTCAACGAACCTTATTTGGTTGGTATTAGTAGATATTTATTATTGCTAAGTTCATATTTTTCGAAGTTTAGTTACGGAACACTGAAATATTGTATTAGAGTTTCGTTCAGGAGTTTCATATCTAGCAGCTCACATTCTTATCTAGTTTATGATCTAGCCTTGCGGACTTACACTATAAATAACAAAGTTTTGATTGGAGAAACCCTTTTATGTATATTCATATGGATATTAATTAGAGTGGGATTGGAACGAGTCTCAGTGCAGGTAGGTAAATGGGCACATCAATTTCATTGACTGACTGAGGACTGAGATTGAGTTGGTTGAATCAATTATTTTTTGTCAAGCGTCACAGTCACAGCTCATTGGTAGTAGCTCTGCCAAAAGCGCTCTCAAAAATTCTTATTATAGATACAAAATCGAACAGCTTGAATTATTCTTCGAGATCAAAAATCAATTCGAATTTTGTAGAACTTTTACATAAACTTTTGTAGGTACCTCAATTTATTCCAAAGGTCGTTGGACTCATTAATTACGGAATGTCATTCCATCCCAAAAGAACCGATTTATATTTTTACGATCATCTTTTATATGCATCATTGATTTCCTGCCATAAACATGCAAAATTATGAGTACTGAGGTAAGCACTAATTAACTAAAATATTCGTATTATGGAGGTCACTAAATGCGCCATACTAAGATCAACGTCGCATCGTTTGCAACGGTCTGTAGATAGCTCAACTGTTTCTTATGTATTTTATATGACAATGTACATTTTGTAAATACTGTGTAGTCGTAAGTTTGTTTGTGAATAAATTTATTTATATTAACATTAATAAATAAAATAAATAAATATTCACGAGATAAAATCTTTATTGTACACAAAGAATCACATGATACACATAAAATAATAAAAACATTCAGTACAATGGGTCTTATCACTAAGAACGATCTCTTCCAGACAACCTTAAACTTAACTTAAACTAAACTTAATCTCGTCCTCATCGCATGAGAGCGTGTGAGTCGTGCGTCACATGACGAAGTCTTTAAAGTCCGCAGTTTAGTCGCTCGGATTTTATAGGTATAGTATTACATACGCTGTGCGATCAATGTATGAATAGTCTGTAAGGAAGAAATAATCGAGAAAATATCAATTATTACAGTTAAACATCTTATTTGAACGACTCACATCTAGGTCCCATAGATAAAATATTGCTTAATTTGGACATGTATTGCGTGTGATATTAAAAAAAAAATAATGACAGATGTCAAAATTTAGAATGGTGCTAACTTTAAGCTGGAAGGTTCTCATGCAATTTAAGGATTTAAAGTTGTATGATGTAGTGCAAATGTATGTCAGCGGATGTGAAGAGATAAACAGTTTTACGATGCACTGGGTGTTGCCCCTGGCTTCGTCTATATGGATATATGGTGTTTCCGGTGTGGTATTAAGAGCCTGGTAATAAGATAAATAAACAAACAAATATTCATAATATATGATGCTTTGTTGATTTTTTTTGCAGTTTGAATGTAAGTATTTACAATTAAAAAATAAATATGTATTCTATCTGAAATCTACTTTTGATGTCTAAAAGTCTATTTGATTTAAAGAGGTTGTGATGACCACTGTCAATAACAATGGATTACCTCACCTCTGTGAGTGATCATCATCAACCAACATCACTCCACTGCTGGACTCAATGGCAGGTCTCTCTCAAGACGTGCCACTGAGCCCGGTCTTCGTCTCTTCTCATCCAGTGTTTGCCAGCTACACTCCGCAGATCGTCGCTCCATCTCGCCGGAGGGCGTCCTACACTACACTTGCCTAGACGCTGACTACACTCTAGTATCCGTTTGCTCCAACGACTTTCCAGTTTATATCAGATGAGAACGCTTGTTCTATACTAAATTAGTAAAGATATATGCACCTAATACATATATTTTTTCAGAAATTGTATTAAAATTAAGCATACAATAACACAGTAACTGAACTACCCACATTCAACCCACAAACAAGCCAAAACAAACTGCCACAAATAAATCAAACATGCAGCGTGTAAACACTTTCACCCGCACGCGACCGACCGGTCCAAGGTTCGATTCCCGATAACAGCACACTAATGAGAATACTAGTTAATTGATTTATTGGCACACAGAGATTGGAGGGAACTATAAATTTTGCTCTGTTTGTGTTATTTGCTATGGGTTCCGGTGCTTAATTTAGAAATCTATATTTTGACACATCAGTATTTCTTATCTATAATTATTTTTATTTAATACATAAGTACTTACAAAGGATGACTATATACTATCGTGTTTCACTGCAGGGCAAAGGACCCCGAACTCAAATTATTTTTATTTAAAATCTTAATTCTATATTTGTTTTATTTCCACGTCAGTCAATAAATTTCTAGATCTTATTTATTCATATTGAACTATTCATAAACTGACCTATTTATGTAAACTCAGTTAATTGCTATCTTTATATCAAACCAAGCATTTTATATGAAGTATTTATCACTTTGCCCATGATTTGTGTAGGTGTTACTAACATAAACACTATACGTTCTTACTATACAAACTTTTATACTAATTTTGCATTGATGTATAAAAAGTGGAACGGTATAATTGTGCTCAGACAAAGGCGTGTTCTTCGCGCGTTCAGTTTCTTGCCCGTTCTTCTAGGCTCTGGTCGCGTGGAACTGGCACCTAGAACCACCTAGTATATAAGACGATTCCAAATGTGATTTTAATGAATAAAGTTTAATTGATTTTGATTTCGTGAGCACAATTTGATCATTAAACTTCGAGCACTTTGAAAAACTAGTGTCAATCGGCAGTGTAGGAACGACAATAGTCAAAAAAGCGTCATGGCGTTTTCTGTTATGAAACCAGAGACCCGAAATGGTGGCTCCTATTTTTTATAATAGTGATAGGATACTCTACAACTTACGTTCCGTCCAGTAGCCCTCGGACATCGGACATCGCATTGTCCTTCGTATTCATATGCCAACAGTCAATTTATGACCGAACGCACTTCCCTATCAAAACCTCTCAGCTTTATTCCTATACACATAAGGTTCAAACTCATATAGCAAAGTAAGTAAAAGATGGTAAAATTAACCCTGAAATCAGATATATAGTGAAGGCATAGCTCTTTAGTAATACGGTGGCTTATTTATTGGTATTGTTCGGTTAATTATTTTGCTTGAGTAATTACTTGTTTGATGTTCTATCTTTGTTTATGGGTGACAAAGAAATGTTTGAAATCATATTGAAGGCTGATTGCGATTTTTGCAGCAGCTTTGTAAAAATCAACTTTTATTATAATTTAAAATCGAATAAGAATGTATTGTTATAAATAAAATGCGTCAATGGACATTCAAATACGAATTTCAAGTTTATTATATTTGAAAGCAAAATTCTTTAAAAAAAAAACCAGATGGGTTTTCAAACACGTCTGCTCAAAAAAACGTATTTATAAGTTTGTTGTTTTTATGACTTTTGTGGCAAATTAAACAGTAGAATTAAATAAATGACTGAATGAGCCAGATTGACAATTGACAAACTTGCTTGACTTTCCTGACTGACCGATTGCTTGACTGATTTTATTATCTGTCACATCGACGAACAGATAAAGGATTTGAAAATAGAGAGATGTATTTTTAAAAAAAAAAAACATCCTTCTATTTTCAAATCCTTCGAATGAGGTTTGTATTATTTTATTCATTTACCAAAACAGCCTAATCTACAATCTATCAGCAAGATGATACTCAGGTAATGTGAGCCCCCATTGTATTGTCTAATAAGAAACTTTAAGTCGTAATTAAACTACGATTGATTTCAGTTCCCAACTGATAAACAAATAGCTATATTCTGCAAGTTGTTTTTGCTTTGTTTCTACTGTTTAATTGTGCTTTAGAGAGATAAAACGATAATATTTTGAAATGCTAACAAAGGATCGGAAACTTGTAATATAAATACGACCTTTTTGGTGTAGAGTCCATTTCAGTTTTGGATTTGTTATCTCACTCCTCACTCCAATACATAAAATTGAAAAAAAAAACTTAGAATTCCATATCAAATGCGCTGGGTACTTCGATTATTTTATATATTTGTTATAGTAAATAAGGATAGTAGAAAATAGAAATTCAATGCAATGGAGATGCAATGCAAGCAACTTTATCTATCTCGACCCTAATTATTTCATTCACTTCTTTCTTAAAAATATGATAAGCGTAATAAGAAAAATCCACCATGTAGGTTTTGATGTCTATGAATATACCTACAAATACAAAATAGTTTATAATCATTTTTTTTTTTATTTTTATGTTATAGCTTAAGTAAGAGCTTGGTGAGCATTTTTTGGTTTTAAATATCAGACGTTATAAAAATGTACTTACTTTTCCTTATTTAATACAAAAATAAAAATACTCAACCTCATAAACTATATCCATACATAAACCGATAAAATCTTATTCCGATAATCTTAGCTTACAATGTCATTACCATTTGGCATCTAATGCATTTAGCTAGAAGCATAATCAAACGCATTACTGATAAGCTTTAACATACTAAACTAACCCATAGACTGCGTATTATGTAGTTATCGAACCAATAATCATTTAATTATGAAGATAAATAATTATTGGCATATAAGCCATTTGGATAATACGTGAGGGCAATAAAATATCGTAAAAAGGAACGTAAGGAGGTTATTCTGGTTTATCTTGTTTTTAGATTGTCGCTCGAACGATAAGATGGGGAATTTTAATTAAAACATGGGTTAAGGCTACTTGCAAACGAAGTAACTTTGAGTGAAAAGCGATATTAGAAAATAGCTATGTTTAATTCATGCGTGAATCGACCACCTTGGAAAATTTAAAATATCACTTGGCTGCTATTGATTCAAAACCTTTGCTTATTCTTATAGTATTTTGTATTTTATTTTTCATTTCTAGGTAGTTCGTTAAGACAAAAAAGGTACTATTAGTTATGAAAACTAGTTCTCGTTTTAATAAAAAAAAATACGAGTGTAATGAATCGATAATTAGTATTTAATAATTAGTAAAGTATTTTTGTAAATAATTAACGCAACGACTGATTGTGACGGAACTTTATCAAATGACTTACAAGTTCATATCGTTTTATGATTTGTCGTTGTGTTAATTATGATTATATTAGTGTGATTATGATTATGAGGTAGCCAATTTGGCTAATGAGTGTGATAAAGAAAGAGTATAAAAGGAGGGGGTGTTCAGTAGAGAGGGTTCAGTCGTTGTCCAGTCGTTATTCAGTCGCATTGAGTGGCACTCGGTCGCATTAAGTCGTGTGTTGAAGAATAAAGTCAAATTAATCTACGACAGTGTTTGATTTTCATTATATCTCAGAAGTGGGATGAATCAAGGCGTGCTACGGAGTCCTTGGTGTGTCACGGAGTCCTTGGTGTGTCACGGAGTCCTTGGTGTGTTACGGAGTCCTTAGTAATGTTAGGCCAAGTGTGCCATTACAAGGCCAAGTGTGCTATTATGAGGCCAAGTGTGCCACTATAAGGCCAAGTGTGCCATTAATTTTATTATTGTTGTACTATGTTCGTGTACCTATTAATTCGATTACTATTTTTTCATTTCGAGTCCATGGATCCTGATGGTGCGATGACTCCTGAGGAGGAGCCTCCAGTAGCACGAAACCAATCAAGACGGAGGGAATCCTCTGGTGCATCAAGGTGTATGCACAAGGAGTTCGGTGTCGAAGACAACAATTGAGGGTGACATACAGCTCGTTCGTCTGCGCAGTAGTGATGAGTGCGTTACACAAGGTCAGATCCAACCATTTACTTTAATTTAGTATATTAATTCTAGTTTGCAGGGGATATCAATTTTTAGTGTCAGTACATAAAAGCGAGCCTGTAAGGGCGGATACTGGACTGTGACATACGGGTGCTTGTCCCGGATAGTTCGTGAGAGACAAGCTGACTCAGTACCTGTTGTTTCAAGATGCAGGTTCTCTATATATCTTGATTGGGATAATATAGAAGTCATAAGTGTGTGTTTTCTGTTTCAGTTGAAGAACATCCGGTTGGTTTATCCCAGTTTGTTTTAGGCATCCTTGGGTTAAAGAGCCTAAATCAACCATGAAGTAACAGATGACCATCATGACTATATTACCGAAGGGAATCTTCTGGAGCAGTAATAGATAAATATGGTAGAGGACTACCATCAGTCAATATGGCCGAATCAACATAAATTTTGATCATGCGTCAGGAGATCGCATGATGACGGATGGCCGAATGTAATGAATCGATAATTAGTATTTAATAATTAGTAAAGTATTTTTGTAAATAATTAACGCAACGACTGATTGTGACGGAACTTTATCAAATGACTTACAAGTTCATATCGTTTTATGATTTGTCGTTGTGTTAATTATGATTATATTAGTGTGATTATGATTATGAGGTAGCCAATTTGGCTAATGAGTGTGATAAAGAAAGAGTATAAAAGGAGGGGGTGTTCAGTAGAGAGGGTTCAGTCGTTGTCCAGTCGTTATTCAGTCGCATTGAGTGGCACTCGGTCGCATTAAGTCGTGTGTTGAAGAATAAAGTCAAATTAATCTACGACAGTGTTTGATTTTCATTATACGAGGTAATATTCTGACTGCAAATTCAGCTATTTAAGCTAGGTAGCTGTAACTTAGATTTTAAAAATAAAACCAAATTAACAAATTAAACAATCATTCCTTTGGCTTTTTTTTACCCAAGCCATTGTATAGACTCGCCAGAAAAACAATCTATATAAGTTTAAAAGTAGAGTTAAATACAACGTAGCACAAATAATTCCAGAATATTCCTTTGGTAAGATGCTGTATCGTATTCAAATAGCAATCTGGTCGTTCAATGAGTCACCATTTGCATACGAGCTGATAAGAACTTTAATGGGAGTTAGATTATATCAGATATCAAGCGAGTACCGACGGTTGTTAGCAAGCGAAGCAAGCCATCATAGCTTGATACCGTGAAAGGTTATGAGATCGGTGAGCGAAGCGATCAGCAGTTTTGATTTCCGGTGGACTTTATATTACACATTTTATAGTTTAAGTGACTAAAGGAAAATGCCACGTTTTCGATTAAGTGATTATTTTCTGGAACTTAGTAATCTTTATAATGATAGTGATTATTTTGTTACATTTTCTTAAGCTAAACTAATTTTTCAGTACCAAAAATGTTGGTACTGTTTTTATTTCACTTTTGTTAATAACGACTTTTTTTTGTGACAGGTGTCGCTAATAGTTTTGCAAATAAAATTGGTACGTTCATGTAAAAAAGCTGAAATCTAATTTTTTGTTTTGTTTCTGGTTGGTTTTTGGCAACAACACAAGAGAATAAACATATGAAAACATGTTTTTTTTATTTCATTACGTTCTGTTAAAATAGAATCAACCAACTATACTAATGAGTATTTCTTTTCTAAGAAGGTTACTATTAGTGTTCCAATAGACCTTTTAACATGCACAAGTAGCGTTATTATGTAAAAAGGGCAGTGAAAAGTAGGAAAAGCTCGTGAGTAATGTAAATCGATTTGATATAATGGTAATCACGCCTCGGGATAAACTTTCCATTCCTGCGTCTATCTTGTACCCATTACAATGCATGCACCTACAATTCATATAGAAAGTTTCGTAAGCCCACAAAAGCTGTGGACTTGGCCAAATTTCTCAAAAAAGAATTGTACGAAATAGCGCAAAAAATGGAAATAAAGTTTGAATATAATCTGTTTTGGAAAAAAAGTTAAGGTTGTCTAGATTATAATATGATTTAACAGAGAAAGCCGTTCATAAATTTTCTCTGTTGAATAAACAGTCGCAGGTTTATAAAAGTCAAAATCCAATGTTATTTTGCAAAATAATTACGAATCACTCAAGATAGTTTTACATACTAGGTGATTTTAACTATCATTAAAAGTTGGAATACTGTATATGCCTTTCAGTTTATAACTGAAAAAGTTTTCTTTCAAGTCCAGACTACGTCACAAAATGTTTTAACACGCATTATTATAATGTTGGACTTGAACCATAGCTCAGAGTGGATTTTTAGATGTCTCATAAAGATCTCAAGACTTACGGCCGGTTTCTCGCACTATGATCAAGGAAAAAATCAAATAATTACTATGTGTCAAAGTCGGATCAATCGTGATTTGGATTTCCAGAAACCGACCGTTAAAAGAAGAAATCCCACCAAACTAACTAAATACCGTAATTTTTTGATAAACGCTTTGAATGAGAAAGTAAAGAAATACTCCATTAAAGGACTAGTCAACAGTATGCGTAGCTTTAGAAAGCTGTGTATCGCAGCCAACATCCTGTAGGTACAATGTGTTGCACATCTAATGACTTGCCCGCGGTTTTGCATATTGGACCAGTTGGTGGCCAGTGCTAGGGTCCAGTCGTGAGGAAATTGGAGTTGTTTTTAGATTTATTATAATGTGGATAGCTGTATAATGTCATTACTCTTTGGCTGATCTTGTTTCGACCAGTATTTCTATTGAATATTACTTCTTTTGATGGCAGAATACGGTAGAAATATTCGTTTTGAAGTCTCCATGATTTGACTGTTTAGAATTATGTACAATTACGAAAATAATCCTTTTTTAAGTGAAGCTTTTGACCGTCAAAAGCTGTAATATTGTTATATATGTTATTGTTGTTGGTATTTTATTAATATACATTTGAGTATAAGTGATCCTTTAAGTGATATTTGTGGCATTACTTACGTGATCTAAAAAAAATAGCGAATGCTTTTCTCAATTTAATGGAAAAGTAACTGTACTGAAATTCTAAACAACGATCTAACCCACATCTTAGCTCGAACGGGACGTCCGCTCGCGGCGTCATCAGCAAACCATATCAGATCACTCGTATGCGCACGCGCGTAGCTCCCGTCTGCGGCTTGTTTATGCATCGATGAGGTATTTCAGTATAATTTATTCGGAACTAACCGTTGCTTGCGATTCTATCGAGCCGCGGTAATGAGAGAGCAGAGATGGTCATTTACATTTCGTCAATGTCTACCAACGACGCTAAGTTGGATCAAAGCTGATCCAGTTTTTATCCTGGAATAGCTTAACAGTAGTTTTAATTACTAAAGACTTGTTTTAATAAACAAAACTTGTACTACTTCTTTAATAAGGCTGAGCTCCTGTCTGTTGCTACTGATACGTAGGCTAATTAGATTAAGCACTGTAAGTTTGAGAGTCAAAAAAATAAACATTTCATTTCAAACATTTCATAAAACAATAAAATTCCCTCGATTCCCTCTAAAATAGTCACCGTCTAGCCAAAGTCTTTCCACAATCATGTCGGTTCTAAAAATCCTTAAAAATCCAGACTACTTTAGGTACGTGAGTCGTGCTTGATAATGATGAATAACTTACTCCAGAACAAACAATTATAGAAAATCCACACACCAGCCAGCAGACAGCACTTCATCACAGCGATCGCATCGCGCGCGCAGTGACAATGCATGTAGCTGATTTGAATAATTGCCGCAATCGATCGCTACCTGATTGTGGCTGGACGATGAGAGAGCTGAATATAACTGGTTCTCCAGCATTTTCCTATAAGTCCTTCTATTTAAGAGTCATGCTTTTGTCGGCTTTATATGCAGTTCTCGGCAGGTGTTCCTTTTCAGTTTTGCATCGCCATAAACCATCCTTTGGTGAAAGTGAGGAGGGATTTAAAGAAGACGTCACCTTGGAATGGCCCACTTGGAGATTCAAATGTACTATAAGCTGATAAACGCGTGTCTAAACCACATTTTTAGTCTATAAGTTTGTGGCTTCATTCAAGGACCTTAGTTGTTCACTGGTTATCAGTCAGTTATGTGAACTATATAGCCCTTCAATTTGGCAATTCTGAAAGCTCGTGTTTGACCTTGAATCTTTAGATTGCCTCTTTCTAGAATCTAACGCAGTGAAAATCTCCTAGTCCGTTTGTCTTGTAGAATCACTTCCCGTGTATTCTATACCGTTATTGATATAAACAAACAGCATTCCACAATCAGCATAGGATCAGAGCTGGCAGTGAGTGATGCGGCGATATGTTCCATTTCATTTGCATGTGCATTCTGTGGGCGGTAGGTATGCATGAGTTATGGACGCCGTTCGATTCTGTGTTGCGAAACTAGATCCTTGAAGGTGTGATTTTGTATTGAGAAAGGTGATGTTTGTTATGCTGATATTATAACTGCTTAAAATATGATTGTTTAGATGCACAAGCATGATCAGTGATGCGTAGCAGACCCGTGCGCACACCCTCGAAGTTAGGTGTGAATGAAGATAATGAAAAAGAAGAATAATTTACTTTTTTTTTCAAGATAAACAATACGTTTGACTGTCATCATACTTTGGGACATTTTTTTATGGATTTGATAAATTTTTAAGGCACTACAGAGACTTTAGATTGGCATACTACAATTTAATTAAACATCAAAAATAGACTGTATTTTGAAGTTTCATCTACATAATCTGTAGATGAAACTTCAAAATATTTAATATCTTGATAAAAAACCAGTGTGAAATCGTTGTATAAACCTTTTAAACAAATCACCTAATTATAAGTACAAAACACAATTAATTGATATCTCTATGAAACCTACTACGTATTGAAGTATTGAAACGTGTAACTCGGCACAGACCGCAGACCTCAGACGCACATAGTTAATAACCCACGTAAAGACATGCGGCCTGTCAAAGTAAATGATGTTGCGATCTTCAACGAAGATAGATCTTTCAGCTGCTTGCTACTTTATATTTACCGAACGGGATAAGTAGGACTTTGTTTGAAGGGCTTAATTTAATTTAATTTTAATTTATTGATATATGATTATTATGTATGATAAGTATATATTGAATAGTTTGGAGGGCATTGATATGCCATAACACAGGGTAATCCTAGTTTGGGTATCAATGTTGTCCAACCAGGAATTGATTCATACCCATTGTTGATTATAATTGTATGTAATTGTAATTGATTCTGTACAATCAATTGTTTAATAATCAATTGTTTTAATCTGGTATTAATTAATTTTTCATTAATTCAGGAACATCTTATTATCACACTCATCACGTCCCAAACTAAGCAAAGTTTTTAAGCTATTGAATAGCTTCTATCGCGGGCTTTGGGCGAGTAGACCGAATCCGGAAATTCCGTAACGAAAATACCTAACGAAAATAACCTAACACTGCGCATGCGTAATCCAGCAAAAATGTTATGCAATAGCTTTAACGCGGCAGTCCCCGAATGCCACACGTCTTATTTTTTGTAAATACATTGGTACATACAATCGGATCAAACATGTGATCATCAGTGTTCATCACACAAATCATTATTTTCGGGATTCTTACCTTAAGGTGACGGGTATAGCCAAATGCGTGTTTTTGGGGAAACCGAAAACTGTTTTCAGAAAAAGTGATAGCATGTGGAGTTGTGAAAGATATTATTTCCTATAACACATATATTGAACTAGTGTATTGTTACTCAAAATTTGTGCTCTTGGATATAGTTTACTTTTAAATGTAAGTTTAGTACCAACACCTTTTGCAAAAGTGTGGTTTAAGATCCCATTTTTTATGGGTTTGGCAGATTTGTTTGGTACCAAACTCAGCACAGCTATTCTTATGGTTCGTATCTTGTGACTTCAAAGAAAACATTTCTACATTAAGGTGTTTAAAGAAGAAGAAGAGTAGCGCCTTAGGAATTATAAGTGTTTGATTGCTGTGTGCTCGCAAATATACATAAGGCACTACTTTAGAGTTTGACTATCCGAACTGTGCGCGGCTCATTATGTGTTTTGCGCCGTTGTCAGCATTTTTGTTGAAATTGAAATTGTGACGTTGCCACGCTGACTGTCTAGAGTTTAACCACCACGGCAAAAACTATGCCGTGTTACAAGTTTAACGTGTGTATAGATATAATAAATAAATAATAAACTTGGAAGTTATTGACATTTTTATTTATTATGAAAAATTTCACCCTACCCGTCGCCTTAAGCGCGGTTTAGGTGACAAAATGTAAGTTTTTTGAACACAAAGTAATCTTGCACTAGACGACATTAAACTATGCAAAGCAACATTTTCCAATAAATGTAGATTAGACACATTATAAAAGCCTATTAAACAGCAGTTAGCAATAAATAGAATACAATTTAATAATAATTTGTAATTTTTAAAATTTTGCATGCCTTATATAAGGTAGAATTAAATTGAAACAAACTATCTTTTAACATCTATGTACATTTAATTCAAGCAAATAAAATAACTTTGACTTTGACTTTGACTTTGACTTTAGTAATTAATGCAACAGGAAATCCATGCAAATACAAGAACCATCTTTACTTACACGTTTTGCAAATGTACACTGCATGCCAAACTGAATACTAAAGAACTAGTGACGAACTTTTTACATCGCGATCTAGCCCAAAATTAAGCAAAGCTTGTACTATGGGAACTAGGAGATTACTGGCAATACATATAAATTTTGTATTTTGAAAATTTATAATTGAGGGTTAACTGAAAGAGATTGCTTTATGCAATAAGGCGGCCCATATAAAACATTTTTGAGTTAGTTATTTTTTTTTGTAGGTATCTTTTTTGCATTGCTGCACTTACAGAATTCATTGTTATTTGTCAATTTATTTCGTTAATACATACCTACTTAGAATAGTGTAGTAAGTACCTATACTACCCTAGCACAGAACAAACATCAGTATTCATCTCAAAAATGTTTGTTCTCGGTGAGGAACGAACTCACGACCCACAGCATGGAAAGCAGAGCTACTACCAATTGAGCTATGACGCCCGTCAGGTTCAAGTTCAAAATTGTATGTACACTGTCTGGTTAGAAAACTGCAGTTGTAACATGAAGTGTAATACGAGATACACGCACGAGCATCTGTTTATCTTTACCGGTACAGGAGCTATCTTCTATAGAATTATGAACTTTTGTGTACACTGAGGGGAATAAAAAAGGTATAAGATTTTTGTAAGAAGATCATACAAAACAACGTTAACCAGGCCGAAGTTTATAGCCGACTATCTATAATCTAAGTTTTAGTCTGTTCTTCTAGGCTCTCTTCTGGTCTCGGGGAATGGGTGCCTAGTATGTAAAATGATTCCTGTGATTTGTTTATTTTCTCGGCTTATTATTCTAAATAACATTATGTTTGACAGTTTTACTTATTTAACACAAATCAATCACATCACAATCATCTCCATTGCCGCTAATGATGTAGCGGTCAGTTCATTTGTCCCGCAGTGTACGCATTTATCTACGAGTGTTACAGTTATAGTTATAAATAAAATGATCTTGTAAGGTCTCAGTCTTCTTCTTTTTTTAATATATAAAAGGGTGTGAGATTGTTTGACAGGTCAGTCCGAAAACCATCAAGAAAAAAATTACTATCAAATTTTTGTTCTGTCTGGATATTTCTATGCATTGGAAAAATACCTACTTTTTTTCAAAAAAGTTATTAAAATATTAAAAAAAAAGTTAAAATTGTTTTATTGGCAAAATTACAGACCTGTACTAGTTAGAAAAACGGTGTTATAGAGAGTTAAAAAACTTGATTCCTACAGCAATTTGTTTTGTTTAAGATTGAAAGAGGTTATGTGTAATGAATACTAAGGTATCTATTAAATATTTATTGAAACTTAGCAACAATGAAAAATCTATAAATGAAATACAGCGCTTAGTACAGGAGAAGTCGCGTGCACGCCACTACTTTTTAATAAAATGGTTTCCCGGGGTCTAAAGCATTACTCATGAATTGCTGAGCCCCGGCGCCCGCTAACTCATACATCGCTGGTGGACTGAATTCCACTTGCTATTAAGAACCTGTTCAATCTAAGCGACCAGAGCCGTAGCGACCAAAGTCGTGGCAACCATAGTCGTAGCAACCAAAGTCGTGGTAACCAAAGTCGTGGTAGCCAGACAACTAGTCTAGAGACACAGAGGGGTAAACACTAATGTGACTATCGTAAAAGTAAACGTAACGTATTCGATTCACATCGCGCGATGACGCTGCGTTACGTTTACTTTACGATTGTCACATTTATTAATGTTCACCGCTCATTGCTCTATAGGAATTATGTGTATGTAACACATCATTTGTATGTAACAGAGCAGTGAGTTGTGAGCGTGAACTTACTTTACTCAGTACGATTTAAAATATCGAAGGAATTACGAATACCTTGGTCGCTAAATGCATCAATTTCTAAGTATCTACCTTGTTTCTTGTATATGTTTTTGCAAGTGATTGTATATTCATTGGAATGTATGATGTAAGGTCGAAGTATTTGATTTGAGAGGTTTTTGATGTGTTTATTTACGAAGTACTTAGGACAATGTTTATCGAAGGAAACGAGGGGTTAACGTAACCAGAGAATAAGATGCCAAATAATATGTATGTATGTATATCTGTTAGATCTATTTTCTATTGTTTATCTACTAATTCTTTATACACATAAAATACAGAGAAAAAACTTAAATACAAAACATGTACTTAAAGGCGAGCTTAACCCTAAAGAGAGTTCTCTTCCAGCAAACCTTGGTATGAGTGAGGGTAAAAGAGATGTGGTAATTGCTAGATAAAAAACTTATCTATTAAACTAGTTGTTAGAGTCTGTCAAGCGAAAGATGGCCCTGATAAATCGCGGCAAATTCAAAAACTATTAGTATGGCAATACATTAAATAATAGGATAACTTGGAATTACATAATTTGATACTTTGATATTATTCTAAATAAATATACTTACATCATTTTTGATGATGATTATGAATAAGTAGATGATATACTATTGCCATACTAATAGTTTTTGAATTTGCCGCGATTTATCAGGGCCATCTTTCGCTTGACAGACTCTACATGCGATTTTGTACGTGTCGTAAGTTTTGGCACAGCGGTTGATAGCGCTCACAATTTTTTTAATAGATAGTGTTTATAAAATAAAACCTATTATACTTTAATGGTGTTTTTTTTTATCATCTGAAACATTTATTTATATGATTAATTTGGCTTTGCTTGCGGTTTGTTGAAGATTAAAAAAAAATGTTAATCATATTGTTCCCACTTTTACAAGTTTCATTATTTTGCAATGTTATAATGCCTTTAATGTTCTACAATACATAATTTAGAAGACACACATACGGCCGGTTTCTGGAAACCCAAATCACGATTGATCCGAGTTTGACACATAGTAATTATTTGTTTTTTTCGTTGATCATCGTTCGAGAAACCGGCCGTTAGTATGTGAAACTCATAACTACTCTCTATAATAACAAACAGTTAAGTTTATCGTGTAAAACAAAAGCGAATCGATTTTGACTCGAACCAAGATTTATCATAACAGAAGCGAAGTATCCAATATCAACTTTATATTGACTCTCGTGTAATAAGAAAGGTTACGCACAAAACAAGGACTTGGATTTACGTACCTCTAAAGGTAGACTTTCGACTAGAGCGGCTCCGGCGTCACTGACGCAGCGATAGTAACGCGGCGATAGAGCGATAGTATTATGCAGTACGGAAACGTATGAACTACTACGTGCTGTACGAATCGCTGCGTCAGTGACGCCGGAGCGCCGCTCTGGTCGAAAGTCTACCTTTAAGCATGAATAAATCTGACAGACGGCGCGCCTAGCCTGCGCGTGACACTGCACGTCAACGTCAGTTTGACAGCGTCACTGTGCAGTCTATCTCGTTACAGTTACGAATATAATTTGACATTGGCGAAGTTGGCTAACCCCCATATGCCATTATATAAAAAATTGAATTGAATATAATTTGTTAGGTACATATTGATACTGATGCATCAAATGTAGTAATTTAAAACTTAATTTATCACAAACGTTTTTTTGAAGGCTAACTCTACACTTTCGGGGTAAAAGTACCGATGACTGCAAATAATTTTTTCACCAAAATTATAAATAATTTATACTTTTTTTTTCAACCTATGCTGTCCCACTGTTGGGCAAAGGTCTCCCCCAAAGCCTTCCACCTATTCTATTAATATATACTTAAAAAAAACCATTTCATTTCATAATAACGATAACTATTAATTATTAGATATATATTTTACAAATACATGCTACCGAAAAAAAAAACAAACTTCAAAATTCTATCCCAGAAGTTAAATAGGTATCACTGTGCAAACAATATCTATAAACACTTTCGAAAAGACAGTGGCATTTATTTATAAGACCCTGGAGATCTTATAAGGTTCAAATTACTAGGTGTCAAACCAGGTGGTATTTTTGAGACCCGCGCTTGCGTTCACCTCTTTAGTTTTACGATTCTATGTCAATAGTAGAACTTAATGTGATATTAGTATTGCTTTAATATACAGTAACTTTGTGATATTACACAAGTTACGTTTGATGTAGTAAATGGTAGGTACCTACTTATAATAATAGAACTTGATCTAACTGAAATTCTGAGGTGAACGAACTATATTTTTTTAGTCTACTGAGTATTCGACTTCATCACCCTATTGAAAATACTAGTATTCAGTAATTCAACCTTCATACAGATTCTTAAGTTTTTTATTTTAAAAATATGTTTTACTTATTCTGGGTTTGGTCCTCAGTAAGTATAGTTTCCGCGTAAAATCATTATAAGTCTTCGTAATCTATAAAAAATATAATATAAAATTAAATTAAGTATTATAAAATTAAATATATTATAACTAAAAGTAAACAAGCATAAAATACCGCAGGTGAAACACTTCGGAAGTACCAGGCTATCATGCCTTACAAGGAGTTGGCGTACAACGCATGGGTTTAATCGACGCCGCGGGATCCCGCCACAGAATACACAACAGTCACTACGCCACTCTGGCCGAGTTACGGAGCATGCGAGATGACGTGTGCCGAAGAGCTGGGAACTTATGGAATTGGATTAGAGGAATCGTATTTATGTGACATATGCTGAATGTATACGAAGAATAGGTTATTATAAAAATATAGGTTTTGTATGGTAAAAAAAAAATGTATGGGTACCTTAACGATTGACGCACGGTAAGGCTCTCCAAACCACTTGTTACATTATAATAATAATAATATAATAATGCTGGACAATCCACACAACATCATCTAGCCCCAAGCTAAGCAGAGCTTGTGTTATGGGTACTAGAAGACTGACATACTTAATACAATACAATACATAGATAGATATTTTTTATTATACATATAATACCCAGAACACCCGGAATAAATATTTGCAGAACATACAAACATTTATCCCGAGGCGGGAATCGAACCCGCAACCTTCCGTGTCGCAGGCGGACCATCGCCCACCGCGCCACATCGGTCGTCAAACGTTATACGACGTTATATGTCTTGATATTGAATAGATTTAAGTACATATCTAAAAATACCTACGAAAATAGTTAAATTAGTAAGCAATAAACCATTTTTTCAGCTTAAGAAAATGTAACCTGAAAAACAATTGTTTTTGCGCATTTTTACAAACAAAACTAAGTTTTAGTATTAGAAACAAATACTATCTATCTATTAAGTAGTTTTTTTGAATATAGCGACCGTAAAAACATGTACTAGGATGCCATAGTCCGTAGATAGTGAACGTATGTCCACTCTAAGCACACATAGGCTCGCTAGAATGCGGCAGGCTACACCCAATCAGACAATGCTTGATTTAGCCGCTACCGCGTCCGTTACGCCGGCCCACGCACCTTGCTGCCTGTCCTTACCATCGTACAGACATATACGGTGTCGCAACTCGCCACTAAATTCTAGGATTTTTTATGTATAGGAACATTGCATAGTATTGTAAAATCACATTGATTAGTCTCAATAGAATCTGGTATATTCTATTTATTTGTTCTAAGTGCTACGATAAGATAAGATAGTTCTATGATAAGATGATAAGGTCTAAGTACTTTGTAAATAAAAATTATTTTTTTAATCGCTTTGTAACTCGTAGTAACTAACTGGCTAAGAGTCTTTTTGTAAAAGATCTGAGGATACGCCAGCAGCGTGTTGTTAAAAAATAAGTTTAGAAGGCCTAGGGCTCATGACTCAATGTGAGAAATTGCATACGATTTTGTATAAGGCGCTGAACAGATGGCGCTTACACTCATAATAAAAAACAATGTCTAGATCGCCAAACAAAGGTCTCCATTTTAAAAAGGGACTCATTCCTACTATGTTCTTCTCATGTGCCTGAAACACTCAGTGGCTTGATAGAAGATTTAAGAATTAAATTTACACAGTTGCAGTACCTACTGTTTGAATGGGTTACACTGCGACTAGCCGGCTGTCCGAGTGTCCGCAGATACTGCGCCTGCGCACGATATGTTAAATTGGACACACGCCTCCTGACATTAGTGCTTCTAGTGTGTACTGTTATAATATTGTCGGATTACAGTTAGCTGGTGTTCGATGCTAGATTACTATTATATTACGTTTCGTTTACTAACAAATACTTGTATTACATTTTGTTTACTGTGTACTATTAGTGATTGACAGAACAATTAAAAGCTTTAGGTATTGTGATAATTGTGATTTGTGAAATTAACTGGGCAATTTTGTGTAGAATGTCGATAAATCAGAAGATATTGCTTTTAGTCATTAGGCCGCCTATTATGATAGTTCTTTGTATGTTAAGTTTTGCAGTAGGTAGTGGTGCATCTATCATAATAATTATGATTTAGTTAGGTATCTGTCTTTAACTGAAAATCAAATTTATATTTATTTTCCGATATAGCTCTGTTTAGAAAAATATAAACATATAATTATGTCTTATGAAGATTTGTATTATGAGTCTTGAATGGCAAAATTATATCTACTTATGTTGCGACGGTGAACACATATTTTGAACCAGCTGAATTTTCCATGATTTGGTTTACTTTCAAATAATTTTTTGTTTAAATTGAATTTTATCTAATTTTCAATAAAACCTAAAACTTTATAATTTTTTAAGTAATTATTATAAAATATGGGGTTTTTAACAGTTTTAATCAGTTTACCTTGTATTCTCTAGATTATTTTAAAAAAGTAACGACCAACAATGGCTCGCCTTACCTTGTAAGGACTTTAGTTTAGCAAATTAGTAACATAAAGGATACATTCCACAATCAGAACAATTTCACATACCTATAAGTAAAAGCGAGTTACAAAGCAGGTAGAGTTACACTGCGCGGTTAATGCCACTGTATTGTTTAGCGGTGCTTTGTTACTAAGCAATGTATATCTATATAAGAGAGAGTAGGTACGCCTCATGCGGGTATTGTGCGTAATTGTGGTTTAAGTTAGACGTACATCGAAGGTTTTAATTTTAAAGTTTGTAAGCTCTTTCTAAGTAATTCTTCAATTACTATGTATTTGACGTTTATTTTTGTAGAAAATAAGTAAATTAATTTATCGTTTAGAAATGGTTTAGTTTTAATATGCAACGATTCCCGTTAAAACAATGTACTTAAATTATTTAATTTTAGATGTTTATATTAAGACGATTCTAAATGATCCTTGTGATTTTACTGAATAAAGTAATTTTTGACTTTGACTTTATAAACTAGCTATTATCTACTAAGATCTTTATTATTTATGTTATTGTTTAGGCTAATCGCATGCACATTTTATAATTTGAAAGTATATAAGTATTCTATCAACAACCTAGTTACCTATACAAGCTATGCTTAGTTTGGGAGTAGTGAGATGTGAAAAATGTCCATGAATATTTTATTTGTTATATTATTGCTTAGTCCAATGTCCGCCGCTCCTTACCAACGCAAACCATCGACATTTTCCTTTAGTTTACACTTAATTAATGAATTAGTTAGCGAACAGACCGAGGTGCGGTGTCGATACAAGATACAGACGTGTCTGCCCCGCTTTGTTCTTATGTTGGCACTCATTACATATTTTAAAGGTGACAATAAAACCAGTATTTTCTAATACTTCTTAATTATATATTTACTATAAAATTATGAACCCAAAAGTTTGTATGGATAAATAAACAAAATAATAAATATTCATGAACATTGTGCAAATAGTCAAAAATATAACGATAGCAAGAAGTCGGGGACCAGCTTTTAGTTTTTTTCTTACAGATGGTGGCAAAGATGACGAACTAATAGCACATAGCGCACAGACTATTTAACGGTCTTTCTTATAAAAAGTTCGCGCAGACTTGAAGTATTGATTACCATACGTAATGATGACTTAAAGTCAACGCTAACATTTTACAAGATAAATGGAGTTAGCCTTTTGTGGTGGTTCTGCAAGAAAAATAAATGTGTATGTGTGTATTTTATACTCTAGTTTAATTTATATATTATTGTAGACTATAAATTACAGGGTTTTGTTCAATATGCGGTTAAGGCAAACAGATTACAGATTGTGTTAGGTCTAAAGTGTTATATGATTTCCTAACACGATGTTATCGCAATGTTCCAGTGTACGCCGCGCCTTATGTTTCCTTGTTTTTAATTAAACTTGTATCAGATTTTAATTAAGAGGTTTCAGCTGTCGATTGGGTAAGCAAATAATCAGTTTATTATGCGATAGAAATAGTGACAACATTTTATAAATTATGCACAATTTATTATGGTGAAGGTTTTAATAAGATGAATTCTCTAGAAAAAATATGAGTGAGGTTGTCTAGCATTTGATTTATACTGCTTCAACTGCGTGGCATTACATACGTCGTAGTCAAGTTTACTTTGTAGTCGAGTTAACTAATGATGGTTACTTATTAAACTTTGACTGTAAACGATTCGGAGATCGCAGTCCAATTCGATGGACCGACTTTATTGTATATTTTTTCGTTGCCATTTATGGGCTAGCTACTTCACCTAGATACCTACTCTATCTTATAAAAAGTTAGCGCAGACTTGAAGCCTTGATTACCATCTTATAAAAAGTTAGCGTAGACTTGAAGTCTTGATTACCATACGTAATAATGATATAAAGTCAACGCTAACTTTTTATAAGATAGGGGGTTAGAGTCTAGCAATTGTATTATAAGTATAAGTGAACACAATAAATAAGAGCACTTTTCCAATTGAAATGTAACCACCTTCACACTTGCCAAACGTAATAAATGTGTGACTGTATTTAAATTTATAGTCCGCTAGTACAGCTACTTAGCCTACTTCTCAAACCAAGGTTACTGAGTTAGCACTAGCGTAGAGTAGGAATAGTCTAGATATCGCATTTTTTTTACCAAGCATGAAATATTATCAAATCGTTCTTGGAAGTTATTCATTATAGTTCTCATAGTACAAGTTTTGCTTAGTTTGAGACTAAAATGAATATGTGAAATGTCTGTGACTATTGAGCGTCCTCAGTTGGTACTGCTCTGCCTTCCATGCTGCGGGTCGTGGATTCGATCCCTACACAGGTAATCGACCCGATTTTATAATTACTTACTGAATTACATACTTACATTTTGTTATGGCATTTCAGTTCTAGGATTCTAAAAAGAGCAGTTACTTGATTTTATAGCATTTTATAACTCAAACTTAAAAACAATACTATACTCACTTAAGTATCTACATAAAAAGTTATAATATTTTATGGGAATTCTATAAAACCATTTTTTTTAAATAATAACTCGAGTTCTAAAATGAACTGATCTTTCGGAGTTATACTCAAGCATTCAAAATACTTTTGATTAAGAAAATAAAAAAGACCGATTTTGAGTCATTTAGCACACTGTGTCCTATGTGTACAAACATTAATGTGAGAAACACTTTTGAACAAAATAAAACACATATAATACATCAATTTATAAGTGCTGCGTACAATGACATAACTCCAAGGCAGTATGTATGGAATCGACACTGAGGTAGATACTGAGTGCGCTCGCGCAGACGTAGAGTTATGTGACGTCTGCGCAGTGAGATGTGACGCACACGCTGAAGGGATTCTTAAGGAGACTGTGTAATAGGACATCTAGTGAACTAGATTTCTTTATTGTACACAAAATAAATGCAAAAAAAAGGAATAGATTAGATATACAGAGGCGAGCCCCTGAAAAGAGTTCTCTTCCAGCAAACCTTTGGCGAAAGTGATAAGATAAATAAATTAGATAGATAAAACAAATGACGGACAATTCACACATCACATTCTAGTCCCAAACTAAGCAAAGCTTGTACTATGGGAACTAGATTGCTAATAGAATACTCATACTTTTTTTTGTAAATACATACATAGAATTCATTTGTTTTAAAGTTGTTTTTTATGGCAATTAATTTTGCGTACTGAAAAAGAGACCTAGTGACAATGTGCAATCCTCTCAACCCAACTACAAAACAAATCCCACGCAAAACTTTATCTCAGCTCGAGGTAATAAAGCTCAAATTTCCGTAGCAAATAAATAGGAACCAGTCTGTCGGTCTGTCTCAGGTTGATGTGTGGCTGGTGCGTGTTGCAGACTCCATTAGGGGCGAATTATGGGCCCCTGTCGTGTTAAGCTATGCTTAGGTAACCTTGTGGCGACCACCGACTATTTTTGTAATCTAGAACTTTGAAAAGGACCGTCGGTTTTTTTTATCTAAGAGTTTAAGAATCTTTGATGCTGTGAGTAAATTAAGACAGGCAATCAATTATGTATTGGTAAACAAATAATTATAACGACTGTAAAAAATCTCAAAGTTTTAGCTTCGTTTTTTGGTATTAGCATGTTGTGTATTACCGGAGAATGAAGCCTTTGAATAAAATAACTTTACTTAAAAAATACAGAATTGTTACAAAATTATATAAACAGGCTTCACAGCTTAAGTTTGCGTAACACAAGATTTGCTTAGTTGTTATTATGATGGGGAATGTTACTATGTATTCTATGTATGTATTTACAAAAAAAAATATAAGTATTATATCAGCAGTCTAGTTCCCATAGTAGCTTTGCTTAGTTTGGGACTAGAGTGTGAGTGTGAAATGTCCGTGAATATTTATTTTATTAACTTAAACACACTAAATTGACTCGCTGCTGCAGGATCCAAACCCACACCTCTAGTAATATGGCTATTTACTTCACAAAAACCGTCGCAATTACCCGCACTGGAAACGTAATTTCACACAACAAAAAGACTAATTATTATTACAATTTGACCTCACTCACAGATTAAATTTATAAATTACAAACAAAAGTCGTGATGTCGTAAATTTTGCCAAATTATAGAGGGTTGAAATATGCCTAATTCTAGTGTGCAGTGCGCAGGAGTTTTCTATTAGGAAATGTGGTTTGTGGGTGCGGATGTTGGCATAAGCTTAGCGATAAACCGTAGCTAGTGATCTGAGGTTGCTCTAAAGGCAGAAATCAGAGGCCAAACAGTTATTTGACAATGTTTTTTAAAAATGCTTGTATTCAATAAATAAATATTCACGGATATGACACGTATAATGCCTATTCATCAGTAAAAAAAATGTAGAGCTAGAATTATATTGTAATTTAATTACGGTCACAAATATAAACTTGACATTTGTTCAAAAATACTAATTCTAGGTAGTGATGATGTAATCTGAATAATATTTCTACGCATACATACACTTAATTTTGCATAAGATTTGTGTAGGTACCAAAAATGTTACCAGTTTTTCAGAGTCGCGTCCTGCTATCCAACTCGTCACCATCATCCAGCACCTCACTAGGACGACATTCCTAGTGACCGCAGCCACACGCTCACGCAAAATTAATCACAATTATATGACAGTAAGCTCCGCGTACACCAAGACATTTCCACTTCTATACCTCCTACATTGTCGGATAAGAGAGACGACACACGGGCGTGCGGTTGCGCTGCGTTAACGCAGTCAATGCTATACGAACGCTGCGTCGACGCCACTATATGCTGTATCCGACGTCGTTTTTCTTGCCGCTTTTCTGTTATTTCAATGCAGCTCCCTTCCCACCTCATCTCCCTTGTGAGTCGCGCGTGTTTTACGTTACTATCCTTTTAACGCATAGTCGCAAACCCCTATCTAAGAGGTGGCCGATACAGGCTGCGACACAGTTTTATACTTTTGTGGTCAGCATCGTTTTACACGTGTACTTTATTATATGTTTTTGGTCCAAATAAATATATTTGTATTTGTATCGTGTGACAAGACGTTAAGATTTATATGTGAGTCTTTATAAGAGCAGCATAATGTCAATGGCAGAGGTAAGTGCACACCCGTCGACCTATAGCGAAGCTTGCAATTGTTTGTTTGTTGCGTGCTGCGCTTTTTATAGTGCTTCGATATTGACATGTCAATAGATGTTGACGGTGCAGTTGCCTCTACTATCATGCCGTTCGTGTGTAAAAGTTAAAATGATGGAGCGTCACGCGTTAACGCCGCGTCCACGCACAGATAACGCCCGTATGTCACCACTACGTACTGTGACGTAAGTAACCCGTTATGGATGGATCTAGGTACTAAATAGTGGATACGAGTGAATCAATGTAGACTCAGAACTATTTATGGACTTTGCTTAAGTCTATTTATAGGCTCGTTGATCTAACTAGAAAATACTTAGTATTATATGAAGGAAGATAGTATTATGTCACTTATTTTGCTATATTTTCCGATTGTGTATAATAAAAATAAAACTTTAGCATGCAAGGTTTAGCATGCTTTAGCATCTACCTACTACAACTCCGTGTTAAGTTGGCAAAAGCTCGTTAATTAATAAGTCTACTCAATTGTTTTTATTTCTCTGAAATATTAGAAAGTCAATATTTATACATATTTACAAAGCACAAAATTATTCTTTGAAATGAAACTACTCGCGCAAACTGAAACTGTAATCTTGTTCTCAAGTTACCGACTTTGGGACCAAAGCATTTAGAAGCAAAGATTCAAAACACCAAATATCACATTATCTCGAGAAATATCATAATATCTTGTAGATTAAATAGGAAGCCTTATTAAAAGGCTCTAAATAAGAGGAACTATTTATAATGCGCCGGCGCATGATATCCAAACATGGAGTATTCGCGCGAATGTGACCTACTTGCAGTGTCTCCTACGACGAATTTAATTTTATAAAAATGTTATTTTCCACCATATTTTGTTTAATAACGTATCAGCTTCTTCCGTTTGTAAAACAACAGTACTTACCTCGAAGTGACAAATTATTTAATAAATCGTAGACCTAAAGGGACGTGCTTGTTTTGGCAACGCATGTTATAGGAATAAAATCGGGTAATTGATTTGCTTATCACTTACAAAAACCGGTCAAGTTCTAGCTGGACTTGCGCACAAAGGTTTCCGTACACATCTGTTTGTTCTACAAGCAAACAGACAGACAGACAAACGGGAAAACAGAAGTTTGTCGCTACCAGAGTCTAGAAGGCAAAAAACTAGACCTGGATCAAAGCGTTTTTTGTATAATCCTTATTACAATTGTTTAAAGAAGTTGGAGCTAGTTCGTCTCAAGATTGAATTCTAAATAATCTGATATTTTATAATATGCCTTTGACAGGTTAATTTTTTTTTTATTATTTAACAAACTGCATCCCAGTTGTCAGTATTAAGCCCGCGTCGCTATTGGCGATCACGAGCGCCGTGTTCGCTTATTAACGCTACAGGGGCGATATATCACGCGTTACCATACGGACGTCTTGCTTATAGCCTGTACCGCCATAGAATTGAGAAACGCCGAGAATTGGAAAGTGAGCTGTATTTTAAGTCAGTCTTCTTTCTTATTATCAGATTTTACTTAGATCTTCTTATACATAATTATCAGTTTATTTGGTGACTCTTTTTAATATGCATGACTTTTAAGATTAAGAACATATTTATATCTAAGTATGTTTATACCTATAAACAAAATGAGGTATGAATACTGATGTTCATGACCTCATCAACATCAGTATTCATACTTCATTTTTACTTAATTTTACTAAACTAGGCTAACGTTATGTTTTAAAAAACACAACGTTATTTTCAGTAACTTTTATTGTTGACTACAATAACACAAAATCCGGCTTGGGAGAGACCTACGTCCAGCAGTGGACTGATATAAATTGATGATGATGATGACACAAAATCCCCCAGATTTACTAGAAACCAGATTTTCTGTTAACAGGGTAAAATAGACAAGTTTGTTGAAATTTATTTCTGTAATTGTACGAAAGTGGTTTGAGTGTGCATGAGTTTTTTTTGTTAATGACTTAGAATATGAATAGAGTACATACACGATTCGTATGACACGATTGTTTCTATGTTAAATCTTGCGTAAGTATTTTACACCTCTGCTTTAAGAAATTACATATATTGCTATAATAAATAAATAATGCTGGACAATGATATAATGATCAAATAATATTTCGCATCACTCGGTATTTATATCAAATAAATAATTATATGTTTCAATCATAAGCTTGTTTGTTTTTTTCTTTATTTTGAATGGTTTTCGCAAGTGATGAAATGGTCCAATCAATTAATTGTTGTATTTAAAAAATATTTAATACTTAAAAAAACAGTTGAGCAATCTTTCGTGTTTATAATATTAGTCAATAAAATCTATTCAGTAGGTTTTGCATGAAAGAGTAACAAACATACATCCATAAAAACTTTCACGTTTTTCAGGATATTATTACAACAACTATAAGTAGGTATGTGAGTTCTACTAGCTTCAGAAAGCTACGTATCAAATACTATCGCAAGTAGGAAGTGATTTATTTGGAGCGCGCGTATATCGCGACTCGTGCGTCTGAGCTGACCGTCGCTGATTGTGTGCTCAGCAGCTCAGCTGAGCTATAGCCCTGCAAGGCTATTAACGAAATACTTGAAGGTGTTCAACGAGTTTCAACTAGGAAGAGAATTTATCTAACGGATGACGTAATACTTATTTGATTTATATTGGATTTATATGACAAAATAAGTTATGTCAATCTGACAAGTAATTAGAAAAGCTTTTCACAATGTACTAAAATATTTATTTACAAAGAAAATTAATATACATATTTGAACTTTTGAACTACAAAACATTATGTACGCACGTAAAATAGTTTATCACTGATTTAATTAATCATTAGATAATTTATTATAAAATAATTTATTTTTAACCTGTAAATCAGTGCACAGTATCCTTCGTAGACGAAAAGGTGTTAAATCTCATGTAGGTATCTGTAATCGACCCAGCCAGCACACATACCCTAAAACCACAACACCGCTACACAAACATCACTAACAGCAATAAATAGCACAGAAATTGACAGAACTACTATCACATAACCTTACAAACGCATACGGATAGGTGAACTAGACTTAAAGCTCGCCTCCCACTGGCCAACAGCCAATAATACTTATCACGAACTTAATTATTATAATAACCTTGCAATATATTGTACCGTATGGTAGTGGGTTCAACAACCGGTCCGATGCAGTTCGGCTGCGCACGCGCAGGCAACAATCCCGTTCAGGGCTGCCACCGCGCTCGCAAAATGAAAGGTCTGAATGGAAGTGGACACTAGCCTCAGGACAATTTGAAGTGCAATCACCTGACTTTAATATATAAATTTATCGACTTGCTGTCCTACAAATAGATCAAAAATTCAAAATATAGATCGTAATAATATATTGACATATAAATTGGACTGAGCGTTCCCTATCCAGTAGCTCTACCATGAGTTTTAACTATACTATTTAAACTATACTCGCTAGCGTCTGTAGTTAAAAAAAATGTATGAAGATTTGTACAGCGCCTCTAGCGGATAGTTGGGTACTAAAATTCGTAATACTAATATTGACGTAACTACTGTAGTAAAGTCAGGCGATTTTACTGTGACAACTCATGGTAGAGGTACTGGTCTGATAAATACGGGCGGCAAAGCGTGAGGCAGATACAACAATCGTGCGGCCAAATAAAATCAATCTAGAATTCCAATAGGCCCCTATCTAATTAGTTTTTAATTATAAATATGTACTATCTTGTAGTTTATTGAAGTTTTTGTTATTGTAATTAGGTAGGACAGGCATCACAGCGTACTTTCACATGGGTCGTGGGCTCGATTCCCACCCTGGGTGTCTGGGTGTTACTATGTAGGTATTTAAAAAAAAAGTAAAGTAAAGTTAAAAAAAGTATGTAAGTATTCTATCAGCAATCTAGTTCACATAGTACAAGCTCTGCTTAGTTTGGGACTAGAGGGATTGTCCATGATTTTATTTATTTATTTATTTATCTTTTGACAGCCCTACAACCGACCCACAACGTGACTAGCTGGTGCTCCTATTAAAATACCTGCCTCAAGATTCTATTATCAATAACCATGTTATATGAAACTTGGAGTCTAGATTTAGGAATCTAAGCTGAGGCTGTAAGTAGTAGTCAAGATATTGCACAGCTTCGTCAATAGACCACAGTGTGCGATAATTAGAAATATCTTAGATACTTTAGTGGGATTCTGTGGAAAAGTTTGAAAAATGTGTACCGTGTTTATTTTATTGATACAAAATTAAGACTATTACAGTATTTACTACACAAAATATCTATCGAGAGAGATCGATAGTATAATTCTCGATACGCACGTTGAATTTCAACATATTCACTATTAGATTTTTACGTTTTATGTCTTACACAACTTTTTTATATTTTTTTTAAGAATATGAACATTCCGTTTATCTTTCTCTACTTAAAGCTAAAACACAAATGAAATATGTTACGATCTTGTTCGTAACATATTTCATTAGTGATCTTGATTCTTTTCAAAAAAATTATTAGCCTTTAATACTATTACAGTATTTACAAAATGCACATAGGCATATAAAATACATAAGAAACAGTTTTAGGATTAAATTGGAAGTTCAGTGTTTAATGCAATATTAGGGCCGTAAATGAGGTGTATATATGGTATGCTATATTTTTATGGTATACTATAAACTTATATATAAAGTTACGTTTACTTTATATTTATAGCTATAATTGACTGTTCAGTATCACACCGGTTGCTAACCATTACGCGGAGATTGCAATCGCGAAACAATTGCAATTGTTCGTCCGCACATTAACGCTACATTGTAAATGCATTATGCACGTCGATACTAAACGGATCTTATATAACAGCTACTTACTTACTTATATTAGTATAGATTTGCAGCTGTTTTCAACCAACTTAGAAACCCCTAAAAAATGGTTGTCTGTAAATTATTATTATTATTAACGATTTTATTTCAGATTTATAATCCATAGGTAGGTACATCTTATATTAACAATTATTCTTAAAATTAAATTCATATTGTCATAAAATCAAATACAATGTCAATTCACATAAGTCGCCAAGCTCATTGTGACTTTCATCCATTTCTGTTGGATTGGACAGTCTGGTCGGGCGACAATCATCTGCAAGATGCCGTTGCAGCTGTCTCGAGTACGCTGGTGCAAAGAGGCCACTTTCTTTCGAATGATCGCATGGAACCCATCAACCCGTGCCTCCGCAAACATCCCCGACGCGCTGCAAAATCGAGGCAGCTGCATCAGCATCCTGAAGATATTGTTGTATTGTACTCGTAGCATAATAATTAATTAAGCATAATAGGCGGAACATGCACAGGTTTTGATGTTCCACTTTTGAAGATAAGGACTTCACTCTTTTTAGAGTTGTACTTCAATCCATGTTCCGTCGCGTATGCCTGACAAATATCAACTAATTTGCGAACAGCTCCCACTGATGGTCCCAGTAGCACCATGTCCGCGTAACTGATGTTATTCACGCAAACTCCATCCACATAACAACCAGAATGAGTGCTACTGAGTTCACCAATGAGATCATTGACATACAGGTTAAATAACAGAGGAGAGGTTATACCACCTTGCCGCACGCCACACTCCATGCCATATGTCTCAGAAAGCGCTCCTGCCCATCGCACCTGATTTCGCTGACATCTATACCAGTGTCTCAACACAGATATTACTTCAGCCGGCACGCCCGCAGTCTTCAATTTGCTCCAAAGCTTTTGATACAAAACTGTATCAAAAGCCTTGGAAAGGTCCAGAAAACAGGCATATACCGACGTCTTCCTATCCGTGTAGTACCTAACAGCTTGCTTAAGGCACAATATAGCACTCTCCGTCGACAAACCAGCTCTAAAGCCGAACTGAGCATCGTGCAGTTTTACGTGCTGTAATAGAATGTTGTTAAGCAAGCTGTCAAGCACCTTGGCCAACACAGTTGCCAACGAAATAGGGCGGTAGTTGCACTTGTCCGAAGCATCTCCCGTCTTGCACTTGATGATTGGTACTACTAATGTTTGGGTGAGGTTGTCTGGCAAGTAGCCATGGCACATGCATAGATGTAAAGTCGGTTTACTGACGATAGTTGAACGTGTCAACGAACGCAATGGCCGATTGTGCTTCTTTGTCGCTCGTTCCGCGCTTTCGCTTGCACTTCAAGCCTTACATGGAACGCCTCAGAGCGCGGTAACGCCGCATGAGCCATGTTTTTCATGGCTCTATCGAACTATAAGACGTTGTCACGTCAAAAAAAAATAGTTCTTAAAAATAATTTAAATAATTAAAAAGAATAAAAGCATTATATTTGACCGCGGTCACAGCTCAGTTGGTGTCTATTTGCACCAACTTAGGGTGTGCGCACACCGACGACAAAACTGAAGTAAGACAGTTTATACACGACCCTTAATACTTATAATCTAAGATAATAGTTAATATATAGTAACAGGTAGTAGGTAAGGTAACAGTTTACGTATGCTAAGTCAGAGACCAAATTAACCCAATTTTTGTTTATGTATTTTTTATTTTACCTGTTTTTTTATGTATATGTATGGGTTAATAAACTATTTTTTTTTCTTTCTTTATATAATTCATTGTTTGTTATATTTATATTCAATTTTTTTGCGTTAAATTAAGTATTAACCGACCGATAAAGCTAACAAGATAATCACATATCACTCAAGAATCATGAAGCAGCTCCTTACGTCGTCAATCTTATCTTCAAAAATAAAGTTATATCGTAATTTTCCCTTTCAGCAACCCCCCTTTGGACGTGTGACGAAAATCTAACAATTTTACATGCACGAGCAAAAAACACGTAATAATGTACTCTATGTCAGTACAATTAGAGTTCATGCAAGTTGCGAAATTGGCGTCCACTGATTTTTTTTGGAAAAATAACTCAAGCAAGTTTAAGTCTTATTGCTCTGATTATAAGGTGCAAAGAAGCGGCAGATTACAGTTGTAAAGCTGTTAACACACTGTGTGATGGATCGCCTGTTTCACGCGTGACGTAACTGTCACGCTGAGGTTTTGCGGGATTTCAGGGAGAAAGGTGTGATTTTTTTTACTGATTTTAAATGCATTTAAATTAAATATGTATACTTAATCCAAAAACATGGAATCTTTTGAAATTTTTACTTAAGTTTGCTATATGTATTAAACATATCCAATTTTTTACAAAACCTATTATACAACTTATCCAATAGGCTTTGACTAAATATTAAATACATTTATTTAAAAAAATACATGAACTTATTAATTAGTATTTTATTACCTATAGATTCAGTTCCAATTGTTTTTTTATGTCTGAACATGGAGTCATAAAAACCTATTAAAACTACTGACTCGATGTAAAAAGTAACTTCAAAATTTGTTAATAATGCTTTTCAAATATTGTCATTGCTATACCAGTTTTTTAAATATACTATTAAGCAATAATTATTATTAAAACAATGTCCTCCGCCCCCGCGCTCCGCACCGCACCGCGTGTTGGCAGCGCCTTGTACTCGAGCCGGGCGCCGCGCCGGGCGGTCGGATGTCGCCACAACACTATTTAATTGTTTGAGTCATACGTCGCGTGACCGCAAGTGTGTTCTTTTGTCGTCTCTTGTTTTACGAGCAATGTATAAAAATTAAATAAGATCTTACGCTTTTTCGACGTCACGTGACCCTGACGCGAGTTTGAAAGTTTTTACCCACCCAGCGCCGCTAAAGAAGTTTTCACTTCAAAAACCGTTTCATCTTCAAAATGATTTTCCATAAATCGAGTGGTCCAGTAATTACTACCGCAGTCGACCACGCCCGAAACGTATTTGCTTTCATTAGGTGTAGTGTAAACGGACCATAAGAGTATTTACACAGATTGTAAAGTGAAGCTTAGTGCGGGAATATTTATTATTAAATAAAAAGAAATAAATATTCATGGTTATTTCACACATCACAGTCTAGGCCCAAACTTAGCAAAGCTTGTACTATGGGAACTATGCTGATAGAATGCTTATATTTTTTATGTTAATAAATACGTATAACTTAGTAGCACCCAACCACAGAACAAATACCTAAGTATTTATGTTCATCACACGAACGTTTGCTCTGGTTGGGAATCGAACCCACGGCCCACAGCATGGAAGGAAGAGCTACTCTTAACTGAGCTGTGACGACCAATTTATTTGTATTGTAAGTACAATACACCAATTTTGCATGGAATCTTGAACGGCATTTTTTTTCAAAATAGTTATTATGAAATTATTAGATTGATATCAGATAATTAAATCAAGTTTTTTTTTAATTATGCTTGTCAGACATTTTGAAACGACTCCGTAAGTTAGTTGGTATCATGCTTAAAGAATGCACGCCTGAGGGCCGGTTTGAAGGCCGGCATGTAATGTACATACATAAATCTCGATTGAAGTAGCCGTAATGCAGTTTTTATAGTGTGTACTAACCTTTATTAAGTTGCATAATGTAATGCAATTTTCAGTGTGCTCTAAGCCTTATTAAGTTGGATGTTCAATGTGTTTCAAAGTGTATACTAACCCTTATTAAGTAGGATAATGTAATGTGATTTTTATAGTGTGTACCAAGCTTTATTATGTTGCAACGTTGTATAATAAGTTTGAGATAATATTTTATTATTATATCTGTAATAGAATTATCGGATGTTATTTCATTATTTGGAAACTGATAAATAATGATAGTTCGGTAATTTGAAATATAACAACAATATTAAAACTACGAGAAAACTGATACTAAAAAAAACATTCTATATTTTTATCCAAATATGGAAACATTAGTAGAAAAAATAATTTAATATACTTACAAAAGATGGTCTTATCGCAATAAACGATCTCTACGAATGTAGAGTAGTCTTGATAATGACCTGTATTATCTAGTGCATTTAAACAGCGCGTTATACTATCAAAGCGTTAAGTAGTAACCGCTCAAATATAACAAAACTTCATTATACCTGACATCACTATACTATCACTATACTAATCAACGAACAGAAAGCCTGCACGCAACACAAAACCGATAAAACCTATAGGAGTATTGATTAAAAAAGCAACATAAATTAGCGAATTGTAGGGGTGGGCACCACCCTGTTGTCAAAAAACTTTATAAGTGTTTATGTGTACGTATACCCCCCTGACACCCTTTCGCGTATACCCACATTCGCGCCGGCGGGGTGCGACGCAGGCGATGTTGGATTGAGACGGAATCACTGAAAAAAAAAGTTTATGGACATTTAACATCCTATTTTAAGACTAGCTAGGAGACGAAGTGCCTGTAAGTTGGTAAAGGAATTAATAAAAAATCATCGGGATCAACATCAACTAGTCACAAAAAAATCTTGAACTACGAACTAAGTGGCAGATTGAATATTAATGTATTTTTTTGGAAAGTCATAATTAATTTATATACTAAATCGCATATTATACGCATACAAAATAAATATACTTATAAGTATTTAAATATCAATACAAAACACCACATAAATAATAAACAAAACAATCTTTGAAAATATTTCATTTTACAAAACATTAACAACAGCTGATTTCACAAAGCTTTTACATTTAACTCTATCAGTGACATTCTAGGAATAACTCTTCATAGATTCTATTCCTAGGAATTTCACAAATTTATCCATTATTATCATTGCAAGCATTTTCTCGGAAATTGCTAAACCTCCATTTTCTCCTGTAACGATACGCTGACATACAAGTACATGTAAATTAAACACAACCGCACACAGGCACGCACACAAATAAAAACGGAAAGAAACACGCCGAGAGGAAGAATGTATTAAGAAAGCTAGAAAGGGACAACCTACTAATTAACACCTCGGGTGAAAGCGGGACGGCTAGCGCGACACGCTAATTAAGAATACAAGAAGAAAGACGCTTTTATGTACGGAAAATTGTCTTTGTGTGTTCTGTCTATGTGTGCAATTGACGCGCATGTGTTGTTATTAACTCATTATGTGAAGAGATGGTATATAGGGCTTTATTTACTGGTTAATTGAAAGCGGTTTCTTGATAAGAGTTGAGGCGAGTGAGATCAGAGAAGCCATTTGATTTTTCGAACGTCTTCGAATTTTAAAAAATAGCCGAGATTCGTTGAAAAGTTTTAAGACGGACGGTAGTAAAAAGGTCTGGAACTTTATTGAAGGTTGCCAGTATTGGCACCTTTATGTTTGGTAAATGTTTTTGTGGTAATTCTATGGAATTATTTAACTGCCTGGCTTCTAAATTAATTGCAATGAATTTATTGAGAAATAAAGCTAAATGAATGGTAGGTACTACGAAAATATCTAGGAATACTGTGTTCCTACTTCTACTTCACTAAAAGTAACTTTGGAGTAGTTCTAGCATAGTGACTATAATGAACTAACGAAGCCCTGTGAAAGAAATGGGTGGAATATTCCGTTAAAGACTTATTATAAGTACTAAAGATTTGTGTTACAATAACATTGTCATATCTCACGAAACAAAAATATATAATTAATTATAAAAATATTTAAGCACATAGAAATGTCTGAGTGATTTAAGTGTTTAGTAGTTATAAAGACTGGTGAGTCGCGTTGTCAATCCAATTTGCTAAACCATTATTATGATAAATCATAACCTCAACCTAATAATAAAAAACAAGTTTATATGCTTTTTTTTAAATATTGTTACTTAATCAAAAGCATTGAAACTAATAACCCAAGTTTATGATTTGCATAATTTTTTTGATTGATTGTGTTAGCTAAATCTAACCAAAACAAATAATAACAGATCATAATTATTATTCATTCAAATACAAGAAAAAAAAAACTATACTCGCAAAGCCCATAAGCAAGAAGGTTTCTAAAAAGTTTGAAAAGAGTTTTCTCTCAAAAAGAAAACAAACTTTTTTTAGAGCACCGTTACCGAAGCTAATGACGACCTGTCTACGATAAGACACCGTCAGATCACCTACAGCATCCGACAAAACCTTATCTGCAGTAGGTTTATTTGTTTTAAGCTTTCAATGCGAACGAATGAAACAGGCAACGCATATTGAATTACATCAAACGACCTATATCTCTACCATCTTCAAGGGATAATAATCTCTATTTGGTTGGCATAAGGTTTAGTTTTGTATGAACAAATTTGTGAGATATACAGGGTGTATTGGTTATCCGTCTTGCTCTCGGAAAAAGCTTGCAAGAAAGCAAAGAATGGCGGAAGAAAGGGGAAGGGACACGAAGGAGATATGTCTCAGAGCCGTGATGAATTAAATTTTTAGGGGGTGTTTAGGGGGGGAGGCTTGCCCCTTTCATTGGCGCGTCTTCATCCAAGTTCGTTTCTTTAATTTGTACTTTTTAATGTATCGTGCTCTGTAGCTGCAATTTTCAATGATGTTTTGATGCTGAAAATGTTTTTAAAACTTTTACTTTTAGTCAAAAGTAAGCCTACCTACGTTATTTGATAATTCCGCCAAGTGTAAATCTTTTTTTTATAAATCAGGCGTCACAGCTCAGTTTGTAGTAGCTCTGCCTTCCATGCTGTGGATCGTGGGTTTGATTCCCACCCAAAGCAAATGTTTGTGTGATAAACATAAATATTTGTTCTGTGTCTGGGTGTTATTTTATTATGCATTCTATGTATGTATTAAAAAAAAATGTTTATAAGTATTTTATCAGCAATCTAGTTCCCATAGTAAAAGCTTTGCTTAGTTTGGAACTAGAGTGTGATGTGTGATTTTTCCATGAATTTATTTTGATGATTGTTTTTTATTTTGTTCATCTTACTTCAGAGATCATTACAAATTTCTGTAGGATCTGACAAATACTTATTGAGTTAAGTATTTAATAAAATGATCTGACTCGTATTATTAGAAAAAAGAGATTTAAGACTGTTTACTGTTTTTTTGTAAATAAATGAACTTGCTGTTATAATATAATATAATAAATGAGGTCACGATCAAAGTATAACTTCCGATATTCCCCACACGAGTGAACACAAGCTCATACAAGAACATGCATGCACTCTACAAAAAGTGAATCGATATTACAAAACAAAAGAGTAACCCTCTAAAAACGCTAAAATCGATGCGAAGAAGTGTCATTAAAGAACCCCCAAAATTAAAACCCCCTGTATGTCTATGAGTGCGTATTAGGCTGCGGCCACATTTTCAATAATAATATGCTTCATTATTTTTATGCTTCTTGTCTAGGTTTTTAAGAGCCTCAAAAAAAGTAGTTTTTTGATGGTAATTCGATACGAGTATATTTTTTATATGTACCTACTTATGATATTTTTTTTTGGCGATTATTAAGCCAATTTCGATGATTATTTTGTATTAACGATCATACTTCACACCATATGATCTGACTACTATATCTATCTATGTACCTAATCTATTGTATTATGTATGTCTGTCTTCTAGTACCCATAACACAAGCTCTGCTTAGCTTGGGGCTAGATGATGTTGTGTGGATTGTCCAGCATTAGCATTATTATTATTATCTACTACATGAGTATTGTTGGGATGTACATATATAAAGGTATATGAATTTTCTTAGCGTGTTCGGATGTAAGTAGGTACTTATTTAAGTATTTTTTAATATTTCCATACTATGTCCAGTAGGACGACTTGGCGGAAGTTGCTTGCATACAAATAGGGTCGAAGCCACACACACATGTGCATCTATGACTAATAAAACACACAAGGGTTTAATGAACTATTCATTCGCAGTTTTTAGCTGATGTTTTATTTTTTTGTTATTAAAATAAATTATTTGTATTCGACTTGCGAAAATTTTTATGCTTCTAGAAGTTTCTAAGAATTTTTCTAAATATTACCGTAACATTTGTATGAGTTTTCTGTATTTTTGTGTATTTCCGAGATTTTTAGTGGGTTAAGATTTGACCTTTGGTGACTGACCTTATGACGTGGGTGTGTTGTTTTTCATGGTAGATGAAATTAAAAGATTTACATAATAAACTTATTACATGTGTTATTAAATTCGGGAACTCTTGACATTATTAAATATATGAATATGTTAAATAAATATACAATTAATAAAAATAGTAAGAAGAGGTCTTCCCATGTCCAATGAGTTTACCCACTGAAGAAAATAATGAAGTGTATAGAGCTATTGACGTTCAAATATTTTTTTAGAGCAGATTTTAGTGATAAGACTTGATTTGGTACATTTCTTTGAAAAAGTAAAAAAAAAAAAAATTAAAAATCAAACCGTATAAAATAAAAACCCTAAAGCCAAATTGTGATTTCAGTATATAAGTAACTTAAAACATACGACTAATTACGTGTGTATAGATAATTATTATTTTATTAAGTGTTACTTAAGTAATTTGATTCGCATGTTACCAGTTCCTTCCAGCATTTAGCTACTTAACACGAGTCCACCAAAAGTAAACAAACACAACATTTCCTAAATACATAACGACCTTATCTCAAAGCAATCAAAACATTAGCCATATTTTCTCCCAATACGAGCCGAAAAACGTAACTCCCGCAGTAAAGATTGCATTAATAAAGGCTCACACACACAGACCACTTTTCTGATTTTATCATTTTTACATTCGTTTATATAACTTTATTTTAGAAATAATTGTCCATGTAAGTAGCTTTTTAGTAGAGACTTATAATTTTAAATGTATAGATTATAAATCTGTGATTAGCGTTGTGGGAATAATTAACAATGACTATATTACTTTCGTTCACTCACTATTGCATCATCATCATCAATAATGCATAATGAAAAAAAAAACATTAGCCATATATTCTCCCAATACGAGCCGAAAAACGTAACTCCCGCAGTAAAGATTGCATTAATAAAGGCTCACACACACAGGCGGCGATGAGTTTTAAAGTTTTTAAGGGTTCGAAGATTGCGTGCCTTGATTACCGAGGGAACCACCCTGAGGGAGACATGTATGGAGGCCGAAAACACCGCTGCCCTCCCTTTTTTAAGGAGGGAAAATTAAAAGTGTTGTGGGGAGACTGGGCAGGTTTGATACTTGGAAGACGCACCTGTTTTATTCAAATATTTGTACACTAAAACTTCTTCTTCTTATCGTGTCGATGCTACAACTGTAGGTATTCTGTTGTAGCATCGTGTTGGAAAGATTAGCCAGACTAGACACTGCTTTACCGTGCCTAGCTGTTACCGGTGTGCGCCACGAGGAGGCTCTTTCCATGCACTAAAACTTAGACTAACTTAGATTACGTACGGCCGGTTTCTGGAAACAAAAATCACGATTGATCCGAGTTTGATACATAGTAATTAT
The DNA here is from genome assembly GCA_932527185.1 of Ecliptopera silaceata. Lineage (NCBI taxonomy): Eukaryota > Metazoa > Arthropoda > Insecta > Lepidoptera > Geometridae > Ecliptopera > Ecliptopera silaceata. The sequence goes on along the minus strand of OW052207.1, from coordinate 2,426,587 downwards.
TTGATTTTTTCGTTGATCATCGTACGAGAAACCGGCCGTTAGACTTAGAAGGGAGCTGGTGTTATTTTTATTTAAAGTGTAACTAAGATATCTAATATAATAGTTTTTATGTATGTTTTGTTCGGTAGTATTATCTATCAACCAATGCTAAACGGTTAAGAATAAGTTAATTTGATTTTAGATACTATTTTAAAATAACTTATCCGATAAAAATACCGCTACACTTATTTTTGCTATTAGTAGTGATTTGGCACATAGTAATTATATTTTTTGATTTTGATAGGAACTTACGACTCACATAAAACAGAACTTACAATATAGTCAAATTACAACTTAATCACATCACCTGTCAATATTTCGCAGGGTAGTCAATAAAAGCATACAAAAAGTTCAAAGTATCAAGACCGTTCACTCTCGTTCGTTTCCGAAGACATGTTGTGCGTAGGACATCGTTCCTGCTCGTTCATTTACGAACGATTGTAATTTGTTATCTGTGGCGCGCGGGATGTTATTAAAAATATTACGTGGATTTGGTTACGTAATATGAGGGATTTGGGATGTTTGTATATGTTTATTAAAAATACTGTTATAATAAAGAGTTTTTTTTTATAAACGAGAATATTATATGGGATGATAAAAAAGGCATGTTGGTAAAATAAGTTTAAAAGAAATTGATTTAGATAAAGATGGTTTGTTTGTTTGTTGAAGTTGTTTTTTTGAATTTTATATGATTTTAAAAAACTTGTTTAGGTACTGGATCTGTGCATAAATATGTATTAGATATCTTTGGCATTAAAAATACATTACGACTGAATTATGAATCTTAATGGTCTGGTTCCTAATTTAGTAAGTAAAACATTTTGCATATTTAAAGGTACAAAATAACAAAGTGTCAATGAACTAACAGTCCCTACAAGCAAACTCAAAAAAACTGCGTCTGACATACACCCTAAATTAAAAACAAAACGCCATAAAGGCGCGCACACACGCGCACTTCTAATTATCGGGAGGGACTTTGCATAAGAAAGTATTGGTGCGTTTTACGACGCGTGTCCCCCCTTCCCCCCTCGGCCCAGATAAAAAATCTCCCATTTCCTTAATTCGTTTATCGGGGTTGGCGAGGCTTTGTCTCCGATCGATGGAGGACTCCAAATGAGCGCGGGACGTGCCACGAGTGTGTATTAGGCTTAAGGTGACACTTTTAAGATAACCTCAAAAAATTTGAAGCATGAGGATTTTCTAGATGAAAAATGGACGTGACTGTTAACTGTATACAATATTCATGATGTATAATTTAGTTGCTAGATATAAATACAACTAAATTTTGTTGCATTTATTTTTAGTGGATGTTTCTAAATTTTGGTACTAGACTGCAGGTAGTTTTTAAATTTTTGAATATATTTTTAATATGTGATGTTTTAAATCGTTATACGAATTTTAAGGTTCAAGATACCAACTATTATAAGCATTTTGATATAAACAGTATCAAAATGCTTAACTATAAAAAAATCAAGACAAATGAACATGCAAATCCAAAAACGCCCTAACCCAAAAAAGTTCACTAATCAAACGCACCCTAAAACGCCACAAAAGTCAATAAATTAAGCTTAGAACACATGTATCACCCCCTTGATAACTTAGTAATTAAGAAAAGCATTAATCAAAGATCGGAAACATGCCGGATTTCTATGCGTTTGATTGCGAATATGACAAACTGCCATAAGTCATGCGTTCTTGCGACACTCGTGGGTGCTAGCCTTAGAATGAAATAAGCTTGTTTTGTGGATATACCTTTCTTGTATGATGCGGTCGAATGGCGCGAAATTATTAAGAGTAAAATAATATTATGTGGGTTTTAAGTGGCTTCTTAGTTTGTAATCATTGAATTTAGTGAAATTTTACAATTACCTATATTGTGTAAAGTTTTACACTATTTAATTAAAACATATAAAAACTCTTTTTCAGTTTTTTGTGTTTAAATTTGTTATGAACTTTGCAAGAATTGATTGATTTATATTGAAAACATAACAAAGACTATCTTCCACTAAATTTAAAACTGCAGACCTCTGTAAACGATCTATAGATAGCTAAACTAATCAGTACTAATCGGTAGCGTATCCACAATACTGGTAAATCAAATGAAATATATTTAAGAACCATGAGAAGTAGAAAAGATAAAAAATATTAAATTGTGCAAAATATCAAAGAAAAATACTCATAAGCCACCTTCTACGTATTTTAATACCCCATAACGCTCGCCAAAAATTAGGGCAACGTTTACACCTCGGAAAAATCGGGAATTTCACCAACTTACCGCGCAGTTCCACACTACCTTACGTTCTTATACATAAGGGTGTTTTTCCTTTGTGCTTTTGGTGTGATAAGTTGGTATATTAACATGAGGGAGTGGACGTGACATTTATTGTTTGACAAGCATCGATCTGCTTCTTGCTATGCGAGCCGTGATCGAGCCAAAGTTCATATCCACGCTTTTTGTTTGATGTGGAGGTGGGAATGAGGTGTGCAGTGTAAAGTTTATTACCTGACTACGAAAGAAGAGACCAACAATTATGTTTATTTTATGTATGTATTTATAAAAAAAATATGTATTTATCTATTATATCAGCAGTCTAGGTCTCATAGAACAAGCTTTGCTTAGTTTGGGACTACGTGACGTGTGAAATGTCCGCGAATATTTATTTTATTTTTTATTTTATTTGATGTATTTCTGAGGCTATTAAGCTATAGTTTGTTAAGGATTCTCGGGCACAGCATACCCGACCCATACATGGTGGGTACTGGAACCTTTTATTCAAAACTATATAGGTATCTCTATATTATGTATCTCTTATCTTTAAATATTTAAAATGTTCATAGACATTTCATACAACGCGTTTCTAGTCCCAAACTATGCTAAGCTTGTACAATGGGAACTAGATTGCTGATAGAATACTTATATGCATGTCTTTTTTTGTAAATGCATTCATTGAATACATAGTAACACTCTGTAAGCTATAGGTACGCTGTACTTCTTATTCCTTATGCTATCCTGGTACTTTTTCTTGAAACTCAAAAACTTTGCTCAACATTACATACTTTTTTTCTAAATAAAAATAAAAAATCTTAAAAAATATACAAACAAAATCAATATAAATATCTTTGAGATATTTTATAAAATGCAATATAAAGACATAATTAAACATATAAATCACATAATACTTTTAATATCAAAATCTTGCTCAGTCACACAAAATTGTATGAGACAAGCGAAGAGGCATATTTACCGAATCTACCGCGTATTATCCAATTTGCTGTCGGATGTCGACACTCGAGACAAATAAATCCCCATCGATCCCTTCATATCTTCGCAAATGTATGCTTGTTATCCACTGGCGTAATATATTGAGCGAGGTTACGATATTTTTTACAATATGTGTATTTAAGATAAAATAAAGTACCTACAGTTTTTTTAGTTACAGAACAAACAAAATATCGAATTAATTAGTACATTGCTGTATTTATTTTGCTGTGAAATTTCGGTCGATTAAATTGCTTTATCTTAAAAAAAACTTTCTATAATATCAATATACTTAGTGATTCACGAAATACACCAAAGTACGACTACTTACATATGAGGTCCGGTAGAGAATCACTACTGATAAAATGAGTGATCATTCAATAATCTCAATTTCTCTATTTTCTAATTCAAAAATATCGAAAAAAAGCCAGTGTCACCAAAAAGGTTGAGTATATTACTGCTTGTACTGAATAGTTTCGTTTATTTTTTATTTTCAAATTTAAAAAGTTTGTTCAACAAGCCAGTACTACCAAAAAGGTCTGATATGTAAGTATACTGCTTGTACTGGATACGGACCTATTTCCTACCTCGATAAATGCCAAATCATGTCAGTCAGTATCGAATGTGTGGAAACAAGGGTTCCACCGTAATCAGGGAAGTGGTTTGACTTTATTTGAATCTATGTATTTGGTTCATTTCAACATTGTTTTTAGAAATAGCACCTTTAATAACATATTTTTAATTATAAATTTTAAATAGCGAAGGAAAGAGCGGAGACCTTTGTCCAGTAGTGGGACAGTATAGGTTAAAATAAATACTTTTTAAATAATCAATCATTCATTTTAAAGTACCTACTAATTGTAAGTATTTTTTCACTAAAATTCATTTTAATTCATTTAAGATTGATGTAATCAGATTTTGATGCTTTAGAATAGTATAAGTATCGCGAAAAAATGCAAACACGCACTCGATGGCAAAAATGTCCTATGTGAGGTTATACTCAGTTTAAGTTTGACAAAACCTAATAAGATAGTAAAAAACCATAAAAAACGTAAAAAGGATAGTCTTACGTACGATTTTATAAGATGGTAAAGAATTAAGAAAGAAATTGCCGATTCACCGCGTATGACAAACACTTACCCCTCGCCCGAGGCGATTGCTGATCGGCAAAGTGTGTAACACATTGTTGTGTGAAGAGCTATTGATCAACAATCGAATTTGATGATGGGACCTTTTTGTTGAAAACATCCTTGTTCGATATTTGAATACGTGTTCTTTTTAAAACTTTTGAGTGAAGTTGAAAGCTTTGATGCTGATAAAAAAACGGTTTTTAAAAAGTCATAACGCTTTTTTTTTTAGATACAATAAAAGGAGAATATTGTTTTATGTTTATAAGTATTCTATTAGCAATTCTGTTCCCATAGTAAAAGCTTTGCTTAGTTTGGGATTAGAGTGTGATGTGTGAATTGTCCGTGAATATTGATTATTTTTTTTAAGAAATATTTTAATTACTTTACTGGTTGAATGAAACTAACCAACTGTATAAATATAGTTGGTAGCTTGAACTAAAACAAAGATTTGAAGTTGTGAATAAAGAAAATTCTGCAAAGGAAAACCAGTCGTGAGTAGAAGTAAAACTCAGTGGCGTCACTGTATACGAGAACAAATGACCAATAAATAACTCTTCACGAAAAACAACGCAAACAAACCTCGGAAAAAAATTACGACTAAATTCACTTCATAATCTTCCACATCCCCACATAATTTAGAGGATAAAGAAAAGAATACCCCCATGTATGCGTATAGTCACGCTCATACTTAGTGAGTTACACCCCAAATTAATAGCATCCTAAAAAATGCCCCCCTATCTTGGGGGTGGGGGGTCCATTTGCATATATGTCTCCCCGGCACCCCAAGGAGCGAGGATGTATTTTTAATTTCATTCTTATCCCTGTGCTTAAATCATGAGAGCGGCCATGCGTGCAGGGTGCCCCCCTTACCCCCCTTGTCCCCCCCTTGCTTGCGTCATACGTCGCTAACCGCGTACAGAGTAAAAAGAAAAGAAATCTTAATAAGTTTGTTAGGGTGCGTTGGAGTTATATGGATAATCTTTTTGTAAATTAGATAGACTTTCTATGTATTTTTTTGAGATAATATTTGCGTGAGTAGCATAGTAAAGTCTTATTTTCTAGGTGTTTAACAGATTGTTTTGTAAATCCATAAAAGTAAGAGCCAAGATGGTTATTACACAATTCAAATTATGTGATCAATATTTTTGAGCTTTTTAAATAATTTTGGTGATTGCAACATAGCATATCGTGATTTATTTTCAGCATTGTTTATTTAACTAACTTTATTTACTATCATTGCGCCATCTAGTCGTGAATAAATGCAACCTAATTATGATTACGTAAATACATAACTTCCATAAGAAAAACATTAAATAAAGTGTATTAATTAGCACGAAGTCTTATCCATACTAACCTTTCGTCTTATAAGCAAGCACCTACAAAAAACCAGCGTCGTCATTTGGGTGAGCAAATTTCGCGGAAGTTTTTCGTTCTTCCTTCTATACTATATCTTGGTTATATTAGACTTAACCTCTATATACCCACATCTTACCATCTTTTACAAATGAGCTGTGACAGGCGTTACAGCTGAGTTGGTAGTAGCTCTGCCTTCCATGCTGTGGGTCGTGGTTTCGATTCCCACCCAGAACAAAATTAAATGTTTGTGTAATGAACAATTAATATTTGTTTTGTGTCTGGCATTACAATGTATTCTATTAATGTATTTAAAATATATATTTATATATGTATGTGATCAGCAATTTAGGTCCCTCGTATCATTTATCTATTAATATATCTTACTAGCTGATGCCTGCGACTTCGTCTATTATCGTCATATTTTGGATAATTTTAACAATATCTTTATAGCTATATTATATTAGCTATATTATTGTAAAAATATTAAAATCAATTTAGCAGTTCTTGCGTGATCTATCGATACAAACTTTTGCGTACATAATATTAGTAGGATTAGTCATAAACCAAACTTAATTTTTTTGTAATAAATGCAACGAATCTTATTATGATTTTGTAAGAAGGATTATATTAAAAAACGGTAGGAATCAGGCCGTAAGTTTCTTGCCTGTTCTTCTAGGCTCTGGTCGCGTGGAACTGGTACCTAGAATCAGCACCTAGTAAGTAAGACGATTTTAAATGATTCTTGTGATTTTCTTGAATAAAGATTTTTTTTAATTTATTTATTTATCAAACCTTGAAAAGGTGGATTGATGCTTGTTAACAAGGGCTGACCCTTATATTACTCCGTACATGTATAATGTCAATTGTGGTGGTGTGTGTGTCTTGACATTATGTGTGTTGGCGCGGACGCCAATTTTTTAGAGTAATTTGAATTCTTCATTTGGAGAGGATATTGTTTTTTTTGCCTATTTTTGTGACTGTTATTTGTAAGTAGGTTTTATGTAATTAGGTATCTATGAACAAGTTAAAAGTGTTAATTATTTAAGCATTATAATTAACTTTGTTAAGGAGACAGATAGGGTTAGCAATAATATTGAAAATTATATACAAACAAGAATCTTGTTTGTAAAAGATTTCAATATTTTTGCTTGTGACGGTCTTACCGCGGTCAGCGATTTCTTCCAGACGATGTAATTACTTCATTGTTATATGTGGGCCGATAAAACTATCCCGTATTTGTATCTTATTTTTTTCAAATCATTAATTACTAACCACCCTATATGATTTATATAAATATGTATATCTATAAAAGAATGACATGTTGTATAGAACAACGAGACAAAATAGATGTACTCTGTCCTTTGCACTTGTGAAATGCGAAAGTTCTTCAGCCACTGAGAGCCAAGCCTTTGATGAATCAAACTCAAACGCTGCAAAACTCCTGACTGCATAATATTCCATTCTATTACTTTCACAAGAAAATTTTGCGTACAACATGAACTGTAAATAAAAAGTAAAAATACCTAATGAATAAATTATTGTTAATTAGCTGTATCTATTAAATATATATGAACATTTTACAATCACATTCTAGTCTCAAACTAAGCGAAGTTATGTGAACTAGATTGCAGATAGAGTTCTTACATACATATTGTTTTGTAAATACATACGGTCTATCTTGTAAAAAGTTAGCGCAGACTTGAAGTATTGATTACCATACGTAATGATGACTTAAAGTCAACGCTAACTTTTTATAAGATAGGGGGATAGTATTTGTTCACTGCAATCATTTAATGTGTAAATGATTGCAGTATTATTTGTTATAATTATTTGTCCACTTTTTAACAAGCTTCTTGTGTGTTTGTTTGAACATCATTTCTACTGCAAGAACTTTATTGAAATTAATACAATTTATAAGCAAGTTTTCTACATTCATACATAGTCTATGGTATCTTCCTTATCTCTACTTCAGCTACATAGTCTTAAAATACCTACAATGACATAGAAACCAAGCAATGAGGCGTAACTGTCTTAATTACTGCGCAGAATTTATTCCTATCGTGTTACCGACTTTGATTAAAACAAGAAAATATTGTTTTACGAAACCTCCCCCCTTACCCCCTTTACCCCCACGAATCCTTATTCAAATATCAAAGAAATCATTAAGGCAAAAAGGAGTGAGCCTAAGGCTATGATAGACGGACTGCATGGATACCACAGTCGATAAAGACTGCAAAAAATTGTAGGTACATTATCGTTTAATAAACAATAATGCGATTGTTTATCGTTTCATGTAATTTTTCTGATGATGATTGAAATAATTCCTTAATTATTAAAATCTTATTTATCTATAAATTATTATACATAAAGTTTTATTAAATTGAAGAGATTACTTCTGATTGAACCAAGATCTATGGTCACAAATGTGTAACTATTGATTGTCATATGACATACAAAATGTGCATATCAGTGACACAAGTTTATTAGATTAGATTTGAGATTGATCTAAATGATTGATGAGGTTCGTGATTTTTGCTCGTGCAGTGCAGTCAAGCAAACCGCTTCTTTGAAGTCCGTCAGAAAAAGCCTTAGACAGCGACAATCGGCCTTTCTTGTTTTTGATGAGAAAACAATAGATTTACTTGAAAACTGTCAAGTTTGTACTTTTGTAGGTCATTCAAATACAAATATAGGTAAAAATACAAAAGCTATTTCTATGTTATGCATTTGTACATTCGTAAAGTTATTTGTTTTTAGTATATAAGTACATAAAATTATGTTGTGAATTCATATAGATTCATTAATTAGACTATATTTATACGTGACATATTCATATTACGTATAAAACGTTAAATTTCCCACGAAAATAAGGGTAAATTCTTAGTTTAAGAAAATAATAAATAAAAAATCAGAGAGAGCCAAGCGAAACAATGAATATCTAAATATTCAGGCCGAACGAAGGATTTAAAGGCAGCAATTTTAACCTACACTCTTATCCTGATCGCAGGATAATTTATCTTAACGAAAGAAAGGGGTGGGGGTGGCAGCCAGGGTGGTTCTCCCAAAAATTGGGTAAAAATGTTGCCAGCGAGCGATTAAACCTTGGGGAGATGCGTTGTATTAATCACCACCCCGCTGGAGTCGTCTTGGAGGATTTTCGCGGTGTTTTGTATAGAGTTGTAATACCACCCACGAATACCATCAGTTCAAATCTACCATTGTCCCTGATATAGATATACTTTATATATCTGGGATAATAGTATGCGTAAGACTAGTACGTTAGTAGGTAGGTACAGATAATTGTCAAGCACTTTTAATTCGAAGTTTAGAAATAAAAAAAAATTACGCATTTCACATAAGATCTTGCCCATATTGATTACTTAAAATAAAAAAAAATTAAAAAATGAACAAATGCTATGACGAATATAAAATAATATCATTATGTAAAGTATTTCATCACAATTTAAATGTAGGTATACTTAACACCTAACCCTAGCTTAGGCTTATTAGCGCAATGTTTTAAATTGTTCGTTGGTTATTGATGATTATTTTTAAATAAATAGAGAGGGAGAATATTAACGGCCGGTTTCTGGAAACCCAAATCACAATTGATCCGAGTTTGACACATAGTAATTATTAGATTTTTTCGTTGATCATCGTTCGAGAAACCGGCCGTGAATCTTTGAGTTGAACAATGGGGTGTGTAACATCTCTATGGGTCGGTAAGTCGCTGTGTCCGGGCGGGGCACCTTGGCTTTGTTTTAATATTTTCGCAGGCATTATGAAGGGTTTTCTTGCTTTCAAATAATTTCGGCTTCTGGTCCTGAAGTTTTCACAAAAGTTTCATTCTATCAATAATTAACGGGAACAATCCTGGGTTTGCTGATGCGATTATAAAGGTTGTCGGGTTTTTGCCTTATCTTAATTTTTTTGGAAGTTTCAAAGTTTTCTTTGTTGGTAATCGAGTTGCGAACTTCGGGAAAGGGGAGACGGTGTGCGTAATAAATTATGAATTGGTGCATGCTTTCGTCATTGCGGATTTTTTTTTGATAATATCAATTTTAGTTTCAGAACAGAAGCTAATTGAAGGTTTACTCGTGTTTCGCGTCAACGCACCGTCTCTTTTATCTGACAGATGTAAAAGCTTTCAAAGTCAAATTTGAGAATCGAATTTACGACCCACATAAAAAACATATTTTGTGTGCTGGTGCTATTTATATTTGTTGTATGCTCAATTATAATAGTTATCATGTATGTCTCTGAGGTTTTTGTCTATAGGACATTATTTATAAAGCATAACCCCTATCTTTTAAAAAGTTAGCGTTGACTTGAAGTCATCATTACGTATGGTAATCAGTAGGTACTTCAAGTCAGCGCTAACTTTTTAAAAGATAGACCGTATGTCTCTTAGTAAGTTATTTGATTTGATTTTAACTTCAGCAAAACAATAGAGAATCGGAAAAGTTAAAAAGTAAAGGTCACGTCGCACTTAGTATTCAAAGGTCTCAGCGCAAACAAGGGGCATGATATGTGCACAGCCACATTCGCGACACGTAACCGTTCTAATGAACTTTACCTTAACATTTTTATTTCTTGCTATGATTTTTGTAGTCCGTGAATAGCTAGTACTTATTTTAAATCAAATCAAATCAAATATTTATTTATTCAATAAAATCACAAGGATCGTTTAGAATCGTCTTACATACTAGGTGATTCTAGGTGCCATTTCCACGCGACTAGAGCCTAGAAGAACGGGCAAGAGACTTACGGCATGATTCTTACCGTTTGTCCCATCCTAATTATTTTTTTCTAGCCTATGTCGTCCCAATGCTGAGCAAAGGCCTCCTCCAAGCCCTTCCGTTTCTTCATACTAATTACGAATGGAGAATATTGGTAACTCGGGAGCACATAGAAAACAGCGTGGTTCAGAAACATAAAGAATAGCTTTTATTAGCATAATTTTTCATCATAATCATGATCATTATCTGCCTGACTTGTCCTACTGGGTAGTCGTAAAAATCCCAATATTAATAGATTTCCGTTATTTTTTTAGCATTTTTGTAAAATAGCAAGTAAAAGACTTTTTTTTAAATGCATTTTTGGTATTTATATCACGCCATTACTTTCAAAGTCTATTTTTTTTTTAATCTTAAATATGTAAAACAAAACACAATTAAAAAATTCAATAAAAATATGAACTTATCCAAACTAACCCCGATTCATATTCAAAACAAACAAATAAAAACTGTTCAAGTGCTAGTAGTTATTTATTTAACTAAAGGTTCCGTCTAAAAATATTGTTATTTCTAGTCATGTAATGGAATTTTTATATTCTATAAGCACGATAATAGTTTAATATGATAAAAAAACAATATTACTTATATTGAAATCAATGCCACATAGTTCCAAAGAAATATTCATAAATGAACTTTGTTATAGACATATTTTTAACAATAGGGTTCGACAAAATTGGTACCCAGATTCTTAACCCTAAAAGCGCAAACAAACAATAATACCGCTCTTGAGTCCAGCGTACCGGTTTAATAGTTATACCGGTTTTTCACGACTCGTGCTTTTGTACAGCTAATTGGCTGGCGACCGATGTTTGCTAGTTACTGACCCGTGCTTGTTGACTTGCACTGAGCACGTAGTTAGTAGTTTTTTTTTCATAGAAACTTCAGTGGATGTTGTTGGTTTAATAAAAATTATGTCGGTTTATGCGAAATATAAATGAGACTAACTTTTGGTCAGGATAATTGCTTATAACTGGGGAAACCCTATTAAGAATGTGCCCGGTGAAGCAACACACTGCGTCTATTTCTCTGAGATGTAAATGTTTTTTGTGCCTTTAATTACATAATATGATTATGTTTGTGAGATAGTTTATAATCATAATAAATAAAGATAATATTTGAGTAAGGTACGTGTTTTGTTTAATGCATCAATCAACGTGTTGTGACAGAAAATACAACTGATTATACCGACTTATTCATCAAAAAAAGTTTCAGTAAAGTTCTATATTAAATAGACCAATAATCGAAAAAGCCAACTATTGTCAATTCACAACTCTATCTGACAGAGGTTAACTGGTACAAAATGTATCATCTACGTTAAGTATAGCTAAGTGAGCCAAATAGTTTCAAAGCACAATTTGTCGAACAAATTAACCCTAATACCAACCGAAAACACCAAAGAAAGCTCCGCCTATAATCCTTTTAATGTAAAACAGCCACGAATATAACCTTTACCGGTAAAACCGTTATCAATTTATTGCCATACACCGAACATTTTTCCGCCCATAATTTGAAAGTTAATATTATGCTAAAACCTCCACGTACGAGGCACGGTATGGCACAGAGGTTCGTGCATAGATTTTAATTATTGTCATGTACCAAATATGGCTTCTAATAAATGTCATTATGAACCTGTAACTGAGCCACGATATCCATACCACTTGCGTGAAAAAAGACAGACTTTAACCCATTAGTGATAAAGTTGAGAATTGAAGACGGTTTTGTTTTTACCGGTTTTTTAAAGTTGGTTCTGATATAGTTCTTTAATGGAACAGCGATTCCATGTGCGTGACAATGACAGTACGTAAATATCAAAGGTATTATGTGGATGCAAGCGAAGACTAGTACGAAAGTTTTGCGGTATTCTGTTTTAATAGAACTTCTAATAGCAAGGTATGTCGCGACGTACTGGATCATTATAATACTAAGTTAGTTCCATACTAGTTTTTCTATGTAAAAAATAGTTTTTGTGATCGACAAACTTGAAGGACTTTGAATAAAAACCTTGCAATGTCACGCGAATATAATTCATTTGTGAATTTATTTGAGGCAAAAGTTAATTAAATAAGTTTTTAAGTAGTGAACTACGGTGCATCGTAGAATGCTTAAACGTCTACGTAGTTTTGCGATAGGGTTGCTGGGACTACATTTTTGATGACGTCACTTGTTTGATGGCACTTTGTGATCGTATATCGAAAATAAATAAGACAAATTATTAGTAAAATTATTCTTTTGATAATACCTATTCTAATAAAAAAAATAACCTGTTATTTTAAGTGGGTAGTAGGTTTTAAGTTACTAGTATCTTTGTGTTGAAACTATTAAAAATAAATGAATAAGTATCGTATTAATTATATTTTATAGAATTTGACTACACCAAATGGGAACAAAAACAACAAAAATATGAATCTAGTTGCCAAAAGCAGTGGCTTATTAAATCTCAAATAATATTTTATTGTATCTAGCGAGCTTACAAAACATTTTTTTATTTTCCTTAATGAAAAGCTTATTCGTGATCACTTTCCTTATCTACACTTCCAGCGTAAGCCACCTAAATCCGTCCACAATGAAATAAAACACACATAAAACGAAAATTAATTTCTTAAAATAACACTTAACCTACCATCCTAATATTGAACCAAAATAACGGACAATAAGAAGCAGTGGGCCGTATAAAACGTTCGCGCCACCCCTTAAGGGGGGTGTGGGGGTACCCCCACTTAAGTCCTACCCTTTAAAGATTTCGTCCTCTCATTTTTAAGACTTTACAATACCAACACATGCATACATCGAGGGTCCTTAATTTGAATTAGGGATCTATAAGAAAAGTGTGTGTGTGTGGGTAGAAGATTGGATTTTTCCGTGTTCTGTGTAATTAAAGTGATTCATTAGGGACGTGGGAGTACCTACTTGATGGGACATTTGGGATAAATGTGTGGCTGAATTGTACCCTTAATGAAGATGCTTTCAATATAAAAAAGAATAACATTTTCGATTGAGATTATCATGAAAAATGCTCTAAGTAAGTATAATATTATATATAAAGTTGGAAGTAACACTATTAACTAAGTACTTTATGCAATAGTTGAAATTAAAAAAAGAAACTTTTTTTTTTTCATTGGAAATCACCTGTTTTTGACTAAAGACTAAGCAATAATTGAACAAATAAAGATAAATACTGGTTTGTACACTTTATACGGTTTCTCTAAAAGTGTTTCGTTTCTTTTGAGCCTTTCGAAAGTTCGTCGATTACGAGTTTTGTTTTTAATTATATTTCATAGGTTTCACAGAATTGCATAACTTTGTTTTTAAATTAACATGCTTCATTACATAAACATAACAAAACAAACGCCTGTTGTTTACGAGTTTTTAATTAATATAATTTGTAACATAATACCTGTGTAACCTGAAAAGGCTTTAATTGAGTAACTTGAACATAAAAGTCACATTTAAATGTAACTTTTATAAAAATGAAAACAAAATCAAAAATATATGAAGTTTACTCAGGTACAAAAAAGTTCTTAAAAAATTCGACAAACAAGCAGTAAGACTATACAGAGTGATGCAGGGGAATACAAAACAAGGGTGCTCTAATGTGTGGCAAATGGCTCGGAACTTGTGCTTGTAATTATTTGCATTTTTATTTATTCATTAAATATCTGCATTATTATGCGCATGTTTTGAGTTCTATGGATTATAAAAAAGAAAGAAATACTCTGAAATGACATTAAGCATTTGACATAACGCCATCTAGTTCACACAGAACAAACATTCACGTGGTCATGACGCAGAGTTCTTGGGGAATCAAACCTACAACCTTCAATGAGAAGTCAGAGCTACTTCTGATTATGTAAAAAGCTATGATAATAAAAAGTCACGTACATTTTACACATCACGCTCTTGTCCCATACTCAGCGAAGCATGTTTATAGGAACTAAACCACTAAAAGAAAAGTTTATTTTTTCTGTAAATACATATCTAGTAACAACCAATCCAAACACAGAACAAATGTATTAGTACAGTATTCATCACACAAATCTTTGTTCTCGGTGAGAACCGAACCCACAGCCCACAGCATGGAAGGTAGAGCTACCAAATTTTTTATGCATTATAGGCAAACGCTTGGCCGGCATCACATTTGATGTTAAATGATGATGCGGCCTACGGTGTTACGTGTTTAACTGAACTATGACGCCTGTTTCTTGATGATTTTATATACCAAGCCTCTACAATTCATTGACCAAAGAACTCCAAAAGTCTAATGGGTTAAGAAGAGATGACGCGAAATTTTTGGAAATTTCAAGTGTAATTAGAGAAGCGATCGCATTAAGGCTGTCATTTTTGGTTTATGGAGGGGTGGAGTTATCTTTGAGCCTGTGTTGGAGTGTAAAATGGCTTTTATAATGTTGGTTATTGATTTTACTTACGCTTAAAGTATATACGAAGTATGGTGAAGCGTAGCAATGAAAAAAAAAATATGGCGGTAAAAAATTGAAATAGATTATGTGATTTTAAGTATGGATCCGAGTTAAATTAAGTAAATTAAATGTGGTTTAAGTAAATGGATTAAGGTTTTTGTAGATGTCACATACACTACAATATTTTAGGATATTTTTTAGGAAACATGCGTAAGAAAGAGGTCTTCAAATTTAAATTGTGTCGCAAGCATTCTTCTGTACGGTAGCCATCGTAAACCTCGATGCCTTTTTAGGATTGTATAGGTATATCTACGGTAGTCAGAGGCACGTCCATAATTGCGTAAATCCACATGTCTCTATAACGTTTGTAATCCAAAGATTATGACTTACCTACAAGCTCAGCGAACTGAATTTCTTCTAAAGAAATGATTTCATTAGAAAAATGATGTTTTTTTTACCATTTGAGAACACTGCTTAGGCATACATTCTTTTAGAACCTAATAAAATGTGGTTAAAATAAATCCCTTTATTATTAAAGACAAAACTAATGTAGAAGGAAGTTAGCTATAGCGATATTTATTTATTTATTTCAAATTTGAGAGACACACTATGTATTTCATTTAACACAAGCGATATTTATTTATTTATTTCAAATTTGAGAAGCACACTAAGAACTTCATTTAACACAAGATGTAGTAAAAAGATCAACTATTGCATGGTTATAAAGGATCGAGGTCTGATGTTCTCACAGAACCATTACTTTTTATGCAGCTTTTAAGTGAAGGTAAAAACTATCTAGACCTCTAAAATATATATACAGTTAAATAAGCACACGTCCTAAAGCAACATAAACAAAGTTAATCAATTAAAGACTACACACAGAGAAAACGTGCGGTGCATAGGTGCCACTGACAAGCTCTGAGGAAGACAGATTGTCGGAAGAAAATGTTCACTAGTTGCTATAGTACATGGAATAAGCTTATTTACAAATTATTTTCATTCATATTTATTGCTAACTTAAATATGAACTTAAAATTTTTTGCTATATAATTTTTCATTTACAAACAAACTTTTTAACTGTATCAATTAGTTTACTAGTGAAAAATCGTTTTTTTAATAATATTCACAAACACAATTTTTAAATTCGAATCTAACAGCGCCATCTAGTGTTGGTAGTATTCCAAAAATAAACTTTGCCTTCCGTGCTGGGGTTGATCTCTACCAAGAATATTGTTGTAAATTAATATGCGGA
Organism: Ecliptopera silaceata; assembly: GCA_932527185.1. Classification (NCBI taxonomy): domain Eukaryota; kingdom Metazoa; phylum Arthropoda; class Insecta; order Lepidoptera; family Geometridae; genus Ecliptopera; species Ecliptopera silaceata. The sequence goes on along the minus strand of OW052207.1, from coordinate 2,410,340 downwards.
TGTTTCCAAATACTAAGTAATAAAAATAAGTGTTTATACAGGGTGGAATTTTGTAATGCCACCTGAAGGGGAAGTACTCTTAATACTTTAGATAGAACATTTTACTCAAAGAAAACATTCCTTTATTTTTGAAAAGAAAGAAAACGGCATTCAAAGATTTTTAAAAATTCGCTTGTCGCACACGGTAATCGAACCGACTAAAATCTGTAAAAGTTGCACCCTGTACTTTATAGCATCGATTGTTAGGGTCAATAAGGATGATATCTCTTTAACAAACTTCATAATTTGAATGAAATGAAAACAATGAAATCTTAAATTAATTTAATTATTAAAAAAAATTGTAAACTAATTAATTGCTCGAAATGGGCTCCATTTTCTTGGATACACAAATTCATTCTTCTAACGCATTCATTCTAGTAACCTTTAATAACGTGTTGTGGTGAATGTTATAAATCGTATTCTGAACTTCAACTCTCAACTCGTTTACATTCTCATAAGATTTAATGTAAATCAGATTTTTTACATATCCCAACAAAAAAATTAAAGGGGTGAGATCTGGTGATCTTGCAGGCCATCTGATTGTGCCGTTTGTACCAATCTATGATTCTGCTGTTATGGGCTGGAGCACTATCTTGCTGTAGAATTATTTGATATCGCTCTTCCTCGGGGAAACCATTTAACTCATTTCTTAATAAATCTAATAATCTTTGAGTAAAAGTGCTTTAACTTGACCCATTGAATTAATAATGTAAGTTTTCTTTGTTTTCCTTTCATTTAACTTATGAAGGTTGTTAAAGAGATTTCATAATCCTTATTGACCCTAACGATCGATGCAATAAAAGTAAAGGGTGCAACTTTTACAGATTTTAGTCGGTTCGATTACCGTGTGCGACAAGCGAATTTTTAAAAATCTTTGAATGCCGTTTTCTTTCTTTTCAAAAATAAAGGAATGTTTTCTTTGAGTAAAATGTTCTATCTAAAGTATTAAGAGTACTTCCCCTTCAGGTGGCATTACAAAATTCCACCCTGTATAATTGTATGTGCCTGGTTACTATAATTCAAGTTTTGCTTAGTTTGGGACTACTTAGAAGGCAATGTATTATATTGAATAATTTTTAATAAAAATAATTTTAATCCGGTTGTTCTAGTGCCATAAACAAATCGAAATAAAGGTTACTAAAAATCTGGCGTAAGATCCATATTTCAAAAAAATAAATTGCCAATCCGCTGTCAAATACACGTCATTACGCAAGCCCTCTCCATATTGTGAAGCACTTTCTTGAATGATTGTCGCTGACGCGTGCCCTATCTCACATCTCTGCTTCTGTTGTGTGTGGCTTACGTCATTTTAATATTGTACCTGCAGAAATGGAAATTAATGAGTTAATAACATATTAAAAAGAAAGAGAAATGATTTTTTTCAGCAGTAAAATGTTTATTTCATGGGAACCGCTACTTTTTGCAAGAAAGTATTCACCGAGATAGCACGTACTTCGATCTTAAAAACTTTATTTGTTTATGTAACTTATGTTACTGACTGTACTTGAGCTTATTCAAAGCGTCTTAAAAATACTAGGCATGTTATTTAACAGTAAAATAAAATTAAAAGTACACTTTAAAATACCAATTCGAGAATCATCAGCTGCCTATAACCCGGTTCAGAAATGTTTTACAAATTAAACATAACTCACAGGACACTAAGTTCATGCCCCAAAAAGCAACCCCTAAATTGTAAAACCAAATAAACTTACAAAAATCGGTCGACCTTGCAAAAGTGAAAGAAAACCGAACAACCGAAGACAATTTTTAAGTCACTTTTAAGTTTACGCAGGCCGAAAAAACCTTCCACAAAATAAGCGAAAATCGCTCCGGACAATTATTTTTCGCCAGAAATTCGAGACTTAACGAAATTCAAATCGCTTAGTGAGCGAAGGAATTATAGAAAAAGCCTGCGCATCTTCAAAGGTGGTATCAACCCTTTGGGGCAGGGGGCGGGTGGGGACGCAGTAATATAGAAAACTTGTGTTAGCCCAGTTCCGCGCCTTTGTAACATCATTTCGGCTGCCGGTGGACTGCGCCCTTATACTCTTGATACTCTTCATTCAATATAATTTTGGATGCATGGAAAGAGCCTCCTCGTGGCGCACACCGGTAACAGCTAGGCACGCAGTGTCTAGTCTGGCTAATCTTTCCAACACGATGCTACAACAAAATATGTAAATAAAGTTGTAGCATCGACACGATAAGAAGAAGAAGAATATAATTTTTATTTTTTTAAGTATCGATAATTTTTTTTTAAATACCAAACACAAACACAAAAACTTGAACCGTTTTGTTTTACTGTACACAAAGGAAATACAAACTTTAAAGAGCTTGCTTTAAAGTGCAGATTTATTGATCTCATCAACAGTGACGCGGATTTGAATGTTTTGATTCAAAGACAGGCGTCTCAGCTCAGTTGGTGCTGGTGCCTTTCGTGCTGTGGGTCGTGGGTTCGACCACACAGAGCAAATGTTTGTGTGATGAACATAAATTTTATATTTGTTTTGTGTCTGGGTGATACTATTATGTAGATATTCTATGTATGTATTTACAAAACAAAAAAAGAAGTAAGTATTTTATCAGCAATTTAAGTCCCATAGTACACAGCGAAATGTCCATGAATATTTATTTTTACCATAGGTACTTACTTTTTTTTATGTAAATTGAGTTTTGTTTTATTGCAGTATACTCAGTACTCTCACTATAAGTACCTATCTAAAAACAGTCAACGTGTATCAGAAAAAAATATTAAGAAAAATGTTCAAGTATCAAAACCGTTGGATCCCTAGCAAGCTTTATAATTTAAGAAGAAGAAACAGGCCATAAGAAATAAATGTAAAGAAGGAGAAGAAACGTTTGGACCCCGAAAGGGTTGAAAAGGGGTGCGAAATCACCCCCACCTGTACACGTCTTTGAATTCACATTATACATTTTAAAATCGCGTTGTTGTTTGTTTGTTGAAAGCAATTATTTTAAGCACTTGTGAACTTATTCCTATTTTTTTGCCTCTCAAATTGGAATTAATCGGAGTTAACTACTTAAACTTTTTGAAAAAAAAAACCTTTTATTGGCTAGATATTTATAGATTGATTAATTATTATGAAGTAAAACTATTAATAAAATGTTTGTGTGTTAAATGCGTGTTTATAAAATACTCAAAAACTCAAAATTAGTTTTTTTTTAACACTATTTTGCTGTTAGCAAGCGATAGACCGCAATGCAATGTTTTAAATTTGTTTACAAGCAAAGCCGCGGTAAGAAGCAATACTACGGCATCTCTGTGTGCGTTCTATTTGTGAGTTTTTGCTCGCGATAAATAAATCGCAAGAAACATGTTCGGGGCCCGTTCTTTGTTTCATTACGGGTTATATTTGGTGATTTAAATTGTTTCCCTAGTATATTGATTGGGGCTTTTGTTTTGTTCCATTTGCTTGAAAGAGAGTGATGGCCCTACTTGCCTTCTGCGAAGTCGACTGAATATAATTATACATTTTAAATTATTTTTTATTTGTCTTACATTTGTTTATGTGCAAGTTGTAATTTTTTGCGTTATTAATACAACAATAAAAAAAGAGCGAGACAGTGGATATATTACTTTGCCAAATAAATACATACAGAAAAAACTTGAACATAGAATATTTCGGTACATATTGATGTGCTTGACCCTAAAGAGAGATTTCTTCCATATAAGCGAATTGTTTGATTATAAAACAGTACGTTAATATGTACCTACATGTTCTATGTCCAAGCTTTTTCCATTTATGTTTTTGTGTATAATAAAGAATGATTATTTTTCATGGCAAAATTCTAAATTAGGACCATGTATGTTTTAGATTAGGATAAAACCAACAACGTTAACGAACAATAACAGGCGAATACGGCGCTATGGATCTATAGCAGCTCTCAAGCTGCATATAATATAAGCTAGGTCAATTACTGCTATGGTATGACCATTGACTAGATTTATGTTGCTTAAAATGGTCTAATCTTTTTTTAAATATCATTTTTTCAAACCTAGATTTACGGCCGGTTTCTCGAACGATGATCAACGAAAAAATCAAATAATTACTATGTGTCAAACTCGGATCAATCGTGATTTGGGTTTCCAGAAATCGGCCTTAAGTCTTTAATGGGTGAGCATTAATAGAAACTTTGAAGACGCCATATGTACCTTCTCTATAGTGATAGTAGAAGTGTTATAGAAAACGCCGAGAATATGTCCTAGAATTTGTGTGAGAATATGTATGTATGCATGTTTTGGTCTGCGAAAGAGTTTAACCATAATATAACCGTATATGGGCATAAAACAATATAAATGTATGTGATAGAGACACTAATCATCACACGATGGTTGGGGCCGGTTTCTGGAAACCCAAATCACGATTGATCCGAGTTTGATACATAGTAATTATTAGATTTTTTCATTGATCATCGTTCGAGAAACCGGCCGTTAGTCTGTTGGTACGCGGGCATCGTTTGAGAGAGTTCTAGCTGTTTTTTTCTAGTATAAAATAACTTTTTATAGATAGGTGTGTTGAACGAAATTGAATAAAACTAAATGCTCTACAGGAGTCCTAGTCACCATTAATATGTTCTAATATTACTGTAAAAATAAGTCTGTTCACGAGATACTTACAAAAAATCACAGGATCACATTTTTTTATAAAAAACTACCATCCTACTTACCTCTTTCAAAGAAAACTCAAAAGAAACTCAAAAAAGAATCACAAGGTGTCCTCGAATCGAAATTCAATACCAATTAAAACATCTCAGCGTAGCATTCAAATTAAGGAATATTCTTCATTGAGCCGTCCCGCCGGTCTCATTTAAATTAAGCTTTTTGAAAAAGTCTCATATCTTCCTTACCAGGGGCGCTGATGTACATCAACCTCCCTCTTAAAGGGGTAAGGTATTTTTCTTGGGGAGGGGGGTGGGTGCAAAAATGCGTAGCGACGCACACATTTATGCGTGAATATTTACTGACGCACACAACGATGCGGCTGTATGTAAAACACTTTAAGAAGCGCCGAAGAAATGCTAGACGCTTAGCGAATACAGGGTGTTTTGAAACTGAAAATAATTAAATAAAAAAAAAATACACTAATTCAGTACCCAACCCAAACTCAGGTCCGGAAATGTGTGCGAAAGATACGTACGAGTAATATTTGACACATTGCGAAAATTGCGCGAAAAACTACACAATCAATGCACGATCTAGACGCCAAGCACGAAGCATGACCTTAAAGAGCGTGCTCAGTAGCTGTACTGGTACCCATACCTACTCTTCAAACAGAATGCACTTCACACACAGAATGCACGGTTTCACAGCATGGCGTCAAAAATAGGCACATTGGTAATCCTGTCTTGACTAGCTTTTCCAAAAACGTACTATTCTCATTTTAAACATAAGTTTGCAACCTTATGTGGGTAAATATCTTAGATATATATTACAACTAGTCTTTTCTTATGTAAAAAGTCATGTAAAATGTAAAAAATATTTCCAAGAAAACATGACTACACCCTGTCCGAGGGGGTGAAAGCGAAAGGGTTGCGGGGGCGATCGCAACCCGGGGGGTGTCCACCGCCTTCTTACAACCTTTTTACCGAGGGGGTACAGAGTAATAGACTACAGAGACTTCAGTTGCGTATTGAAAATTGCTCTTAGGATTTTTTAATGGAGAATTTTCAATTTGATTACGTAATGCTGTATTGAAAATGATAACTTTTATAAATATCAGTGTAAGGGCCGGTTTCTGGAAACCCAAATCACGATTGATCCGAGTTTGACACATAGTAATTATTGGATTTTTTCGTTGATCATCGTTCGAGAAACCGGCCGTAAGATTTTCAAATAATAGACATTACTTTATTCACAAACAAACTTACAACTATTATTACTTATTAAATACAAAATGTATGGTATGCATAAAATATATATGAAATAGTTGAGCAGATCGTTTGCAACGGTCTGTAGATATACCTACAGACCGTTGCAAACGATCTTTAGATAGCTCAAATAATCCAAATCAGAGTTATTGGCTTTATGGTATGCTAAGTGTTAGCCTATTTACACATCGCTTCATAGTTTTGTATTATATAAATATTTTTTTGATTTCTAAATTGCGCATTTTTGTATATCGATGCGCCTACTGTTGTTCAAGCAATTAAATAAAAAAAAATTAAAAGTTCAGTGTATTTTACAGTAGAAATAATATAGTGATAGAAGTTTTATTTTTCTAATAATGACTTGCAAATAATTAAGTATTCTTCGTGCAAAACTAACTTGGATGGTTTGAAAATAGTGAATTCTTCAAAAAAGTAATATAAATGTCGTTGTTCTTTATTTAGATCGTTTAGTCTTTATTTCCTCGAACCAATATTAAAATAAGTATTATCCAATCTTTTTATAAAATACAACTAATATATGTCACTAGTACCTACTTTTTTTCTTACATTAACTGATCAGAATGATCTTTAAACATTGCAAAATATGTTTACAAGTTCAGTATCACAATCCTATTAACCTTAATGCCGCTATAAAACTTCTAATAACTACCATGAATATTGACGATCCGAAAAATGGTCAATAAATAAATTTTCTTTTGCACCACAGCCTCTGAGCTGTGTCGCCAAGAATGTTGTATTAGCAAGGCGAAAGGGGGATGAGAGGGGGTGTAATTGCAAAATAAAATTAGCAGGGGTACGTGCTCAATTTGCGCCTCCCAGCCCTGATTTGTTTTCACTCCTGGTTTGCCTATGTGCGGGTGTTTCGGACTTTTCTCTTCTTCTTAGCCTATATATTATTGATCCGCGTTACAGCCAGTTCACACTAGTCGTAAGTCGCATTCTTCTTCTTATCGTGTCGATGCTACAACTGTATTTTGTTGTAGCATCGTGTTGGAAAGATTAGCCAGACTAGACACTGCTTTGCCGTGCCTAGCTGTTACCGGTGTGCGCCACGATGAGGCTCTTTCCATGCACCCAAGTCGCATAAGACTAAAAGTCGAATGCTCTGGTCACCATACACTCTATGGAGCTGTTCACATTGGATGAGACGCGATTTACAGGTAAATCAGACTTTCGACTTTTAGTCATATGCGACTTACGACTAGTAAACAGGCTGTTACTCTGCCATATTGTTCTGTGCCGCGCAAAAAGTCCTATTACATCTTACACTGGCTCCCGATCTAACTGCGACTCCGGCTCAGCATTTTCAGCAAATGTTCCATTTATCAAGACTTACATTAGATACAGTTAGGTACTCATTATATTCCAGTCGCCTAAAGGCATCCGTCGTGGCATAGTGGATTGCACAGACAGAAAGAGAAACAACAGTTCCATAAAATATCGAGAACAGTAGATGTAGTTCTAATTAGTTGACAGAGCGACTGGAAATCCTCCAGGCTATAAAACTCCAGCAGCGATTCCGTGGGAATGTTTAAAAAGGAGTCTGAAACTTGGGGCCGGCCGCGGAGTCAATGGCTTTTTTATTTTCACGTTTTCTTTCTTTTCCGGTTGAACTTTTACCAAAGTTTTTATTTTGAGGAAGTTTTCAGTGTCAGTTTGGCGTTCGCTCGCAATTTTCCGCGGTTCGCGCCAATAATTGCGGACGCAGGTGGGAATATTATTTGCTTTTTTCAGCCGGCGTCTGTTTAATTTTAGCTTTTATTGGTGAGGCGTGGGCGCTTAGTGGTGACCCCGACATTCGATCAAAGTTACTAGTTTAAAAAGCCCAAACTTTTAGGTTCACACGAAATACAATTTTCCAAGAGCAACATAATACATTCTTATTTGAAAAAATGAATGTGAAATAATAACGAGCTCGTCTTTCTGACCAAATGAAAACATTTTACTCTTCAAACGGTTCTTCTAAACCGAGGCTGATGATTAGTCCAGCCTTCGTCAAAACCCGATACCCAATAGGTACCAGTAGGTAAAAGTTATCATGCGTAGAAGTCTCCCTCCCATAATACTGTCACACATTGGCACGCCCACGTCAGTACACGCCCACTCACATACATACATGCATGGCCCAGTTACGTGACGTGTGTGTTCACATGAGGCGTGTGTACTGCGCAAGACGTAACCCGTAGGCGTGGCTTCCCCACCGTGAATGTTACGTCACGTTAACGTGACGCTTCTTCACGTTATTGCTGTGCGGTACTGACATAGATTATGTATAAAAACTCTTTGGAATAAGCGCTTGAAAGCTCTTATTCTTGAAACCGTTTTGCATAAAACCTATTTAGATGTAAGAAAAGTTATAGAATTTTGTGTGTGCAAAGAGGTGTAATATGAAATAATGCGCGGCAAAAATCACAATAGAATCAGTTGATGATTGATTGAATATACGTAAATGCGGTGCTAAGAACGGTTTTTCTGAAATCTCTAGTTGTAAGCATGTGTATATGCTAATACAAAGTAAACCTTAACACGATAGTTATAACAATCAGTATGTGCTGAAAACTAGCAGAACTTCATCATCATCACCAAGACTGGCAATTATTAGTCTCCGTTCATCTAAGACGGGTAGAGGAGCAGGAGAATTCTGTGGCAACGCGACGCTCGGCTATTTATTTCAGCGTCGCTTCACGATAAATGAGTTATAATTTATTTTTACTCGAAAAAGGAAGGGTAAGGGGGCCCGCTTTGTAATTAATGGCAAAATTGGCTATTCCGAGTATTCGCGAGACGGTAATGAGGTGAGATTGAGATTAAAACTTGGCTAAATGAGCTTCGTAAAGGATTAGACCCAAAAATGTTAAGGTTTTTGGCCACATCACGATTGAGGTTTGATAGTCTACGGTAGTTAATGTTTAATTCAGTTTTTGGGGGCTTGAAGCTTTCATGAGAAAGGAGATGGGACACACTGATCAATTCAAAGCTTCTCGAAGGAGTTTCTATTGAAGAGGTTTCATGGCATTGAAAAACGCGATCAATACAAAGATTCACATACTCTTTCTAACACCTTTTTTGCTGTTATTATGTGGTAACGTTGTTACTAATTGATAGTTAATGCTGGCGTTGGCGCGCAATGTATTTCGAATATGTTGACGTCGTTGACTGCTTGATTTATTTATACCTCATCATCATCATCATCGACCTATATTAGTCCACTGCTGGACGTAGGTCTCTCCCAAGACGAGCCACTGAGCCCGCCCGGTCTTCGGCTCCTCTTATCCAATGTTTGCCAGCTACACTCCGCAGATATTTATACCTACTCTCATGTAAAGAATATGAAAAGGCTAAGACACAAAGTTGATTCATTCTCACAGTTTGAATTACCTGCAAATAATAAATATTCAGGTACATTTGTGTCCTTTGTATCTACCATGAGTTGTCACAGTAAAATCGCCTGACTTTACTACAGTAGTTACGTCAATATTAGTATGACGAATTTTAGTACCCAACTATCCACTAGAGGCGCTGTACAAATCTTCATACATTTTTTAACTACAGACGCTAGCGAATATAGTAAATATAGTATAGTAAAAACTCATGGTAGACCTACTTATATCACAAAATTTTGTTCACTGTTGTAGTGTAGGATTGAACCCACGACCCACAGACCCACATACCAACTGAGATGTAACGCCTGTGAAATATAAGTTTCATGTCTTCACACTACCGACACAATACTCATACGATATTTACAGCATGCGTTATTACTTTCATATCAAGATCAATAGTCACAGAGCTTTAAAGTATTTTAAGCCCAATATAGAAGATACAGAGTCGAAGTAAGGATTGCGTATGTTGACAAATGACCTCACAGCAGGATGAGGTGCCCAATGTGACCATACCACTGGGTGCTCAGTCAGGAATTTGGGAGTGACTGATGAACGAGCTGTCAAACATTGCGTGTTTATTCGAAGGTAAACCTACCCACAATAATTGGATTAAGTAATTATTTTATTTCCTAGTTAATTTGAATAACATAAAAAAAATTAAAACCATTTTAACGTTGTGTAAATTCTTCGACCATATTTTTTTGTTGTTATATTTTTTGAAAAGGACAATAATGGCCAAGTCCAAAATAGATTTTCTCCTAAACTCAAAGATTTATGAAAAAACTAAGTACTTAAAAAGTTATTGCTTTTTGGTTATGGTTCTGGAACTGGCACCTAGAATCACCTAGTATGTAAGACGATTCTAAATGATCCTTGTGGTTTTATTGAATAAAGAAATATTTGATTTGTTCCTCTCACGACATCTCTATCTTTCTTGGTTTCGGACTTGGCCATTACCGCCCTTATTAAAAATACCATCCTGTATATACGAGTACCTATATGTCAGTAGTACAATCGTCCAATAAAAAAGTTATGAAAATAAAATCCAGCCACAAAAGTATCCTACTTGGTAGACATCTCAGATTTTTGTGGTACGTACTTACTCGGTACTTTCCCGAATGACAAACTACCTATGCGTCCACTCGACCACAAAGTATTAGTCAACCTGGTCACGGCATATTAACCGTGTCCAAACTGATCGTGTGATACAGGACATACTGATATCAGATCGGATCGATAAACTTAGACATTTTTTATTTATATGTACATATCTGTAGGTACATGTTCGTGTGGGTCGGTGATGGACGGGTGATCAAGAAATACCTAGCTTGATATTATGTTTTTATTAAGTGACTAACGGCCGGTTTCTGGAAACCCAAATCACGATTGATCCGAGTTTGAAACATAGTAATTATTTGATTTTTGCGTTGATCATCGTTCGAGAAACCGGCCGTTAAAGTCTTTATTAATTAAAATCACATAAATCATTCAGAATCCATAGTACCTAAAAGCTTTGCTTAGTTTGAGATAAGAGCGCGATATGTGAAATGTCTGTGATTATTTTATAACTAATGTTTAATAATAATATTGTAATATATATAATTATATGAAATATTATAACCCGCATAAAGATTTACCCCCTTCAATTGCAAAAACACTATCTAAGTCACAATATGAAGTTAAAGTAGTACGTTTTAAAACCAAAGTTTCGTGAAATACTTAGATACATTTTAGGTAATATTTCAAGCTTGGTTTCCAATAAATTGTCTCTATTAAAATAATGCTCACAAAGCTGCAAAGCTAAGCTAATCATACGCTCGCGCTGATCTGCAGATAGCGATAGCTATCGCCGCTGATGAATGGTACCCGCCCGCTACTATGTCTTTGTTGTGGAACACAAAACTATAGAGACGAACATTTGTAGTTTTAAAACTATTGTGGTCTCTTTTTAAAGAAACTAATAATTGTTTTTACATCAAATGGGTAGCCTGTCATAGAATATTTATTCACAAACAAACTTACGACTATACAGTATTTACAAAATGTACATTGTCATATAAAATACACGAACTATCTACAGACCGTTGCAAACGATCTATAGATAGTTCAACTGATCCAAATCAGTACCAATCGGAAGCGTACCCAAGACACTGGCTGCATTGCCGCGCTAAATAGCAATGCTAATATTTTGCTATATTATGGTAGCCTGTTGAAATATTTAGTTTTTTTATTTTTTCAATCTTTTCACTCAGTTTATCAATAAATGTTTTTTTATAAGAATGGATGAATAAATGATTTAGTGGATAAGTCAACATAGTTATAAACGAATAATTAGTATTTACTACATAAATAGTATAAATATATAATAGAAAAGTCGACATAAATGAACCTGATTAAAATCGGGTAGATTTGTGACAAGCTTTTTGGTCGGAGACGGCGCAAGTTAGGTCACAGGCACACAACTTATTCTAGTCATTTGGACATCATTTGGACAGGCAGCGTCTGTATAACGTATACTGTTCTGATGACTCACAGCGACTGAGAAACAGTGTCAACTGCCTGATGACTGAAGCTTGACGACTGATACTCCACTTCAAATCACAGCAATGCCTACTCCACTCCTTCGTCGAAGTATCACGGATGAACCGACACGACGGTAACGCAGCAACCTGCACGGTAACCTATTAATGTCGCTGTTATTGAAACTCTTTTATCTGGCACAGAGCTGGCTCCAGTTTCCGGCATATCTGTTATCTGCTATCATCTTTCAAATCATTAGCAAAAAAACTTACAAAACATTAGAAATGTATAGGTTTGAGTCGGAATTTTTCGGTACTCTTTTCATCCTATAATGTTTAAAACTATTATGGTTAAATATGGTCCAATATCTCGACACGGTATGCATCATCACGGGTTGAATTAGTCTTTGCAAATAAATATTAATGTTATTAAAGAAAACTATAATCATTTTATTCGTTCTAATATAATGCTGTTTGAAAAAAAAACATCAGTAATAAGGCTATATTTTGTACTATATTTAAATGACTATTTGAATTTTGGTTGTAGTTAAGTAAAATGAAGTATGTTAACGTATTTTTATTTCAGTTTTAAAAGACAACTCGAGTTTTTTTTTTATTATTTGGTTTTATGTGAAATGAAATGAAAAGTTGGACGTATAAAAATATATTTTATTGATTTATTAATTCAAAAATATGACAGAATCACTGGTTGATCTATTCAAAAGGGTTTCATAATATACTCAAAGGTATACATAATATACTCAAGCTATAAAACACATTACGCTGTGAGTGATATGGGGGTCAACCATTAAACTGACTGACTTTATTCGTATGCCGTTGTTTCGGGACGGTGTGTTATGGCTTAATGTTCCCATAATTCATATTTATAATGCAATTCAGTACAATAGGACCACATAGTACAAGTACTTAGGTTGGTACAGTCGTCAAGATTTAGCTTATCAATACAAAATAGCACACAATGAGAAAAAAATAGAATTAGTTAAGACACATTTTCGTTAAGGATACCTACATGTATATTGTTTCATTTTTAAAAACGTTAAAACGGACGTTTAAATTTATTAAAGTTTTTCTTACTGTCAAAACTATGGTTGATGGTAATTTATCAGAGGCTGAGCACGAATAAAACAATGATAAATGTAACTTATTTAAACACACTGCTCGCTACCGCTGCAACGTTCGACGGTAAAGCTGATGTTGACGCGCAGTGTATCTCAAATACGTCACTGTTTCGATACGTTTACGATTGTCACATAATTTATTCGTACACTCCCTTCATTTGTTAAAAATAATTGCTTAATACCTCTCGCTCAAGCGGGAAATTCAAATTTTTTATTGCGGCTGAACTGTTATATCTTTTACTAGTTTAAGCTATTTTGTGAACTTATACAATAACTTTCTGTGTAACCTTGTATCGATTTTAGTGATTGGTAAATTATAAAACTGTTTTAAACACTAATTTTACAAATTTAACTAGTATAAAGTAACACGTTGTAGGTACATTTTGACAGTAAAAAATCTTTGCAAACAAAGTTATTAATACGACTGTACTAGTACTTTACCAGCTGTTCACCATATCGAGAGAGTGGCGTAAGAGACCTTTTAACCGACTTCAGTAAAGGTGTATGGTCAAGTTATAGGATCATACCCGGAGGCAGACATTGTTTGTATGGTGTATTATTTAAAGTAAGGAAACCATGACTGTTTATACAAAAAAACTACTTCTGCAGTCTGCATTGAAGTATGTATAGCGATTTAGATTAATACTAGATTTAAGTTATTTAGTAGATATAGAATTCTGTAATGCTGCCATATTTAATAAATAAATAAATTGACTTTGATTTCATTTTAACGTGGGTAGTCTAGCATTATCCACCATTAGCTTATTTTTACAACAAAGTACAGTTGTAGCATCGACACGATAAGAAGAAGAAGAAGCTTATTTTTATGCACATTTTTTTTTCAATTTATCTCTATGGTAATTTATCCCTATTTTGACTACGTGACGTAAACCTAAGCGTCTTTCCTTCCCCCTTGTGGCCAAAAGTGTTGTTTTGAAGAATTCCCTCGCCACCTGAACGGGTCACGTATTATGTTCCCTTTTGTATAACTCTTTTTTATAGAGTCATCTATGTATATAAGTGCCAGACTAGAAATAACAAAATCGTGATCCCTTTTAATTTGTTGTGTATAATATTAAACTATAAATTGGACCCGTTATAAACAAAATGGTGTATAGCATGTAATTCGCTGCATTACACGCGGACGAGAGTGAGAATTGTTGCCTTCAGGATATACGTTACGCAAACGCCTTCCTGACTAAGCTGAGGGTCTGTGAAGCTGGTTTGATGCGGCAGTTTGGAGAACAATCTTGGCGATTTTAGAACATACGACCAAAATAAAATGATACGTTAGATTAGTCTAACCTTTGTCGTGGTGACGATACGATAAAGTACGCAATCGCACATACTAGGCTCTGTTTAAATCGGTGCTGCCCATTCTCAATTTTTACGGCTTTGTATTTAAAATGCAATAAAATGCTTTGGACGATTTGTTGTTTTTGACGAAACTTTTATTTCTGTTTTTTTTAATTCGTTTGTTTTTGCTGAAGTCAACAAGGGAATATTCAATAATCCCAATTAGTGAGAGCAACGAAACTTTTATTTTTTATTTATTTATTACAACTTTTCGGTTAAGTACTTATAATTCACAAGTACAAGTAATACAACGCGTGCAGGGCAGCTATTAAACCTACTAGGTACTTTATCTAGTTTCAACAAAAACTGACCTAATTATTTAGTACAAACACTGTTGTACTGTAATTTAAAGGTTTTCTTGTTTGTTTTATGACAAATAATACAATATCCAGATATTCTTAGCTCGCAGTGAACTGATAGGGAATTTACACCGTCGGCCAAGCCCATCGAGCCGTGATATTGTGTTACAGGTGCTCTAGCTTCCTTACTGCCGACATCAACTGAGATAACTGATATTGTATCAACACGAAAACAAAATCAGCTCGATTTTCAATTACTATTGGAATGGCGCTACATTTACACTGCTATTTATAGCTGGCAACACTCGGGTCTTAGTAGATAGAAAATGTTTGTATAGTGTTTGATTTTTATTGTAAACGTTAACATAAGTGTACAAATAAGTAGAAAACTGCGCATGAGAAATCTTAATGCTAAATCGATATCATTTATTCACAAACAAACTGTCGGCTATTACAGTATTTACAAAATGTGCATAGGCATATAAAATACATAAGAAACAGTTGAGCTTCTACAGACCGTAGCAAACGATGTATAAAAAAATATATAATATCTATAAATTAATCTAAAGAGATGAGATTAATATACTGTGTTTATTAATACTGGGTCTGGGTGTTATGTATTCTATGTATGTAGTAACAAAAAAGAGGTATATATAAGTATGTATTTGTTACTATTGCGTCAATAAAGTTTATCCTATTCTAAATAATATTAGAAAAAATATAGACAACCAACATCTAAAGTTCCAAGAGCGTTCACCCGTTTTGTTTCCAAACGTCCATTTTATAAACGTTTAGTGTTATCAGAACACAGCAATCTAACACGACGTTAAATGGATCTAAGTAGAAGATTTATACTGTCCCATCTCGCATATGAATGATCTATCACCCGTGGCGGATCGTCGCGACGAACACACGGAAGTTTGGTAAAAGGTTGTTAAGGTAGAACCTCTATATTGGGTCAGGTTCAGTATAATTAAAAAAAAAATCCAAAAAGTTTTCGATTGACACGCAAATTTGGACAAATACGAAAAGATTAGAATTGTTATTATCATAAGAACATGAACAATACGCAAAAATGTGTTGATTTCGATAACAGTAGATTTTATTTTTTCTTTAATTCTCTTGTTCATAACTTTACATAGTTTGGGACTAGAACGTGATGTGTGTAATGTCCATGAATATATCATTTATTTATTGTTTTCATTCCTTATTTTACACATAGTAATAAAAATAAAATTTAAATTAGATGTACAAAGACGATTTTTATTTACCTAAAGATCTCTAAATCAGTGCGACAGGCCACCGCACTCGCATCAATCCAGTCAATTTATTATAAGCGTAGGAGGCAACTAAAAATTAACCACAACTACCGGTCGGCTTTTTAAATTTCCACGCAAGAGTAATAGTCGAGATTAGGAGCATTGTTGCCGGGAGGCTGCCGAGTAAATGCTTATTAGAATTTATACGCGCTGAGAGACGCCGTGCATTCAGCTTGGATAGTGTGGATCTGCTTGTATGATACCTGTTCTTCAGTTTTGTACATTGAAAAAAATTACGTGGTTTGAACGTAAAAAAATCTATAAATAGAAAATACAGATTAAAGCAGTGTCTAGTCTGGCTAATCTATCCAACACGATGCTACAACAGAATACCTACAGTTGTAGCATCGACACGATAAGAAGAAGAAGACAGATTAAACTTCAAATTTCAAACTTCAATTGCATTTATTCAATAAAATCACAAGGATCATTTTGAAAGAGTAACAATACATTTTTTCCTTTTGCGTAAATGTTGAACACAACGTGACAATATCATTTGTAACATAACATTCTTACTAAACAACTACATTTACCCAAAACACTGGTAGTTTCCTATCTAGTTCTCGGTTTCGCAATATAGCCCCTCCAAGCCTAACCTGGCTCCACGTTCGCAACTATGATGCAGAACTGCCTGTTTTTTAGAACACCCGAGGTCTATCATCGGTTCTATTAGAGGAAGGAAATATGGGAGCGTCGCCGACGTGTACAGCACGCTTGTTAGCGCTCGCTCCAGGCTTCGCACGTAAAATAGGATAATTCTAAGCGTAATTCGAGCTGTCTAGAATCAGCCTCTGGTGACGACGAAGCCTGCGCTTCCATAATGGTCAGTAAGTAATAGCCAAGGTTGTTCGGTAGCGGGTACTGTAATAGGTGGGTTCAGGGCGTACCCGTTTCTTGCGAAATAGTGTGGAATTCAAGAGTGGGGACATGTTTGAACGCACCTTTGGTTTTAAACACGGCAATTGGTCTGGTATTTGACAGGTTGATGTATGAAACGATTCGTGTATAGCGCAGATTTCAATGTACTGTGTTTTAGTTTGGTTTTAGCTAATTTATCTACGGTAATATATCTTGTAATTATGTCTGAGAAAATGTTTGCTTTGTGCCGTTTGATAGTTTTATTATCACTTAGTTTTATAGCTGTATTTCTTGTAATTGTAACAACTCATTCTTAAATTATTATTTGTTTTGTTGTAGTGGTTGGGTAATATCGAAACGCGCAATCTCAAAATGGATCTAATAAATATATTCTCGTCTACTAACTAATTTAACATAATACCTAACATTTTCTATTGGCATAGCGTGCTTGAGTTACTGAGAGTCAGGTATTGTGTAGGTAAATGGGACTTACCTAAATTAAATTATAAGTACTGCTTTGGCATAGTGGGTAGCTGGATCGATCGAGATGCAGTTTCATACACATAACGAGTATATAAGCTAATATGGATTTTTTTCTTTAAGAAATTAGGACTACTTGAATAAAATGTAGCCGTTTTTGGCCTAGTCTAGCCGTTTGCATCTAGTAAAAACTATAGATTTAGCTAGTTGGTTTTTCAGAAAAAATATTAACACAAATCTATAACTAACCGAAATGGACAAATTTATATTCAATTCATATAAATATAAAATTATATGCTGATTTCAAGTTAAATAATTACCAATACAGTTGATAAGAAACCAGGTCTATTTTTACCGATAATCTTAGGAACATTCTACATAATCACTCACCGACGTAAGTATCCATACAAGATTACAAATCATTATTTGCTCAACAAAATGCCGCTTATGAGACAATAATTGCTTCATTATAACGATGTAATCGATCGTAACGGCACTCGATAAAATGTTGACTCGCAGAGTTATAATAAAATACTAAGGTACTAATATAGTCTATATACTTATTATAATGAAATCTTTATTATCTAAACTTTTAAACTAATAATATTATAAAGAGGAAAGATTTGATTGTTTGTTTGTTTGCATCGAATAGGCTCCGAAACTACTGGACCGATTTCAAAAATTCTTTCACTGTTGTGAAGCTACATCATCTGCGCTGAACATAGGCTGTTTTATAATGATATTTTTTATATAGGCTACCCGTGCGAAGCCGGGGCGTAATATTAGTCAAAACTAATATTATAAAGAGGAAAGATTTGATTGTTTGTTTGTTTGTTTGTAACATTATAAAGAGGACAATTTTGTTGGTTATTATTTTACTCAAAAAGTACTCGACTGATATTAAAAATCAGAATAGCACATCCTACTTTCCTACTTATATTAAAAAGGCGAAAGTTTGTATAGAAGTACCTATGTTTGTTTCTCTCACGGAAAAAGTAAAGAATAGATTTAAATGAAACTTTACAATAATGTAGTTTATACATCAGAATACATAGGCAATAATTTATAAGAATATTGTGCGAATTGTCAAAAATATTGCAATAGCAACACGAAGTCGGACGGGCATCGAACCAACAACCCACAGCGTGGAAGGCAGAGCTACTACCAACTGAGCTGTGACGCCTGTCAGTATTTATGGACCTATGTTTTAGTCTAATATTTTATAATTCCTTTCTATTATTTTTCAGTAGAATAATCTAATTGACCACTAGGCAGCGCCATCTACATTATATTTTTATACTCTAAGATACATACATACGAATGTTTTACCGTATGTTAGTATCGTAAGCAGTATTTACATAGTCATTTCACTTACTGTCGGCTTATGTAATTAACGTACTCTCGTTAAAAATACTTTTGTTAAGGCTTGTGCTGCAACAGTATTTTTTTTTTTCAAAATAATGTAAGTACAAAAATGCAAGCTTAAAAACAATTGTGGCTCTTTTTCTCATTAGAAAAGAAATTAAGAATTTTGAATGCAGCCAATATTTTAGCGCATTTGATGTTAATTTGGATTAATTGAGCTATCTGTAGATCGCTTGCAACGGTCTATAGATAGTTCAACCGTATTTTTTAATATGCCCGTTGTTTCTGGAATGTTATTTTGCATCTTTGGGTTATGAAGTAAGTTATTAAAGAAAAAAAATATTTTTTTTAATATTGCTTCTTTATCATTTAATATATATTTATTCCTCTTCCTCTCGTCTTTTTACGTACTTATACAAAAATAAAATTAATTAAACTTTTACTTTCATAGATCTTCGCCTTAACGGACATAACTAAACATATTATTACAAATGTACCTACTCTACATCAATAACTACCAACTCATTACACGGAGGTTTAACCACGAATAAATAATGACAATCGCAATCGTATCGTAACAGCCGCTTGCGATACATACATTGCGCGGTGTCGCTGCAATGCTCGGCAGTTGATCTAGCGTTAGCGCGCAATGTGACTCGAATTTTTAAGATTAACGTAATACAGTGTTTGTCAGATTTGTTTGTGACTACCCCCAGAACGTACTCGTAGCTAAGACATACGTGTACTTACGCTAACTATAGGTCTAGAAGTATGTCATTGCTTTGTCGACAATCACTTTTAGTTTCGTTTGGAATATTGATATGAATTCAAGGATACTTGCTTTGAATTGCTACTCGAATACTACGTAGTACATTTTTAATGTATTTTCGGACGAATAAATATGAATATAAGTACCTAAGTATAATAACTACTTAAAAACTATTTAATATTTTGTCAAAAAATCATTCTAGCGTAAAGTAATGTTTTAAATCAATTTGACAGATTTTCAAAACATGTTATTTGATTCGTTATTTTAAAGTAAATGATTAATATGTAATAATATCTAAATTCATAATGAACAAACAAAAATAATAAGTGTTTTTTTTTATAAAGATTTAAAACTTATTAATATAAAAATACACATTATTTATTAAACTAAGAAAGCTATTAAGAACAATGACAGACCACTACTTTGATCACCTATACCATCAATTTTATAGACAAAATCTCCGATCACAGTATAGAATCTAACAGTAAAACACATTGATCAGTTAGTGCTTATGTTAAATCGACGCCGAGAGCGGAGCATGGTGCTGATAAATCACTGGACGGACAGATACCATGTAATTGTACCCTGGGGGGCTGCCGATGACATATTCCATCAAAAGTGGACTTACTGTAACGGTTACTGTGTCCTTGTTGTATGGGATATTGGTGTACGAGATAAATACGCGTATTTTTGGAAAAACTACTTGTGTAAAGATTCGGTCAGAAAAAATACTTATGAGGATGTTTATGGAATTTATTGTGCCTATATATATATTTTGTAGCTATAAGCAGTTTAATAGTTAGGTTAAATTGTATCTAATAATATTGTACGCTCTACTTTTTGGCAATAAACTATCATTTATTTATTTTGTTTATTTAAATGGTAGGTAGATAAGTATTTATTTTTACAATATAGATTATAAAAAAAAAATCAGCTTAAAAAATTAAAAACCAAATAAAAATATACATATTAGTATTAAAAAACAAATGCAAGGCAAAATCAATTGCTCTATCAAAAAGCTACAAATTGTACAAATAAAAATGACTTCTATTATTATTAAGACATTTTTCTTTTATAATAACGTTTTCTACAACATGACGTGTCGTTGTGACTTGTAGATCTAGTTCCAGAGAAAATTGCTTCAATAAACGTATGTAAAGGGATCGTCAGGGACACATCGATTATAATAATCGATTATTCGATATGCATTCGATTAGACGTGTTTACGTGCGATTCTATTAAATAAATCGGGAAGCAACATCGATATATCTAAGAGGTGCTTTATCAATTTTTTTCTTGTTACTTTTACACATTTTTATACATTGAATAGTAAAAATGGAAGATGTTCATATTATTTTAGTACCTAAAGCTATTTCTACAATATTTATTAGATGCTGGTAAAATCATGTAAATTATTTTTATATCTAACCTTTCACGATATGCGCTGATTTTTTTTAAACTACTTTTTATTAAAGAAATTTAACTAATGGAATACAAATTATCAAAAAAAAACCATTATAATTAAGTTGTGAACCTTCTTTTATACGTTACTTACGTAAACATTGAACACAGATTGTAATTAAATATTGAAGCTGTTGGTTTTCCGAAAAAAGGATAAATAAATCTGTTTTTTTTTATATAATTTATAAACTTTTGGAACTAAAAAGATGTTAAACTATGTGATCGAAAATTCCTCATTCCGGAAATATCCCACCATCATTCTTAAAAATAATCTAAATCAATTTTATTAGTTTAATAATATGTATCAGTTCCACATTTATCACACACGTACTACTACCGTACAATTTACGAGCCGCCACACATTTCACATGAAATTATATGTGAGGTAGCGTTTAATTTACAGAACTACCGGGTCGATATACTATCTACACTATTCTATAGTAACGCGCTAACGGTAATGTTTGTTCGTTCATGTAGAATTACATACATAAAATATTTAAGGCCTTTTCACACAAAATAGTCTTAAAAAACTATGTACCTATATAGTCCCAAACTAAACATTATCTTATACTAAGTTTTCTTTATAAACGGGATATAATAAGATATGTGAGTTCAAATATTAAATGTTCTAATTTAATATCTTTTTTTTATAATAATTTAAATTGGGGATTTTTTTACTAAGTACCTATGTGAAAACGGTTTCATCATGATCTATAGATATTAAATAAAATCCAACATATACAGTTTTCATCATCATCATTATTGTATTAGCCCACTGCTGGGTATAAGCCTCCTCCCTCAAACACTCTTTTCTGTTTCAGGCTTTTTGCATTTAGGGCCTCCCCTGTACGCAGTTAAGTAAATTTAAGCGATTTTTAATCAAACCAGGGTGCAGAAGCCAGTTAATAACATCGGCTAGATGTACCAGCAATTACCGGTTGGTCCCCATTGATTTATGCGATAATCACCAGACAGCTATGAGCTAGTCCATTCACATTTCGTTATTCATGCGCGGAGCACAGGAGTCATGTAGCTATGTGGCTAATTATGAGGTCCTTTTTGATAGGCTGGTAAGAATATTGCTGTAGGCTAGCTGCATTTTTATTTAAAATTCAAAAACTTTTTTAAACTAACAGCCGGTTTCTCGAACGATGATCAACGAAAAAATCAAATAATTACTATGTGTCAAACTCGGATCAATCGTGATTTGAGTTTCCAGAAACCAGCCGTAATTGTGTTACTATTATATTATAGAACCTACACTAAACCGAAGGTTTTTTTATTTTATTTCGTTACCATGGCATGGGCAACATCTAATCCTATTCTAAGTAATTCTAACATACTAGCTAGTTAAAAAACTAAAATAAATTTAAGTACAAAGAAGTGTAGAGAATACGGCGCTGACTTAAAATTACTAGGTACATAAGTTTAAGAATTTAGTAATTAGAATAAAATAAAAAAGATATTATTTTTAGCTTCTCAGTTTTTTAGGCGGTTAATTTTTTTGTTAAAAAGATTTATTAATTATAATAATAAATGTTATTCCTTTATTCCGTCTCTATTATTTCTAAACCTAAACAGGTCTAAAATCTGGTTTTATTTAATTTATAAAATATATACTTAACCTGAATTTTGAATTACACAGTGAGGTCAAAATGGTTAATTATTGTAAGTACATTTTAGTACATAGGTACAGTCTTCAAATAGACCGTGCACTTATAGACACTGGAAGTGATTTAAGGGCTAACACGCTCCACTTTCTAGTAACTAGTACTAATTCTCTGAAAACTGGTACCGGCGTAAAACGAGCGTGTTTTGTTTAGGAAAACAACTTAAAAACGTAAATTAAATATGACTTGCATTTTCATAACATAACTAAGTGCTCTGTGAGTAATAACCTTGCGTCCGTTATTTTCGAGACTCAATGATGTTATATCTCATATGATTGAATTTGCGTTAACAGTCACAAACAAGCCTAAAAATAAACCTTTTTAAAAAAGAACACTCGACTCTTTAATACACTAGTTGGCCTACAGATCCAGTCTTTATTAACAGTACCATGTCAAGACCGCCACAGAACAACTGATGTATATTGTATTTGTACACTACTATTGCATATTGTGTGTAAACGCGGCAAAGGCGTGTGCATTTTTAGAATAAAATACCTCTTTGGTAATAGTATTTAATCTTTAAGCGTTTGGTTCATGAACACTTCTTTAAACAGACCGCATCTAGCCATGACTATTAATCATACCTTATTAAACATATTGTAACCTGATTTTTCTGTAAGTACCTAAGTGCAACTGTTTATTTGTACATATGTATTAAGTTAGCACGCCAACCATTTTCTCGACCTTTAAGGTCGGCAGGCAGAAAATGCTTATAGCATTAAGCCCACCTTTTGTACATTACATTTATTGTGCAATAAAGTGTTGAATAAATAAATAAAATATTTCTATTTCTAAATCTTCTAATATAATAAAATCGTAACGACTGCAGATTGTTAAGAAACAAGCCCTGCAAAACGGTACTTTCCAAGTAATCTGTAGCTAACTGGATTATTGGAAAACATATTGAACAATAACAGAAAACGGTAGTCGGACCACGATTCTGTCTATCGATCTGTATGATACTAACACAGATCTTTTTGATATGGAAGTCATTAAAAGTTGGACTTTTTTGTAGGCTGTTTTTGGTAGATTTAGCAAAAAAACTTCTTTATACTACACCTGCTCGGAAAGTACCTTGATACTTTATCAAATTTACGGTAGAAAGTACGTCATTGCATATCGAACAAATATGCGGGGAGAAAACGCATCTGAGCGGGAGAGAAAAGTGTATGAAAATCCATTTCTTACGTGGTTTTTCTTTTTTAATTTTGGGTAAGACTATGCGCTGGTAACCTAAATATCAAAAGCCAAAAAGTTTTTACAGTGAGTTTTTATCTCCAAGTTCGCAAAATGACACTGGCCACTAGCTGTGTGTTGGATGGTGTCAAACAATTTGAAAAAAGAACATGTGAAAATTGCAGACGCCATTGGCGCCATTTTCAATTTGTGTGTTGTTTGAGGATTCAGTTTTCGTAGAAATTTATTTTCCTCGTAGGTGTAGTATAAAGCACTATGTATCACTCAAGAGAAAGTGCGATTCCCGATCTCGGGTGTTTTAAAGCCCTCGCCTTCGGCTCGGGCTTCAAACGACACCCTCGACGGTAATCGGTCACTTTCTCCTCTCGGTGAACAATGTACTATTAATTCCTTGTCACAGCCTTACTTGGACTGCTTTATCTAAATAAGCGGCAAACATCTATATAATTAATTAAATTAACTTAACTAATTATTATTAACGTAAATAACATAATCTATAATAACATAATCTGGAATAAATTATTTTGGATAGTGTTATATAAGATCATATAATTATTTCTTTATAAACTATGCCTCATTGCATATAATCAGTATAATATATTAATAAATAAATTATTAGTCAAAAATAAAATAAGTACATAACTTTGACAGTGAAAGTATATTTTTTATTTCTATATGCAGTGTGATAAATGCTGATGTTACAGATTCGGAAAAGTTGAGTAAACTTTTTTTCTAGCCCTCTAGCTGATCTATTGAGCTACTAATTAGGGCTTTCAAGCGCATCTAGTAATATTTGTACTTCTTTGTTAATATTATTGGCAATTGATCGAGACGTGACGCTCGTGGAAGTGAAATCTCTTTTGTATATCGACTGATTATGAGAAACTCAGTTTTTTACTTTGTTGATACATTTTTTAAATGTCATCTTTTGCTGAGCTTTATCTCCCAGCCAAAAGATTTGTAAATATTGTGTACGAAATAATAATAAATATGAAATTTTAAAATAATTAAGTTAATAGTTTATTTATCAGAAACATGGTAGGTACATATATCAAATCAAATATTTATTTATTCAATAAAATCATAAGGATCATTTAGAATCGTCTTACATACTAGGTGATTCTAGGTGCCAGTTCCACGCGACCAGATAAGGTCTTAAAAAAATACAGGTTTCACACATTTTATCAAACACTTTGGCATATAAATTTTTAATCCTAAATACGATTACAACACTTTGATACGAGTAAGTTCCTAATTTGAAAACCCCATGTAATATCATGTGAATAGTCACATGACTAAACCATTTTGTTTTTTTTATTTTCGTATGTGCCTACATAATTGTATCATTATAGAAAGACATAACCGCTTAGTATCTCCAGTATCATACGACAAATTGAATAACAACAAATCAGTAAGACCGCGATGCACATCAAAAGATTCATAAATAAACAACGCGCGATGTCCATCGCGATTGTCTGTCAACCGCTGTCAAATTGACAAATTGATTGCCATTGACAGATGTGACAGATTTGTCTTGTCAGTAGCGGGTGAGTTGTAATGTCTAAATAGGCGTATCTTTAGTTTTGTTCAGTTCGAAGAACCTTTCGTTTGTTTTCTTTTCTAAAGTAAACTAACTATATGCTATGTTAGTACTTTCAAGCATTACCAAATTTTAGGAAAATGTCAAACTTTAATCAGTAGTTTGACAGCTGTCAAAAGCCCAGGTGCTGGCCGTAAAGAATTTTACTACCTCAAAAATGTAATAGAATGTGTAACACATATAGGAAAGGTTACATATTTTAAATGGGACTTTTATTCCCATGATCCCCATAATGTTTTCAAAATCATGGGGATCGTGGGACTAAAAGTCTCGTAATCCCCACGATGAATCGTTCAATGGGCATTATGAAACTAGCCCATGCAAAAATCTTTCAAACGAAAATTGTAGAAGTTTTCTATTCTATCTTTGGTCGCCATACATCTCACAACACATTTATCACTAGCTACTAGATTCATAATCGTATTTAAATGTACCATGTAGAAATCAACTTTCCATCCGCGCTCGCAACGCTATATTATCTCCTTTTCCGTCGTGTACCATAATTGGTAAGCTATCTGCAAACTCGATGCCTATTATACAACTCATACTCATACAATATATAATCAGGTAATGCGCTTGCGTTTGTAATGATAGGTATAGTGAGGTACGCACATGCGGTCGCTTGGGGCTGTTTGATATTAAGGAGGTTGGGGGATAATGGAACTGCAAAATGAATATAGAAAAAAAATATATTTCATTAACAAAATAATCCATTTTGTATTACCATTTTGAAAATTAAATATGTTAACTTGTACAATTATTAAAAAAAAAGAAGATAAAATATAGCTTCTTAATCTAGAAATATAGAAAATAATGCTTTTTGTATTTGTAAGTAGATAATTAACTGAATATGCTGTACTTTCAACATTTACATTAATCAATGTATTAATGTATACATTCGTCCTAATGGTTGTGCATGTCTTGTGGTTTTGGTGGAGTTGTCTACGACGAGCAGCTTCCGTGCTGCTTTATTCTGGACCACTCTGAGGTCAGGGGCCCTATCCAGAAGGGGCAAACTTGCGTGACGGAATATCCTTTCAGTTGCAGGTCAGTTTTGTAGGCATTTTTTGTGGATTGACGTGGCTGAGCTGTTCAAAATATGACTGAAATGTTTTAAATAATGACTGAAATGTTTTAGATATGACTGAACTGTTAAAAATGACGTCAACGAGCTGGCGCATGCATCTCGCTCGCACTTGCAACGGGGCTTCGCGGGCGCATATTTCTGTACCGCTCTAACATGTCTTCATACTTGTTCGTTTTAGGGGTGTCCATTTTGAAAAATCATCGTTGTTTTTTTAGATTCGATAAATCAGAACTAACATCGATGTCGTCCAATTGAGTTTAAGAGCTCACACAAAGATGAGATTTTATTGTAATGAGTTGGTATATAAATATAATATAATTATACAATACACAATCTACTTCAATTTTATTTCGTCCACAAAACCAAATGTTATTCACAATTCGTTGTTTGTAAACATTGAAGCCCGCCATTTTTTTAGTACACATATTTACAGACAATATTTTTATTATATTGTCAGTCCAATAATAAACTTTTCATTTTTAAATAATCAAATAGGAAAAAAATTAGTAAAATTATAATGTTCAAACTGGAATTTTTATGAAATTATTTGGATATAATTATTGACTCGATGTTTTTCTACTAAAAACTGAAAAAACATCGATATTTCGAGTATATCAAAAGCATTTCAAAACATCGGATCGATTCGATGTAGGTATCGCATTGTAAATATCGATGTTTTCGATGCATCGAAGTTTATCGAATATTCCGTCCCTATAGTTTGTTTACATTTATTATTTATAACCTAAAGATTTTGCATTTTCATTGTAACTTTCGTGATTGTTGTATCATAATATTGTTATGTGCCATCATAATATTGCTGGCTGCCTTGGAGCCTTCCGCTCCCTGCGTCTGTTTTTCCCAATCATTACAACCTAGATCAATTCAAGGCCAATATAAATAGGTGTCTTCTAGACCATCCTGCTCCATCGTCGGCTTCATCGGCGCTTTCCATCAGGCGAGATTGAAGCCAAAGGATTATAAAAAAAAATATATGTGAGTATGTGAAAGTTTTAATACATACATAATTGAGAAAATGGTGAAATCTTTGTAAGTATTTCACGGAGAATAAAAACCTCAGCTTTGGCAAACCTACACCGGATTTGCGCATTTCGCAAACAAGTATGTTATTGAAAAGTGAATAAATCAGTGTACTACCTAATTATGGAAGATTTTAATGTCAAATCTAATCATAAACATGAAACGTATGTCGGGCTTGTCCTGTTTTTCAATACTAGGAGACTGACACACTTAATACAATACATTACTTATATAGATAGGTATTTTTTATTTTACCTACATATAAAATAACCAGAGCACCCGGAATAAATAATGCAGATCGTACAAACATTTATTTCAAGGCGGTCATCGAACCCACAACCTCCGCGTCGGAGGTGGACATCTGTTGCAGAGTTTCTAACATGTTTGGTCACCACTTATTCATGTTTCAGATGCACACAAGATGCTGGTGCCCAGTATGGGTTAGCAGATCAGAAATCAGAACACAACAATTTAAGACTAAGACATGAATCATTCTATTTAATCGTCCAGGTAGTTGATTACTTCACTTGATAGGTTCATAAATATACCTATAACAAACTAAATCA
Organism: Ecliptopera silaceata; assembly: GCA_932527185.1. NCBI lineage: Eukaryota > Metazoa > Arthropoda > Insecta > Lepidoptera > Geometridae > Ecliptopera > Ecliptopera silaceata. The sequence continues at coordinate 2,382,285 of OW052207.1, read as the reverse complement.
ATCATTGCAATAGGCATCACAGCTCATTTGGTACTACTTCTGTCTTCTCTGTGGGTTCGATCCCCACCAAGAATAAATATTTTTTAAAAGTTCAATAAGTTCAATAAGATTTTTTTATTACTATTAGTAAATATTAATGTATGTTCTGCTTTTGGGTGTCAACATGTTACCTATCTATGAATTTATTCATAAAACAGTATATGAGTATTCTAGTTGCCATACAAGCTTTGTGAAATGTTCATAAACATTTTTTTAACTTGTTTAAGTGTAATGAAATAAAAGAAAATGATTTATGTTCAGATTTCAAGACTGTAAAATATTTTAGTATTGAACTCTATGCGTATTAACTCTATTTACAATACACTTCATTTTATTTCAGGTATATCTGGGATGTGACACGAGCAAATTTCGGTTGCCAGGAAGAGATCTCTCTCAGCGATAAGGCCACCCATTCTGATGCCTATTACTACTTGTTTAAGCTCTTCGTTTTTATTTATGTGTGATGAACAATAAAGAGTTTTCTATCTATTTAGAAATGTTTTAATAAAATAATACTGAAACATGGTTTTATTGAATTACTATATTATTTCACAAATGAAAACAAAGATTAGTTTAATAGTCATAAACAGATTAGGATAGTGAAGTAGTACCATCATGGTAATTTGCATATTCTGAAACAAAATAATATATACTTAGTCAAAGTTCTGTAGATATAATACTTAACTAATAATTATAATCTTTGCATCATTTTATAAATAAGATTAGGTATATACTGTAAGTAAATGAGATTGGGTTGTTTGCGTTTTTTTCCTTGTTAATATAGACATGTTATTATATACCTATTCCAAAAGAACTTATTAGATGAAGCAAGCGAAGATTTTAGAGACAATTAGGGGAAATCGCTGTTCGATATGTAGATATGTGTATGTTTTTGGGTTTAAATGGTGATTAAAGTTACGTACTTACTTTTAAGGTTGTCAGTTTAGGTTCTGGATGTTATAATACAATATATTACATAGATAGAATTTTTTTATTTTATGTAGGTACATATAATACCCAGAACACCCGGAATAAATATTTGCAGAACTTACAAACATTTATCCCAAGGCGGAAATCGAACCAACAACCTTCCGCGTCGCAGGCGGACCATCGCCCACCGCGCCACATCGGACGACATTGACAGGCCATTTATTCGTGAGCGCCATCTATCGTGTATTCTAAGAACACTCCCTGGAAAATCGCTCATTCTTACGCTTTTGTAGGTGTTTACGTGTTAGTTGAATGCTTTGCAAACTTTTTTAATTACGACCTCTTTTTAAAAAAAAAAAGAATTCAGGTTTGAAATCCTTTATCCAGACGAAAAGCCTATTGCGTAAAATTTGAAAAAAGTTTTTTCTCGAACCTACCAAAAAATGGACGAGTTAGAAATATTCGAGTTTTTGGAGGCGGATGAGCAGGACAATGGAGAAACCATAGCTATAAGACATTCTCTAAGAATCAAAAACGATCCTTTTTTAGATCCTGAAAATGTATTTATTAAAAGGTATCGGCTGAATAAAGAATTAGTGCGGAGATTATGTATGGAATTAAGTCCATATATGAGCACCCCAAATAAAAGTACTGCCTTGTCAGTGGAAACGAAAGTAAGTGAAAAACGTTACAAAACCAGTAAGCCAAGTATTTCTAAATATATATCTAATACCAAATAGGGGTGAGTGAACAAAATGCATCGATGGCGGATGTTTTGGCGGGAATTTTAAATTTCGATTTCTAATATTACTTACAATAAATTCGAAATCTTTAAATAATAATTTTCAACAAGTTATATAAACTACATAATTGCATAAATGGTTTTGGATTGGCCTGGAAATTACAAATAAAATAACCACTATTCTTTTATATTTCTAAGGTGTTAACAACATTATCATTTTTTACCACGGGGAGCTATCAACGTCCCATAGGTGATATAACGGGACACTCGATGGCTCAATCTTCAGTGTCTCGCACTATCGCGGAAGTAACTCGGGCGTGTAACTCTCCTCAATTACTTAGTCAATATATAAGATTTCCACAAAATGAAGTGGAAAGGAAATGTAAGATTGTCAAGTAAGTAAGATTTCAAAATTATAAATACTGCAATGTAAAAAAAATGCTATTCCTATATTAGCTAAAGTTTCAAATTATTTGTTTCGCAGTCATCTTATAGGCCATTTTGATTTGTTTATTAATCTAACTATTAAAAATAATAATTAAATATTGCGAGTGTTAGGTATATCTTTGGTTAGGCTGAACTAAAATTCTGTAAGTAAATTCTAATTCCTAAACCAGTTTGCTTTTATAAAACTCCAAACTTGTTAACACATAATTAAATACAAATTGAATATACAGATTTTACCGGAAATATAACATACCAAGTGTAGTTGGCTGCATTGATGGGACGCATATTGGCATTATGAGACCGAGCGAGAGAGAAGAACGGTTCTTCAACAGAAAGCATTACCATTCATTGAATGTTCAATTGGTGAGAATTAGTATTACATCCCTTATTCAAGTTACAATATTAATATATTATTATGTCCTAAGGGCTTAAACTTGCTGACGGCTTGCGTACCTACCTACTGAAATGACTGATATCTTTTTATATATCTTCGTCTCTTTTTTTGGTTTCATCCATGTTTTATAGTGGACCGACCATGGACAACCGATGTGGCGCGGCGGACGAAAGTCCACCTCAGACGCGGAGGTTGCGGGTTCGATTCCCGCCTTGGAATAAATGTTTGTACTATCTTCAAATATTTATACCGGGTGTTCTGGGTATTTTATATGTACATATTATTATAATAAAAAATATCTATATATGTAATGTATTGTATTAAGTAAGTATGTCAGTCTTCTAGTAGGTAGGTACCCATATTATAAGCTCTGCTTAGCTTGGGGCTAGATGAAGTTGTGTGGATTGTTCAGCTTTATTTATTTATTATTTATAAGTAAATAAATAGTTAAGTATTACTCGAGTCAGTGGAATTTATTATTTATTTATTTTTATTATAAAGAAGATACATTATAGTAGGGGAACCTTTATAAAATAATAGTGTCCTATATCTGTCCAGTGTATGTATATATTGTAAAGACCATGAAATTACCTACATAATTCATTCATAAAACTATGTATTTTCACAGGTACAACCGACAAGGTCCAAGGTACAACAAACCAGATGTACCTTGGCCCTTGTCGGTTGTACCTTGGCCAGAGTAGGTTCAAATCGAGATAAAAACTATTTTTACCTGTAATTTATTTGTTGAAATAATATTTACGTAGTCAATCATATTTGCATTAGCAATTAACAAAAGTTACAGTTATTAACAACTATATACACTTATGTAAAAGGTTGTTTTTGTAAAAATCTTCGCCAATCGATTTTTAGAAAATAATTGTTACATTATTTTCGTCTCTAATCACGTAGTTTTAACTTGCAACCCAATTATTTCATTATTTTCCTATCATTTAACATAAGTTTTACCATTTCTGCGATTAATTAGCACGTAAAAAAATATGCATATAAATGCCGACTAAATGATGCCAAGGTAGGCACAGCAGCCAGTCTAAAAAACTGACTTTTAAATTGAAAAAACGAAATTATTTTTTTTCGCTGTAACCATCAGCGCTGGCAAACCACAACTAATTTGACGTTATTGTTGTCTCAAATACGATAGACAACGGTACCTAAAACCAACCCTTTTAAAAAAAATACACTGTTCTAGGTACAACTCTGTCTAAGGTACAACAGGTTCCCCTATAAGTAGTTAGAATATACATATTTACCTACACATTAATATTTTAAGATTTGCGATGCGGATATGAATATAACAAGCGTGGATGCGAGCTATGGCGGTAGCAACCATGACTCTCACGTCTGGAATCTCCATCCAATTAAAGCACACATTGAAGAATTAAGTAGAAGTGAGACCATTTGGTTACTTGGTAAGTCGTAGTCATCACAAAATTCACAAAATCAAAATATGACTGACTGAACAATCTATTTTATATTATTTATAAACATTTAATATTGATGTGGATATGGTTAATGTTTTTTACTTTCTCACGTAAAATCGACTAAACGGAACTGGATGAAATTCGGCACAGATATAAATCACACATAGAATACTTATTATCCTGGTAAAATTTATGGTTCCCGTAGGATCAACATCTTCATAGGCATTAGTCCACTGCTGGGTATAAGACCCCTACTTCAAACGTCACTCTTTTCTTAAATGAGCTTTTTGCATCCAGGCGTACGGAAACGATATTAATATTGGTTAATGAGGCGTCAGAGACGTTAGACACAATTTTAGTCGTGGACATGTTCATCTACAATCCTACATGAAGAGAAGCATGGTAGAGTTCTTTTAACATAGAGTGGAGGTCTTGTATGTTTTCTCTAAACAAAATTAGGTCGTCTGCAAAGCGAAAATGTAACAGGAAAATACCATTAATATTGATTCCTCTATAGTCCCAGTGCAATGTAGGTAGGTCTCAGTCCACCCAGTCCAACAGTTTTATGATGTCCTCCATGTCTGCAGTAAACAGCTTGGTTGATAAGGTATCTCCCTGTCGTACTCCTCTTCTCAGAGGTATTGGTTTGTTGAGTTCATGTAATCGGACTTGCATGGTAGCTGACTCATATAAGGTTCCCGTAGGATAGATTCGTTTTAATATTTCATAAAGCAGTGTATCCGATTTTTTTATATTAGTATTAGTAAATATAGAATAATTTTGGTAAAAAAATTAACAATAATCTACGTAATATTTTAATCTAGTACATAAAAAGTCGCGAGCACTAGCTAGTTTAAAATTAATAGTTAAGTATTTTAAATACAATATCGATTTATCGTGATGATAAGGTTCTTCGTGTTTGTGTCATAATAACCATTTATTTTTTCAAGGATTTGAGTTTATCAGATAATATTTTGTTGCTAACAGGAGATTCTGGCTATCCACAACGACGATACATGATGACACCCATAGTAAATGCGGTTCCAGGCTCACCCGAAGCCCTATACACAGAGCTTCATGGAAAATGCCGAAACATTATTGAAAGAACTATCGGGCTTTTGAAATCACGATTCAGATGCCTTCTTACACACAGAATTTTAAATTATACTCCAGAAATTGCGGCTTTAATTGTAAACGCCTGCGTCATCTTGCATAATATTTGCATCAAAAACAATTTGAACACAGAAGAACTAACTGATGAAGAAATGGCACGTGAAGCTTCTATGCAAGGTGGTAATTTGAATGAACATCAGGTAAGAGCCTCCGCCAACGACGAGCTCATTGATGGTGATGCAACTAGACGCGCGCTAGTAGCGCGCCTCTCGTCGTTGCTGAATTTTTAAAATAAATTTATTGTACCTATATTTGTATAAATAAATCTTACTAGTGTACTAGTAATATTACTCATTGTTAATACGGACATTTATGGTTTTTGTTATGATTAATTTTCTATTGATAAAATAAATATTTGACTATCTATTTTTTGAAGTTATTTGATAGAAACCGCTTAAAACGTATTTAAATATGCATATAAGTAAGTATAATATTAAAAAAAAATTCAGTAAGTACGTATTTTATTATTTTTATATTAAGCTAACACTACCATGAATACAAACTTAATGTTTATCATAAGTATCTACTAAACTTCAAACTTCAATTTCATTTATTCAATGAAATCACAAGGATCATTTAGAATCGTCTTACATACTAGGTTATTCTAGGTGCCAGTTCCACGCAACCAGAGCCTAGTAGAAGAACGGGCAAGAAACTTACGGCCTGGTTCCTACCGTTTTTTTATATGATCCTTCTTACAAAGAATTACAATTAAACTAAATTAAGTACTGAAGTTTCAGTGCGGTGTCAATTTAACTTAGTAATGATACACTAATGAGTTTATAAAAAAGAAGTATAATAAAGCTATACGTAAATCAAAAAGACAGCACACGCTTCGCTTCAGAAACAAATATACCAGAAAGTACATAAGCAAGGCAAGAGAACATTACTAGCATCACAAATCGACACATTTGCTGTTGACGGGTGGAGCGACATCAGGCCATGCAGTTTTGTCATTAATATAGCTGTCTAAGGTATAATACGCCTTTTTTACAAGATTATTTTTAATGTATGTTTTAAATTTTCAAACTGAGAGTTTTGTTGCATTTTCGGGGAGCTTATTATAAAAACGCACGGCACCCCCCACAAACGACCCACTCACCCTCCAAAGCCGGAACCCAGGGACGCACAATTTATATTTGCCTCTAGTGTTCACACCATGAACCTCACACAATTTTTATAAAGCTATCTTTATTTTTATGAGTGTACAATAAGATTTCATAAATATATTGTGAAATTACTGTTAGAATACCAATCTCCCCAAACCGCCCCCTCAACGAATCCCGCGGTTTCATTTTATAAATGGCACGTATAGCCCGTTTTTGCAAAACAAATATTGATTGTATATCAGCTGCTTTACCCCAGAGAAGTATACCATATGACATCACACTATGGAAGTAACTGAAATAAACCAACCTAGCTGTCGTTTCATCGGTGAGCCATCTTATCGTACGAACAGCATAAGCAGCTGAGCTTAGCCTACCAGCAAGCGTTCCAATATGTGGAGCCCATTGAAATTTCGAATCAATATTAAGGCCTAAGAAGACAGTAGAATCAACAAGATTAAGTGACTCTCCATTCAATAAAATATTGGTTGGTCTTTGAACAACATTCGGCAGAGTGAATTTCATGCATTTCGTTTTCTTAGCATTAAGTAACAGATTATTAACAGTAAACCAGTTAAGTACTTGCGAAAGAGATACATTTACGTCATCGTAGTCAGTCTTTTGTCTATCTACTTTAAAAATTAAGGAGGTGTCATCTGCAAACTGTACTATGTTACATAGCTTTTGAACATAAGAGGCGAGGTCATTAACGTAGACTGTATGTATATAATAAACGCACTATCATTCAGCATTGACTCCCTGGTAGCGTATAGATCATATAATTTGTTTTTACTTTTGTAAATACCTGGTGTAGCCCAATCAGTAAATTTCACACTAGTATTGACTTTACATGTTTTTAATGTAAATTCATCTCGATGTTGTTCATTTCGACGACCGATGTGGCGCGGTGAGGGCGATGGTCCGCCTGCGACGTGGAGGGTTGCGGGTTCGATTCCCGCCTCGGGATAAATGTTTGTATGTTCTGCAAATATTTATTTCGGGTGGTCTGGGTATTATATGTATAATAAAAAATATCTATCTATGTAGTGTATTGTATTAAGTATGTCAGTCTTCTAGTAACCATAATACAAGCTCTGCTTAGCTTGAAGCTAGATGATGTTGTGTGGATTGTACAGCATTATTTATATTTATTTATTTATTAATTGTGGTTTTCACAAAATTTTTGTGAAAACCACATTAGGGTCAGCCATGCATGGTATAAGTGGTACTTTGAGTCCAATATTATTTTGAAATCTAATGACACGACTTTCTGTTATGGGACGATAGGTAAATACTTCAGATTTATCTACTAAGTTGTAAGGAAACTTTACGCTATGCCCGTAGTGATCGGAGCTAAAATGTTTGACTACTGATTTACTGATTGGTACAAAATTGCAATAAATATTGTCTAAGCAAGTGGCGGTTGTCAGTGTGACCCTTGTTGGTTCCTCAAACAGAGGGAGCAAATTGAAACATTTAAACAGATTTAATAACCTATCTGAAAGAGGATGAGCCGGAATATCTATATATAAGTCTCCGCAGACGACTAACGTTTTATTAAATTGAATAGCTTTAAGCAGTACATCTTCCATAGTGGATTCAAATAGCGTGAAGTCCGCGTCGGGAGGACGGTAAACACTCAATACATGATGTCGCTCCAGCTCGACACTGAACTACTAGGTCACTATGGCCTATCTCGTAATTCGTTTTGTATATTTTTCAGAACTTCTAGAATACCATCTAGCGTAACACTATTTCTCCGCTCTGTTTCCGCTCGATATCTTGCTAGGTTAATTAATGTTCGTCGAACGTCTTCTCGAGAGTAAGGAGTACGGCGATGAGCTCGATTTGTAGGTCTCGCACCACCAACTGCCGCTCCTGCCGTTCCCGAAGAGCTCGCAGGTTGCGAGGCTCGATGAGCAGCCGTAGATGTTGCCTGAGAGCTCACCGCCGATGCCTGAGAGCTCACCGCTGGTGCCTCAGAGCTCACCGCTGGTGCCTCAGAGCTCACCGCTGATGCCTGAGAGCTCACCGCTGGTGCCTCAGAGCTCACCGCTGGTGCCTCAGAGCTCACCGCTGATGCCTGAGAGCTCACCTGAGGAATCGCTGCCGATGCCTGAGAGCTTGTGGCCGATGCCAAAGAAGCCGAAGGTGTGTTTGTTCGTAAATTGCCTGCTAACTCCAACGTAAGCGGCGACGAGGGCATGTGCGAATCTTGTGAAGGATCGTCAAATATTTGAGAACTACTGCTACTTTCAGTAACTGCCAGCTGCAAAAGAGAATGTTTTACTTTATAAATTATTTCATTACGAACTGAATATAGACTAGTGGTTCTGTTAGAACAGCATACCTCGCAAGACTTTATAACCATGCCATATTATTAACAAATACTGTACACGCTTATGTATAACGGTTACCAAAGTAAAATAAAAAAGTATGTACACCTAAACCACTTACCCTGGGAAAAGGATCAACCTGCACATTTGGTATACCCGCTCCGTAGTCATGTCCTAATATGTCTAAAAACTTTAACTCCAAGTCTGTAAGAGGCTGAACTTCAGAGGGGCCCCCACCGGTCCGCTCATGCGAAACTCGTATTAAGGAGGCCTTCCTTTTTAGCTTAACTTTGTAGTCGACCCAGTACTGAAATAACAATAACTAAGTAAGCACACAATTATCGCCAAAATACTAGTACTTACATACTACATAGTCAAAAGTATTATATATAATATTGAAAAATATTTTTTTGAATGTTGAGGTGTTTTTTGAATGTCATTATTATTAAACTTTGTTAAGGGCTCTAGCATTGAGCTCTGCCAAAAGTGTGGGAGGTTTCGTACAAGATTTTTTTTTTAAATTATAATCCTTCCTTTAAAATCGATTTCAATACTCCCACCCAAATGGGTGTATACGGGTATATTTGCCCGGGTATAAACCCCATTGCCCGGGTATATACTCAAATACCCGGGTATACAGCCGCCCATCTCTAGTTGCATCGCATCCTAATAGTGAAGGAGGACAAGCCCGGCTTTTTGGCTTGTATGAAGCTACAGCCACTGCTAGGTAGGGGAACTTGTTATACCTAGGCCAGTTTTATTAATTTAGAATTTTAAAAAAATATTTTACTAGCTATACCTATCTGTCCAGGGTATGTGTCATTAATAAAAATATTTATTAACATTTTGAAAAAAAAAAGTAAAAACTGGCCAAGGTACAACAAACCAGATGTACCTTGGACGCCCCCCTTACTTCACCCTCATGCTCTCCTTGCGGACAGCGCGGCACATTGATTGGTCGAGCGACTGGTCTGTGACATTGTCAAATTTGATAGTTTGGCTTAGCTTTAGAGCGAAAAAGACATGGCTGGGATTGAATACAATGAGAACCACAAGAATGCCCGAACAAAAGGGAAGTTAAATATCTTACGGTAGACCACCCTTTCCAAGTTTTCTTAGCGCCTGTTTCTTCCGAGTTTAAATTTTCAGTAATTGTCTGCCACAATCTCTTCGAGTTTTCTCTTGCTAGAGTTGTCTTGTTATAGCCCACTGCTATGTCTCGATGGGAGTTTAAAAACTCCCACAATGACTCAAGCTGAGCACATGATACGCGTGATCTTCTACAACAATAAAAAATATATGTAGGTATACTAGGAGTTAAAAACTAACGCTACACTGGTTTTGCCAATTTTTCTTATTATTAGTATGTAAGTATAGCTCCATGTATGTAATTTTTATTATAACTTTTTTAGTATACTTAATCAAAAAAAATCATGGTAAATATCCCGTTTACAATGAAAACTACCTATGTTCAAAACCGTGATAGTTTCAAATATTATATCAATTTATGTAAGTAAATAAATAGGCTCAAATTGTAAATATACCTACCTACTATATTTTGAAGATTTGTTATAGCATAAGAAATCAATAAATAAATTAAGTACTTACATTGCCATTGCGAAGATACCAATACCAATTTGTTTTACATAAACCAAATTGGCTCTATTCGTATTACGCTAACATTCTAAATTCCCGCGTTTTGATGTGTCATAAAACGTCTGGTGATGATGATTTTTTTTTTTTTATTTATTTGCTCTTCCGAGCAGGCTAAGGTTTTAGAACAATACCGCCTAGTCTTACGTAAATGTTTTTCTCTTAAATTAGTTTATTTTATTTACAACGTCTTCCCGTTCACTTTACACTTCTATCTGACTATCCAGCATTCACTTTACACTTAGATATGTTTTTCCCGCCATCCCCAAGATGGCGGGAAGTCCACTTATTTTTCATACGTTATGTTTTTCTCTTAAGTTAATTTGTTTTCTTCAGTACTTCATGCACCCACTTCACAGTTATGCCTTTCTCGTAAGTTAGTTTGTTACAGTAAATGTTTTTCTCTTAAATTAGTTTATTTTCTTTATTATTTTATTTACAACGTCTTCCCGCCATCTTGAAGATGGCGGGAATCTGGTGATGATGAGCAATTTAGAGTATTCTTGATGGCCTGTGCCTGATTTTTTTTCTTAAAAGATTTTAAATCGTAAAAAGTTTGCTACTATGCTATTAAGCATTCAACGAATAAACGTTTTTTAGCTGCGTCATTTTAATTATTAAAAAATTATATTAGAACACATATTGTTGTGACAAATCTATAACAGTTGGTCTTTTTTAATCTGTGGACGAAGGACGCGCGATATCTGCTAGGATATTATATTCTGTCTGTGGCACGATGACCTTAAAAAAAAAGGAACTGGGGACTGGGAATGTTATTTTCTACTATCAAATATACACACAAAATACGAGTTAATTTGGATAAAAGACTGTAGGGTGCTCATATGAGGGTAACGTCTTTCCTATTATGGTGTTTCTTCTATTATTATTAATATTCTCAAATTGTTTATAGAGTGGACTCGTGCCAATTATTCTAGCACACATTGGTGCTCAGTTACTAGGTAAGAATGTTGCTCATCTTGTGAATGTGGAATAAGAACCACTCTTCCTGTAAAAACATACCTAGAACAATTGATAAACTTCATTTGTAGTAAAATATGCTATTCAAGTACCTATACGTTATACGTAGAACTTACCAATGTGTTAGAATTCATTGGAATTACTTTTCTTCTCACGCAGTATATTTGCTAGTTTTTTGCAATGACCATTAAAAAGAGGGAGCATACTCCCATCTGAGGTTTAGATGGGAGTATTTGTAAATACCTACATAATAATTATTGATATCCTACTTATCTGTAAATAGCCCGTTGATCTAAAACCAATATAAGTAGGCTACTATAAGTGGCTTTACAAATAGGTTCAATACTCACCTATGTTCTTCTGGTGTTTTATGAACTTTTTAAATTTTAGATTGTCCAAGATGAGACATGAAGATACAACTTATACTCATGGTAAACATGTTTGATGTAGAAAAGTATGCATAGGTAATGTATATCTGACAAAAAAAGAGGTGGTGCACATTATGATCGATGATCCTTAGTGAAGGTATAATGATTCATTAATACATATATTGAATAAGTAACCTAACCTCTAAAAAACGAATTAACATAAAATCGTAATTAACATTTCAATAGGCATCTCAGCTCAGTATTGGCATTAGTTCTGGCATCTATGCTAGGATGGTGGGTTCAATCCCCACCACAAACAAACATTTGTGTGATTAGTTGTCATTGGTAAAATATTTATTTATTACTATTTGTGAACATAAATATATGTGTTCTGCATTTGGGTGTTAATATGTATTAATTTTTTGAATACTTACATATAAAAGTATTCAAGCAATCTATTTCTCATACAAGTTTTGTTTTGTTTGGTTCAAGTGCATGCCTTGGGAAATAAATAAATATTTTTGGACAATTCACACTTCACACTCTAGACCCAACCAGCAGAACCGACAACCATTGGAGCAAACGGATACTGGAGTGGAGACCGCGTTTAGGCAAGCGTAGTGTAGGACGCCCTCCGGCGAGATGGAGCGACGATCTGAGGAGTGTAGCTGGCAAACACTGGATGAGAAGAGCTGAAGACCGGGCTCAGTGGCGCGTCTTGGGAGAGACCTACGTCCAGCAGTGGACTGATATAGGTTGATGATGATGATGATGACTCTAGACCCAAACTAAGCAAAGCTCTATATGTATGGGAACTAGATTGCTGATAGAATACTTACATACTTACATTTTTTTTGTAAACACATACATAGAAACACCCAGATTCAGAAAAAAAAATTTATATTCATCACACAAACATTAAAATTTGCACTGGGTGTGAATCGAACCCACGACCCACAGCATGGAAGGCAGAGCTTACTACCAAATACTTACTGTCAAATGTTCATGAATACTTGTTCAAGTCTAATGAAATAAAGGAAAAAAAAATTAGATTATGTACAGATTTTAATATCATATTATAAATTATGTAATCATTCTTTACCACATGTTAATAACCACGCTCGTCTGTTATGAGATAATACACGGTGGCAGCCTAGTTTAAGTTTTTTATAATATACTTTTTTTTTATGGCCACATAGCATGTTGGTATGCACAACAACAAATGGACCACAAAAATAACAAGCTGGACAGGTGCACACGGTATAAGAAACTGGGGAAGACCTAAAGAAAGATGGATAGACGAAGTAAACAAACAAGCCAGCGCAGACTGGATGACAAAGGCTAAAAATAGAGATGCTTGGAGGAAAATGGAGGAGGCCTTTACTCCTTGAAAGGTCCTTAACAAATAACAGAAAGAAGATGTAAAGAATTGTTACATATGTTGAGCTATGTTATTTTATAATTTGTAATATTATGTTAATTAATTTCAATTATTCAAATCTCATTCTTATTTAATTAACTCATTTTCAATATTATGTATAATCTAATTCTGTTAATATTTGTAAGGAAATAAAAAAGGTTTTATTAATGTGTTTATTATGATTTGGTGTGACTGGTTGGGAACCCACTAATTAGTTTAGTGTATATTGTCATTTTTAAATAAGATATAATAATAATTAAGAATCAAAATGGTTTTATTCCTTGAATTCTAGTCATTTTACAAATTAAAAGTTGCAGATTAATTTTATATAGTTATAAACTGTCTACTACACCAGTAGAAACTTCATGGTAATCTGCATAGTATTCTGAAACAAAATAATAGGTAAGATAGTTTTGTAGGTATGTACTATGTGAATGTGAATGATGACGTGTAAGAAAGGTGTGAACATTGAGATGACGTCTGATAGAAGTGAGTGGAAGAAGAGGACATGTTGTACCGACCCACATAATGTGGGACAAGGGTAGGAAGATGATGATGTACTATATGCCTGTTTTATTTTATAAGTTTATTTTATAGTTTTAGTTTTACCTTCCATTCTTACTGTTTTATTGTAATTTGTGTGTGTTGTTGTGAATCAAATAAATGTTTTATCTATCTATCTATATTCATTCCTATTATGTTATTGTACATTTTAGATGTAACTTTATGCTACTACTCTCAATGATGGTTTATCTTAGCAAAAATTTATTTCAGGATAGATAGGTACTGAAATTATGTTGTCTCTATATAAATTTGCCATAAATATTTTAAATATGATGAGACTAATAGGATTGATAACTACGATTACATACAACTAGTTAGGCATTTATGTTCCTTGTTGTCTTAGACTATTTAAAAACAAGTGTTAAGTAAGAACTAAAAGGATGAAGCGATGATATTACTTTGAAGTTATCTTGCCCATACCTACTTAGGTTTTTTTCAGAAAATGTGTAGATGGTAGTCCTGAAAACCTATAAAAATTCACAGGTCAGCATTGAAATCGCAGCTAATTGCGTTTTAATTTTAAAACTACTTTGAAATTGTCACAAAACATTATAATTTTCGTGTTTGTATGAATCCATGAATTCTGCAAAATGAAACCAAAACAAACTTCGGCATGTCACAATTCTGTCAAAGTTAATTTACAGTCAAAATATCAATAAAAGACGAAGAAGAAAACTGAAATGTTATTTGATCAAATAAAAGCTCAAAAACATTTCAGCGGTCTGGATAGGCCCCCAGGAAGTCTTTATTGGGCTTAACTTTATCCTTATCGTTTGTAATAATGATGCTCATTCAATAGTAACAAAAACATTAATTTAGTGAACCTGTGTTAATAAAATTCTTAAAAACAATATTCTTGAACATTTCACACAACGCACTCTAGTCCCAAACTAAGCAAAGCTTGTACTATGGGAACTAGGTTGCTGATAGAATACATACTTCATTTTTTTTTGTAAATACATACATAGAATACCAAGAAATACCCAGGCATAGAACAAATACTTATGTTATAATATAATATGTTATAACTTTTTAATTTGTATTAATTATTATGTCAGGCCAACGTACCCCAGCCTCCCCCCACCACTTGACACACTTCTATGTATAATTGCTGCAATTTGCCGACTCGTACACGTCAAAACATATCGACGTAGTGTTGTAACCTTCCAATTGAGCTATTGGATTGTGTATTTACGCCAGTTCTACTCACCGTTACCAAACGTCCCTGTAGGGTATGCTAATATGAGTATTAACATAAATGTAGGTGTAGGTAATAATATATCTTGTTTAAAACTTACTGAAAAGGAAGTACTCGGTTTAGGCGTTTTTTTTTGTTTTAATAATATTTGGTTGAAAGTAAATAAATAAATAATTACATAGAAAGAGAACAAAACGGTAGGAACCAGTTTTTGTACGTTCTTCTAGACTCCAACGGGCAGAATCGCCTCATATTATCCCACGTGATTAAACTCAATAAAATATATTTACGAATGTAACAATGAGTAGAAAATATCTCAAACTCATGAAAAATATTAGTTAAACCAAGCCATTTCAAGCAGCTTCGACAGTAGGTTTCTACCGTATACATAAATATATATACAAAAACCTAGCTTGCTTTGGATTACTTATAGAATGCATATTACAGTATGCATTTTTAGGGTCTACAACGAAAGAAACATGTACAAAAATCATCTCGGGTTCGATTCCCGCCTTGGGATAAATGTTTGTACGATCTGCAAATATTTATTCCGTGTGTTCTGGGTATTTTATATGTACAATAAAAAAATCTATCTATGTAATGTATTGTATTAAGTATGTCAGTCTTCTAGTACCCATAACACAAGCTCTGCTTAGCTTGGGGCTAGATGATGTTGTGTGGATTGTCCAGCATTATTTATTTATACATTTAAAGTACCGAAGTAAGAACAAGCAATAATTACAGCTAGTCAACAAAAAGTGGATTGCTTTCACAACGTTTACAATGGGCGTGAAATGAGCTCGGTGGAACCCGCGTTACGCATCGCAGAGGCTCTTGTGGACGTGTGACGGAGATTACAAGCCACTTGCAACAGTTTACCCTCGTATTCTTACTAATCACTCAGCTTTCCTCAACTTCTATTATGATAAGATTTAGATACTACAATAATAATGATCTTTTCCTTAGCTTGGTTATTTTAATTGTAGTCATTACTCAACTATGAAATGCTCCTGCTTGACTAAATAACTTTTAATTTTTGGGATGATTTCTTAGTGTATGAAGCACTTTGGGTTAAAACGAAATGCTTTGCATCGACATATATAAATATTAATCAAATCCATATCTCATTAAGTAGTTTTTTGTCATTTTTGGCTTGCAAACTATTTGACTGTAATAAAAAATCTCGAAATTCAAACATAAGCTATCTGCTATCGTGCTGCCTTTCTGCTTATCACAGTTCTTTATAATTATGTAACTGTTGAGAGTGATATTTTTACTCAACATTCTAGTTAAATACAGGGTAAAATAAATTACAAAATTTTATCATTGGATAACATTTGTCACAATTTCAAACATTTCCACACGACTGATACCAACCTACTTGTGTATTCGATTTTATTATCGATTGCATTGAAACGTATCGATTTTGTAATCGAGTAGCAACTAAAATCACGGATTTGTTGCGCGAAAAGTTTGGCAAGTTAAAAAGTATAAAAAGTAACTTTTAAATCCGATTATTGACTTTTTTAGGCTACTGCAATAAGTCGGTTACGTCGTTGTTCATTATAGATTTATAAGTTAAGCTACTTTCTGCATGATCTTTATTTAGATGGGTGACCATTCATTCTCTAAATATAATTTTTCTAATTAAATAAAAAAAAAAAAATGTTCATAGCCAGCTTTTAATTCGTGATTTTTTTTAAATAAATTTTTAACCTAGCCTAACCTGACCACATCTGTTTTCGAAGTTCGTTCAGTCTAGTCAAGAACCTAAAGTCTTCAAACATACCTATAAAATACATATATTGCCATGCAAAAACCACTTCCATCGCCACATCATAGAGACGTATTTTCTCTGTGAATTTAAAGTGAGATAGTGCAGTTAAGATTTAAAAAAGTAAATCGAAATGAATGCACGTCGCACGGTTTTTTAAAGGAAAGCACGTATTGGTCTCGGTCGGAAAAAGTGTTATTTCATTCATAAATCGAGTTGCATTCAAGAAGTTTTTACGTTGACTTGATCAACGTGAAATGACAGAACTTGTTATAATGTTTTTGGGTAAGAAAGTAAAATATACATTTAATCACAAACTTACGAATAAGAAAAACATACCTTATTCACAAATAAACTTACTTTACTTACACATTTACAAAAAATACACATTTACAACATAAATGAGAAACATTTGAGCTATCTGCAAACCATAAAATATAATGTATTTACAACCCATTATATTTCTTTGATTAAGACTATTTTCTGTTGAAATAATATTTTTATACCTATTTCAGCCCACTGCTGGAAAAGGTCTCCTACTAAAATATTTTAAGCTATTGCATAGCTTCTATCGCGGGCCTTTAGCGTGGAGACTGGATCCAGAAATTCCCGTAACGAAATAACCTAACACTCCAACCGCGGCAAAAAATACTACGCAATAGTTTTACCGCAGCAGTCGCCGAGTGCCACACGTCTTTTTATATATACTATATTTTTCATTATGAATGCATAAAATGAAAAGTAAGTCCAACAAAGCTGTACATAAACTTTATAATGGTTTACATTTAACACACTGTTTACACCTGAGTGGTTCCGTCACGGAAGGTCTAACGTTCCCAAGCGGGGTTTTCTTGTTTTGTAGACGCTTGCGGTACTCTATTTTTGTTTAGGTCGTTGTGGAACCATGCGTGATCTTATTTATTTGTAACGAGGTTTTTTACCCGTATTCTTTCTATTCCTCAAGAAATCTTCTTCTTCTTCCTGCCCTTATTTCACTAGGTGGAGTCAGCACAACATGTTCTTTTCTTCCATTCTCTATCATCCGTGATCTCAGTATTCACTCCTTTCACATCCATATCATTTTTCACACACTCGATCCATCTTTTCTTAGGCCTACCTTTTCCTCTATATCCATCCTCATTAATACCTAGAAATATTTTTTAAAATTTAACATGTTGGAGAGACGATCTCGACTCATACGCGACGGAGTGACCCGCCACTCCAAACGGGAGATCGAAATGAGTGGAAGAGTTTGGAGGAGACCTTTGCCCTGCAGAGGAAGAGGTTTATTTTATTTTACAATTTGTCTCCTTAATCAAAATCTGATAAGTAAGTCGTTTTTTTGTGTTACCGATATTTAATTATTTGTTATTATCGTAGTAGCTTTTTTTCACAAAACTTGTTTTTAAATTTTTAATTTATTTTACTAAATATTTCACAACATTTTCATAATGATCCTTTCTATTTAACTACTTAGACGATTGAGCAAAAGCTCCATTTAGTTTATTCTCTCAAAGTTAAAGCAGTAAGTATTCTAACAATTCCCATAAAATTTCATTTAAATAAATCCAGGCACATAGTAAACTCGGGCCGCGATCACGACTCAATGCTTTGAATCGATGCGATCAATCGATCTGTCGCGTGCGTGCGCGCATGTATTATGCAGCTTAGGGACTACTTGCACCAATACTGCATTATTTTATACCGAGGTTAAATATTTTCATTTTTAAATAATTTAAAATAAGTAATAATTTACTTAATTTACTTATTTTAAATTATTTAAAAATGAATAATCGGATTTTAAAAGTTACTTTTTAACTTGCCAAACTTTTCGCGCCACAAATCCGTGACTTCAGTTGCTACTCGATTACAGAATCGATACGTTTCAATGCAATCGATAATAAAATCGAATACGCAAGTAGGTTATTTTCAGTCGTGTGGAAATGTTTGAAATAGTGACAAATATTATTGTGTCTAGGTGGACTCAAAAAACCTCTAAATGGACGGGACCAATTGGCAAAAAAAAAGGGACACCAAAGGAAAGAGAGTAGACCGAGATAATAAACGTAGCAGGCTTATTATTTATGGTCAAAGCGAAACAAAGAAAATATTAGGAACTGTTGGAGGAAGCCTATACCTGAAGAGTTCAGGTTCAGTTCACAGAAAGTTCTTATGTAATAAATAGTACATAATAATACAATGTATCGCTAAAGAAGAGGACTAATAAAGGCTTTTTTATTGTTCTGATTTTCTGGTTAAATTAACCTTTGGTTTATTGGTGCCACTGGTCCGAGCATGCGTAGAAACCTGATAGGCATCTAGAAATGGATTGTTAGTTAGTACATGGGGAGCAATCTTGGGCATTTTGCAAAATTACCACAACTGTATTATTTGTCTAGAAGTTATCTATACAAATACAACTAGTAATATCTAGATTATGTCTAGATAATATGGGTGAGATGGTACTGGTTGTTAAGATGTAATGAGTTAAGATGCTATGTCAAGAGGTAATTTCTTACTAAAAAGCATTATCCCCGTTGAGGATGTGCCCTGAGAGATAGGTAATGTTTATTTGTATACCCTGAAATGCAAAGCACAAATAAGCTTCCTTAGCCACGGCGACAGTGTTAAAGCGTCATGTATTGGATGACATTGTAATTTGTAGGTGTCGTATCGGTTATGTGTAAAAATTATCTGTGTTTTGACGTGACAACGTCTTATAATTCGATAGAGCCAGCTGCACGCACGAAAAAACATGACTCATGAGGCGTTCTGAGGCGTTCTGAGACGTTCCATAAAGTGCAAGCGAGAGCGCGGATTATTTTGCAGAACCGCTTACAATCCCGTTCGTTGACGTTGTCACGTTCAACTATCGTCAGTAAACCGACTTTACAGACAACCATTTTTTTTTAATAATGAATCTTCTTTATTTATTCTAAACAAAAGTTTCAAATAAAAAAGCTACAATTTTTATCATTTAACATCAAAATAAAACTTATTTCATACAAAAAAAGTAGAAAACTAACTGAGCAACTGTTTACGGTTATTTTACTAACAGACTTGCATTTTATGTTACACATCAAAACCATCGTTCAATTTTAAACCTTAAGACGCTAAACATAAGGGTGTTATTTTGTGAAAAAAGTAGCTAGCCATAGTCGAACGTAAAACTTATGTGAAGCACGCTTGAAAAGTTTTATAGGGCTTAAAGTTTCCACTTAAATAGTAAAGAGAATTTTTGATATAAAATTGATGGTTTATAGAGATGCGACTACGTTTTAGAGACTTTAAACTTTTGTGATTTATATCAGAGGGATCATCCTTGTCTGTAGTTTTCAATCGCTTTTTAGATTCTGTTAACTATTTTGTGTCATGTTTTTAGGGTTAAACGGGTAAAATGATCCTGTAGCTCTACCATGAGTTTTTACAATCTATACTCGTTAGCGTCTGTAGTTAAAAAAATGTATGAAGATTTGTACAGCGTCTCTAGCGGATAGTTGGGTACTAAAATTCGTAATATGTATGTACTAATATTGACGTAACTACTGTAGTAAAGTCAGGCGATTTTACTGTGACAACTCATGGTAGAGGTACTGAAGGGTAAGAAG
Organism: Ecliptopera silaceata; assembly: GCA_932527185.1. Lineage (NCBI taxonomy): Eukaryota > Metazoa > Arthropoda > Insecta > Lepidoptera > Geometridae > Ecliptopera > Ecliptopera silaceata. Next base: position 2,362,113 of record OW052207.1, on the reverse strand, counting down.
GGACTTTATTACTGAGACTTCGCTGTCCACCTGTCTGTCTGTCTGTCTGTCCGTTTGTTTGTTACCACCAATCTCATGAACCATGACAGAGATTTTTTTTTTACGCTATAACACAAATTATTGTTTTTGGAAATCAAACCCACAATATGCAAAACAAATACCATAGATATGATATTAAAAAAAAATGACTTTTTAAATTATTATATAACTGTCCCCTAATTAGTTTTAATTTATGTGCTACATGATGATCACATTTAAAGACATTTTTCTACTTAATAAAACCTGTTTACTGGTCAACCGTGGGTTAAAAAGAGTTAACTCAAGGCGTTCGAGTTAAAAAAAACTTCAGAGTTTTATCGATATCGATCATTGTCTAATTAGTATAAATTTATGGTCTACAAAAAGATGAATTACATTTAAAGACATTTTTCTCGATATCGATCATTGTCTAATTAGTATAAATTTATGGTCTACAAAAAGATGAATTACGTTTAAAGACATTTTTCTAAAGCTAGTTAAAAAAACCTCTTAACTGGTCATCCGCGGGTTAACCAAAGTTAACTCAAGGCGTTCGAGTTCAATCAATTTGTAGCTAAGAGGCGCTCGAGTTACGTTCTGGAGTACAAACAAGCAGCCATTAACATAGCAGTGTCCGATACCGGAAGGGATTCGCACACGGCCGGCAACAACCTTCGACATCACACGACGGCCGTAGTGATGGGAGTAGACAATCATCGATATCGATAAAATAAAGAAATGCGAGTTTTATCGATATCGATGATTGTCTACTTAATGTGATGACACTTATGTGATGTGTGATACGTCTTGGCAACACTGACAGAAAAGAAAAACCAGCGCTGGTGCAGGGTTTGACGGTTGAATTTGAATTTGAAATTGCACAAGCTGAATGGTAACCATTTTAGTTATCATAACATAAAAAGAATGATTCGATTTTCTATGTTCTAACATTAAGTTTTAGCTCATAAATTTGTGTGTACTTACATATTATAACTATAATAAATATAATATAACTGTAATAAATTATTCTATTTTAACAATATTGCTTAATCTTAAGAGAATCGCACTGCGTTTATTACGAAGGTTTTAAGTTTCTAAAATTAAAAAATCTGTTTTTGACATTCGAATAACGTAACCATCTAATTACATTACAATTATCTAATTACAGCGCATGTACCATGGCACACTTATCCAACTTTTTATTCTTACACACAGGCACAGAAAAAACATCTAGCTTTAATAACACAATTGTGTATTGAACCTACATTAATAAAACACTGAGCTCTGACACCTGTCAAAATCTGTACTTTCCTATTCTGTCATGTCCGCGAGCGCCCTCGTAATTCAACTAGTCCTGCATCTTTGATAACGTACAAAAGTTTCAAACAATGAAAAATCTAAACTCCATTTGCTCGTAGCACGTTAAATCTCATCTTAGGAGGTGGGTAATTATCCTGGCGACACTCCAAAGTGTCGCGCTCATTTCAATTAGCTCTCTTAAATATTCAATGTCTTTAAAATAGGCTGCGCGATTCTACAGCGTACGACAGGGCTACAAGTGAGGGGGCAGGAAAAGCCGGAGGAGGGATAAAAAGTCGGAAATTCAGCTTGATGACCCTAAAACGACCGATATGTGGCGCGGCGGGCGAAGGTCCGCCAGTGACGCGGAAGGTTGCGGGTTCGATTCCCGCCTTGGGATAAATGTTTGTACGATCTGCAAATATTTATTTCGGGTGTTCTGGGTATTTCATATGTATAATAAATAATATCTATTTAAGTAATGTATTGTATTAAGTATGTCAGTCTTCTAGTACCCATGACATAAGCTCTGCTTAGCTTGGGGCTAGATGATGTTGTGTGGATTGTCATTATTTATTTTTAAGTAAAATTAATTGACTACATAAATTACTACTAGTAATAAGTAGATAGTAGTAATAAGTCAAACGACCAATATTACTATGTCAATCTGGTGGACATCCCTAGCCGGGGCTAGTTCGGAAGTTTCATTACAGCGAGGTTAATTGTTGACTGGAGTTAGAATGACGTAGATTTTATTTTTACGACGTCACCCCCCTTTACGAGTTATGAAGTAACTGCCCCGTCCAATGCAATCAAACTGAGATTAGTCGGATTAATAATTAATTTCAATTCGACTGAGTAATTTATGTATCCTATGTTGAGATAATATCTGTCGCCTTGTTAGTGTTAATTTATGTATTACAGCTGTAACAACTTTTACATTTCGCAATTTATTTGATTGACAGTCGTGTAACATCAAATTCTGATACGTAGCATGAATAGACGGATTCTTCACATGCATTCCTCTTAAACGAGTACAGTGCTACTAACTTATGTGGCCCGGTGTCAAAACCCAGGGATATTTAAGATACAAAAAAAAATACTATATCTAATAAATATGTCTGGATATTATTTAATAACAGCGTTATTGGTTTTAGATATATGCAGCTTTATCAAAACTCAGACAGAATAAATAATTCGATTTATTTCAGTTCCATTGAAGTTAGTTTTTATCAAAGCCATAGTTTGTTTTGTTAGGTTCGAAACTCGTCTGTCACTATTTTATAAAAAAATGTACTGTACTGTGATCGATATAATCTTCAACTTATCGATAGGTATGCCCATCACTAGCACGCGGACTGATGATCATTGCCGGCGCATGCGCTCTATAAATAATATGTTGTAAAACGATTTTCGATAGATTAATCTGAATCGTGCGCGCAGTCGTGCGCCGCCGGGGTGGAAGAGGATCTATTGTCGATCCAATGTGATTTACGAACGGATAGATACGGCTATGACTGACTGCATCAAACGAATGCTGACTTCTATCATTTCTTTTGTGAAAGTGATAATCTAGATGTACTAACAACTTCCTTAGATTTTGACTGGTAATCTAGAAGCAAGGGAATGTGTTCGTAAAGTTTCAATGCATCTTATCTCCAATATCTCTCATTCTAATCCCTATATGCGCAATCTAAGACTTGTATGCGCATTTTAAGACCTATATGCGTACTCTTAATGGAACTTTTTTTAATAGCGCTGTGTTCTCGACTAATGTGTAGAGGTAATCTTGTATTATAGCAAGCTGAAATGGCAGCAGCCATGCTTGCCAAAATAAACGGATACTTGAGTGGAGATCGCGTTTAGGCAAGCGTAGTGTAGGTAGAACCTCCTCTGGAGAGATGGAGTTGCGGAATATATCTGGCAAACACTGAATGAAAAGAGGCTCAGTAGCGCACGTCTTTGGAGAGACTTACGACCAGCAATGGACTGATATAGGTTAATGATGATGACGATGGTAGGTAGCTCAGGCACCGTGTACAATATTAATTATTTATTGAGAAGCTCTATCAGTTGTTATATCTACGTTACAAAATCACGCGTGTGTCAGTACGTAATGTGAGCGCGCAGTCCTGTGGGAACATCCCTTCGGACTATTTATTCTACTGCAAATAGATACGAACTTAACTTAATTGTAAACAGGACTTAAGATCATTTGTCTTTTATTCTATGATGCGTCTTTTATTTAATAAGTATAGAATAAGCTTTATATGTTTCTCGAGCATGCATTAGCATCACGGAAGATCGGATGGACAGTTTTTTTATTTATTTATTTACTTATGTCATTCAACTTAGGATCATACCATATTATATTTATATTCAAATTAAATTAAACAGTATTTCTTAATATTATTTAGTTTTGATGTCACGCAATAAGTATAAGTCATAAAACAACGTGAAACAAAAAGGTCAAGTGCAGAACTGACTATGTAGTTTTCTCGCAATGTTTTCCTTCACTGAAAGCATCACAAATTTTTTTGAATGTGTACAATCTGGTTTGATCCCACGAACCACGAACGGAAGGCGAGGTTGCTACCACTAATCCGCTGGTGTTCTTCTTTAACATCCATTGTGTATTTCAAGGTGAGTGAAGCTTGAATCTTCATTGTTTTCTGATCAGATATATAAAAACTAATAACTTAGTATTACTTTATTATGATCTACTATCTTACTAATATTCTGAGTATTAGACAATTGCCCACCTGTTACAGTAGTACTACTAAACTGTGCTAAGAAAAAATAAATCGTCTTTTTACCTTACTTAGACACTTGTTTTTTATTTATACCTACAATAATCTGAGAACATAAAATAAGAATAAAATGAGACTCGAGACTCTCTTTATAAAAAAAAATGTTTTTTAAGAAAAATAATGTGAACAAAAACGGTGGTAACAATAGTGACCGCACCTTAACCCCGAGTTTCGATATGTAAAAGCAACGCGTTTGTTCGTTGCATTGCAATCGTGCGATCGGCCACAATGAGATCTTGTCACACACGTGTGGCGAGAGGGCGGCTATTCTGAAAGCATGCGATATAAAGGTACTATTAATTTATAATTTATTTAGATTTTGTGAATAAACCTATTAAACTATATAATGTACCTAATAACGCATAATTTTGTTAAGTAGTTATGTGTTTTTATATATTAATTGCTAAAATCAGCTGTAGCAGTAGCAACTGCTTTAAATTTCATTATAGATTTGTGTATTTACATTAACAAGCAATAAAGGTCCAATTATAGAAAAAAATATTAGTTAATATCAACCGGAAAACTCTATAAGCTGCTTGTGGTATTATAGAAATCTACAAATTGTTAATAATAAAATGGATGCCTGTTTTGATGTCGTGAAATTGTCAAGTTTTTGAAATTTAAAACAAAGCTCTGGTTTGGGGTGGGGATCAAACTGATTGAAACGCACTGTCGGTCTGATCTGTGCGAATGTCGCAGATTTAATTATTTACATATTATGGAGTGATTTAAGAATAACCGTCTTAAGTCTACAATGTCCTTTCCGCGTCCCAATTGCAATGCTCTGCATATCGCTAATTGCGATCTGCTGTCATTTTACGGTTACGCATTAGTGTTATTGCAATTCGCATATCGATTTGAGTTGATCTGTTTGTTGTGAAAGGTTACGTAGAGAAAAGTTAGTAATTCAAGATTAATTTTAAATAAAAAAGTTTTCTTTAATATATAATGCAAAAGCAGTCTTAGAATTAGTGTTTCAGATAGAGTAAGACATAATGGACAGTCATATATTCGAGACTTTTAAGTCAAAAATGTATATTTATGCGAAGAAACGAAGATAATTAGTAGATATTAATTTAAAAAAATTAAAGAAAACAGAGTTTTCTATCTGTACCTATGCTTGTGCGCAGAAAAACTCGAAAACTACCAATTTTTCACCAATGGGAAGATTTGTATTTGATTTATTAAGGTTTTTTGTGTAAGTAAATTATACCTACTACACTTATGACGATTCGAATTTCGGAAAAAATAAAACCTGAAAGAAATATTTGATTTGACTTCATTCTATTGTAGGTACCTATTGTAAGTTATTGTAGTGTTAAAATTAGGACCACCTTTTTATGCTTTACTGCTTATAAATGTAATAGATTTCCAGAACACGACCAGAACCTAACTAGTCGGTTGCAACACTAACATCGGAGTGTTATTTAATTGCACTACAATCAATTAATATTGCAATTCTATTGTTTACAACTACTAAACATCGATTTTCTATCAAACTGCCACCGTATTATAACGGCCGTAAATTATCATTTCATGTTAAGCTTTAGATTTTACATAGCATTCTAGATACCTACTGTAGTAGGATATTTAGTTCAGTTGGTAGTAGCTCTGCCTTCCATGCTGTGGTTCGGGGGTTCGATTCTCACGCAGTGCAAATGTTTGCGTGATGAACATAAATATTTAAGTTTTTATCAGCAATCTAGTTCCCATAGTACAAGCTTTGGTTAGTTTGGGACTAAAGTGTGATGTGTGAAATGTCTGTAAATATTTTTATTTAAAGTTCAAGGACTCAGTTGATACTATACGTTATCAGCATAGTCTTTGAGCCATACATGTTGTTATGCCACAGTGCAGTTGGTAGAGCTCTGCTTTCTATGTGGGTCGTGGGTTCGATTCCCACCCAGTGCAAATGTTTGTGTAATGAACATAAATATTTAAGTTGTTAGCAGCAATCTAGTTCCCATAGTACAAGCTTTGGTAAGTTTGGGATTAATGTAAGATGTGAAATGTACGTGAAAATTAAGAAAAAAAAAACACGGTGATATTTTTTCAGGAAATCATAAGTTAGCCGGAGGCTTGTAGGTGGGATACTGTTAGAAACTTGAATGCAATACGATTTCTAACTACTGGATTATAGAAATCGTAAGTTGGCCACAGGGGTAGATGGCTCCAATGATTATTGTTATATTCAACATATATTTATAATCTTTTAACATTTTTACAAAAACAAACTTACATTATTTACAAAATGAAATATTTATAAAATATATAAAAAACAGTTTAAATTTTATTCACCAAAACCATAACTTACGTAAGAAATAACTAAATATTTATACGATAAGTACATAAGAAACAGTTGAGGTATCTGCAGACCATCGCATAAGATCCAAATCAATACCTATCGGAAGTAATCTTTTAAACTGTTATGTTAATCTTTAAAGTTAGCAGTAGTTTTAATAAAATTATTTTTTGAACCTACCGTCATAATTGCATCATTTTCCAGTTTGGAAAAATATATCAATCGCAAAAACCAAAAAATGGCTTTGTTCAAAAACCCAGCGATGTTTACAAAATAAGACATATTATGACTTTTATAGGGTCTTCACGTAAGAATTACAAAAAAATATATATTTTCACCCCTACTATGTTGTAACTCGGTCGAAGTTACATGTATTCAATAAAAACAACATCACGATCACGTATCGTGGTATTAAAGATTAACCTCACATATCCCCTGCAGCCATCAAATGGAGTTTACTGAATTCACGCCTACAAGAGCTTATCAAACTTGTCAGTTAGCACTGTTCAATCACCCAATAATGTGCAATACACTGTAACAATGTCACCTCACTTCCCCTTTCAGTAACAAAATGTCGTAAACAACGACTTATAGAACAAGCTAATGTAGACTTTATTTCAAACTACGTAAGGTGTGGAAAGGAAAAGTCAAGGAATTAGAAAAAAAGATCACGTATTTTTATTTTTCATTTCCAATACAGATGAAAATAGTTCTTAATAACTAGGTGGTAAAGTTGAGTTTAGGTTGGTGGTATCGTAAAAGGGGAGAGAAGGCAAACAGCGTCATATTAAGTGAGCACATGAGAGGGAAACGCGGAAATGTGGGAAAATCGGATATAGACGTTTATCGTCGGATTTTTCGCGTGATTTAACCGCGACAAATCTGTGGCAGTAACTCGACTACTGTAGCTTGAACCGCGAGGGATTAAGGTCAATGTGCTTGATGTGACTGATCTGAATATTGACAGGCGGATTAGCTTGCTTTTGAAGATAGCATGGTATTGTTGACAACTCTGCTTCGTCCAGTGGGTTCGATTTCTAGCAAAAGCAAATATATAATTATTTATTTGATGTTTGTTCTGTGTCTAGGTGTCACTACCATGAATTTCCAAAAAAAATATTCTATCATCAATTTCGTTCCGTTAGTACAAATTTTGCTTAATTTGGGACTAAGTGGCGTGATGTGTCCATTAATGTTATTATTTATTTACTTTATTTTATACATCCATCCTAAAGTAACATTTACGCGGATCATTCCAGTTATTTAAAAACTTTAAAAATGGGCATTGGTTATTACTTATATGCACAAAACAATCAATAAAGTAGAATAATAAAATAAATATTTCTTAAAATGCCATCTTCCAATATAAAAATAAATCTTTTTAACAGCAAAATAATGTAACAAAGCAGAGGTCACCGTAATCTGGTTGTCTAAATTCACTTAATACGTTGACATAAGGGCAAGTCGATTTATAGGCGTACAATCGAAAGGGGAAGTCCTGTTTATCTTTTTATATTGTCGGCAATTTGTCGTGACGTATGTTCCGGGTAGATCAAGCGTTTGGTAACATTTATTGTCGTTGGTTACTTTTCGAATTTGTCATGTCTCTTAGTGACAGTGTACTTATTTAGCCATGTTCACCTTTTTTGTGTTGTTTTTGTTAGATTGGAAATTATTAAATGCGATTTTTTTAGAACTAAATGTCATTTATATATTTACCTTTAAATCATTAGGTCATTGGTACTTGATTAGTTGATTATTATAGGTACTTGAACTTATAAATACTAAGGCCATTATTTCGGCTTCAAATCATTTGTGCTTAAATCTGTTTGATTATTTAGTCATTCACTAGATATATTTTATTTTAAATCCTAAGGTCAATATTTAGTACTTAGACTTTTAAATCATTAGGTCGTTACGTACTAATTCCTTAAAATTTTAAAGTACTTAGCTCGTTTTAATCTTTATATTTCTCTCGTACAATAGTCGTGTCGTGTAAAATCAGTCATTGTAAGATTGATCTATAAATCATTAAATCAAAAATGTTCACACGTCGTTATTTGATTTACGGACTACATCCTCACTTATAACAATAATTACTCCAAATAGTTACGATCGGCCACCTTTATGGAAATCAATAAAATCAATCAATTGACCCCGCGGGGTACTTATGGTTAAGGAGCCTATTCGAAGAAAAGGTATTTATAGTATATTATTTATTTTCTGTTAAGATTTGATGTATTCCTAATTGATGTATCTCATATTGTCATTGTAGAAAATCATTTGAAGAAGCAATATTTTTTTGCTCTACGCATATAAAATTTTTGCTTTCTTACAATAAAAATCTTACAAATCATACCCAAATCATATAGAAATTCTACAAACTTTCTGCTGTAATATTTTTATGATTTCGGTGTACAAAAATATAAGCATAAAAAAAGACTTAAGAAAAAAAGTTTTTTTTTTTAAGACTATAATATTGTAGATTTTTTTCGAAGTAGGTCCTCGCCCTGTGGGCACTACCATGGTCGGCGACATTCATCTAAAACAGCACAGAATAAATATAGGTTTGCAGCCGTAATTACCCCATTGATGTATGGGGTAAAGACCAGCCTAGAGGGTGGTGCTTCGTTCTATGAAAATGTGGACTTTAAATGTGAAATAGAACCATTAAAACATTTTACACTTTTGAAATATGAAATATTTATTTGCCTGAAACATGGTAGATATATGGTCTTATTCTAAATAGTGTCTCACATTTCACCAATTATAGGTATGCAAATTTTTAGATTATTATAATAGAATTAATTAAATGTCACACAATAAAAATAAAAATGTCATAATAATTGTAATAATAATGAAGTCACTTTTGTTCCAAACTTGTCTTTATGGGTGAGTCTTCCTAAGTAAAAGCTGATATAAATATGTTTTTATTTCGGAACATAAACAAGATATCATCCTTACTAAAATTACCTACAGGAAATGCAAAGAACGTAGACAAAATCGCGGGCGAAAGCTAGTACATAATAGACCACCCAAATACAGTCTGGCATTGGTCTGGCACATCAAAAATAATAGTTACATAGTCTGGGTCTCAGGACTAATATAGAAATGTGGAAAGTGAAAGTTAATGCAAACAACGTCTAATAGGTGTAGTTTCCGGCCGTTTCTGTGGCACATCCAATATATCCTCCAATATCTCATCCAATAGCTTTTATCTAATTCGCAATGAATGGTAACAAGATTATGGTGATAGTACTGAACAGTTGATTAACATTTTTGCCACAATGTAAAAAAACTGGGTTGCAAAACAAAGGCATTCTCAAAATGTTGACTCTAAATGAAACCAAAAAAACTATACAACTTTTGAATACAGGACATGTACCGCGGCACTGATCTTTATATAATTTTACGGAATTAAGAAAATTTGACGTTGACTTTGACTTTGACAAAACGTGCCAGAGTAAAACCAGTTAACTGTAAATAACCGATCTGTAATACAAAACATCATAATTCACATGAAACTTTCTAATCGTATCATCATTCGATTATTTTGCGTGTATCGATTAATCGGTACATGAGTTATACAATTTAATTTTAGTAACACAATTCTAACTGATTCAAACATTGATTCACATGTTCTTTGAATGTACTATGGTTCTATTTAGGGTTCCACATTGAAGAGGAAAAACGGATGTTTATTTAACCATATATTACGTGGATAAGTTGAGGGTTCCGACATTAATTGGTTTGACGACCGACGAAGGTCCGCTTGCGACGCGGAGGTTGCGGGTTCCATTCCCGCCTTGGGATAAATGTTTGTACGATCTGCACATAATTCCGGGTGTTCTGGGTATTTTATATGTACTTATAATAAAAATATCTATCTTTGTTATTGAATTAAGTATGTCAGTCTTCTAGTACCCATAACACAAGCTTAGCTTGGGGCTAGATGATGTTGTGTGGATTGTCCAGCATTATTTATTTATTTATTGTGTAAGCACTTTCAAAATAAGCAGATATGATGTATTGTAAAAACTTTTTTTAAAGTTACAAGTTTTACTACTAGTTTTATTAAGAAAGCGTAGTAAATATCTACGCAAACCAAAGAAATAAGTACTCTACTTTTTAATTAAATATTTGAATTAATGAAAAGTTTGTTTATTTTTATGTTTGAGTCATGAATTTTGATTCCCATACAAAAATCTCGTAAATGTGGCATTCATTATTATATTTTTTTAGCATTTTTTATGTAAATTATTTCGGCCATACACAATACACATGCCAATTACACATGAGCACATGTACATAAATGTCATCTTTTGTCTATCGTAATTGTGTAATAGTTAGATATATTGACCTATAGCTATCTGTAGGACATTTCAAGCTTTCCACGCGTCTATTGTTCGTAGATCACGATACTGTCACAGTGTATTTAAATCAGTAGAACAATATGTATACGTGCGAGTCAACTGCGTACCTCGCTGGAATGCGACCCGCTCGCACAAGGGCAAGAGACGATGACGTCACGGCGTGTAGTCCGCAGTTAAGTCGCACGAGTTATACCTACATACATAACCCATCCTCAACTTTGAATGGAAGATATATTCACAGTTCAATCTCTTTGAATTATAGCTGATTGAAAACATTTACAATAAGAAAGTATTATAATATTTCAGTCTAATCTTATTTCGAAAAGGTATATTCTATATCTCATCCCGTTCCTTGGAAAATTTACATACAAAATTGCTTTGCAAAATTTATTTTATCTAGACTTATAATACTGCTATAATTCTTATAAATATTTACAACACATACTTAGGCACCATCACTTACAAAAAGTATGTTAATAAGAAGCGCTTAAAGCTCTAAATTGAATCACTTGTTCTACTAATTTATCCCACTGTGTCATGATTTTAATTAGCGGGTTCGAGTGCCAACAACGTGTACCTAGTTGACATTTCTCATGTCCTGCTTGTACCGTGTGTCGAAACAATACAAGTAAATTGTTATCAGTACTAATTAGAAGTACCCTAACCTAACCTAATGCACCTCAGAAAACCAGTACCTACAGTGTATTTGTGGGCCTTATGGGTCTACATTAGCACAAGCTGCGTCATAAAGTAATTTTTACTTACCAAGTGTCTTAAGTGTGGTGAGTTTTTTTTTGTTAATGATAATAGATATTTTTTTTTAATTTTATTATGGGTCTTGACTGCTGTCGGATACAGCGCTATCTGTTATGACATATTGATTCAAAGGTCCTTAGTAAGTATTTAAAAAAATATTCATAAGCCACAGAGTAAATAACAACTTCTATCACATGGCCCAAAACTTTAAACACATTTTTTAAAATACTCTTTTTAGTTCAAATAAAAAAAAAAAAAGGCCTCTTTATCGGTCAAAATTTGAAACTTACTGTTAAGCCTCTAACGCAGTTTCAATTTTGATTTAGCTACCTATATTTTATATCCATAAAAACATGACATTATGTAGTTGGTTCGGTGTCTGGGATGCTATAAAAATCAACAATCTAGTTCCTATAGCACTGGCTTAGTTTACAAGATATTGCGATACGTCCTTGAAAATGTTAAAATTCAAAAACGCTTACAACTATTTATAAGTTTTTTTTTCTCATTCTATATAAATATAAAAAGTAACCTAAAAGAGACCCAGTTATAGAACAATAAGATAACAATTCAAATTGAGATCATGCGATCACGCATGTTTTTATTATGATGAGAATAGAAATTTTGAATTAAGAATCGAGATAGGCAGCGGTCGGGTCGGCCATTCTACCGGTCACGCGTCCACAGATTATAATAGTGACCTTTAAGGTACCATACGAGGTTAATACATTTTTTTATTGGGATTGGTGATTCGATTTGATCGGTTAAGGCGTGTTCTAAATTGTAATTTTTTGTACCGAATTATTTATTTATATTTTACTTACCGTTTTGAATTAATATAATAAAAAGAGTTTATTTGTCATTGCACTTGATGATAATAGTATTATTTGATGTCTGTGCTTTCAAACAGTGCAATTTAAATAACTAACTAAATTAATATATCAAAACCTTTTTACTACGTAGTGAAGGACCTAATAAGTAGGCTCATAAATACTGTTTTAATAAATTATTTTTAATAAATATGTAACTTGACATTTTTAGAGTCCCTACTGGGCGAAGTGTATCATAATGGACGACTCAGTGTTTCATTACAAACAATTACAAATTATCAAGTTGTTCTACCGTTTTCTCGAAAAAAAAACTTCGCTGTACATCAGAAAATTCTTTTTTTTTTTATACAATTGAAAGTAAATCCCAGTCAAAGGATTGAAATAAGATGTTATCAGTTTAATTTAGAGGTGGTCAGCCATTTCGTCACTGCACATTCGACCACCGCCTTAGATCCGACCGATATGCTAAGCTGAGCGGACTGCTATTTCACAGAAAGCCGGGTCTAATACACTTCACGCTTATTTGTTTATTAAATTAACGAACAAACACATTCTTCTTCTTCTTCTTTTTACGTGTCTATGGGTACTATGACAACTTCAAACCAAGCTCGAATGAAACTTAGCCACTTCTATTCCCTCATTTGTGGCGTTGATGAGGTCCAGCCTTGTGCAGGTGGTAGGGCACAAGGGACAAACGAGCAAGTGCGACATCCAAACGATGTCGCACAAACACATTTATAGAGCGCGATGTATGACATGTCTGTGAATATGCATTTTTTTTCTCTCTAGCCTAAATCGTCCCACTGCTGGCCACTGCAAAGGCCTCTCCCAAAACCCTCCGCTTATCCCGGTCCTTGGCAGTGTTCCACCAATCCACATCAAACACGCCAATTGTATTTATTTACTTAACAGAAAAGTGTTTACGTCAATTTAAAAATGCAAAACACCAATGAAAGGTAATATAATGGTTAAATTACTAAATAAAACCCAGATTACTAGTTCTGGTTACATGGAAATAAGTGATAAGTATCATTATTTAAAACAATTTTCCAAACAAACTTGGTACTTGGTGGCACTAGGACTAACTAAGTACGTACAGATTTTGACTTTGTAAAAGTACATTTTGAAGAATGAAAACCAAAAAATCGTTGATATTTCACACATTTTCTTTGTAAAAGTTAATTTTAATACATATAAAGAGAAAAACAGTCGGAAAAAAAACTTAATGAACATCTTGAGTATATTTAAAGCGTTAATAAACCAACAACTCCAAACCCAGCGTTGAAAGCCAGCTTTCATTGTAAATGCAGCCGAGCGGTTTGGCATTTACCGATCGTGTTGTTACTCATAATGGAATCTGTTACAGTTATAATAGGTTATTATTTATGTTATCATTATTAAATTACATGCATTGTTGCTGAAATGTTATATCAAATAAAATATTTGATCATACATTACACATCAATATATATAAGTAACATACATACATGTATAAATAAAATATTAAATAAAAAATTACGGACATTTCACACATCTCACTCTAGTCTCAAACTAAGCAAAGCTTGTACTATGGAAACTAGATTGCTGATAGAATACTTATATAATTTGTTTATGTAAATATTTACATCGAATACATAGAAACACCCAGAGAACAAATATTTATGTTCATCACACAAACATTTAGAGAAGGGAATCAAACACACGACCCACAGCATGGAATTAGTGTAGAACCTACTATTAACATAAACTATTATTTCTCATAAAATAATCTAATTATTCGATTTCACTTTCTAAGTTACAGACAAAAGTTTTCAAGACAAGATTCAGAAATTTCAATTCTATATAGGTACCAATACTTTATGAAATAGCATTAAAAGGCAAAAACAAAGATTACAACAATAATATGTTATTATATTGCGACACAGGCTATCTTGTCTCTATTATTTATTTGAGCCAGACATGTGCATGACAATTTTATAGATTATTTCAATGATCATGCATAGAGCAGCAGTATAAGGCAAAAATGCAGACAAAACATTAGTTTAGTTTGATGCTTCTATTTTTACTAAATAATTTGTTCTCAATTGTTAGCAATCACTATCATTACTTGATGCAACTTGATGTTTTCATCAAGTAGCTAAAATTAAGTTGTAAAAATTTTTAGGTACTTGATACAAAAAACCTATGTAAGAAGAGTGGCGTTTGAGGGAGAAGGCTTATACCTAGCAGTGATGATGATGATGATGCAAACCTGAATTGCTTGCATAGAGAAGAAGTATAATGCACCAACATAGACTAAAAATTTACGATTTTTAAAACATTATCAACATAGTGAAAGTTATCTGGAGTTTTGGTGCAACAATTTACAACTTAATTTTTAGCTACTTGATGATAACTTCAAGTTGCATCAAGTAATGATAATGCTTGCTTCAGTATCTAACAATTGATAACAATTTTTGTTATAAAAAATATGTCAGTTTCTACGAAAATAGTTTATTTTCTAGGTAAAACTTTCACAATATTACAATCATAGAACCAGCATTTAATGCGTAAATTTTCATGTAAAATAGATTTTCAAATAATGGTGGCTGGTACAGATGATTACAAAAATGAAAACAACCTTAAAGGCACAATTAAAGTTATAGTACCGTTCAGTGACTCTGTTCCCCGCACTAGAACATAAGATATACAAACTTTTTTGTTTTATCTGTAACTTTACAGTATACTACATAGTGGTCGGCAAATCTCTACCTTTTGTCCAGAACAAGCGACTAACCGTGCGCCTTCTAGATACCTTCCCGCATTTTATCGTTTCCATATGAATCGTATTATATCGAGTAATATATCGAATAATATATCGAGTAAAATAAACAAAGCACTCGATAGTATCGGACCACCCATGATTTGCAGATACAATGCGAGACTTTAGATCATAAACATTTCAAATTCTTCGTATAGATAAACTATTTCTTATAAATAAATATTCACGGACATTTCACACATCTCTAGCTCGCTCTAGTCCCAAACTTAGCAAAGCTTGTATTATGGGAACTAGATTACTAATAGAATACTTCCCTTGATATTTTTTGTACACAAATACATAAAATACAAAGTAACACTCAGACGGAACATATATCAGTGCTCATAACATAAACATTTTATTCTCGGTGAAAACAATTTCGTTATTGCATATAAAAAAATGACCTTTCACTCACATTTAAATTTAGTTTATTTTAAAACGCTTTATAACTAACCCCTATCTTAAAAAAGTTAGCGTTGACTTTAAGTCATCATTACGTTTGGTAAAAAATACTCCAAGTCTGCGCTAACTTTTTGTAAGATAAATAAATAAATAAATAATAAATAAATAATGCTGGACAATCCACACAACATCATCTAGCCCCAAGCTAAGCAGAGCTTGTATTATGGGTACTAGAAGACTGACATACTTAATACAATACATTACATAGATAGATATTTTTTATTATACATATAATACCCAGAACACCCGGAATAAATATTTGCAGAACATACAAACATTTATCCCAAGGCGGGAATCGAACCCGCAACCTTCCGCGTCGCAGGCGGACCATCGCCCACCGCGCCACATCGGTGATATATATATATATCACACAAGATAGACCGCTAGTTTGTACTGTTAAATAAGCTCATAAGTACCTCAACAAACAAGTTCTCTCTCTCGCACAAATACCTAAGCAATGGTAATAAAACTTCATTAATTACGTAACACACAAAGGCAAACAACATAAAGGTAACCATCCATTTCGATTCCCGAATTGTTCAAACGCACCCTTATTTGAACAGCACACATTAAGGCTCGTTCACACTACTCATTACTATACAGAATTGAGTGATTGTAGTGGGTAATATGAAACGTAAACTTTATTCAAAAACAAACTTACGACTATTACAAAATTTACAAAATGTACATAGGCATTTAAATACATAAGAAACAGTTGAGCTATCTACAGACCGTTGCAAATCTATAGATACTTATTTCTACTTATCATAATGGTAGATAACTGGTAATAAGTAGATCGACTTTTTCAAATGTATTTTTTTTCTTATAGCGGTATTTAGGCATGGCTCATAAACATAATGAATGGTAAATGAAGTGAAAGAATTGGCGAGCGAAAATTTAAAAATACGGTAGTATGGCAGTCAATGTTTTCGGTAGGTTTGGTATTTGAAGTAGAGATGCGTAGCATCCTACTAGTTTTTAAAGTAAGGCAAGCTCGGCTTTTTTGCTTGTATAAAGCTACTGACACTGGTTTTGCACATAGTTTTATTTGTCATAGTTTTACTATGTATTTATTATTTTATATGTATCTTTTTATTTTAGTATTATTATCTTTTGTATGTATATATATATATATATATATATATTTATTTGTATGTAGGTATTTATATTCATATTATATATATTTTTATTCTATTTGTGTAAATTGTTGTTAAGTTTACGTCTAATTTTAAATTATATCACTCAATCAACTTGCGTACACACGCGCCCACTTTAATAAATCTCTCCTCTCTACCTTGGAAGGTTTGCTGGTAGAGAACTCTATTTAGGGTTAAGCTCACCTTTGTACATGTCCTATTTTTAAGTTTCCTGTTTTTCTGTAGTTTTGTTTTTGTGTGTACAATAAAGAATAAAGTTTTCTTAATAAACGGGATATGATGATTTGTGACATATTTCGGCACATTTGCACTTTTTAAAAGCTTATCAAAACCTTTTAAAGAGGAACTTTATAACTATCTTCTTCTTAGTCGTAACACTCTTGCCAGAGTGGTCGTGGTCGTAATGTGGGGGCTCGCTTCGCAACCTTCCGTCACTCTTCTCGCACCGCTGCTCACTCATCTAAGGAAAGATCAATGGCTGCTCTTATCTGGTCCGTCCATCTCATGGGTGATCTACCGCGTGCTCTTTTGCCGTCAAACTTGCCCTAAACCAAGCGTTCAATAGAGACTTCTCCACAAAGGTTGTCTGGAAGAAATCGCTTTCTTAGCGATAAGACCGCCCATTGTACATTTAGTATATTAATTTCCTAACCTGTATATTCATTTAGTATTTAAGGTGTACAATAAAGAATTTTCATTCATTCATTCATTCTCCACGTCGAGACTATATCATAACTATAGGTAGGTACTTTATATGTTTGGTTGTTGGTAGCCCTGACATCAAGAGCCCGCAACCTCACCGTACAATCGCGGGTGCAATAACTCAGGGTTGTCGCACGCGCCGCGCCGCGCCGTCGACATACCAAAGCGACTATTTGTCGCGCGATACTAACCGTATTATTTATTCGTGTCGTGCGGAATAGAGGTTCAGATGAGATAAGTGTTTGCAAGTTTGTTGTGTATTGTGATGTGCTTGGATCTATATTATTACTATGCATTATAGATATATTGGTAGAGGGCTGGTGAGTATCTGGCCCAGCGTATCAGCATTGCTATTCAGCGCGGCAATGCAGCCAGTGTCTTGGGAACGCTTCCGATTGGTACTGATTTGGGTCAGTTGAAATATCTACAGATCGTTTGAAACGGTCTGTAGATAGCTCAACTGTTTCTTATGTATTTTATATGACAATGTACATTTTGTAAATACTGTATAGTCTTAAGTTTGTTTGTGATATATTGGAGATTGGAAGAAACGTGTTGTGCCGACCTCAACTTATGGGGTGAAAGTCTCAAAAAACATGACAAATATTGAAGTAAAACTGATTACAGATTATCTAATTCTTATGTGTATACATTATATACTTAATTTACTTTAAGGGATCATACTAATACAAACATATTTTATCCAAAAAGTGCGTCGCATCATGAAATTCAATACATTCATGAAATAATGAAAATCTTTTATAATAATTCTTTATATTTAGTTTGAGTTTTTTTTCCTTCTTCTTTGTCTAGTGACCAATTTTGATGGTAGGTGCATGTACAAATATTAAAATTAGGAATTTAGTTGAAGCCCGATTAGTATTAACTATTTTGTTCTCCACAAACTTTGTATAATTTGGTATAAGTAAAAAACCATTCATAAACAGATCTTCTATCTAAGATTATCTGAAGCCATGATTTTATGATTACCCATGCAATTCTTGCATGAATTTTGTAATTTTCAAATAAGGTATTTCTAAACAGGTCTTAACAAAATGCAGTGCCAAATAAAGTGCTAGAGCAAACTAATAATTTGATACAAGAGATTTTATCTCGCCAATAGTTCATACTTCGCTTGCAAGTCTATGATTAATTGTGGTAGATATAACGCCTTTAAATCTGGGCTTTGTTTTGATTTATAGTGCTTAAATCTAGACTTTTTGGTTAGCTTTAGGCTACGTTTTGACTGACGCGGGAAGACTGCAAAGTGATATTTGAAAACCGACGCAAAGTAACGTCAAAACGTCGACTTGAAATAAAACCAACACGCTTTACCTATAAAAGTTTACAAAAAGGTTGAATAAACATTGATACTTATTTTGTCTGATATTTCAGAATCCAATATATCTAGAAAACGGAACAAACTAGATAAGAAAATATAAAATAGTAAGTTTTTTGCTGGTTGTTCTAGGCTAGCAAGGAACTAACCTTCAAATGACCTAGAGTTCTAATGTTGATGACAATTCTAAATATAATTCTTTTAAGTTTCATGAATAAAGTGTGTCAATAATCTTTCTGATTTTAATGAATAAAGTGTGTACATAAACAAAGTACGGTCACTTACAAAAAAAAGAGCTCATCAGATGGAGCCCATTAATTTTATTTGTCCTGTATCTTAAACAATGGGGCGAATAGCCGTGCATCCTAGCCAATACGTAGTGTGTAACGGTTCATGGAACAGGGTGATATTAAAAAAAACTTAATTTACGAAATAATTTATTTTGTTTATTTTCTCCACTACTCTCTTCGACGAAACGTAAGCTAACATTTAATAATTAGTATTTTAAGACTATTTTGTAAACGTAATTTTGTTTATAACCAGGATATTTACATTGTGAGTTTAATTATTTCCCGATATTTGAAATAATCAACAAATCACGGTAAATATCTCTTTATAAAGAAAATTATTTACATTAAAAACCATGATAGTTTCAAATATTATTATCTATATTATAATAAAGCTTAGTACACACTAACCTTTGCCCAGCAGTGGGAGGATTTAGACTAGGAAAAAAAGTACACACTACAACGCGATGTGAACTTGACTTGTTCGTGAATATTTATAGATTTTATTGTTTTTTTTTCTAGCGTTTTGTATATTGAGAACACCCTGTGTTCGTCTCATCCGATATGATCTAAAGCCGTCTTGTCACTCGTCAGGCAGTGTCGCTACTCGACTTGCTATAATTGATGCCGGTTCGATGACAGCGAACGGAGGTATTATAGTTTACGAACGTACATTGGGAACTTGTATTATTTTAGATTTTATAGACGGAGAGATTTTTGAGTTTAAGTGATAGAGCAAGTTACTCACCTAAACAAAAACGTCTGTTTTTAGCAATGTGTTGCATATGGCACTCATATTCTTCAAACTGTTTTTTTATAAAAAAAAATAATCGGATCTAAATTAATAATTATTTTTTGGGCACATAACAATAACAAAATATACATAATATGCACATTTTTACAAAACACCCTCACTTTTTCTTTTCTGCTTAGAAACGTAATGAACAAACTGATTCAATTAAAACATTCTGCAAACCTCCTATTTTAAAACCTATAATTGTATGATAATTTTCTTAATAAACTAGCTGATCTTTTTAATATTGCTTAAAACAAACAAAACCTAGAACATTTATTAATCTGTTACACTTCGTGTTAGTTTTACTATAAATAAACAAAAGATAGTTTAAAAGTATTAAAAAATAGTTTATAAGTAGATAAAACCTTTTAAGTTATAGATAAGCATGCGATGATCGATTGTGGGAACAGCTGAGCCGGTGACAGTAAGTTACGTTTAAGTTCTCAACTTGATCTTTGAGCGTATGGGCTTGATGTGATACGATCTCTAGTGTATAGAAGCAATCTTGATACTTGAACATATAGCAAAGGCATTTTATAAAAATAAGGGAAAAAGTTTTACCGATTTAAAATAAGGTGGTTCTCAATTATTAAACTTTTGTATGAATGTTACGCAATTATTCCACAAATTACGAATCGATTTGAAAAAAATTGTGTTTGATTTGTATGTCAGAGTTAATATTAAATAATATTTATATTAAATAAATTTAATATATCATCATCATCATCAACCTATATCAGTCCACTGCTGGACGTAGGTCTCTCCCAAGACGCGCCACTGAGCCCGGTCTTCGGCTCTTCTCATGTTGTGTTTGCCAGCTACACTCCTCAGATCGTCGCTCCATCTCGCCGGAGGGCGTCCTACACTACGCTTGCCTAAATTTAATATATATTTAGCAGGTATAACTTGTCGATGTCGATTGAAGTCGGTTTTGTTCATTTTGTAAAATGTTTAATGACTATAGGTACATTAGTTTTGAAGGATATTAAAATGCACTTGCCTACCACAAAAAGGAATTGGTTTAGATCATGTGTATTGAAAAGCCTTGTACCTACTATTATATTATGTTATAATGAAAATATATTTAAAAAGTTATGTAACGCATGTTCTCCTTAACTGTTTTTGTTAATTATTTGTTTTTGATGGGGTTTGCACCCTTGATTGAGTCACAGCACGGAAGGCTGCACAGAGTGCTGCGTCAGAAAATAGGTATAAACAAAGTCCCAAGTATCAAACGATTTCAATCTAACATAACAATCGAAATACCTCTCATACATTACGCGACTGACATACATTATTATAATCCATATAATCATATTTATAATGACGTCATTAGAATTAGTCCGGTCACAGCAACGTCGTGTGCGGTCGTGAATTTGTCAACTGTTGGTGTAAGTGACAAGAAATCATTTGTCAACAAGTTAATAATTTCATTTCATTCCATTTTCAGCCTGTGGTGTCCCACTGCAGAGCAAAGGCCTCCCTTCCTTTTCTCCAGTTCACTCTGTCCTGTTCTATTGTGGACCAATCGTTTATATGGGCATCGAGTTCGTCCTTCCATCTGCGCCGTTAATAATAAAAAAGTTAATAAGATCAAAGTAATATAAAAAATACCCCGGACTTTGAAATGTGTAATAGTGTAGAAGGTATTTAATTCTACAAGTGAAGTTCATTCGTTTGATACCTTAATTGAAGAAATTGTGAAAAATATGACTTTCGCCATTTTGTAGCGGCGGCCATCTTGGATTTTTATGAATCATAGCTAAGAACATTCCCGACAACTTCACCTTTCAAATAAAAACATTACTTCTTGAAAACCAGATTAAACACAAAGTTCTATTAACATGTGCATTCATTTTTAAATTTAACAATTTATTTTTATTTTTGAAAATTGACAAAATAATTCCGCTTATAACCCACACCATTCAAGCGGTCCCACAACGTCACGAGAACAGAACGTGTGTGGGGAGCCTAATGTGATTATAACTACGTGTGGGCTTGCCCTTACGGGTCAGGATTTTTTGAGAGCTCGTGAATGGAGTGTGACGCGAATATCTTAGTAGTTGGACTGATTTGGAGGTAGATATGAGTCGTTATACGCACCCTTTTAAGTTATGGGTATCATGAAGTACCTACTAATACAAATAATACTCAGCTAAGAAGACGTGGACTTTCATAAATAAACCCTTATATTCTTGAAAAATTATTTAAATCATTAGAATGGGATTTTATGCTCAGATTTCTTTAGTTAGTGGATTAATAAGGAAATAATTAAATAGTCAAGTATTTCAAAAGTACATAATAAAAAAGTTGAGCTATCTGCAGGCAGTTGCAAATGATCTCAAATAATCCAAATCAGTATTAGAGAGTTGGGTTAAGCATGCAAGTGGCATCAGAAATAAATTATTAAATAATTACATTCTATGTCTAACTTAATTTACCTAAAAATGTGTATGACACATAGTTTTGTCATGGAATTCAAACCTGCACATCTTACGTTTACCAACTTCCAGCTACAGAGGTATCGCTAGAAAATAACTTTAAATTTATATTTTTACTGGAAAAGTAGTTACTTAATCACTTATTAGCAAGTTTTATCATTTATATTTTATATTTTGTAATGACATACCTACTGATTAATTATTATTTTTATGGAATTGAATTACGATTGTATATTTGTCATTTTTATAATTAATGTTTAAAATTTTATTTGAATTTATTGAAAATGGTTATTGAGTATCTAAGTTACATGTGACATGCCTAAAGATAAATAAAGATTATTATTATGAAACCCAAAACATCACCAAACAAGCTACCAATAACAACTTAACCCGTAACACGTCAACACATTACATCATAAAATCCATCCGACATCAGCCAACCGAAAATAAACCCTTCAACATAAAGTAAATTGAATTTTCCGCGGCGAAAATCTTTCGGTCCCATGTCCCGGGCCTAACGTACCCCACACATATACATGTACACACATGTTTATAGTATGGTGTCGTGTGTGCAACAGGTGGCCGCCCGTAGGGTTAAACGTTGATATGGTGGTGATGTGGCTTTACTTAATTTTTTATGGTTTTTAGGTAAGAAATTTTTGGTCACAAAAGAATCGGTCCACTAGCGTAAGACAGAAAAAAGTGATGAGAAGGTAGGGAGGCCTTTTTGTTCTATAGTTGGACACCAGAGGCTAATAATGAATGAATAAAAAAATCTTGAACATTTCACACATCACACTCTAGTCCCAAACCAAGCAAAGCTTGTCTATGGGAACTAGATTGCTGAATGAAGGAATCAATGAACTATGTAAACACAACAGAAAAGAATACATGGGGAGCACGAATAACTGTCAGAATCGTATATTTAACGTAACGTAAAGTACCTAATCGTAAATTAAGATACACTGCGAGGTGACGCTGCAACGTTTGGCAGTCGAGCTGGCGTCAGCGCGTAGTGTAACTCGAACACGACGCCGTTTCGATTATTGTGCGATTGACACATTTATTTGTATTTTAAGAGGTAGAGGGATATGAGATCAAAAAAAAAATAAGGAGGGAGTTTTTAGTACCAGTTTCCAACTTGATTTGTGAGAAGAGTAGCTGGCTATCTGTCAGTAGGTACTTTACTTTTTTATAAACACTTAGTAAACCAGAAAAACTATGATCAAATTCAAGGGTAATTTATACTTTCTCTATTAAAAATTAAATTCATATATACTTTAATTTCTTTCATTTCATTCTTATACACTTTTCGAGTACCTACTATGTAAACAAACAGTAATACGTTCTTGAAAAACCAAAAATAATATAGTAGAGCATATTCTGTTCCATCCAGTCGGTTCTACCGCAGCGAAATATTTTCTCATACATGACGGAAAATCTTGAATGCGTGCTGCGGCCCATGGAGGGCGATTTATGTCCCACTTTTGTTTTACGAGCTGAGAGGGACTATCTACCAGAGAGCATACGACGGTAAAGAGAGCAAAATGTGTGCAATTTTTATAACATTAACAAAAATATAATCATATTTTTTTAATAAACCAGCTTAATTCGATTATAATGTATATAGAGCAAAACTAACAGAAAAATTAAATGTAGTTAAAATAACGGTTTTTTAGCGTTTGTTATTTGAGCGGCAACATAAAACATTATCTGCGAAAATTTTAATACTGTAACAATCAAGGCTTATGAGACACATCATTATGACAGACTGACAGACAAACAGCGTAGTCTTAATAATAAGGTTCAGTTTTACTCTTTGGGTAATATTTTTTATTGGTTTATTTTACTTAGTTTATTTATTTATTTTTATATTTATTAATACCTAGTTCATAGTTCATAGTTCATAGTTCATTTATTCGTAAACAACAATTACACGTCGATAAAATAATTACACAAGAAAGAAAACAGTAGGTACAAGTACACTCAATTAATAATATAAAATTTGACACATTTTCTTGTAAAATAAATAAAATACAATCATATAAATCTAATTAAAATGAAACAATAAATGGTAATAATAATAACTTTAGAATAATTGTAATCGTAAAAATAAATAAATAAATTCTAAAAATAAATTCTAAAAAAAATAAGTCACCTACACATCTTCATACTGACAAATTCATCGATATCGTAAATAGATTGACTGATGAGCCAGTCCTTGAGTTTGTACTTAAAGGATTGCGCCGATGGTGCGTCGGTGACAGAGGAAGGCAGGCGATTGTACACTGCCGGCCCCATCATGAAAATTAATTTTTTAGTCTTGGTGAGACGTCGAGGAATCGCTCTCAATCGCTCTGTATGTCTCAGGGGATATCTATGGCCATCGCCACACTTCGCGTATTCCTCCATGTGGTTTCGTGCATATATAGCGGTCTGATAAATAACGAGAGCGGGTACCGTCATTATTTTGAGCTTTACAAAATAGGGCCTTGCTGAGGTTTCCTGAGATATTCGAACAATGGCACGCACTGCCTTTTTCTGGAGTCTGAAAGCTCGCTCCCAATCGGCCGCGCGTCCCCATAGCTCTACTCCATATTGCAAATGAGAATGAACTGCAGCAAAGTAAAAGTTACGCACTATCTCCCTATCCAGTGTGGCCGAGAGACGCCAGAGAGCGAAGCAGGCTCTACCGATTTTTGTACACAAAGTACTGATGTGAGTTTCCCACGTCAGCGCATTGTCCAGTGTAAAACCGAGAAATACAGCCTCATTAACCTGTTTGACGTCTCTTCCCTCGATAGCCACATACATCGGTCTATAAGTACGCCCTGCTAAGTTAAAATGTATATACACTCGAGAGCAATGAATCCGGGTCACTTAAAGAATGTTAAAAATCTCGGAAACTAAAAATGATAGGTTAATGCAATAAATTGTATTTAATAGACAATGTAATACTCCTTAAATGAAAGTAAAAAAAATATGAGTCACCATACATTTTATTAACACAAAATTACATAAAGAAAAAAACTGCTGATCTCTCCTTAAAACAAAAATAGGAAACATGAAATTTTTGAACTTTATTACGATTTTCTTGAATTTTAATACTTCGTATTGCCTCCTCGTGCTTCCATTACTGCGTTTACGCGGTTTGGCATGCTGTACACCAAGTTCCTTATACGATTTTGGGGAATATTCTCCCATTCCTCTGTGAGAGCAATTTTGAGCTCACGAAGCGTGATTGGGGGAGGGTTTCGTTGTTTTACGCATCTGCCTAGCTCGTCCCAAGCATGCTCGATCGGGTTGATATCCGGGCTGCGCGCTGGCCACTCCATACGAGTAATGTTCATCTCTTGAAGGTAGTCATTCACAATCCTACCTGTATGAGGTCGGGCATTGTCATGCATAAATATAGCATCCTCACCTAAATTGACCATAAATGGACCAACGTGATCATTGAGGATTTCTTCCACATATCTTACGCTAGTTAAAGAGCCGTTTTCTATGATCACCAGCTCTGTGCGACTTTCAGAAGAAATTCCGGCCCACACAAGTACAGACCCACCACCGTAGGCTACTTTTTCTTCGATGCATGCTTGCTTGAATCTTTCCCCTGGTCTTCGATACACTCTGTGTCTTCCATCGTGCTTGTAGAGCATAAATTTTGATTCGTCGGAGAACATAACTTTTGACCAATCTTCAATACTCCAATTTACGTGGCTCTGGGCATATCTTAGTCTCGAAATACGATGCCCACGCTCCAGTTTAGGGCCGTTTGCAGGTCTAAGGGGTTTTAAGTTAGATTCAGCAAGCCGACGTCTTACTGTCCATGCACTTGGGTTACTTCCTCCGAGGCGTCGAAACTGATTGGTGAGTTCAGTTCCTGTGAGAAAGCGATTTCGAAGCATGGTGTTCACCAAGTATCGGTCTTCTCGTGCTTTGGTACACCTGGTTCTGCCCGTTCCTGGTCTGCGTAGGTTAGAACCAGTTTCTTCGTAACGTCGGAGAACTCTTTGTACTGTTGACAGCGACACACCGACAGTCCTGGCTGTATCGCGCTGACTCCGGCCGGTTTCCAGCATTGTAAGTATTCTGGTGCATTCTTCAGGCGTAAGCGACATAATTTCAGCTTGAATAATGAATATAGAGCACTATCAACATGGTTTATGTACCCACATAAATGACAGATTACAAACAAAAGCAAAACCAAATGCTGTAATTTCGTAGTTCCATCTTCGAAAGTGGCCCTTTTTCAAATTTGATTTTTTTATGATATAACTTTACAATAACTAAGAAGTTTTAATACCTTCATTTAAGGAGTATTACATTGTCTATTAAATACAATTTATTGCATTAACCTAGCATTTTTAGTTTCCGAGATTTTTAGGATTCTTTAAGTGACCCGGATTCATTGCTCTCGAGTGTAGTTTGTCTTAGTGACGTTTAGAATCAAACCATTGTAACTAAACCATTGCTGCAATTGGCCCGCCACATTATTAAGCTTTATTTCTAGAGCGTCGACAGTTGGAGCCTCTACTACCGCGGCCACATCGTCTGCATACATGAGTATGTACGCATCTTTAATCCAGCCCGGTAGGTCATTTAAAAGTAAAGAAAACACAATATTTGAGAGAGACGATCCCTGGGCGACTCCTATACTATTCGACATTGGTTGTGATCTTATCTTGCCCCCTCTGCCGGTGACCGTTTGTGACCTTGATATCATGAACCTACTTATCTATGCTAAGATTTTCAGCTCAAGCTGTGATGGCACATGTAGTGTATTGTAATCAAATTCACAAATCGTGTTAAATTTTCCCTTTTTGAAGAAACATGTTTATAACCATAATATAAATATCTAACATTATATTTTTATTTCTAAAACTTCTAAAAAAATAAATAAACAAACTTCTAAAAAAATAAATAAACTGAGTAGTAGTAAAGTGCAGTGCTGAGCTACAGCTATGAATATCTTATTTTTTAGTTCATACATGTTTGCTCTACAGATTATGATGTCTCTACGATTCAGAGCAGAACCAGCTCCATGATACTCTATTGTGCACTATCCTCGTTTTATGACTATAATATATTATTATATCTAATGCAGTGCAAAACTGGCTTTACGGTTTTGTTTTTTATGAAGTTTTTTATAGTACTTAACAATATGTTTGGAAGTTTTTAGATAGTGGCTTTGGCTTTTATAAACTTTAATGATGTTTTAAGTAGGTCTCAATATAATATCACTAAGTTTTTTTGTTAAACTCGTATTTTTCATTAAAGCCATCATTTCCTCTTAGAATAGAATCATTGTTTTAACTATCCTTCACCACTTAAAAAATTATCAAGAAAATTCATTAATTCACCAATTTTTGTAAATAATAAACAAACACAAAAACAATATTCTTCATACGAATCAAACCCACAACTCGAAACGCAATGCTAACCGCGACAGTTAATCTCAAATACCGTAGCAATAAGCCTAATGAACCACGTATCAACGTCAAAATTAACGTAGACACGTAACGCCGTGAACGTTTAACGTTATGTGTGATAACCTCTGAGGGGAGCACTCCCGAGGGATGGTATTACTCGCATTAACTTAATGTGTGAGATTTGGCGCTGTAAACCGTGTTATGTCTCTATTTGGCGATAAGACTTACTTATGTTTTGAAGTACCGTGTTTATTCCTTGAGATTTTATAGAAAGTTATGGCTCAAGTGATGTTATTGTACAAGTAAAGTATGGAAAGAGCCTCCTCGTGGCGCACACCGGTAACAGCTAGGCACGGTAAAGCAGTGTCTAGTCTGGCTAATCTTTCCAACACGATGCTACAACAAAATACAGTTGTAGCATCGATACGATAAGAAGAAGAATTGTACAAGTGATGACGAGTAACGTTGAGTAGTCTAATTAGGCAGTTTTTTTTCTTTTCTAAGGATTCTGCCAGTTTTTCATTTTCTTAATCGATTCACACTACGCGATGACGCTGTGAATCGAAAACATATAAATATATGTATTCGATATACTTTAAGTTTACACATTTTTCGTGCTCTGGCCGTCGAAAAATTAATGCCTAAAACGTATGTGAAAATAGTATGTTGATACATTCGAGTAGGTACAGTCACGAGCTTTAATTTGGGACCCTTTTCCATTAAATGTTGTTAGAACATTCATAATGCAATAAGGTCGAAACTTCAGTATGACGTATGACATACGTTAGAATATTAGCACTAAATAACGTCAGTTTGCCACACGATATTCAACCTTAGGTGGGTCCCAAATTAAAACTCGTGACTGTACAAATATAAAATTAAAAAAAAAACAGTGTATGACTACTCGTACAAGATAATTGATAAAATAAAACACCCTATAAAGCATAGTGATTATTACTTAAAATAACATCAGAAATACACCTCACCAAGTCTTAGAACCAGCTTAACTAAATACAAATCTAAGAAATACTAAACCTATTTAAATTTTACAATCACAAGCTACTTTCATTGAATACATAGAATACTTAGCACACCTATCCTAACATACCATTCACATAGAATACAAATAGGATTAAACCTACATGAATTGTTCATTAAACTACTTTCCTATGGAGCCTTAATTGGTATGGTATGCATAACAAATCGATAGTTGATTTTAATTTGAATTTGACTATAAATGCTCATATGATTATCGCGATTGCATTAATGGTTGGACTAATTTAAGCATGCATCAGCATACCGAATAAATTATTATAAGCGACTTGTTTTAGATCTGTGCATAATTAGGTTCTGTCTAATTATGTTTGTAATCAATGATATTGGTGCTTGAGAATAATTTATGTCATATGAAATAATCTTGTCTAACCAATAGTCTAACAAGATGTAATAATAATAATTTGTGCCTTATTTATAACTAGAGTGTAATTAGAGTAATATAATTTTAAGACCGAAAGCAATAATTTTTTTTTTTTTAATAATTATATTTTTTTGTCTGCCATCCTTTATAGATATATAATTATGCCATTTCCAACAAATATATTCAAACTTTGACATGTGTGATCGATTATTCACCAATTAGTGAGGTAAATAAAATTAAAAAGTGAATCAAATTAAAAATAAAAAAATGACTGAAGGAGGAACAATCTAATTCAACAATTTGCTATCCAAGAACTGAATTTTAACTGAGTGTGAACTGTCAAAGCTTCTTTTCTTAATTCCTGTCCACCCAAAAGGGTTGCCTGGAATAGATCGCTCTTAGCGATAAGGCCGCTTCGCTGAAGATTTAATGTTTCGTCTGTGTAAAATCTTCTTTTTGCGTGCAATAAAGTTTTTATCTATCTATCTATCAAAGTTTGAATTTGATTGTATGTTGGACTATTTAGAGATAGGATACCTACATAGTATAATTATTACATACATTGTACTTTCACAGATGAAGCCAGGTCCAAGACAGGAGTATTTTGCTGTTCTGAGTGTTCTACAGAACTAAGTTTAATTGACTTTGACCAGCTATAGAATAGTTTATGTATCAAAAACTAGATATTACTGAAACTTTATTCACAAACAAACTTACGACTATACAGTATTTACAAAATGTACATAGTCATATAAAATACATAAGAAACAGTTGAGCTATCTACAGACCGTTGCAAACGATCTATAGATAGTTCAACTGATCCAAATCAGTACCAATCGGAAGCGTACCCAAGACACTGGCTGCATTGCCGCGCTGAATAGCAATGCTGGGGCTTTATTCTCTATTGTATTGCAAACCACGCGCGTTGGCTTAGGCAAGACAACGGGCGTGGAATCTGAAAAAAATGTATGGCGTAAGCCTTAGTTGTCATTCCCTACCGCGACACGGTACGGTTTGAACTGTCAACTAAACGTGTCGAAGTCTGCCGCGTTATGAAAACTATTCGTTTCAAAACGTGTCATGCGCGATTCGAATAATATAGATACAAATCAATCATTTTTGAAGTTTGCGTTCCAGAGGGCTTAGTCTGAGGTTGCATTTTAAAACTCCCTACTCTCGAGCCGACAGTCGTCTCTCGGATGTCCATATATTTTTGTATGGATATCCGAGAGACGACTCTCGGATATCCATACAGGAGCGAGAGAGTAGGGAGTTTTAAATTGCAACCTCGGACTAAGCCCTCTGGAACGCGTTGTGACGTAGCACGGTTTGGGGAAGGAAAATAGAGAATAAGGCCCCTGATACGTTGGGCCAGATACTCACCAGCAATATTACTATGTTGACGCTACCTTCACCGCTACGCTATGTCTAATCTCGAGTGGCGAGTTATTCCCGTGTTACTATCTCACGCACGAGCCCTTTACTGACGCTACTACCGTACGCGTCTATACCTATCAGTTCTAAGAGAGTACTTGGACTAATGGGGCGTCTAAACGGGCAATATTTTACGGCAATTTGTGGCTGCAATTATTGGCAAACATTGCCCAGCCATCAATAAAACATTTTAGTACATTTTATGGCTGAGCAATCAATTGCAGGCAACATGTTGTATTTTGTCGTGGCTACACATAAAAAACATTTTGACATATCAAAAAATATGTGGCTATAATGCCGGGCCATCCTTAAAATATTGCATAGTGTGGCTGGTATTGGTAGCAATGTTGCCGGCCACAGTATTGCAGCCACAAATTGCCGTAAAATATAGCCCGTTTAGACGCCCCATAAGAGAATCACTAGAAATGAACTACGTAAAAAAAGTTGTCAAGATATTTTGACAATGTATGTATGTCTCAATATAATGTATTGTGTTTTTTCCATCATCATCATACATTATTCTACTAGTCTAGTTTACCTGCTGGACCTAGGTCTTTCCCACGCGCCACTGAGACCGATCTTTGTGTCTTCTCAGCTAGTGAGTTATTTTTATACAAAACAATAAAACACACCAGAAACACTTTTTTTGTATCATAAATACACTAAATCAAAAAATACACTAAATAAAAAAATCTTTATAGGAATCGAATTAAAACACAAGTGTAAATACCTCGAGGTTCTACAGCAGTTATTTTCAAACAACTAAACAATTCATAACTATAATTTATCAAAGGAGCTTAATAGTTTTCACAAACAGGTAAGGTTTCATAACACAAAGCCGAGGTCAGTCTCTGTACTGGAAAATAAAATACAAGCTTCACGACACCCGAACACAGGTAAGAATGAGAACAGCTGGATCACTCAGTACCTTTATCTCAATAAACGTGGAGGAATATACGACTAGGTAAAAACGTTGAGCGGTCTGCTTATGTCTGCCTCTGCGTCTCATTGTGTTTATAACATTTCGTTAAAGATAAGATGAAAGTTTAATTTGTATATCAAATGGTTTATGGGGTTCTTGTTTTAGGCATGAGGTGATTTAAAAAAAAAAAACAATTCAGGGTAAAACAAACAAGGGTACCTATACCTAATCTAGTTGTTGTAATGTTATGAATGTGAGAAAATGTGACGATAATTTGTGTTCGCGATTTTTTTGCGGCCAATCTAATTTAGAAATGGCGCACTGTTTAGTGCCTTTAATAAGAAAGCTTAGAAGCTTAGCTTAAGCTTATCAGATTTTTGATATAGCGAATTCTTACAAGATCAGGTCAACGCCTGTTCCGATCATAAGGCTCGCAAAAAATTATTTATATTCCAAAACCACATAAATAATTCAAAACACAAGATTTATCCAGCGGTTCTTCATAAAAGCTGTGACAAACCGCAGATCAGGCTATCTTGACACTTATGGTTGGATATTAGAGTTCATTTTTCAAAAGCATTTTTGATGTATAGTGTTATGGCACCTATTTATTGTAATAATGAATTGTATGAGTTGTGTAAAGTGAACTAACGTACGATCTGATGGACTGGACAATGAGCAGACTAAAAATGTATGGAGTAGGTAAACTTTTTCACTTACTTTTTTTATCTAATTAACATAACACAAGCTCTGCTCAGAGGCTAGATGATGTTGTGTTGATTGTCCAGCATATACATTATAATTATTATGTAATTGTAGATTAAGGCATCGTATCAGTTTGTAATAGGAAATAAATAATATATAACAAAAAAAAAGTCTAATGCAGCATATACCTACAATATACTGTTAAATAGTTAAGTTATCTGCAAACTTTTGTAGGAGACCGATGTTTTTTTTTTAGCAAATTTGTTACTTTTTTTTCTTGTTGATGATGCTCTCAAACATCATTTTCCCAAAAAATAGCCATTACTATGGCGTTTTCTGTGGCTGCGTACGAATCGCCCTATGAACAGATTTTTGGGCAGATGTTACTAAAAACGAAATTATTTTAGGAAATATCAAATGTGACTTAGCTTAGTTTTAAAATATAATTAGTACTAAATAAAATTAGTAAGTACTAAACAATAACCAAACAGCTACATTGAACAATTATGGCTACAATATTTACTTTTTTTTTAACAAAAACATTTTGGTCAACTCCACAGCACTACAAGTCCAATACTGCACGTTAGATAGATCGGTGCAACTCTGCGCATTACAATTAGACTAAAATCTGGAGACATAAACAACCTGGACGTTTTATTACGATTGTGTGATGTTTTGTAGGCTATAAGCGATGTCTGGACATTTTATAAAGTGATGGGGGCTTATAAGTGATGGGGCTTATAATAATAATATAATAATGCTGGACAATCCACACAACATCATCTAGCCCCAAGCTAAGCAGAGCTAGTGTTATGGGTACTAGAAGACTGACATACTTAATACAATACATTACATATATAGATATTTTTTATTATACATAACCCAGAACACCCGGAATAAATATTTGCAGATCATACAAACATTTACCCCAAAGCGGGAATCGAACCCGCAACCTTCCGTGTCGCAGGCGAACCATCGCCCACCGCGCCACATCGGTCGTCTAAATATAAGTGATGGGGGCTTATAAGTGATGGGGCCTATTAGTGATGAGGCTTGTAAGTGATATGTTGCATTTTCGCTGGATTCATTTAAAAATTACTTGGCACAGCAATTTTTGATATGAAATTAAAAAAAGAGTATATTATATTGTAGTTTGTTTTTGGTTTGATTTCCAAGCGCCTTTACATAGGTACTTCACCAGGTACTTATTTAGTTTGTCACTGAAAATATTTTAAAGTGAACAAAATAGCAAAAAAAATAATTACAGGATATAAGAGATAACGAAAATAAAATGTACTAGAATAATTATGCAAATAAATATATTGCTACTTATATAAATAAATAATGCTGGACAATCCACACAACATCATCTAGCCCCAAGCTAAGCAGAGCTTATGTTGTGGGTACTAGAAGACGATATATAGAGAGATACATGATACATAGAGATGGGTATTAGTTACAAGAGTTTCATATTAGCTTGGTGCATAATTATTGTAGACAAAATCACAAGTTTTATTTATAAGTAAAATGCCACTTCCATAATCTGACCACTCTACATCATTGTAAGCGTTAGAATTTCTAGAAAACAGGCTGAAGATAGACCACGGTGATTTCTCCCTGATCACTTTCTAGGTCATTCATTAGGCACTATCTGGATGCACTAATTAACTTTTAGTTTCATTTAGACCTAATTTCAAACTTAATTGAAGCGCAGAAACTTTATTAGAAAGTTTTTCATTTGATTTTACTATAATAATTTTAAGAAACATTATGTAGATACTTATGTATAAAAAGTAGTAAACAAAAGCTTAGTCTATTTATATAGTGATGCCGAAAGTGTATTGCAATTTAAACTAATACATATAACGATATAGCACCTACATGATATCAAAAACAAATACTTAATAAAATAAAAATCAAATTTTCTATTTTACTTTTTATATATTTTATATTAAATTTTATATTAAGTATCTCTAATTTTTGTGGGTTCGAACTCGGCCATCACCACCCTTCTCAAAAAAAATGGTTGTCTGTAAAGTCGGTTTACTGACGATAGTTGAACGTGACAACGTCAACGAACGGTATTGTAAGCGGTTCTGCAAAATAAATCGTCGTTCGAAACATCTTGGAACGCCTCAGAACGCCGGAACGCCGGAACGCCGGAACGCCGGAACGCTTCATGAGTCATGTTTTTTCGTGCGTGCAGCCGGCTCTATCGAATTATAAGACGTTGTCACGTCAAAAACTACCTTATATTTTAGAACGATTTATACGTTTGCTGGACAAAAATTAACGCATATTATACATTTTTTAAACAAAAGACAAACGCTTCACAATTTATTTAAATTCAAAAAAACATTAAGCTGTAACGTTCATTTACGCCTACAGTATAAATACAGGCGTAATAAATTGTGAACGATAGCAAAGTGTTCAGCGCGTGTCGACCAACGCATCAGTTTGAATGGGAGGCGCATTAAAGCTCGGCATTCATCAACCGACTAATGACACGTCCGCACGTCACACTTACTTGGACGAAGTGACGGGTGACGCGCGACAACTTAAAGATAGTTAAGATATAGATAAATTAATTTTCAGAAAAAACATGTAACATAAGGCCTTTGTAATATTAATTAAATTACATAAACTAAATTACAAAGTGTGAGAAACATAATAACTATTAAAATAAGGTTACAAAACCATACCCTCCGTGGTAGATTAAACTGAGTTACGGCAGGGTAAGTTGTTAACATGACTAGTAGGAGTGGGGGAAGAGTCAAACTAGCGACTAATAAAAACTTATGAGTGTGTAGATATTAATGCCAAGAGTAATAAAAAAAAACATTTTAAGTACCTACTGTATTTATGATATTTAAACAGTAATACAGTAATTAAATAAGTAAGTTGAATACACTACGTGCGTACACAAACTACGCAATAAACGTAGATTCGACTTAATTAGCCAATTACTTACAAAAGTAATAAAGTGAGAGTTAGATAAGCTCGAAAATCAGTAGATAATAAAAATACAAACATTTAAAATAATGTATTCTCTTAGTAATTCTATGTGTAATCTTATAAGAAAAAAATACAAGATAATTCAAAAGCAAACAAAATAAAAAGTAATTTATTATTTTTTAATAAAATATATGATGTAACTCGCTCGAGGCTATAGTTTGGGCCGTATAGCGACGGATGAGAATATTAAAACATTACATATTTTTCCACTACCCACATTTTCTTCGCTAACGTTTTCAGGCTTAATTCTATGCCTGACTATATACAATTAGCAAACACTTTTTTAAATAAATTATATTACGGGCATGTTTTACGCTTGTAGGATAAATGCTAGATGTATAGAAAGCATAGTACTCATAATAAACACAGAAAAAAATAGTGCTGTCGGCAGGAACCGAACCCACGACCTGCTCGTTTAACATGGAAGACAGAGCTACTTCCAACTGAGTTGTGACGCCTGTCTTTTTTATTAGAGGTAACTTAACTACTATATGACGACCTATGTGGCGCGGCGGGTGAAGGTCCGCCTGCGATGCGGAGGTTGCGGGTTCGATTCCCGCTTTGGTATAAATGTTTGTACGATCTGCAAATATTTATTCCGCGTGTTCTGGGTATTTTATATATGTATAAGTAATAAAATATATCTATGTAATGTAGCTTGTGTTATGGGTACTAGAATACTGACATACTTAATACAATACATTACATAGATAGATATTTTTTAATATAAGTACCTACATATAATACCCAGGACAACCGATATGATAGAAAAATTGACATAAAAAAAGGAAAATCGCTTATACCGCCTTCGATTTTTGGTTAGACACGGCGAATGAGAATCATTAAGAGCTGCTTACAACACAAGGCTACATTACCGGCTAACGGAGCTCAATGTTCTTGGCGTCGTGAAATCCTACGGTTATGAGGCTGTAGAGGAGATTCAAGACCTGCCATTTACGCTGATACTAGGTATACATTGTTGGACCATGAATTGAAATACTTTTTGCTTTTTGAAACGACTTCAAGAAAGAAGAATCTTAGTTTAGGTAACTGTATTTTTTTGGGAGAAATCTAAAAAATGTTTTATTTTTTAGTGTAGCGGGTTCAGATTCAGTACAAGGCTAGGGAGAATCGTGTAGGTAAAGTTTTCGAGTCATATTTTACAATAAATCCTATTGAATCGTAAAAACCTTAAACTGAATAGATATCATCACAACAGCATAAAATGATATTCTATTTGATTTTAATACTATAACCTTCCCACAACAGAGCATAAAATGTGATTCTATTTGATTTTAATACAATAACCTCCCAAAACGATCACATAAATCACTAAAATACACAATCTGTTCATAACTTCCTTCCTGAATGCATTTTCAAAAACTACACGGTTACGAAGCACTTTCGCTCGCTCGTTTAGTACGTAAAAATGTGAAAAATGCTTCACCATTCGCACTAGCTCAAGTGGGCATTCATACGTCACACCTGGAGAGCCGAGGGGCTATTACGTCCCATTATGAGTATTATGACGTACGTAATAGCAGCGAGAATAATGTGTGGAAAAATGAGAAAACTTGTGTCTGGGATTTAAATGTTTTGCATTTGCATACGGTTTTGTTGCGAGAGCTTTTATGGGATAATAGAATGTTTTTGCGTTCGCTTTTGTTTTTAAATGCATATGAGAATTTGTTTGCAGAGATAGACGTTGATAATGTGTTGATGAGTATTTTGATTCCAAAACTATGAAATAATGATTTGATTAAATTTTTTTAAGTGATATTTTTATTTTTTTATATTAATATTTTATTGCACATTAATAACCATCATCAAATAGAGTAAATTGCACACTTTTGGGTTATTTGAGCTATCTTTAGACAGTTTGCTATGGTTTTGTAATTATTTTCATTAAAATAGTTTTCTTACGGTGGTCGTTAGATCGCAGTTCAGTTATAAACCCTCATTTTTAAATCATACTACATATATTAGATACATAATTTTTTAGTCATGGTGTAAATAAAATATTGTATATTTATCAAACAACAAAGTTACAAGATCAACCCAAGACTTCAAGCTAAATCATATTTTCATATCTATTAAGAGCATTAGCAATGATATCCATGTAACTCGTTAAATCAAACAAATCATTTACAAAACGTCTGATAGGTGACCGAATCATAGACAAATCAAAATTATCATGCACCGTAAATATGAAGTAGATCTGAAACCGTACAACAAGTACGAATAAATTAAACAATCGTAAACGTATCGAAACAGTGACGTATTTGATATACATTGCGCGTCAACATCAGGTTTACTGTCGAACGTAGCAGCGGTAGCGCGCAGTGTATCTTAGATATATTACATTTACGATTGTCACATTTATTCGTGCTTAGCCCTTTTTGTTTAAAAGTGTTTGATGCACTTGGTTTTGTATTTGACTTTACTTGCACAGTTTTTTACAAAACGATTTTATTTGTACAAAATGCTGGTTACATATTACGATTCAAATTTAGTCTAATTTTCCGAGTTTCAGTTTGAGAGTTTAGATGGTCAAAAGCTGCATTTCCTTTCTCTATTCTTCTTAATTTTAAGTAATTATAGATCAGAAGGATTATAAAAACGAATAAATAATCACGGTCGCTTCAAAAATCACACTCTAGTCCAAATAAAATCATCTCATTTCTTCTACGCCATCTCCTAAAAAGCATTATCACAATATTTTTGTACAGATTTGGAAGGACAGTTTGTTTGATACAGTCTGCAGATAGCTTAACTATTTTATGTGTATTTATATAAAAAAATGTATATAAGTATTCTATCAGCAATCTAGTTCCCATAGTACAAGCGTAGTTTGGGACTAGAGTGTGATGTGTGTATTGTTCGTTAATATTAATTCTTCTTCTTATCGTATCGATGCTACAACTGTATTTTGTTGTAGCATCGTGTTGGGAAGATTAGCCAGACTAGATACTGCTTTGCCGTGCCTAGCTGTTACCGGTGTGCGCCACGAGGAGGCTCTTTCCATGCACCCTATATTAATTTATTTATATTGTATATACTTTTAGGCAGTAAAACCTAGTGAACAGACAAAATAGCAACTATTCAACAATATTGCATTACAAGACTGGCCGTGAAGGTGAAGCGTTAAGATATCATATCTCAGACGCTAATGCACCTCTAACTCATGAGTGCCATGGCGCAATGCTCAGAATTACTGTACTGTAGCCGGTTTCCTGGTACTAGCTTTTTATCGTGGCACTGGCACGTGACTAGCTTAGTGGTAGGTAGACTTTCTTGGGTTCGATGACGCGGGTTTGTATCCAGTCATGTACAAAAATGGTGGATAATGGTGGAACTTTTCACAGATCTTAACTTAACTTTTAAAAGTTAAAACAATCATAAAAACAAATATTGATATAACTTTATTAATGGGTCTAGATGGCGCTGTTTGAATTTTTATAAATATTTAATAAATACTAATTAAATAAATGTAAATAGGTAAATAAAAAAAAATAAAAAAAATAACAAATATTTATTTATAAGTGCACACACTTCCTGAA
Organism: Ecliptopera silaceata; assembly: GCA_932527185.1. Lineage (NCBI taxonomy): Eukaryota > Metazoa > Arthropoda > Insecta > Lepidoptera > Geometridae > Ecliptopera > Ecliptopera silaceata. The sequence continues at coordinate 2,323,256 of OW052207.1, read as the reverse complement.
GAATTGCTTTAAAACTACGCGCGTTTAAAGTTATAAAAATCATTAATAAATTATAAATATATTTTTGTAAGCAATCCTGTGCCTACGAGTACCCACTTACACCAAAACATTATCTACATAAACATAAACTCAAAAATATCTAACTCTGTATCGCGATAGAGATACCCAAACGTACCAGAGCACTAGAAAGCGAGTACCTATAGCCTATAACCATTATTCTGTGGCCATGGGTCGAAAGTGGCCAATAAAACCGTATGTTGTCCGATTCGATAAGATTATCTGACGCATAAATTTGTCAGGCATCTGTCAGTTAACGCGCTGTTTGTGATATGTGGACTTGAGTTTGCACTTGTATCTTTAATCTGACTCAAGGAAATTTTAGGCGACTGTATCATGAAGGCGTTTTTTTTTTCAGTGGTATATTTTTGGAAAATTTACGCTGCATGTCCTCAAAAATGGTGAGAGAAAACACAGTGACAAATTAAGCAGATTAGTTAGCTAATCACGAAGCATTAAACTTAAAAAATAAGTTCGTTTCATCTAGAAAAAATAATACGTGTGGCACTCGGGGACTGACGCGGTAAAGCTATTGCATAGTATTTTTGCATAAAATAAAAATGCTATAAAAATGCTATGCAATGCAGTGTTAGGTTATTTTCGTTACGGAATTTCTGGATTTCTAGAAGCTATGCAATAGCTTAAAAGTTATATGAAAAAAGTTAATAAAACAGCGCTTTTTATATGGAACATTCTACAACAAATAATAGTTTGTCGATTTTTCTATGCTTAATCAAATAGCGAGCCGTTTTATAAAACAGCAGGTTCTCTTAAAACCCGGTGACAAATACAACTACAACCAAATTAAAACCTTTTCTTGTAGCAAAAATAAAACTACACACACAGAATGAGCGGATAAAGTACCGTACAGTACTCCCAAATTAATAATGCGCATGCAGATCTTCGCTAAATCAATATATCATCATATCTCTTTTAGCACGAAATACATATTTCTACTAAATTAATGCAAGAACAAAATGCACTTAACATCTCTATATACATATCGTATTCCGACGACGACGACGATCGCTGCCGAACAGTGACGAAGATTTTTATGCGCATTATCACTTTGGGACTACTGTACAAGGTATTTTAGCATACGTGACACGACAAACGGCGGGAAAATAAAGTGGAGACTATCACATACAGCGTTTAGAGTTGTCGCACACAAGACATACGGGTGTTAGGTAGAGGATATTGTGAGGAGAGGAGCGAGTTTTTTTCATTTGGAAAAAAAATCGGCTATAGTCGGTTAAACTTCGAAAATCACCAATTAGTATGTAAAGGCTCAATATGTGTCAAAAACCTCAAACTCAACATTTTATATATTCATTAAAAACACAACGTTTATTTCGAATAGTCTTACATACTATAGGTAAGTGGGACTGACTAGGTTCGAATTTGATAATTGTTTAATTTGAATTTGTTGAAACAGAAAACCGATTTCGATGTAACTTGGTATATGTTGGTAACCAGGGTAGTAGGTTTATATAGCAGGCTTAAGAAGAGCACGATGTGTGTATTAATAAAAAAATATATTCGTTAGTTTACAATTGCAATAATAGTCATAAAATGTGGATATTATTTATTTATCCCATATCTTATAAAAAGTTAGCGTTGACTTTAAGTCATCATTACGTATGGTAATCAATACTTCAAGTCTTTGCCAACTTTTTATAAGATAGACTGTTATTATTTAAATATTCGCTTGCGATTGGAATGTTACGCAAGAAGGCTGTAACTTGTTGTTTTGTTTCGAGCCTCAATAATTATCATTTAATTTAATCTATTTTATCACTATCTAAGTTTATTAGAAAATCCGCGTCTCTGTTAAAAACACAATCTTGCGGACACATTGTGGCGACATCTACCTCTAAATCAGTAACCCGATACGGTAGTGTCTGTGTGTTGCAGGTCCGCTGTTCTAAAGAGGGGACGTACTCAGGACTAAGAGGGGCAATGCTACGACTTCAGCCCCGCTAGCCTAGAGCAACGATGCGAATGTTATAAATACTGCCCTTGTCGCTAGAGGGTTACGATAACAATCTACTGTCGTTGCAGATTAAAAAACAAATTCAGAAATTGTTAATTGAATTTAAGTGACATACGTAACGTGAGTAGAAGTTACTAATAGAAACACATTATACGAAAATATCTCATTAAAAGTCTTATTAGTTTTACAGTTAATATTAATTTTAGATTTCCGAAGGAAAAGTCATCAAACGAGTTATAATAGTCGTGTCATCGAAAATTGACAGTCACATCTGAATAAATAAAATCATATCAAAATATAGAATTTAAAGATTTAATTCTAGATCAATGTTGATGAAGATTTGTACCGCTTGTCATCTTACTAAGAAATTGGGTTTTCAATAAAATCTCACGAATTGTATCAATTTGTAATATTTATTTTACTATTAGTTTTTAAAAAAGTTTGAACTTGTCTGTTCCATGCTAGTTTGTCTTCAAAAATGACTAAGCAAAAATGCCCCCGATGCCCCAAAAAACTACCCCCTCCGTTAATCCTGAATACGTCCACTGGTACCATAGTCGTGTCCGGCGAGACCCAGCTGACGTATTTACTTACACGTTGATTATGTAGCCAATGTTACAGGTATTGAGGGCTTGGGTAACACGATCGCGATACAAAATGTTGCTGAAGTCAAATGTCGGTAAAGGTTTTGCCGGTACCATTCGTTTGGCGGAAAACATAGTCCAATTTTGCATAAGTTATTTGGTATAGAGATTTAAAAAAATAATGTTAATATATTTATATTAACATAGGTAAGTTAGTAGTTCAAATCTTTAATTAATAAATAAATCTTTAATACTTAAATACAAAACACACATAATTTTGTGTGTTTTGTGTTTTTTTTTATTTAAGTATTTTTTTTGTACAAATAATTCTGCTAACACAATATTGATTCTATGTAATTTATTAGTTATCGAAGAAAATTAGTTCACAAACAAAACAATTAGGTACAATTTTGTTAATGATTAGTAAGTAATATTTTTTTCATAGTCTAAATATTTTAAAATTCAGTTTCCATAGTCGGAACCTACTAGCGTCACAGTTGAGTTGGTATTAGCTCTGACTTCGTTTCGAGGGTTTGATGCCTATCAAACACAAAAAATTGTGTAGATAATAGCAAGTATTGATGTTTGTACTGTCACACAAATAATTCCTGTATCTAATTATTGTTATTTCAACATCTTGTTTACTTTTAGTAAGCTTGCATAATAACACAGTATACATAACAATTTAAATTATAAACTCTAAACCCATATAAATATGAATCATAGTCTCAGTAATCACTAAAGGTGGGCGTCGACCATATCGGTCGGATTTCTATGAAATAATTTGGAATAATGTACACGGCCCGCTATTTAGTGCCGCGGTATCTCACACATAATGTGCGTAGTGACAATGTTACAAGGTTGTGGCTTTATGAGACCAGTGCCTTTAGATATACAGGGTGTCAACGTGTAATGATCTTTTGTATTGGCAGCGTAGTTATATAGGGCCTAAATATGTTTTTTTGTACCGGCAGTTCGACGAAAATATGTGGATCGTCGTATCTCTTACCTACTGTAAAAAGTTAGCGCAAACTTGATGAAGGATTAGGTACATAATAGTGACATAATGTCAACGCTAACTTTTTATAAGATAGAGAGATAAGCGTTGATCAGTACCTCTACCATGAGTTCTCACAGTAAAATCGCCTGACTTTACTACAGTAGTTACGTAAATATAAGTATTACGAATTTTAGTACCCAACTATCCGCTAGAGGCGCTGTACAAATCTTCATAATTTTTTTTAACTACAGACGCTAGCGAGTATAGTATATGTAGTATAGTAAAAACTCATGGTAGAGCTACAGGGCAACTAGCTTGACAGCTGTCAAAAACACACGCGAAAGTTTACAACAAATCTGTTTACTCACGATGTTTCCATGTTTTTTTTTCATGAAATTACGCTCGGGTGTCAATATCTATCCCTACAATAAATATATGATGGGCTCAAACAATAAACCCTAATATTCCAATTGCTATTATAGCATAAATTATTCCTAAGCATCCAAAAGTTTCTTTTTTACCTCTTTCTTGAGAAATAATATGAGAGATTATTCCAAATCTGTATATCTGCGTGAGTATATCTGCGTAAATAATATTGAATAAAGCAAATATACATTAAAATATAATAAAGTTTAATACAGTATTTCTGCTATAATAAATAGTATTTCAAATCTTATTACCCATAAAGTTAAGTAACCTTATTAAATGTTGCCCCGCCCACAAACAAATTAGCAACTACCACACGTCACTACATCGTGATCAACACTAATTGCAGCCGGCGACCTCACTCGCGGTCACGAGCACATCACCCACATTAATCATTGGCATATTGATAATATACTATTGTTAATGCTCTATCTTAAATAGGGGACTCACCTTTAACCTGACCATACCTCCCATGCAAAAAACAACCTTGTTTCTTATACCATATGGTAGTTTTTAGAATGAATTTCTAGAGGTTGTTGTGGACGTTTTATGTTGAAATTCAGTTTTTTCCGGTTTGATTATTGATGAAAATTAAATCCTTCAGAGTAACAATAAGGTTGAGTTTTATATGAAAGTAGTTGCACGGTAAAGATGGCATGTTGTCGGCGTCCCTTTGTCGCACGCCGACAAAGGTACGTGGGAACGTGAGCATTCTATGCGGAGTAATGTATGACTCGCGTAGATCGATTTGATAGATTGATTTTTTAGGCGTATGTTGGGGTCAAACGGTTGTTTTTATTAGTTTTACTGACCTCTATTGTGACCTTTGAATTGAATGTCTGAACTTCCAACTTCTCAGAATTAGATTAGTAAAAACATTTTATTTTGGAAATTATATTAATAATATGAAGAATTCTATCATAAGTATATTGAAATAGAGACAGTTTTGTAAAATTTTAAAAGTATGTATTTGTTTTGAGTAAAACTCACAAACAAACAAATATATCAAAAAAGATGGCGTCGAAAAAAACTGTTCTCGCTGGTTTTCATTTTCATTTCAAATTTTTTTTTTTCGTTTCCCAGTGGTTAGTACTAAAATTAAGTGCGGTAAAATGAAAAAAAAAAACAACTAACGATCCTAATGTACAATGTACAGAATATTTTTTAACCTCTACACCTGTTATGCTTTGATCGTAGTAGTATCGTCTCGTTTAAGCAAGACTCGGTAACAACATGTGAGGTCCGACGTAGCACGTAACCTATCACGTTTGCCGAATAATTTATTTAAATATCGTAATAGCAATGTTACAAAAACTAAAATAATAGCAGTAACTTCGCCCTTAAAGTTATAAGCACAGGGATAGATTGATATTTTTTTTTGTATAAGTAATTTAAAGACACTTTACAAATAAAATCCATGACATAAAATACTTTACAGTGATCGGCGGCCTTATCGCTAACCAGGAAACTCTACCAGACAACCTTGAACTCTCTACCAGAAGTAAAAAAAGATATAAAAAATCAAAAAGGCTTAAGAAGTAAATACAACCTTTTAAAATTTTAGACGATGCTATGACAGCAATGGGATTGCATTTTGAAAAAATATACTGAAATTTATGAAAATATACACACAAATTCGAAATTCTAAGTCCAATTTCAGCGCCACAGGAAGCGACATAAGTAGTTAATTTTCTCATTTCTAAGCTTCGACCACATTGTGTTACATACTTTCTTCTAACTGGAATTGCACGCTAAATCGTTATCGCTTCGTATTTGCGTATGATTCTTATTATATTTGATCAACAAAAGCGAAATAAGCCAATTATCATTTTTCTAACTAAGGGTGATATGCAATATTATTCGTTATTGCGGCCTGAATACGAATAAATGTGACAATCGCAAACGTATCGTAACGGCGCCGTATTCGAGTGACACTACGCGTTGACATTAGCTCGACTGCCGAACGTTGCAGCGTCACCGCGTCCGTTTAGAATGTGTTAACGTTACGATACGTTTACGATTGTCACATTTATTGGGTATTTTTTATGTATAATAAAAATATCTATGTAATGTATTGTATTAAGTAAGTCAGTCTTATAGTACCCATAACACAAGGTCTGCGTAGCTTGGGGCTAGATGATGTTGTGTGGATTGTCCAGCATTATTTATTTATTATTTATTCATGCTCACCCCTGTGTACTTTTGCACGAATATGAAGAGTTATGTATGCATATGGAGTCGAAGCCTAAGTAGAGTACTCCCTGGCGTTTAAGCGGTGATATTGTTACTGAATCAATTAGCACCGGAACGATTATAGAGATTGCGGCTCCGGGCCTATGATAGCTATGCAGTCATTATGCAGTCGTTATGCAGTCGAGATGAACTGGGCTGGTTTTAACTCGTAGACACGTGTTTGAACTTTACTTTTGGCACACAAATCTTTTTTATTCTTCTTCTTCCCAGTTTTGATATTTAGCAGTGTTTCGATACAAAATAATCAAGGTAGATATAATTATAATGAAAAGAAAAATTGTATAAAACAAAACAACTCTGACGGCCGGTTTCTGGAAACCCAAATCACGATTGATCCGAGTTTGACACATAGTAATTGTTTGATTTTTTCGTTGATCATCGTTCGAGAAACCGGCCGTTAATCCATTTTTAACCGACTTTGACAATTGAGGGTAGGTATGTTTTTTTATGTAAGTATGTATGTTTCGCGATTATCCCGCCAATTATAAATTTTTAAATGTATTTTTTGTATTTGAAGTTGGTTTTTACTTTTTGTAAACAAAAAAAAAATTTAAGCTACGATTTATTGGTACATATGTCGTTGCCGTGTAGGTATCGGTTATTGTAAAAACGCTCATTGCTTAGAACGACCGATTGACACTAGTATTATCCGGATATTATTGTAAACGTATCATTGTTTCGATATAATATCGATATTAATGTATCATTCGTTTCGTCTCGCGTGCCGCTCTATTGCGTTAGATATAGAGATGTCTCACTATCGATAAAATACTCGATTTTAGGTATCTACTATAAAACTGTCGATAGTGTCGATTGTGACGGTTTTTTTACGTTATGAATTACACTGACACACGTCTCAAAGTGATCCTTTTGATTTTGTTAAATCTATTTATTGAGTTTGAAACTTGTATTAATATATTTGTTACTGTTATCAATTCCTTATTTACTTTACAAGCGTTAGTAGATATTTATAATCACGATTTTTATCAAGTTTCATCGTTGATGTTATTCTTTAAATTCAAAATTATTTTACCTATCGACAAAAGAGTCCAAATTTTAAGTTCCTTATCAAAAGATTCTAAAACAAAAAAGTACTTTATCTAAAAATCGGTAATCGATAATCTCAATATCGATAAATCTGTCTCATCTCTAGTCAAGATAACACCCAACGGACACCACGTGTTCTGAATGCGTATAATTAAGTTAGGAGTCACCTATCAAGTATAATTTAGAGATGGCGCACGCGCCGAACAATACGTTGGCAACATTTTGTAACGTATAATCTGTGACCAGTCGAATCGATTATTGGATTTAGAAAATCGGTGGAAAGTATCGAATCATGTTAGTGTAATTTATTTTGTATGTTGTAATTTTTGATAATTGATTTATTGGAACTACATATTTTGACATAGGTACTTACTTGTCATAATGAATTGTTAAAAAAGTGAAAAAAAAAGTTAGATAGGTACTACTTTTTTTTCACAAACTATGATAATATAGCAAATAAAAAATATCTCTTAAAATAAAACTTAAATAAGCTGACAATTTAAACAGAATTAATAATTATGATTTGCTATTCTGAAACACAGGAAAGTTTAGCAATAAAAAAATCAGGAAATGAACAACCTAAAACCCCAAATGGGCTACCAAATACTTTTAACCCGTGCACGCATTTTAAAATACCCAAGTGTCTATTATTAATTTGTGCACTCGATAAATTTTCATGACGCAGTGAAGTTGGTTCCGAACGAAACTTTCGTTCGGAATTTAAATTCGAATATCGAACAATGAGCTTTTTGTCGAACGGTCGCGAATTTAGTCGCGGGCAATTAAAAAGTTTTCGAATGCGACGAGTTTTGTTGTGTTTTGTTTTACATATTTTTTTATATTTTATAATGAGTTCAGTTATTTTTATGCACTTTTATAACAGAAAATTACCAAAAATATTTCACAATATGTTATGTTTTATGGGTATTTTTGCACACCCAATTACATCGGCTTCAAAATCAACAAACAAAGCAAATAAAATGAACGAGTACTCATTTGAACAGTTAATATGTAAACAATATGTTTGCTTACGTGGTTCATGAAATAGGGATGGGACTAGACATGGCAGAAAATTCCGTATATTTGTATATTTTATTCCGGTTTCGTTATATTTTTATTTGACAATTAAATTTTGAATAATATATACATCTGTTTGTTCGATTCGAATACCAAACGTTATTATTAAGCTTTGCCTTCCATGCTGTGTTTCGTGGGTTCTAATTCCACCCAGAGCAAATATTTGTGTGATGAACATAAATATTTGTTTTGTGTCTGGATGTTACTATGTATTCAATGTATGTAATTATAAAAAAAGTAGATATTCTATCAGCAGTCTAGTTCCCATAGTACAAGCTTTGCTTAGTTTGGGACTAGAGTGTGATGTGTGAAATGTCCGTGAATATTTATTTATATTTTCGTTTAAGCCACACACCCCTAAGCTCAAATAAAAATTGCTGACGCTCTGGCGTTGGGGCTGCCATTTTTGATCCAACATGGCCACCATGTCGACTGCACTGCATTCTGTGCAGTCAGCGCTCTGACGCGTTTGTTTAAGTGAATTGAGCAAATTCTACCGTATGGAACAAAAAATCGCGAATTGATGAGATTGATTGTTAATTCATGTTTTATCTACCATATAGAACACATAACTACATTTATTTCTAGTGCTATCAAAATACGTTTTTTTTAATGACGGTTGTCTAAGATGTAGGACATGTTCGTATAAATTAATATTACATCTAAGTAAATATGTACTTATTTCTTTATTATTATTATAATATTATATAAAGGCAAAATTAGAACTTTTTTTAAACTACCAAGTTTTCACAAAACTTTAATGAGCCATACATTATAGGCGTTATAGGAGTATTTTAGTATTCTAACTAACATCATCACAAATACACAATTTTCGCAAAATAAGCCAAGTATATTACCTCTATACATCAACACAACTTCAAGGCTCCGAGACCACTTAATTTCAACTATAGCGAACTGACATTAAGATTTTAGAGGGACAGTGAAAGTAGAATCACTTGGTAATTACAGTCTGACAAATGGATGGGTATTAGGGGCACATGTGCCGCCAAGTTCCTTAGAATGGGGGGGTAGTGACCCCTTTGGGGGGAATTTGAATTCGGATGGGTGGACGCAAGTTGGACCGGGCGGATATTGTTTTAAGATTTGTGTTGTGTTAAGTGGGGCTTCGAATGTTTGTTTTACTATAGTTTCATATTTTTGTTAAATATATATTAATTATATAATAAATTAAATCTGAATAAATTGCTAACTAGCAAAGCCAAGTATGTGCACTGGATAACTGATAAAATACTAGGTTATATACTTTATTCTGCAAATATGTAACACTCATACAACGACCATACATATTTGTCACCGCACAAATGGGTCTTCTAGGTGAGAATCGAACCCACGAATCATAGATAAGGGCAAAGCTAATACCAACTAAGTCAGTGACAACTGAAAGCAACCAAATTTAACTAACAGATCATACAGTTATATATATGCTTTATTTTTAAATATTTAGAGTACCACAAGCAAGAGTAAAGGGTAAAATTTACATCTTAATGCAAAGGTTTTTACTGACAATAACAAATGATTATTTTAACACCTGCCACAGATAAAATAATATTGCAAATTTATGAAGTCACAACGTAACATCACAATTATTTTGAATTAAGAAAAAACACATATCTTTATCATCATTAATACAAACGTTAGCGAAACCGTAACTGATTATCAAATGCATAACCAGTCATCAAGACCCCTGGTTCGTCTAAACACGGTAATAATCAAGGGTCAAGATTAATTGGTCAGTACAACCAGCGATCTAGACCTCCGCTCCTTACTTGGTATGTTTGGAAAGTGATGGTTGAAAGGGTCAAGGGATTTTGGCAGGAGGTTTGGTTTGGTACGTTGGTAATAGTGTGGAGCTTTCTATCGCCCACGCGACACCCACGTTTTGTCCTATCTGCACTTTGTGGTGTGAGCTAAGTGCTAGAAAAATGGAGGGTAGACTAAATAAATATTCACGGACATTTCACACATCACACTCTAGTCCCAAACTAAGCAAAGCTTGTAGGTACTATGGGAACCAGACTGCTGATAGAATACTTATATACTTATATATTTTTTTTTATTACATACATACATAGAAGACATAGAAACACCCAGACACAGAACAAATATGTATGATGTACCTACATCGCACAAATATTTGGTCTAGGTGGGAATGGAATCCACGACCCAAAGGCTAGTGAGCTGTGTCGCCTGTCTATAAAATTACAAAATCTATCATTATTTTAATATTAATTGATTGCTTCCTAAGCTCTGAATAAAAACCTCTTATTTTATTACTCACGTTATAGTCAATTTTTTTGCAAAAAATCATTTGTTAGCATCTTCTTCAATGACTGTGAAGAAGTGAGTTAAATATAAAGAGATCATTTTTAGGATTAATAAGTAAATAAGTTATTTATGTAAAATAGTCATTATATTTTACTGTAGCCACAGCCTTATGAGTCCGTGTCCATATTTACGGCACAAAGGGCGCAAAATTATGCGCACAATGTGTGAACATTGAACTTCCGCGTGTGAGCGCACTTTACTGGGGCCTTATTCTCAATGACATAGGAGATTCCTTCCCCAAACCGTGCTACGTCACAACGTAGCACGTTGAAACGAATAGTTTTCATAACACGGCAGACGTCGGCACGATTAGTTGACAGTTCAAACCGTGGCCAAACCGTACCATGTCGCGGTAGGGAATGACAACTAAGGCTTACGCCATACATTTTTTTCAGATTCCACGCCGTTGTCTTGCCGTAGCCAAGTAACGCGTGTGGTTTGCAATACAATAGAGAATAATGCCCTTGCAAGTATTCTTCGTAAGTGGGACCGTTTTTGAAAATAACTTCAGTGATCAAACTCAAGTATAATCCCATTCTATTTATCATCGGACGACCGATGTGGCACGGTAGGCGAAGGTGTTGCGACGCGGAGGTGGCGGGTTCGATTCCCATCTTGGGATAAATGTTTGTACGATCTGCAAATATTTATTCCGGGTTTTCTGGGTATTTTATATGTAAGTAAAATATCTATCTATGTAATGTATTAAGTATGTCAGTCATCTAGTATCCATAACACAAGCTCTGCTTAGCTTGGGGCTAGATGATGTTGTGTTGTTTGTCCAGCATTATTGTTTTATTTATTTGTTATCCCAACATACCGCATTCTATTCAATTCAGTTCCATTTTACTTCATTTCTATAACTTCATTTTTATTCAGAGTGAAAGTTGAGATATCCTTGTAAATCCTTCTCACAAGGTGTTCGTTTCAATATTATGCTCATTTGATTTAAGCATCGCAGAAAACATATTTGTGACTGATTATCACATTGCTATACAACTCCACTAAATAGTCACGGACATTTCTAACATTACGTATGAATACTTTAGTCCAAACTAAGCAAAGTAATTGGGAACTAGATTGAATACTCATAATATTACGTGCTACATCGTCGACCGCATCGTCACCATCAGGTGAGATCGTCGAACCCTTGCTTATAACTTTTTAAAAACAATATTTTTGCAACCACACACATACATAGAATATGTAGTAATACAGACACAATAGTAGAACCCTAGTTCCCCGCAATAATTCATACCATTAAGTTTTCAATAAGGAAGGCGAGGACGGGCCACATATTGGCGAATATTCCAACCATTATAATTTTGATACGGGTAAGGGATGGCCAGGAGGAATTAACTTATCACAGCGGTACCGCATCTGCATACCTTAAACATTTATGTTGGGGACGGATTCAGAAACTATAATATTAATTATCAAGAGTGTGAAGAGTGCAAGATTAGCGTGGTATAATAATCGAGAGGAATACGATTCAGAGTTGACGAATGACAGCAGTGAGTGGAAGAAAAAAACATGTTGTGAATAGTCACAGTCGCTCTTATTGCATATTGTTTCTGTTGTATTTTGGGCCTATGTATAAATTATGGTAAAGTAAACAATATAATTATGTATTTGAATTTTAATTTGAAATTATCAATTAAGTCAAGTCAAGTCATGTCAAAAATTACTTTATTCAGTAAAATCACAAGGATCATTTAGAATCGTCTTACATACTAGGTGATTCTAGGTGCCAGTTCCACGCGACCAGAGCCTAGAAGAAGGGGCAAGAAACTTACGACCTGGTTCCTACCGTTTTTTTATATGATCCTTCTTACAAAGAATTACAATTAAACTAAATTAAGTACTGAAGTTTCAGTTATAGCTAAATCCACCCCTGTACCACCCCATTCGGACGCGGGTTAAGACACATATCTCAGACGGGGCTGCAAGAAATGCCCACACCCCAATATGTAGATTCCTACTTCGCCCACTGACTGTGGTCATTACTGTGAATGGACTTATTGGGTTTGATACTTTGACTAATTAGGTTATTATTAATTTAAAAGTTAATTATCTGAGATATTAAAAAAAATGATTTCAGTCTTCAGCTTTGACGCATTGTAGGTAACAAAGACAACAGAGCTTTGACAAGCTAACCACTACGCAGTTCATGGTATATGTCTGACAGGTAACTGGCAACTTGTAAAAGTTGCATATTTTTTGCGGAACTATTTAGCAGAGCCTAGCCTCTTATTGTAATATTATTGTTTAAAGACTCTTTTTTAAAATTTTGATTATAAATTAATTTTTTGAAATAAAATATTTGTTTTTCGATTTATGCGTAACCTACGTACCTACTGCATTTTTTTTCTTAATATGTCTATTACCTATAGACAATCATAAACAAATTCTACTCATCTACCAGCTATAAGAAAAAGAATTCTAACACATTGGCGGTCTGTGCTACTCACAAATATGTACTATCAAGTTTCAATCAGCCTATCTTAATAAGGTCTTTCAAGTATCAAGAATGTAGACGTGACGTAACATACCTCTACCAATCAGCACGTACCGAATGTTTTGTCTGCGAGGAACCAGCTCGGCATATGGCGCGAATACCCTTCATTGCGGACGACATGTTTCGATTAGGACAACCCTATTAGAGTAGGAGCTTGGGGGTTATTGCTAAGACTATTCTAGAAAATTTTAAGTTTTAGGCAATATGATTATGAAATGTTTCTCAAAATCACAAGGATAGCGTAGAATCGTCTTTAGATGCAAGTGAACAATATCAGGATAGCTTAAAGTCGTCTTATCACAAGCAGCTTAGACAAAAAACGGGCAACTTACGGCCCTAACGTTTATAATAAATAAAAACTTTTAGAAAACTGACTGTAGAAAGAAACAGCTATTCTATCTAGTTGTTGTTGAATTTGTTTGCAACTTCGTATGCTGTTAGTCGCATCAATTCTATATTAGAAAACCTGGTTATCTATTTATATAATAAATTTATTTCTTACTAGCAGCACGTTTTGGCTTCTCACAAGTAAGACCAATATAAAAAATATTAACTTGATATAGATTGTGTTAGCAACGAAAAGTAAAGTGTAAAGTATTATTAGGTGAGTAGGTACATAAAAATAAAATTACCTACCTACTCTAAATATTAAAATCGGTCTAACCGTTTAAAATTTGTATACATATAGGTACATATAGGCGACAAGGAAAGTGGTTTACCACTTTTGATGACATCTCCCAGTAACATAATTATTCGCTAAGGATTACCTACAGATTGACAGATTCTGAGGTAGCAGTTATTAATCTGTCAAGCGAAAATAGCCCTTGATGTTTTGTTCGTTCAAATGATATTCAGTCTTAGAGTGGTAAACCAATTTCATTGTCGCCTATACATCACATACAAAAATACAAATTTTTCCTATTAAAAGAAATTAATCAAACAATAAGTCAAATACATTTTATTATATTTACTTATTAATCTTATATAAAACGATGCAAACACACTAGCTCCCGATATATAGAAACGTCTCAAGACAGGGCTGTCCAACGCAGATGCCTGTAATATAATAACATTATAACCTGCGATTGTCGTATGTGTGTCTGAGGGAATTATTTATGCTATTCTGCACCCGACGGTCGATGTGGGCTTATTTAAATAGGTTTTACTATAAACTAATCAATGTATATAGAACTGAATTGTAAAGTCTGGTAAAAACGACAGTTATTCGAAAGAGCTGGCAAAATACGGAGAAGACCTTCGCCTAGCTGTGAGAAAGTATAGGTTAAAAAAAAACAATTTAAAATATTTTTTGATAATTTGAACGAAAATTTATTACTGAAGAAATAGTATCGAAAAACGTTAACAAAGCAAATTAGCAAACTTAAAATCAATAAGACACGTTTTTCAATTAATTTATTCAAATAAAAATAAACTTGTCACCAATACCTTTCGCTACAATTTTTTATTGCTATTGGTAATTTCTTATAAATAAATAAATAAAAATATTATATTTGTTTTTATTAACGGGATATTCACCATGATTTGTGAGTTTGATTATTTCCCGATACTTCGGCAGAGTTGCATGCGCCATAATCACGAGTAAATATCTTGGTTATAAAAAAAGCTATATTCAAAACCGCGAGTGTTGCAACTTTTATATAAATATAATTTAAAAATTACAACTAAATAATACAAGCGGTTTTAAAATAAATTTCTTAATATTTTGACATTAGATTTTTGAATATCATACTGAGTTGTACATCTATCCGCCAGTATTATCTAACTCAAAGTTTCTGCACTGGACTTGCCTTGTCCTTTGGGTATTGATTAAACTGAGGCGTCGGACTTGAAAATTGACTTTGGATGTCTTGTCCTGTGCTTCATGCACGAATAGATGATTACTTGTTCTGACTGTACTATTTGTCAAACTATTCTGACTATTCTATTCTGACATTACATCAATTGTTTCATTATCGGCCGGTTTCTCGAACGATAATCAACGAAAAAATTAAATAAAAATAATTACTATGTGTCAAACTCGGATCTATCGTGATTTGGGTTTCCAGAAACCGGCCGTTAGTTCAGTTTTGACGAATTTTTGATGTCATATAATGTAAATAAATTCAAATTATTAAGCCACAATTCAGAACAAAACTTTAACTTTAGTTTTTATATTGGTTCTGTGTGTTTTGGCATAGCTCAAGGTTATAAGGATATTTAATTTATCTAGAGGACCGTCCGTAAAATCAATAAGATTTATTTAATGCAAGGGATAATAGGCTAGACAAGTTGCGGGTTTTCATACGATACATTGAAATTGCGGTTATCGAATAGAAATCCAAGTGCATTTGGATTTTTCTATTTGCTGTCCTTTTGCAACTGGGTTTAAACTTGTATACAAGAAAGAAAAAATAGCGAGATTGCTATCACTAGACTAGCAACGCTTACATAAAAATCATTAATTCAAAAATAAGTAGGTACATATCTTAAACATATTACCCGGTTTAAGATATTATAACCTCAAACGCCTTTCGTCTTCACCAAATCCACTTTTGTCCGATTGAAGTGATGTTAGTAGATATTTGGCAACCCTTGCCGCTATCGCTAGAAGCTGGACAATGAAATATTCGCTCATTAGACCGTCTACTGATTAATTGGGCTTCTTAGTGTTGGGGTGTGGTCGGAGTGCGAGCGATTATAAACTGGGAAAAAAATGTTATGAATTTATAAGAGCATATTTATTTGCCAAACTCATTGAGAAACCAATGAGTGACAGTAGCTGTAGCTAAGTATACCAAAAAGAAGTTGTAATTGTTTCTAGCTGTAGTGTTTAAAAAATACTCTGTAGTGCATTTCTAAAATGCTATCTAAAAGTCAATTTGGGACAAGAAATTTACTAAAAGCGTTCTGTAGTGCTTGTCGATTGTTTCTGACACTTCTGGTTTGTGTTCAGCGGTTTTTCTTAATCCATCATAACACGCTGTAGTTTCTCTATGCTTCGGATTTCACGCGTCACTCTAGCACTTAGTGAGAGTCGGGTGAGACCGGGCGAGCCGCTAGAGATTCAAATCGCTACCCGCTCCCACTCTGACCAACTTGTCAGCTAAGTTGGCCATTCTATTGTTTGTGTATAGTGTTTTGTCGGTAGCCGCTATGATAGGAACTGCTTTATGAGACAGATAAATGGCTGATACGAGAATGTGTAAGTTGTGTATCGCTAAGATATTTAGATAGATTGCTTTGAAGATCGGAGCGCTACCTATTTTGGATGTGAGACTAATTCGAACGTTTAAAGCTTGAATAGGTAGCCTATTGTTAGTTAGGGCTTCGCCTTTCAATATTTAATAGCTATTTACCTTTTATTTTTTCTGTAGCTTTTTTATGAAATTCTCATTTGTTTTTTTAATTATTAACTTACTTTTTTGTTGTAAAATTACAACAAATCAATGACGACTAATGAACATTTACGACCTTAAAAAAATAAAATGATAATTTTCCTGCATCCGAGCTACACTGCTCGGTAATAATGTAATCTTTGACAATTAAGCTAGCGTTGACACGTAGTGTGATTTGAATAAGTAACTGAATTTGAATTGTAGATATACTGAGACAACTGCTGAAATCGTTAAAACCCATTAAATCATTATTGAACTTCCCAATAATTATTATCAGCCATAATAACATAAAATGACCAAAAACCAACAAACAATCCCAAACGTGCTCGTAAACAAATCGCTATAAGCCTCCCACATAACAAAATACATCGTTACTTCTCTCTTTGTCTGTCCCGTACGGGTAGAAAGAGAGGTACTCACGTGGACATAATTGTCGAATACAGATGTCGCTACTGAGATTAATTCTAACAAGGGACGCACTATAATTATACGGGTACCTATGTTTGTGGGGCAAGTTATAAGCGGAGACGTTTCAATTTTAGTTTGAGATTGTAAGATGATTATTTGAGTGAGAAAATGGTTCACTTGAACTTTAAGTCTAGATGAATCAAATATTTACAAACATTTGCATTAGCTAAGCTCAATAACTATATCAAATTAAACTCAATTTGCTAATTAGTTTTTGGTAGAAGTGATCCTTTCTCTTCAAGTTGAGGAACAATCTCGCTGGAAAAAGTCACTTCAAACTTTTGAAATCAGATGGGCTTGGCTTCTAACATATGTGCAAATAAAATACGGTGTAAAATACAAAGTTCTTTTTTATCTCATTATTAATAAATAAATAATGATGGACAATCCACACAACATCATCTAGCCCCAAGCTAAGCAGAGCTTGTGTTATGGGTACTAGAAGACATACTTAATACCATACATTACATAGATAGATATTGTTTATTATACATTGTGAAGATCTAGTGCTTTCACCAAATGAAGTTGCCAATCGCATATATCTTAGACCACACAACAAAACCTTGTATTAGCGCACGTATCCGATCGGATCACGTGATCGCGTTTAATCCTTACAAACAGACACACACGGTGTAATCTGGGGTTTGGTAGCTTAGAGGATCACGTGATCAACGCATGTTTGTGTCTGCTACAATAATATTTTAATTACACAAATAATTAATTTATAATACATTTTTTTTACTGCAAATATCATTATAGCTCACAAAATGGAACGATTAAATTGTGCTCAGAAGGCCTAAGCACACTCGTTGATGGGTTGAATATCAAACACTTTGAAAGGCTTGTGCAGTCATCATCATTATCAGTCTATAGAAGTCTACACTACAGGTTTCAACAGATTAAATCGACAAAATAATTACTTACTATATTTCGGCAGTTTTTTGCCCGTTCTTATAGGCTCTGGTCGCGTAGAACTGGCATCTAGAATCACCTAGCATATACTTATACGACATGTAGAGCGTATAGATTAGAAATGATTTTTGTGATGTCACAGAATGACTTTGACATTCGAATCAAATGAAACTTTTAATTGTCGAATCGATTTGCAAGTGTTTTTTTTATTTTGGCCGCATTTACACAGGTTCAGAAGTCACGGATCCCTTTCAAACTAATGCATGGGTCGTGTGATATGTAAATGTATGTTAATACAATCCGTCCCATGACTTTTGGTACAACTACTAAGTTGGACGAACTTGATGTGGGCTTAAAATTAATATGTTTGGACTTAATTATTGGAATCTGAATAGTGAATACGTACCTTAAAGTTTGATTGTATAATTTTACTACACCCTTGTACTAAGAAATGGATGTACCTACCTGAATAAGTAAGTACGTAATACGTATATCAAGGTATACCTTATTTGTATGAACATAGAGTGTATACCGCACTGTCAAAAATAGGCTTTAGCAATTGAACTCTTGTACAAAAGTACAAAAACATTTAAGTTAGGTTTAAGATCATTTATTCCTTATAAGATTTATATCAATCAGACACGTAGAAAAATGGTAACTCAAATATTTAAATTTTTTTTCTAAAACAGTGTAAAAAAGTTCGTGTAAGAAAGATAAAAAGTTATAGTTAATTACTAAAAATACAAAAATAAATAGTAGTTACGTAAAGGTTGGTTACATCTTTTTAAGTTTTACCCAAAACTTAGTTATACAGTCTTTTTCAAGTGTTCATGAATAACCAATGAATTTTATGAAATTATCAAAATATCTTAACATCTTAGATTTGCGTCACACATCTAAGGCAAGAATATTTTATTTTCTGCACATTTCAATACCGAGTTATTTACATCCCAACAAAGAAAATGAAAAAACATAAACAAAAGAAACTTACACGCAATCGCGAGAAAGCTTACAAATACAAATATCCATTCAAAAAACAATTTCAGTAAAACCCTCGTGCAATTCAATCATAAAAAACCTCTAGGCGCGAACTCGATATATTGTGATGTGGAACTCGATACATCGAGATAATAATCGATAAGACTTTCCCGTTGGCTATCTATATCGATATCCGAATTAATATCGATGTGGGAATAACTCGTTACGTGTGCTTCGTTGGGGATGGGGTGCGAAGAATGGATGTGCAGGTTCTAAACTTTTTGGAATTGTACCCGTGTCAAGTACCTACTACTACTGATAGTTGGTAGACAAGTGTGTCGTGCGATTTAACTGCGGACTTCTGTGATGTCATCGTGTGACGACTCACTCGTCTTCGTGCGTCAACGACGGAGGCGAGCGAGCCAGCGAGTGGAGACACATTCCAGAGAGATGCGCTATAAAGTCGCATATATGGAACCTGAAATCAGTTAGTTAAACAGATGATACTAATTGATACACACTTTACAGGAGATACATAATTATACAAAAATGACCCATGTCATTAAGTATTACTACTGCTACTACTACTGCTACTAGTTGTATTGTTTAGTGACACGGAGGTCAACAAACAAACTTGTCTCTACCTCCAGATTTAAAAAATACCAAAAGATTTGTTTATTTCTAATAAAATGCCACCTGCATATCTTCTTAACTCTACGTACAATAATATTAGAGAGATTCAATTTCCGCGACAAGAGTGTATTGATGTGTGATATCGTCAGCTAATGTGTTTTAAATGTGACTTGTTTGGTCACGTCGAGTTTGATCGTGTAGGGGCTTTATATCTAGAGGCGTTACAGGCGGTGGTCTTCATTGCTACATACAATTTAAATTTTAACTAAATAAATAAACTTTTTTATATACAATGATCCTATCCTCATAAACGCTAGGCAGAGATATCCAGACAACTTTGAAAGACAAAAATACCTAATAAAAATGTATATATTATACGTTATTATATTATATTGTAAATAAAATGTTTCCCCAGTATTTTATTTAAAAAAAAAACAAGTACCTAAAGGCCTAAGATGTTCGAACTAGATATAAAAAAAATGTTCAATTCAAACAGACAACCTATCTCTTGATACATTTCACATTCTATGTGACTAAATACATAATATATTGCCGAAACTGAATACAGATTGTACAGACCAACTTTGTACGGACACTAGGAGAGAGTTGGACAACTTCTAATCTGTACATACCTACCCCTATCGTCTGATGTCTGTACCAAATCCTCAAGCTATGTGTTGAACGTTTTATTGATTTATAAAGCTTTATTTTATTATTATTAACATTTTATTGAACACAGTTAATTGGAAAAGGTATTACTTATACAAAGGCGAGCTTAACCTTAAAAAATGTTTTCTTCCAGCAAACCTTACAGAATACAGAGAGCTGATTTGACTTCCTACTTGGGTTTTTTTAAGAAATATGTTGATTTTTATTCAAAGAATATGCATTTCATAAGTCTTTTGACATCGCATAATGATTAGTAAACAAAATTGATCTTAATTTTCATTTTTACTTAATTTCGTGTTTGCTATAATATTCATATGGTCGTGCAGTACCTAATCGTATCATTATCATAACGTCTAGTCAGAAACAATAATGTCCAAACATTCATCGAAGGGATGTGGATCCGGCTAGTAAGAGAACATCACAAATCTCACAAATCTCACGTATTTGACCCTTGTTATTCGATACACAAGTACTGTTACATACTCCTTTGCAGACAAGTGGGATTTTATAGAGCTGACACAACTTTATTTTCATAGCTTAATTTCTTATCTTATAAAGAGTTAAAGTTTATATTACGTCACTTTATCGTATGGATAACGAAGACATAATTTAATTTTTAAGCTATTGTATAGCTTCTATCGCGGGCCTTTAGCGTGGAGACCCAATCCGGAAATTCCGTAACGAAATAACCTAACACTGCGCATGCGTAATCCAGCAAAAAAAAATGGTAGCACTCCGGGAGTGCCGGCAGAAGTGAAAACTTCAATTTAACGTTGTGTTTTCACTTTTAAGTTTTCACTTCAAAAATATAACCACAGTCGTCATAATGACAATGACAATCACAATGACACAGACACATTCGCGCAAGCGCGAATGTGTCTGTGTTTTCACTTTTAAGTTTTCACTTCAAAAATATAACCACAGTCGTCATAATGACAATGACAATCACAATGACACAGACACATTCGCGCAAGCGCGAATGTGTCTGTGTCATTGTGATTGTGTCATGTCATTGTGTCAACGACGAAGACAACGAAGACACACTGACACAGACACATTCGCGCAAGCGCGAATGTGTCTGTGTCAGTGTGATTGTGTCATGTCGACACAACGACAATGACAATGACAATGACAATCACAATGACAAAGACACATTCGCGCAAGCGCGAATGTGTCTGTGTCATTGTGATTGTGTCGCATTCGCGCTTGCGCGAATGTGTCTGTGTCATTGTGATTGTGT
Source organism: Ecliptopera silaceata (assembly GCA_932527185.1). Lineage (NCBI taxonomy): Eukaryota > Metazoa > Arthropoda > Insecta > Lepidoptera > Geometridae > Ecliptopera > Ecliptopera silaceata. Next base: position 2,301,660 of record OW052207.1, on the reverse strand, counting down.
CATGTCATTGTGTCAACGACGAAGACAACGAAGACACACTGACACAGACACATTCGCGCAAGCGCGAATGTGTCTGTGTCAGTGTGATTGTGTCATGTCGACACAACGACAATGACAATGACAATGACAAAGACACATTCGCGCAAGCGCGAATGTGTCTGTGTCATTGTGATTGTGTCACATTCGCGCAAGCGCGAATGTGACACAACGACGAAGACAACGAAGACACACTGACACAGACACATTCGCGCAAGCGCGAATGTGTCTGTGTCATTGTGATTGTGTCATGTCATTGACATTGACACAACGACGAAGACAACGAATGATGAACGTCACGTTCGATGAACGTCACGAGTCACGTGACCCTGACTGAGTTTTCACTTCAATAAGATGGAAGCGATACAGTTAAATACAAGTTAGGCGAAACGATTCGTACGATATAATAGCGTCTATCTGGTTATGCGCGCGCGGCGAGCGATACGTGTTTCCCGTGCGAGGGTGCTCAGAGCGTCTGTCGGCTGCCGGCGCGCGAGTGCCGCTTCTCGGTCCTCCGCCCCCGCGCTCCGCACCGCACCGCGTGTTGGCAGCGCCTTGTACTCGCCTTGTACGATGTCGCCACAACACTATTTAATTGTTTGAGTCATACGTCGCGTGACCGCAAGTGTGTTCTTTTGTCGTCTCTTGTTTTACGAGCAATGTATAAAAATTAAATAAGATCTTACGCTTTTTCGACGTCACGTGACCCTGACGCGAGTTTGATAGTTTTTACCCACCCAGCGCCGCTAAAGAAGTTTTCACTTCAAAAAATGCTATGCAATAGCTTTACCGCGGCAGTCCCCGAGTGCCACACGTCTTTTTCTTTTTAAAAGAACAAGCATTTATTTATTTTCATCAACCAATACATTTTTGCAAGAAAAGTGCTTCGACTTGTATTCAAAACTAAGTAGGTACCTACGCAACTAAAAGGGTACGCTAACAGGTTTTGAGAGGCTAGGATACGGCCCAGAAGAAGTATCACGTACTATATTATTAGCGTTAGGTACGTTCTGCGCGTTAATTTGGATAGTTATAACAAATACCTACGGGTGTATAAACAGCTCCATATAGCTCCAAAACAAGCAGCACGATGCGCAAATCAAATAGGCAGTGTCTCAATCAATGGTTTGAAGATGTTTGCTTCGGATATTTGCGTGCGATTTGCGAGAGATTGCACGCGGGCCAAGACGAGATGCCCAAATGTTTACTATACCTTGTGTTGCTATGCTAGTGATATGGCCGCCGGTTGTATCGATTGTAGGTTTAATTGAAAGTTGGTTTAATCGATATTACTTAGTATGATCGATATGGCACAATTATTTCACCTCCTTAAGGGATTTCTTGTAGTTTCAGTTTCAGCAGGATTTGGACATCAAAATGATCGCTAACATTTTAAGAGGCATCAGTTATTAAGTTGTTCTGTTAGTTGTGGGTTCGATATCCGTAAAAATTAATAGTTTTGTATGTTAAGCAGCTTAGCAAACATTGATGTTTGTTATGTATCTGTGCTGTTATTATAGTTATGTATTAACAAAAGAATATAAAGCATGGGTATCTATTTATTTAAAATTTTTTTTTGACGCCCACTTCATTAATAATATTTTTACTCCTACAATAAAGCATTTGAAAAATCAACATAGCAACAACACTAACAGCCGGTTTCTGGAAACCTAAATCACGATTGATCCGAGTTTGACACATAGTAAGTATTCGATTTTTTCGTTGATCATCGTTCGGGAAACCGGCCGTAAGACAACCTGATTATGCCCATAAATATTTACATTATGTATTTATTAAAAATGTACCCAAGTTGGAAAGTAAAATGCCCTAACACCTTTTACATTATAACAGTATGCTCATCTAAATAATACAAAGTCTAGCACTGACAAAGCCCACGCCTATTAAAAATGTTTATTGCCAGCAAAATATCTCACAAAAAGGTATTACCGTAAGTATGTGGGTACACGGCGTTAATGCAATTTAATCTGCGCGCACGCATCACGGCTCGCGCCCACGCGTGGCTCCTTCTACATTGCTATTGAGGTCTGTGTTCCACTGAAATAATATAATAATATTATTGAAAGTAAATATTATGAGGATTTTATAGGCTTCATGTCTTCATTAATAACAACTTAAAGGTCTAAAAATACTAAATCCTTTTAATTTTACGCATAATGGAATCTGTATCCTACAGATAACTAAAAAAAACCAAAAGATATCTTAGGGATTTCAGCCGACATGATATGCTTTTCATTAATTATTAATTAAGATCCCATATTATTGTTAACAAAAGTAGGAAAAAAATTTAATAACTTTGTTTTTGAAACCCTTGAAAGTTTCGACTTTCAGCATAAAAAAAATTAAAATAGTACAAACAATACAATATTTCTATTTAATATTTAAGAATAGCGATAAAACTATTTAATGGACACAGGACTTAACAAAAGCATGCACATGCAAATGTAATTTAAACAAATGCGCATGCGACAGTGTGTGAGAAACTTGGAGATAATCGTTGTGACGTGCCCTTAGTTTATTGGTGAGATTCGCTGTGAATGTGCGGACATAGCACGCCGGGATGTTCAGTCACTCACTCATCTTCACTCCAGTTGAGTAATTTAACTTGAATTGAGTAACTTAACATGAATTGAGTAACTTAACTTCAATTGAGTTGAGTAACTTAACTTGAATTGAGTAACTTAACTTGAGTTGAGTAACTTAACTTGAATTGAGTAACTTAACTTGTGTTGAGTAACTTAACTTGAGTTGAGTAACTTAACTTGAGTTGAGTAACTTAACTTGAGTTGAGTAACTTAACTTGAGTTGAGTAACTTAACTTGAGTTGAGTAACTTAACTTCAGTTGAGTAACTTAACTTCAGTTGAGTAACTTAACTTCAGTTGAGTAACTTAACTTCAGTTAAGTAACCTAACTTGAATTGAGTTGAGTAACTTAACTTGAATTGAGGTGGGTAAGGTGGGCTGAACACGAATAAATGTGACAATCGCGAAGTTAACGCATCGCAGTATACCTATTCGATTCGTTTTGACGACCGATGTGGCGCGGCGAGCGAAGGTCTGCCTGCGACGCGGAGGTTGCAGGTTCGATTCCCGCCTTGGGATAAATGTTTGTACGATCTGCAAATATTTATTCCGAGTGTTCTGGGTATTTTATATGTAAGTACTTATAATAAAAAATATCTATTTATATAATGTATTGTATTAAGTATGTCTGTCTTCTAGTACCCATAACACAAGCTCTGCTTAGCTTGGGGCTAGATGATGTTGTGTGGATTGTCCAGCATTATTTATTTACTTATATTGCGCGATGACCCAGTATCGTTCGGCTGTCGATTACGAAATAACCTTTGGTTGATGAGTGGATTTATTAATGACTTAGAATACCGGAGTTTGATTTGCGGTAATGTAAAGGTGGCGAGTGTTAGTTTGGGTTAATGGTATTTTAAGCATTTGTATTTTACTAGGTTCTTTTAAGGCTTTGCCTTTCTAGTAAAATAGCATTGTTTTATGGCATTGGTCACAGCTTAGCATGGTTTAAGTATGGGCTTCTGATATTATGATTGAAGCGGAAAGCGATTACAAAAAGGGTGTCTTCTGATCGTGATAACAGTATCATAATTAGTGGGGTTGTGGGTTTGATGCCAGCCAAGACCAAAGAATATGAAGAGTTTATCTTGGGCCTACCCGATGCAACCAGCTGATAATAGTTTAATATAAAACTTTTTAAGGCTCTTTTTTACAATGGGATATTGCTTTTATATAAGCTATGAATATTGTCTATATAAGCTAAGAATATTGTCTGTTTGATTTAGTATTGTCCTTACTAATGATTATTTTGGCTTAGTTTTCTAAACATAGTCTGCACCAGCCTTACAATATCAGTTAAGAGTACTTCCTCTGTGCATCATCCAATCAGCAAATAATTATCAGTTATCGAGTACATGCTAAAGGTAGTTGCACACAGGAGGCGATTCGGCACGCTCTCAGCCAGATTAGGGTGCGTGCACACCGTAATTAAGAGTACCTTAGAGCGAACATGTTTATGTCATGTTTGTACTATCGTGAAGAGAAGTGTATGGAAAAATATTTAATAGGTCTCACACATATTCATTGTTCTATGCTCTAAGGCTTAGAGCATAGAACACTGAATATGTGTGCTTAGAGTCTAAGCGGATTTTTTTATTATAGCAGTCTTTTTTGTGCTTGTATATTTACTATAACGATTGAATGTTCGACAGCAATTGTTTATAACTTTAGTAGACAATCGTTGAAGCCAACGGATGCTGAAGTGGAGACTGCATTCAGGCAAGTTTAGTGTAGGACACCCTCCGGCTATATGGGGTAACGATTTGCAGAATGTAGAGCACACTGGATGAGAAGATGTGGCGCGTTGCGGGAGACCTACGTCCAGCAGTTTACTGATATAGGTTGATGATGATTCCTCCATGATGATGGTTCTGCTTCTAGTATTACGTGGTAAGTACTGTATGTTTTCCAATAAAAAAAATGGTTGTCTGTAAAGTCGGTTTACTGACGATAGTTGAACGTGACGTCACTTCATGGAACGCCTCAGAACACCTCAGAACGTCTCATGAATCATGTTTTTTCGTGCGTGCAGCTGGCTCTATCGAATTATAAGACGTTGTCACGTCAAAAAATAAATGTACTTTTAGTTCGGGCTAAGACGTAAGTTAAGTAACACTTGCGTCCTCGCCTGTACCTAATCCCGATTGGCGCATACGCACTGGTGCGTAGCAGATCGCCTTATTAATGCTTTGTACAGTTACGCCCACAAAGCCATCGGCGTAATTGACTTTACTTTAATTAGGTCGACGATTAGATGAAAAGCTTTCAGATTGTACTTGTTTTTTGCTAAAGTAATAAACTTTTTACTTAGAAATCGAATTATAGGTGTTTTTTTGATCTTTCAATTTCTTAGTGTAGTTTGGTTTTTATTGCATAAGAAAAATACTAGTGGTGTAGTGGCAGCACCGCCTACTGATCTTATCGCATTGTTTTCGGTCTCGGGTTTGAATCTAGTCGTGAACTAATTAACTTTTTTATATGCGCAATGCCGAAGGAAATCGTCCTAAAGAAACTAACACTACTTTTTGGTTCCACAAAACTAAATACGAGTGAAAAATATTAGTGACATCTAAATCCAGACTATTTCCCTTTCTTTGATGTGATAAAAAGTAATTAAATAAAAAATATTTTACCGTTTCTGAAGAATCATATTGCGAAAAGTTTACGAAAAATTTCTTTACAAATAATAAAAATACAAATAAAATACTTGCGAAATATATCTAGACATTTTTTGTAATGTCTAGAACATTACAAAAAATGTCTAGAATATATAAATATCTGAATTATAGGTATTTTGCAAGTATTTTAGCCAAGAATGTGCATTATCGTGTTCATACAGATATGGACGGGATTCCAATGAAGAGGTCAAGTAGTTTGTTGCATCATTATTGTATTAACATCTTTGCATAGTTTCATAAGTTGGAGAATGGGATTCGCAGTGAAGTACCTACCTTTAATTAAATACTTTCTTAAAAAATTATATTTATTGTATTTTAATGTTCCTAACTGACTTTAAAAGGAGGTTCGCAATAATTGAAAACCTCTCTTTTTAAAACATAAAAATGCAAAATATGAAAATACAATAGTAAAGGTTTTTTGTGAAATTGAAAACCAAGGAGATTTCATAATATAATAGCTAACGATCATAATATTTACCGATCAAATAAATCTAAATCGGTGCATTATAACAAACTTACAAAAAAAACGAAGTTACAAAGTCAACTTTTTTTTTTTTTTTTTTTTTGTTTGGTAAATCGTACTTCAAAAGTGGGTCTATATAAACTACGTTATAACCTGATCGGATACTTATTAAATTTGAGAAAGGAGAGACAAGTCCAGTAAGCAAAACAATTCAACATCACTAAAACCAGACGTTTATACCTGGATTATGGTTTCGCTATAAATCCTAATTTAACAAATCCAAACGTCCTCGTCACATGTACGTGGGTTATTCTCTGATTTATAAACGGCGGGTAATCTCCTACAAAGCGGGAAGGGTCACGTACCCGTATACATGTACCTAGGTATGTATTGCTGTGGTGTATTTTGATGAGTAATTATGCTTATTATGCTTAGTTCACTTGTTATGTTATGAGGAGGCATGAAAATCATGATGAAAGTTATGAATGTGAGCGTGGCTGGGTATGCGAGTAAAGGAAGGCCGAAAAAGAAGTGGTTGGATTGTGTGAAAGAGGATATGAATGTGAAAAAGTGGACTCGGATTTGACGAATGATAAGAGTGAGTGGAAGAAAAAGACATGTTGTGCCGACCCCACTTAACGTGGGATAAGGGCAGGAGAATGATGATGATGCCCATTTCGCTTTTTATGTACATAGTCTTTTATAAAAAGGTAATTGAATCAAGTTTATTCTATGACTTGATATGTGCTTGGTTCTAAATAGATATAGTATTACAAGTTAGTTTTATTGGAGTTTTTCTTAAAATAACAAAAAAGCCCAAGACCACTAGACCTGAAAACTCTGAAATGAATGATTTTATACTGATAGGTCTACTAGGGGTACTGCAAAACTTTGAGATAGGTACACTCTTTGCTTATACTCTTTAGTCAACGAGTCTTACGAGCACTAGTTTTATATTTTCAAATCAAATCAAATCATTTTATTGTTTTTGAGTCTAGGTACATTAATATACATACATATAGAATCACCTAGTATGTTAGACGATTCTAAATGATCCTTGTGATTTTACTGAATAAAGTAGTTTTGACTTTGACTTTGACTATACATACCCGCAACCTATGCTATGGCATACAAAAATATATATATATGAAGGGTGTGTAAGGTAGCGTCTCAAGATCCTGCTAATTAGCATACAAACATAGTCATATAAAATTTATGTATAAATTTTTCTATTTCCTCGAATTTTTTGCAAGTATTCCTTCATAGAAACTTAACGTACACAAATTTTTTATAAGAAACTTTTTACTTTTACGAAAATCAGTTATTATCATATCATAGCTGATTTTCGATAAAGGTAGACATATTTAATTCGTTTTATTTAAATGAATTAGCCTTACAAATCGTTTGTAACGGTGTATAGAAAGCTGAACTGTTTCTTTCGTGTTTTACAGTATTTGAATAGACGTTAGTTTTTTTGTGATTTTTTTTTTATTAGCCTTTGAATTTGTATTTATTTAGTAAGAATATTTATTTACAAACTAGTATCAAACTAATGCTAAAGCCACCTTCACCAATCCGGCGACGGGAAGCGACTGAAACTAAAATAATAACAGAAAAGAAAAAAAAATAAAAGAGAAAATAAAAATTTGGTTAAGCGGCACACAACCCGAAACCGAAACGTTGGATTGCCCTCGAGATGGTGCGGGTTGGAGTCGGGGCCAGAGAATCAGCGAATAGACCTTAGAAGTATCTCGTTTGATCAGGAAATAAATATATATGGTAGTTTTCACTGAAACGTTGAATTGCCCTTAAGGTGACGGGTATAGCCAAATGCGTGTTTTTGGGGAAACCGAAAACTGATTTCAGAAAAAGTGATAGCATGTGGAGTTGTGAAACTTATTATTTCTTATAACACATATATTGAACTAGTGTATTGTTACTCAAAATTTGTGCTCTTGGATATAGTTTACTTTTAAATGTAAGTTTAGTACCAACACCTTTTGCAAAAGTGTGGTTTAAGATCCCATTTTTTATGGGTTTGGCAGATTTGTTTGGTACCAAACTCAGCACAGCTATTCTTATGGTTCGTATCTTGTGACTCTAAAGAAAACATTTCTACATTAAGGTGTTTAAAGAAGAAGAAGAATAGCGCCTTAGGAATTATAAGTGTTTGATTGCTGTGTGCTCACAAATATACATAAGGCACTGCTTTAGAGTTTGACTATCCGAACTGTGCGCGGCTCATTATGTGTTTTGCGCCGTTGTCAGCATTTTTGTTGAAATTGAAATTGTGACGTTGCCACGCTGACTGTCTAGAGTTTAACCACCACGGCAAAAACTATGCCGTGTTACAAGTTTAACGTGTGTATAGATATAATAAATAAATAATAAACTTGGAAGTTATTGACATTTTTATTTATTATGAAAAATTTCACCCTACCCGTCGCCTTAAGATGGTGCGGGCTGGAGTTTGGCCCAGGGAGTAGGCGACTAGACCTTATAGTATCTAGTTTAATCAGCAAATAATAAATATAAATAAATATTCATGACAATTCACACATCACACTCTAGTCCCAAACTAAGCAAAGCTTGTACTATGGAAACAAGATTGCTGATATAATACTTATGTACTTTTTTTGTACATACATACATAAAATACATAGAACACCCAGACACAGAACAAATATTTATGTTCATCACACAAATATTTGCTCTGGGTGGGAATCGAATGTGACAATTGGAAACGTATCTGAACGGTGGTGTATTATTCGAGTAACATACTACACGTTGACGATAGCTTGATTCCCGAACGTGCAGAATTACCGCAAAGTGTCTTTAATGTGACGTACGTTTACGATTGTCAATATAATATATAAGATCAATATAAAATATCACATTAAAGACACTTTGCGGTAATTCTGCACGTTCGGGAATCAAGCTATCGTCAACGTGTAGTATGTCACTCGAATAATACGCCACCGTTTAGATACGTCTGCGATTGTCACATTCGATTCCCACCCAGAGCAAATGTATAATGTATATTCGTACTCGGTCCTCTTATGTATCTAAGCCGCGTGTTTCGAAGCTCGCTTCTAACAAACGCTATGACTGAAGCAATCCTTTTTTTGCGCTCTCCTTTACCGGGAAATGACTTTCTGACTCTTAATCTCTCGCTATCTCATTAAAAATTCATAACTCAGACTGAGATAAATAAAAAATTGTTATAAGCCAAAAGCTTCGTCGTATCTACCTAATGATCCTCTACTTAATATTCTATTTCAGTTTTTATTTTTATTTAACAGAAGTAGGTTTCAACTGATTATTCAGAAACCATAAATGATTAGTGCTCGGATTTCTCTAAAATAGTTTTTGATTTAAAATAATTTCAACGTATTTGAAATGTTCTGTTATATTATGGACAGTTAAAAAAGAATGATCTGCAGATTCAAAAGATATTCGTAATCACATGATGAGGTCCCACAGACCCCTAATGAGGTGTCATACGGGTCTGAATGACATCCTACTTGTGGTCGTGTTGGTGTTACTCGCGTTATGGTAGCTGAATTACAGTCTTTTGTTAAACTCTGCAGTTTTACTTGGCTACTGCTATTGTTTATGCCACTTGGTTCTCATTTAGACTTATACCTACTGTTTTTTTTTACTATTTACCTAAGGATCTGAATTATTTGTAAAAAAAATATTTATTGTTTTCTAAATAGGTATGTTGTAGAAAAGGTATATTAAGCGGTTTCTATCTAATAACCTTAAAAAAAATAGATAACAGTCACAAATTAATTATCTCATTAAGGAATTAATTATAACAGAAACCATAAATGTCAGGATTAACCCATTTGGGCATAGTAACAGCCTATTATTACTAATTAGACAATACTGGAGAGGTGTTACCGCCTCGACGTCTCGCAACCGAATGACCACTAGAGAGGTGTTTCCACCTCGATGTCTAGCAACAGAATGAGCGCGAGCCTACCGACAGCTCCCTATTTATACTCTTTTCGTTTTTAAAAAGTCAACCGAGGTTATTTTTGTTAATTCGGCCATACTGCTGATCTGGTAGCCTCTACCAGACTTAATCTACTACTGCTCCAGCTGAAGGCAGCAGGCACAAACTGCAGGCACGAACTGCAGCCACGAACTGCAGGGATGGCTCCATCACGCGGTTGACTGAGGCACCTTTCATCAAGGGTGCCTGGAACAAACTGGGATGAACCAACAGGATATTCCGCAACTGAAACAGAAAATACACAGTTAGGACTATTCCATTATCCTAATCAAGATATACAGACAACCTGCATATCTCTTTGACAACAGACAGAGGCACCGTGTTAGCATGTCGCGCTTCGAAGTTAATTCTAAATCAAAACCCATACGAACATACAGTTTCTTACACCCTTTCATCAAGAAAACGTGTCCAAAACCCATGTTCGAGTCTACTTTACGTTTTGATTTAGTTCACGTTTAGGTTTGTATGCTCCGAAGTTGAATGTTTAAATCAAAACCCATACAAACACAAATTTTTCTCGGGTTTTCATCAAGAAAGTGCCCAAAATCTATGTTTGAGTCTACTTTTACGTTTTGATTCAGCATTCAACGCTAAAGTCTCTCATGAATCTCAAATCTACACTCGCTTTTACAAAATCTTACGGATCACCCTTAAATCCTTACAGACAGTTGAAGACAGAATGCGATTGTAGAACCAGTTAACGTACAACGACAGTACGTGTCCAACGTGGGACAGAGGCGCCTTGTTAGCATGTCATACAGAATCCACAAGACAGAGGCGCCTAGTTAGCTTGTCAACAACATCCACAAGACAGAGGCACCTAGTTAGCATGTCAACTACATCCACAAAACAGAGGCACCTAGTTAGCATGTTACGACAGGTCTATCTGAAAACATTATTACAAAAATGCCCAACAACACAATATGAAGGGACTCAACCCAGTACATTAGAATCGTATTCATAGTTCAAGTAGTTTTCAACCTATACGATGTAACATGATGTACTTACATTCGAACACATGACACACACAGTACAAGTGAATGACCAGTCTCCGCACCGAGCAACCATTGCTCAGTCGCAAAGACAGTAAAGCCAATTACCATTGTGTACCTCTTTTTGCCACGTCCGATCCTTTACATCTTACATCTCCATTGAAAACCTGTACAAAATTGTAATAACGATTAGTTTCATTTATTATTTTCATTAATTTCATCATACCAGAGTAGTTTACTAGTCCGCTAGTAACAGAGCGTCAAAATAACAAACACTGGCTCGTAAGTATTTAATTACACTCAAACTTTGCGTTCATTTAAATAAAATCTGGACATAAAAATCAATGTACCACACGTACAAACGTATTCGCAACGAAAGTATTCGACAAACCAACTGTCGCATCCATTTACCATTGTTGACACGAAGAAGTCGGTAAAATCTTCGACACAACCCTCGCTCGGTCTAACCTGCAAAACATTAAAAATATTGTCAACATTGCAAATATATTACATCTGTAGGTACTTCAATACTTTTCTTTACTAAGAAACAATTGTCAAACTCAACAATATTTGACACGAAAGAACTTTCTTTCACATTTTGAAACGGGAACGGCAAAATATTATTCAATCACACTTTTTAGTTGTACTTACAACTGTTCGATCATAAAACCTTATGAAAACACTTAGCAGAGTAGGAGTGTCTCACTGCAATGCACGATTGCTTCACTGCAAACACTACACACTACTAAAAAACGTTGAAGTTCAAAACCAAAACTTTAGTAAACAAACTATCTTTGTATTCCTTGGAACATCGTGATGTCACTATTTCTTACAAAATCTTACGTAAAACAATCTTGAATTTGTTTTCAAGTTTTAAGTGAAACCATTTTTATCTTCAAAACAAACAACAGTAGGTACACTTGACGATTGACTGAAGTGACTTGAGAATTATTTCAATAAGATACATGGCATGAGTACAATTATCATAGAACTCCTATGTATAACCGATACATAAAATCAAATTACTAACAGCGGGTAAATCATAAAACCATTCTTGCATGTAGTAGGAAATTAAATTAACGCTTTCGTCTCTCATATCTCATGGTAAAAACATTATTCTACCAGCTTGCTATGCGACCTCAACACGCACACTTACACATTCGAAGTAAACAATTTCCACGATTCCAAACCAAAACAACAATATTTGGTTTCAACGTCAATTAGTTGTGAAGTTACTTTTTATCTGCAACCTGGTATTGTAAAAAGTATAACGTCACACACGTTTACTACTGCTTTGTCTAAATAAAAAGCTAACGCCAACACAAAAACAAAAGACCAAAGCTACTTCAGACTCTTCACACACGACCTCACAGACTCGTAACCATCACTGGCTAACGTGAAATATTTTTTTACGAACGTACTTAGTTGTATTGCTTCCATTGTATAAACATCAAAGATAAGGAAACCAGCTATTAAAGCACTGTGCATATGTTCAACCAGACTACTAAAAGCCTACGCATCGTTCATCATTTCATAATAGATAACAACCTCACTACATTCTATGGACGAATGATCAAACTTCAGACTTTACGCAAATTTACAATTTTCTCAAACTATTTTGTGTAACTTCCAACTGTGCACAAACAAATGTACAACTCATCAACAAAAAATGAATTTTAGCAAAGTACCAACAAAAATTAAAAAAGTCTCGATTTCTAAGTTAACCACAACACGATGTTGATCACACCGTTATCTAAAAGCTATTTACTGCTCACTTTGCATTAATAAACACACAACTGTATGTATGTACCAGCTAGTCTACCTTTTGTATCCGGATCTAAAAACAAAAGGATATCCGGATTAAACAAACTGACAATTATCCGGGTAGGTCGAATATCCGGATTGCAAACGACATAGACACTTAAATACTTTTCGACGGACGCCAAATATTTCAACACCTTCAAAAAACTGTAACTAACGGTCTCACTTGATGTTTTAGTTACCTAGGTATCAACCTCGTAAAACTTGATGGAAACATTTCTTGCCAACAAAATGTTTAAGTACTAGATAAAGAATAACTAATCTGTCTGTCTACCGGATAGATAAGAACTCTAAACAGATAAAACGATTACTTCGCCATCAAATCTATTTACGACATTAATCTACATAAAGAATATTGCACGTTTCACCATTTTAAAATACCCTCAACAAAAAGAATGAGATTCGACGCAATCTTATCGCTGCAACAACCTTATCTCTTAACGAAAATGACGTCACTTGTTTTCGACAGAAAGGTGTTCTTTCGATGTTATCGCAAGCAAAACTATGGCGATAGCGCTACATGTACTAATTAGCACTAACTAACGACATCTAAATCTGTCTCATTGCATAATTTGCTAGAAATTAACAAAATAACTACACTTAGCCTTTAGCACAAAACTTTATCACACTTAACGGATAACGGGTAGTTTTCGATCGGACAATATAATCTAAACGACTTGAAGCGATAGTCGTTATTTCTTTTTGCATTTACTAACAAAAACTCAACAAATAGATAGGGCTGCAAATGACAGCGGCAAATACCACATCAGGGGCTCATACTAATGAGTTACTTTTATCACACACTGAACTACACCAATAGTTTACTAAACTCAACAAAGGCGCAAAATAAAGCACCTAGCGCAATCTACATTATGTGGTATGGCTATCAAGGCATATTTTACTGAAAGTTTACGAAATCGATTATGTTACTACTGTGTAACATATGCTTAACTCGTTTTGAACAAGTGTGGGTACTTACTCGTAAAGTCAACTACAAGCATCGCCCTTCAAGAATCGAACTGTCCGGGACCAGTATCTGCTTGTCTTAGACCAGCATTTGCTTTAAGGCGTTCGTTTTATCTACTACCCACATTAAAAATCGATATCTTGCAAACTAGAATTGATGTACAAAATCAAAGTAAATGGTTGGATCTGACCTTGCATAACGCGCTCATCACTACAATGAGGCGTTCAGTGGTGGTTGTCCAATAAGTAAGCACACTCAAGGGGCTCACACACGTACTCGCATCGCTAGGCGACACCGCTGGGGGTAGTCGCGCACTCTGCAACTGAGAATGCCAAGGCATTGCTAGTACCCGCGCTGGCGAGACTGCGGCGCAGACGTGACAAACGAGCTGGTAGCCACCACGGCACACTCATCTGTCGTCATCGGCACCAAGGTCGCAGCACTAGCACTCTCAATACACCATTCTCTGAAAACTTACAAAAATCATTAGCATTTTGTTTTAAATCAGGCTTAGTTCTACCTCACCAAGAAAGTACGAACGTTGCCATGATTAAATCACACAAATAGCGAAAGATCAAAATCTGACGGTAGGTACAATTTAGTAATGAAAACTGATCTTTGCTTTAGGCCAGAGCTAGGATGGAACAAATGAGTCCCATCCCACTTCTGAATTAAGCGGTTTCTATCTAATAACCTTAAAAAAAATAGATAACAGTCACAAATTAATTATCTCATTAAGGAATTAATTATAACAGAAACCATAAATGTCAGGATTAACCCATTTGGGCATAGTAACAGCCTATTATTACTAATTAGACAATACTGGAGAGGTGTTACCGCCTCGACGTCTCGCAACCGAATGACCACTAGAGAGGTGTTTCCACCTCGATGTCTAGCAACAGAATGAGCGCGAGCCTACCGACAGCTCCCTATTTATACTCTTTTCGTTTTTAAAAAGTCAACCGAGGTTATTTTTGTTAATTGTATCTAAATTGGAATGCGCTGATTGATTCGTAAAGAGTTGCTTTTATTCAGAATTTATTAAAATATAAACTTTTGTGATTGTGGTTGAGTGACCATAATTATTGAATACATCCAATGGATACCTCCTTATAGATAGATAGATAAAAACTTTATTGCTCACAGAAGAGGATATTACACACAAGAAACATTAAATCTACAGCACAATGAGCGGCCTTATCGCTAAAAGCGATCTCTTCCAGACATATAATAGTCTATTACAATATAGTTTCAACTACTTTCAATATTAAATATATGAACGCTGAGAAATTTACCAGAAACTCATATTCGCTACCCGTTTTCGCAAAAAGCATAGAATACTAATACCATTACGTGAATTCACAAATGTGTTAATTGGAGCCCCGCGATTAATGAAGGTGTTGGCGAGATGATGTGTGAAGTGCCGTTTGAATACCGAACGCGCGTTCCAATTTAGAACGAATTCGAATTTTCATTCGATTTTATTTTTTCTTTGCGGCCAGCAACATCTAGAACAAATAAAAAATTGACCTTTCCAGGCTTTATATTATTTTCTCAGTGTTTCCAGCATCTGACCTTATAAAATCTACCTATTTCTTACTAATTACATCGTTTATAAAACGTAGCTACGACTTATATAAACAACGTTTTTACACAAATTACACTTAATACAAATTCTAATCATTTTTGAAAAACTTTTAAGAATGTTCAATAGGTTGTAAAAAACCAAATAAAGATTTGACCACACAAAGAAATTTTAAATCTTGCCACAAAATGAATAAGTTAAATTTAATTCAAATGTACCTACTATTGTTTCGTATAAGTATACAAAATACTACCTACACAATACCTACCTACACCTAATTTAATTTCAAATGTAGGCCGATAGATGGCATTAAGATGCGTTATGGCCTGCTGTTTCAATTTTCTAACACGTTTTGAATTAGTAACGTAATCTCAATCTCTTAATCGAACGAATGTCCGCCACGCCCGCGACCTATAGACGGTGCTTAGGTAGCTGTGAGGTCAGAATCGAAATGAATTTACAGATTAGTTGAATTCAACTTTTTAACTCAAAGTCAAAGTCAAAAATTAGTAGGTATATTCAATAAGATCACAAGGTACTAATTTGGATCAGTTGAACTATGTATAGATCGTTTGCAACGGTCTGTATGAACTGTTTCTTATGTATTTTATATGCCTATGTACATTTTGTAAGTCGTAAGTTTGTTTGGTAAGAAAGTAAAAAAAATCTTTATTCAATAAAATCACAAGGATCATTTAGAATCGTCTTACATACTAGGTGATTCTAGGTGCCAGTTAGTGAATAATATATTTAATTATTATATACGTTTCCTTGTTTCAAGTTAGCACAAATGTCGATTTACTCAAAACACACATTTGACTGGCAAGAAGTCACGTGATCCGAGGGGTCGTTACCGCAGACGGATTCGAATTCGAACGTCTCGATTTGAAATGCAAGGGTGGCGACCGCGGGAGAATACAATCTTGAGTTGGCAATACATCGGAAGGGCTGTTTGAATGCACAATGTTTTGTTATCATACTTATCATTATGTTGGTATCTACTAATTCAAAAAAGCTTTGTTAGCGTTATGTTGGTACTAAGATCATTCATAAAAAGAAATAAAAAAATTGAAATGCTCTAAATGCTAACCTCAGCACCTACCTACCTACTTTTTATTAAAATAAAGAAAATTGATTACATTCGATATCGAATATTACCGACTGAAAAAATACTGGTCAGATATTGACAAAATTTAAACGGTAAAACGGGACGACACGAAAACCACCAAAGTAATTATTTTGTTTTTTTTTAAGTTGGAAAAAAATTGCTTCCCAGACTAAGTCGAGTTCATTATTCGGTTATAACAAGTAAGACTTATATAAGTAACGTATATGAGTGCATTAAGTGGTTACCATAACATAATGATACCGTTGTGCATTTCTGCATGAAAATTATCGAATAAATATTTTATTTGATAAGTGAGCTTTGGTATAATATTTGCTGAAGAAAAATATCGTTTCAATGGTAATTGATAGGTTGCATCAGTAATACGATGTTGGTTGAATTGATTAGAGTTTTGTTACAAAGAGTTAGAGACATGCTTGTTTTTCTAAGCTCTGGTCGCGTGGAACTGGCACTTAAAATCACCTAGTATGTAAGACGATTCTAAATGATCCTTGTCATATTACTGAATAACGTATTTTTGATTTTGATTTTGAGTTAATAATAATTGTATTATCTACAACTTGTATAGATAGATATTTGTTAAAATATTGAACTTGGGCTTAGCTTGGTTTTTACTTACTTTTATCTATTCTCTACTAATTATTAAATAGTACCATTATGCCTATTTTCCATGTCAATCTAAAACGAAAAGTGATAAGACTACTTATAATTCTCATACAATATTATCAGTTACTACGATAAAGAAATAAAAAAGTATACCACGTTGCGCACCAAATAAATCTATCTATAAAAAAGTAAAACTTGTACCACGTTGGGCGCCAATAAAATAATTAAAGCGCGAGCTTAGAAAATGGAATAACATAACGCGTTCTATTCCATTTTTATGCAACGATCTATTACTGTGTAATCGCTAATTGTATGCAATTCTACCGTCATTAATTAGTCTACACATGAGGGGTCTTTCAGCAATACATTATGAAACGGTCGCGTGCAAGTCGCGGGAAACTCAATGTGGGCTTGAATAGTTAATATGGATAAGCCTTTTTTTCTAACTTGTATTGGATCTTTCATACAGCATCTAATCCCATAATAGCGTGTTACTACTATGCAAACAAAGAATTTGGTTTGCATAATAACATGATTAAATTCTTAAATATTTTTATTTGTACTTACTTATAAAAAATATTTAGGCTTTTTTCAGCTTTTGAAAATGTTATGCAAAAATCTTATCAATGGTTTTTTGGATCATTTTTTTTTGTTTTGCGATTTAGTCTTATCCATAATGTGTTTTTATCACATGACGGATGGCCTAGACGCAGTCATTCGTTTCAGTTTCATTAAATAGAATTCTAATTTATTCAAGCTTTCATTGCGCTCATACACATTTCTTTAAGTTTACATATTTGTATATCTATTATGAATATTGAAAATATTTCTCTACTTATTTAGTTAAAGTTTTGTCAAAAATCCGTCATAGTTTTTCGTAGTAAGTACTTCAAATGTCAACAATGTTACAACCTTAATCCAATCACACCCAACCCTAAAAAAATTGAATTTCAAACACGCTACAAAAAAAACTAACCTCATTTTAAAAAAGAGTTCGACATCAAAAATTCTTCCATGTTCTAAAATCAAACATGCTCGCACAGACTACACCCTCCTTTTAGTTTCCATTTCACAGACACGCATACCGCAAATGAAAACAAAAGACACTCTGTAAGAAAGCGGAAATGGCGGGAAATCGGGTGTGAGCCATCAATATTTGCCTCCGTCGATAATGTAGGGCGAGGCTTTACGTCAACGTCAATCGATGGGGTGTCTCACTAACCTACTCGGTAATCAGCAATCTTGCGTCTATCGGTAAAGTTATCCTATATTCTGTTAAATTTTAAACAACATTATTATATAACGGCCGGTTTCTCGAACGATGATCAACGAAACAATCAAATAATTGCTATGTAATTACTATAGATACAAACTCGGATCAATCGTGATTTGGGTTTCCAGAAACCGGCCCTAAGTCGAATAATTCCTCATTAGTTGTAAATTGATAACTGAATTTGCGAATATGTATCACGTTTTGTAATTGTTTTAATTGAGCACTCTACAAAAAAACTATGTAAGTACTTAATCGTTTGCCATAAAAAGAAAGAGAAAAGATGGCAGACTATACAAAAATATAAATAGTTATTTTAATAAGTACAATATTTTATTATAAGTAGAATGTGTTGCGGTCTGACTTGACGTCGCGTTGACGGTCACTCACAAAACGTCACATTTTCAAATATATTTTTGACTGTCACATCACCACAATCGTCGTACACGCACAATGCTGTAACCTTTCTAATATATTTTATATAACATTATTCGCTTATTTAAAAGAATCCAAGTCTTCGTTATTTACTGCCACCACCAGAAGAATCCCAACAAGGAATTGCGCCTACAGAATGAAAACATTGCTTCTTTGTAATGATCCAAAATATTTTAATTTATTATAAAAGAAAAGAAAAGCAATGTAATGTATAAAAAACAAACAAACCAGTTTACTTTATTGATCTTTCTTTGATAACAAACCAAACTGTTATAGTTATCACTTACGAACTTCGAACCCGCATCACAAGTTGGTAAAATTAGGGTGAAGTTTTCACACACGGAACTAGGGAGTAGTTACATAAAATATTATGAAGTTATACGTAATTTAACTTTCAAGTTCTTACTGGGTGTTTTATGATTTTGATAAACTTAGGGGTGAAAATATCATCATCATCAACCTATATCAGTCAAGTCAGAGTCAAGTATCAGTCAAAGTCAAATATTACTTTATTCAATAAAATCACAAGGATCACTTAGAATCGTCTTACATACTAGGTTGTTCTAGGTACCAGTCCCACGCGAGAGCCTAGAAGAACGGGCAAGAAACTTACGGTCTTGTTCCTACCGTTTTTTTATATGAGTGTCCACTGCTGGACGTAGGTCTCTCCCAAGACGCGCCACTGAGCCCGGTCTTCGACTCTTCTCATGTTGTGTTTGCCAGCTACACTCCTTGTATCGTCGCTCCATCTCGCCGGGTGCGTCCTACACTACGCTTGCCTAAACGCGGTCTCCACTCCAGTATCCGTCTGCTCCAACGATTGTCGGTTCTTCGACAAATTCTTCGATAACCATAGAATTTTTCATACCATGAAAATAGTTTAAAAAACAGAAATATACTCATCAGAAACCAACCAATCAAACCAAAGATATAATAAAACCTATGAAATATCAAAGATTAATAAAAAAAAACTAAACTTCAGCCATCCAATATTGTATGCAAAAAACTTAAACGGTAAAGTTATTAATGTATAACCATTCAACATGCTATTGACGAGAAATGTCTCAAGATATAGAAAATTATGCTTAGCTTGAAATGTGTAGCGACTTCAAATGTATAGGGTTGAGACTGTAGGGTTGTCAAGCATAATATTTGAAGTTAATCTTTCAAATTAATCTTTTTGATCGATATGAGAAAATCATTGGAATTGCAGATTTTATAATATTATGAAAGCTGAGGCTCTTAAGGACGTGTTTTTTTAATATAAAACATAATCACTATTTCTATTTATCAACATTATATCGATTTCAAAATTTTAAAATTCTTAATAAAATCAATTATGTACATAATTATATAATTTTAACCATGTATTTCGAGCTTCTACTTTAAAGTCAAAGAAGACGGACATAGTCACTAAGTGACTCAAAGTCCTTTTTCTGGAAGAGATGGTTATAAAGTCGAAAAAAAGACAGTTTAAATATGTTAAAAAGTCATAGATAGCGCTAGAAACTCGTGTTGACGGCACAGACGTGGCAGAGAAACAATTCGGTAAGTGCACCATACGACATTTTGACATACACACTGACGGGGTCACAGTATACAGAGGTGCTACTGCGAAACTGCTCAATATAAATCAAATACACTCACGACTTCGATCATTCTTAGAGGGAGAAGAGAAAAACACAACGTAAGACTAGGCGGTATGGTTCTAAACTATAGCTAAAAAATCATTCTTAGAGTGCTCTGACATCGACATTTATTTATTTACCACACATTACAAAAAACAGAAACACCAAAAAATCTCATGTATTAACCAACATTATCTGGACCCTCAACTTAAATCATTCTTAGAGTGCTCTGAAATATCATGTATATTAGGCAACAGCATCGGGACTTAAATAATTCTCGAAGTGTGCATAAATGCACTTATTGTTGTCATACACTAAATACTAAAATATAGGTGAAACCCATTGCATTCAATTTTAATACAGTGTCTGTGGTTCTTCTTCTTATCGTGTCGATGCTACAACTGTATTTTGTTGTAGCATCGTGTTGGAAAGATTAGCCAGACTAGACACTGCTTTACCGTGCCTAGCAGTTACCGGTGTGCGCCACGAGGAGGCTCTTTCCATGCACCCCTTTCAGTGTGGTAAACCACTTAAAAAATATATAAATATGGAGAAAAAAAAAAGAAGTTTAAAACCAGAAGAAGTGTCGAGTAGCCCCCAACACAGGCCACAAAACACTCATTGTGTTCTGAATGGCGCGCTACACATTGTGTTCGGAAACAAATTTTTTTAAGAACGCATTCTTTTTATTTTAAAAAATCTTGCGATTTTTCAGCCAGTATTGTTTCAGCGGTAAGGTTCCGTACACTTGTTGAATGGTTAATTTTTGTTGAATGCAAAAGATTTTCATTAATTATTTGGGAAATGTGTATACATTTTTACTAAGACATTCATTTTAATTTGTGTACGTTATTTAGTTTAAGTTCTTATTGGATAACTTTAAGTTATTTTGTCATGTTGTTATGTTTTATATTGTGGTGTGATCTAATTATAATTTTATTATAATTAAAAAAAATGCATAAAGAAATGAAGGAACAATTCAACAGTTTTTTTTATGTATGATGATAAAAAACATAGGAATCCAAAAAACATTTTTATAAAATATTGTTGTACTCTAAACCCGGGTTTCGTACATGTGAGTGTAATGTAGCTCTAATGGCTGATTTACACGTATCAAGTTGTCTAGAAATTTACTACATTTTAACTTTATTTTAAGTGACTTAATCCGTGTAAACAGTGAATTTAGTAAGAAGTTGCAAGTTAAAAATTAGTTGCAACTAAACAAGGTAGAATAGAATTTTGTCTATTTTTCGGTTTAGTTGGTGGGCGTGGCTAATCACTTGACACGTTTGGACAGGCAACATTTAGTTAAATTTAAGTGAAAAGCATAATGCACTGTTGATGTTGGTCGTCCGCTAGGGGTGTATTTGTTCTGTGGTCGTCCATCTTGAGCGAATAAATGAGTTTAACTAGTTATTTAGTATTTTTACGTGTAAACGGTTACTTAAAATTAAGTCGCTTGAAATTTAGTTACAATTTAGTTAAGACTTGGCAACTTAATACGTGTAAATCAGCCTTAAGTGTATTGCTGCCGTATGGTTTTCGTCTTATTTCTATACAATATGTTTTTATTTTCTACGTCTCTTATATTTACAGTATTTTTTATGAACTTTTTTGTTACACTTATAATGTACTACCTAAAATTGGGGTTTCGCTTGGGGTTAAAAAACTGCACTCCATTTAAATATTATAACGAAATAATTTTCTACATGATAAAATTAATGTATGTCTAATGTAAAAAACTGCAAGCCTCGATAAACACTGTAAAATATTTTAAGTTTGCTCTTTTCAAGAAGAAATATAAGTTTGAAGGTCTACAGTTCTTGAGACATGGAACCTCTTGTCTTAAGAGAAGTGGACTTCGCGATGTTTACTTTTAAGCTAAATTCGCTTCTTTTTATAGATTTATTTTGCTTATTTCGGTGACTAGTATTACTTGACCATTAGACTTTTTAACTAGACAATGTGATAATATCATTTTCTTCTATTTAATGTACAGAATGATAAACAAATATTTGATCACCAATTAATTAAAATAGAATTGATTAGTTAAAAACGAAGATTTAAAACTTCTACATCTCAGTTCAGTGTCTATTATTTAGTACATAACATTATATAGATAGATGACATCGTTGCCACTTGTCGTTCAGGATTAAAACCTAGATAAAAAAAAGCCCAAATAAAATGTGTCATTTGAAAAAGGCTGAAAGAAGATAGCTTCTTTCAGCCTCTTTCCTTTTTCCCGTATTAGTCCACTGCTGGGTATAAACCCAGCAGTGGACTAATACGGGCTGCTTATGATGATGATTACATATTGGTATTAAGATATTACTTACCTTTGAAAGAAAGCAACAAAGAGAGTTAAAAAACAAGGTAAGATGGGGGTACATACCTGTTGGATCTTTGCTCATTAAAGGGTAGATATGTAAATGTTTGTCATCCGCTTTTCACATCTACCGTCGTTGTGGATCGCGGGCTGATGCGCGCCGCCCCCTGCGCGAGCGCAGCACCAGTTGGCTTGCGTGACTACTCCATATCGGTCGCGTTCTCTTCATTTTGTGAGAAACTTTCGTAAATCAAGTTAAGCTGATTTTGACACTGCCGTGCAGTTTAAAGCTGTGTGGACTTAGCTGGAACATTTTGGGCCTTGCTGTACTCCACCCCCGTCACCAGGATTGCCGTGCTAAGCCTCGTGAAGGAGCGTCGTGTGGAAGTGTGAGGTAGGTGATAGACTTACTTATCTACCTTAATACGAGCAAGATCCATTTTCCATCTACTCCAAATTTTACAGCGTTTTAATAAATATATTTATGGTCCTTCAATATTAAATTCTTACCAGCCTTTACAGTCATACTCAACATTTTGGCCCTCGAGCCGGATTTAAATTAAATTAAAATTAAATTAAAAATAAATTTCATTAAACTAAATTGATTTAAATAAACGTAAAATGTCTCAATCTGAAACTCCTCCGATTCCTACTAAAAAGGAATTAGATACAATGCGTATCATAAATAAAAACCTTGCTAAAAAGCAACGTTTTTATGCGCAATTGCAACAAGTGTACGATTTGTCCTCTAAAATTGAAAATAATCCTTCTGTCAAGGACATGTTCCTATTGCGTGCCTCAGAGATAACCTCCCTACGTGAATCATTCGAGTCTATTTGTATGGAAATCTTTGAACTGCAATTAACTTTAAAACCTGAAACGCAATTCTCAGATAGTGATATGAATAGCTTCGATGACTTATATTTTCATGTAAAGCTGTGCGTTTCAAAGCACACCACCAAAATGGCGGACGTTCCACCATGCGGTCACGTAGGCACGGCAGAAACGAAAGATAAAAATGGCGACGTTCGACCACGTTTACCTAAACTCGAATTGTTCACTTTTGATGGGAATATTGAGAATTTCATAACGTTTTATGAAACATTTTGCTCTTTGGTGCACAATCAAACTGGTATTTCAAGCATTGATAAATTTCATTATTTATTGTCATGCACAAAAGGTTCCGCACTCAGCATCGTTAAAAGTGTGCCGATTACTTCTAGTAATTACGATGTAGTGTGGCAGTCCTTGCTTGATAAATATCAAGACAATAGGATGCTCGTAGGTAAATACCTAGATAAGATGCTTAATTTTCCTGTGTTAAAAAACGAATCTTCGGTTAATTTAAATAACTTTATCGAAACTTTCGATCATTCTTATCGCGCTATAAATGCATTAAAAATCGAGCACTTATCTAGCTATGTACTGTGTCATATAGCATTGAGAGGATTAGATCCTACAACAAGAAAAACATTCGAACAAAGTATCGATCAAAAAACCATACCTACTTATGATCAATTAATGTCTCATGTGCATAATCAAATTAAGATTTTAGAACATTCACAATCGCATTCCAGTTCTATTGTTCCGCAAATTAGGCATCCTGCACCTGTTACCGGCAATAAAAGGTCGAGTGAAAATTATACTAGAAAAGCATTCTCGTCACAAACGCAATCAAATAACAAAATTAATTCGAGAAGTTTTGAATGCGCACATTGTGGTCAGAATCATATGATTTTTCGTTGCGTACAATTCCGTGAATTGTCTCCTACGCAACGTGTCAGCCGTGCTGATCATTTGAAACTGTGCCACAACTGTCTCAAACAAAACCACTCGACAGCAGATTGCAATAGTGAATTTAGATGTTTTACGTGTAATCAGCGACATCATGCATTATTGCACCTCGACGATAAAGGCAGTCCTGCGCCCCGCGCCCTCCCCGCGCGCGCCTGCGCAGAGCCTCCGCCTGTCGGTGCGCACACGCTGCACGCTAAATCATCGCACTCTTCTAGCGGTAATAATAATACGAGAAACTTAATGGTCTTGTTAGGTACGGCAATAGTTAATGTTATAGATTCGTTTGGTAATCCGCAAGCTTGTCGCGTTCTTATCGACTCAGGCGCTCAATCGAATTTTATAACTTTAAACTGTTTAGAACGGCTAGGGCTGTCGCGACAAAAATGTCCGTTTAATATTTTTGGTTTAGCCGGAAATAGTGTCAAGAATTTTGGCATGACGTCATGCATTATTAAACCGAGACATTGCGATAATCCCACGTTTAAAATCGATGCTATTATCTTGCAAAAAATGACTTCCGATTTGCCTACGGTGGAAATTTCCGAAGAAGTTTCCATGCATTATAAAAACCTTTTGTTAGCTGATCCTTCGTTTTACAAAAAATCCCCTGTAGATATTATATTAGCAGGTGACGTATTTCCGGACATTTACGACGGGAATAAAATAATTGTCAGCCCTACACTACCCGCCGCACTCAGTAGTGTATTCGGGTTCGTTTTGTGTGGGAAGATAGAAGTACCGTGTGCTTCCGATGATGTCGCTAACATTGCAACGTCTTGCAATTTAGTGTCGTACACTAATGATAGTGACACCATTAACCAACGATTAAAATCTTTTTGGGAAATAGAAGAATCGCCGTGCGACAACCCTATGAGCCCAGTCGATAAGCTTGCCGAGGATATTTATTCCGAGCGTCATTATAGGGACGATAGCGGTAGGTATGTATCACCTATCCTAATGGACCCGAAGTGCGCCGCCCTCGGCGAGTCGTACAACCACGCCGTGCGTAGGTTGCATCACCTGGAGCGACGTTTCGCTCGCTCGCCCGAGTTACGCGCGCCCTACGTAGACTTCATGCGCGAGTATGAACAGTTAGGTCATATGAAACCGTACGTAGGTATAGAACCGAGTAGGTATATTATTCCACACCACTGTGTGGTAAAAACATCCAGCACCACCACGCCCATGCGAGTGGTATTCGATGGCTCAGCGGCTACTTCGAATGGTGTGTCACTTAATGATACACTACTTATAGGTAGAAAACTACATCACGATATATTAAAAATTATTTTTAACTTTCGTTTGTACGATATTTGTTTTACCGCTGACATCGCTAAATTTTATCGAATGGTACTAATAGATCCCACCGAACGTTGTTATCAGCACATTCTTTGGAGAGAATCGCCTTCGGATGAAATAAAAACTTACGAACTACTTACAAATACCTACGGTTTGCGCTCTTCCGGTTTTGTCGCTGTTCGCACGTTGCAACAGCTGGCGCGTGACGAAGGTATCCGATATCCTCAAGCTTCGGATATTATCATGCATGGTTTTTTCGTAGATGACCTGCTGTGGTCAACTCAAGACCTCACAGAAGCCTGTACGTTACAGGACGAGCTCATCGCGCTGTTAAAGCTCGGCGGCTTCGATCTTCGCAAATGGGCGAGTAACTCACCCGAGTTGCTCACTAGGATCGGAGCCGACCAAGCTGTCGCTATAAATTTCAGTGATGACGACACCGTGTGTTCATCTCTGAAGGTTTTAGGTTTGAAGTGGCTACCTACCGACGATTGTTTTTCATTCGATTACAACCTGTCGGATGGTACCTACACTAAACGGTCTGTGCTAAAAATACTCGCTAGCATTTTTGATCCTGTCGGATTTTTATCCCCGTGTACATTCCTAGCGAAATGTATAATGCAGGACCTGTGGAAACTCAACCTGGGTTGGGATGACCATCTTCCAGCTGATTTGCGCGACAAATGGTCGGCTTTTATTGAGTCGCTGTCTTGTCTATCGGCAATAAAAATTGAACGACATATGCTTATACCTAAGTTCTGCGGTGTACATTTAATTGCATTTTGTGACGCATCGACCCGTGGTTATGCGGCCTGCATATATGTACGCAGTGTCGATTCAAATAATGCCGTGAAGACTAGACTGCTTATCAGTAAAAGTAAAGTGGCGCCAATCAAGCCGCTTTCGATCCCTAGACTCGAGCTTATGGGTGCCGTTTTGTTATCAAAACTGGTTTTGTTCGTTCAACAAAACATTAAAAACCTAAACTTTCAGTTAACTGCTTTGACGGATTCCAGTGTCGCACTCGCATGGTTACAGACTCCTCCCTACAAACTTAAAACTTTTGTGTCGAGTCGTGTCGCTCAAGTAGTGGAGGTGGTTCCGTCAAACAGCTGGTATCACGTGCGCAGCGAAAACAACGCCGCCGATGTGTGTTCGCGAGGTGCCATGCCTACTCAGCTTGCAGCTGATTATGAGCAGTGGCTACATGGTCCAGCCTGGCTAGCTGATGACGTTCATCAGTGGCCAATCAGCACTTTTTACGTCAGCGAAAAGACAGAAGTTTTAGAACTCAAGTCGAATGTAGATACATTTTCTTGTGTATCGCAGAACGTACAGAACGATTTTTCAGAAACGTTTTTTGAAAAATACTCTTCGTTTATAAAATTGCAACGTATTTTCGCACGGTGTTTGCGATTTGCAAAAAATTGTAGATTAGCGAAGAGTGCCCGTTCTGTCGGTCCGCTTTCAACTCACGAGTTGAATGCATCGCACGACGCTATAATTAAATGTACGCAAAATACATACTTTGGTAGCGAAATCGCTCTAATTAATAATAATAAATTCGTTTCTTCATTGCGAAAACTGTCACCCTTTTTGGATACCCGTGGTTTCCTCAGGGTGGGGGGTAGGATCTCCCAAGCAGACCTACCCTACAATAGCAAGCACCCCTTGTTATTGCCTAAAAAATGTCATATAACAACTTTATTAATTGAACATTTTCATAAAATGTACCTACATGTAGGACCTCGTTCTTTACAAGGAATTTTGTGTAAGCGATATTGGATCGTATCCGCTCGTAGTGTGATTCGAAGTGTATTGTCCAAATGCATAATGTGCTTTAAATGCAACCCGACTTCTATCCAACCATACATGGGTACGTTACCCGCTGACAGACTAAAACCGAATAAAGTTTTCGATCATGTTGGTTGCGATTTAGGTGGGCCGTTTTATATAAAGGCGAGTTTACATCGTAATGCTAAAATTGTAAAATGTTACATGTGCCTTTTTGTGTGTTTTTCGACAAAGGCTGTACACATAGAAGTCTTGAGCGATTTATCAGCTGATTGTTTTCTAGCCACTCTCGATCGGTTTGTGGCGCGACGCGGTCTATGTTCTTGTTTACATTCAGACAATGGGACGAATTTTGTCGCCGCCGCAAAACACTTAAAAGAGGTTTGCACATTCTTTAACAAAAATGACGAAACAATCGCTGACGGCTGCGCTTCTCGTTCAATTGAATGGAAAAATATTCCGGCCACTGCGGCTTCGATGGGCGGACTATGGGAAGCCGGTATCAAATCGGCCAAACGCCACCTCGTTCGTGCAGTTGGTGACAAGCCACTCACTTTTGAGGAGCTTTCCACAGTGTTCTGCAAGGTCGAAGCTGTAATGAACTCGCGCCCGTTATGCCCGTTGTCTAGCAACCCGGACGAATTTGAAACCTTATCACCCGGACATTTTTTAATAGGTCAAAGCTTACTAGCTGTGCCTGAGTACGGTCTCGAGGACGTAGTTATGAACCGACTGTCACGTTGGCAGTGCATGCAAAAGATCACCCAAACGTTTTGGAAGAAGTGGTCTGACGATTATCTGCATACCTTGCAGCAAAGAGCAAAGTGGTTCATCTCGCCTCCTAACATTAAAATCGGTGACTTGGTTCTCATCAAATCTGAACTAATTCGTTCACTTAACTGGGTCCGGGCCCGAGTAGAGCGTCTCCATGAGGGCCCTGATAAAATCGTTCGCGTCGTTACTCTGAGGACGCAAAGAGGAATAGTTAAACGACCTGTTAATAAGGTCTGTCCTTTACCTTATTTTAATTAAATAAAATCAAATACTCATTCTTTAATTTTAAATTAACTTTACTTAAATTTTCCTAATTATATTTTAACTTATAACCTATAATAGCATTCTGCCTCATTAGGCATTGTTCTTACTACCTCTTGCAACTTTAAATTATTATTTTTAACTGAAATTATCATGCTAATTTCGGTGTGGGGTATGTTGGATCTTTGCTCATTAAAGGGTAGATATGTAAATGTTTGTCATCCGCTTTTCACATCTACCGTCGTTGTGGATCGCGGGCTGATGCGCGCCGCCCCCTGCGCGAGCGCAGCACCAGTTGGCTTGCGTGACTACTCCATATCGGTCGCGTTCTCTTCATTTTGTGAGAAACTTTCGTAAATCAAGTTAAGCTGATTTTGACACTGCCGTGCAGTTTAAAGCTGTGTGGACTTAGCTGGAACATTTTGGGCCTTGCTGTACTCCACCCCCGTCACCAGGATTGCCGTGCTAAGCCTCGTGAAGGAGCGTCGTGTGGAAGTGTGAGGTAGGTGATAGACTTACTTATCTACCTTAATACGAGCAAGATCCATTTTCCATCTACTCCAAATTTTACAGCGTTTTAATAAATATATTTATGGTCCTTCAATATTAAATTCTTACCAGCCTTTACAGTCATACTCAACAATACCCACCGCGGAAAAACAATAAAATATCCATGTTTTGTTCTTATTCCTCGGCGTGTCTTAGCCGACTCTCCAAAAAGTTGATCACGAATAAATGTGACAATCGTAAACGTAACGTATTTAAGATACACTGCGCGCTAGCACTGCAACGTTTGATAGTAAACCTGATGTTAACGCGCAATGTATCTCAAATACGTCACTGTTTCGACACGTTTACGATTGTCATATTTATTCGTGTTGGCCCCCTGACTTCATTTTACCTGAGACTGGATTTTTGCATGAGTAGCCTCGCTCTTACTGTGTACCTAGTGCTGGGTACTTTTATCGATGACATTAAATATATTATTGATGTCATAATTTTATGTCTCATTTTTTGCACGTGACTTTGTCTCATTTATTACTGTTTTTGAAAATAAAAAGTTTATGTTAAATCAGATGTATTAACGTAAGTATACAATATAGCTTTTTTTTTAAACTAAACACAGTCGCCTCCAATTTTAAGTCGATTGAATTTTTTTTTTTAGTAAATTTTGTCGATGACCTGAACGCCCACGTAAAATATTGGTGGAATGTCGCCAAGGATGGAATGAAGATGATGGAATGAAGATGATGGAATGAAGATGATGGAATGAAGATGATGAGTGGAAGACTTTAGGGGAGACCTTTCCCCAGCAGTGGGACAATATAGGTTAAGGAAAAATAAAGTTTAGTCGATAATGTCACAGCCCTATTAGCTCAGTAGGTACATTACTCTTAGGGATCCCGACCTACGGAACCAAACCTATTTAACTTCACTTGAGGACGTACTGCAGTAATCTTGACTCTAGACTAACTGTTCGGATATATTTTATTCCGCTTTTGTGATTAGATGTGAAAATATTTCAGTTTTTCATATACATAGACTTGGTTTTTTAATGAAATATTACAGATATATATTATATTTTTTGATTGTTACAATAATTAAAAAGATCAGCTTTCTATGCTGACGGTCGTGTGTTTTATATCCATCAATAACAAACAATTTATGTCATAGCGCATAATTATATTTATTTGTCGGAATTATTATAACGTGAATAAGTTTATAGCTTAGTTTCAGCCATCTAGCTCTAATAGATGGCGCTGTATGAAATATCATGAATATTTTTTATATTTAGGTATAATATTAAATAAGTATTTTGTAATGCGTATTAATTTATACATAATTTTACACTTATTTATTTTAATTTATTACTATGAAATAATTAAATTAAAATATCAAAACAAAAACGAATCTACATTTTTGTAGACAAAATAATTTTATGCAATAAAAATACATTGAATATTTTTAAATTTTGTATTCTCGAAATCTCTGCTTCGCTATTTAGCATACGGCATGCAGTTACAAATAATGACCACAGCTTATCGATTAAACAGCTAGTACACTCCCAAATATAAAAAAAGATGGTTGATTAATATACAAATGTTAACTAAATTCTTTATTCTTTTTTTATCTACAAACTCTAGCATGCTTATGTATAATAGAGAGTTATAAAATTATAAAAACTCATAATTTGACATCTCATGACGTGTAAAGAGGTCAAGGAGGCTACCCTGAAAAAAAACAAATAGCGCGACTTGCACTCATTACGTGACTTACACAAGCAACTTATAAGAGCGTAGGGGGTAGGTCTTAAATAAGAAAAAGAAGGTTATTCTTATACCTATTAAAGTCCTAAGTTTGAGTTTAACATGATTTAGGCATACTTTATATCTTAAACTATTTCCTAATAATATTAAAATAGCTCAACTCTCCTTTAGTGTCATTTAGGCGGCTTTTCTTTTAGTTTCTGTTAAGTAAAAGTTCTTGAAAACAACGTTCGATTGAGGATTCTATTACGTGTGAAAGTGACCCAGCTGTTCTAGCTACGTCTGTGTTCTGACTAATACGTTACAACTACGATTGCAAGCTATAAGACCGCTCATTGAATTTTGTTTTAATTTAAGTATTTTTGTGATTCTTTTTTTGTTTGGTTTATGTTCAATAAAATATTTTCATTCATTCGTTCATTAAAACTTTAGTTGTAGTTGCATGTAAGACTAACCCAGCTGTTCTAGTTTAGGCTGTGTGCTGACTAAAAGGAAATTGTTAGCGAGCCGCGTTATTTGCGTATTTTCGGGTGTCTGCCCGCCCCCTTTGTTTTTCGGCGTGTGTGTACAGGGGAGTCATTAATTTTTTTGGCTCCAGAGGAAATGAGAGGTTTACTTAAGGGTTGATTTTTGGGGATGTGGAAATTAAGAAGTACGAAATAAAGTTTTATCAAAAAAAATATTATTAAATTCTATAAAATGCATGTAGGTACTCTGTAGTCAGAATGAATTCTAAGGCTTAGGAAAGTGTTTTTGAAATATTATGTTAGGAAAACCTTTTTTTCTACCTTCAAAGCTTCGTGATCTCAGTTAACAAAGTACTAGTTACAGCCTGCGACATTGTCTACGTACCGTTTTTCTTTTAGAATAAGGTAGGAATATTTTGTCTCAATTCAACTATATCTATATCTTTCAAGTTACACCCGAACCTCACTTGAAAAAATATAATTAAAACCAAACACCCAAAAATGTAATTATGACATTACTAAGATCTTTTTTCTCCGAAATAAATATCTTTTTACTTTCTTACTAAGCTAAATAAGAGGAATAAAAAACAAGTTCATATAAGTAGGATAATATCATATTTTTGTGGTAATACCAACTCCATAAAATGTCACATTGCGATGTCAGTGTCCGGATGAGTAGGGGGTAACGGGGTCCGCAATTAAAATTATAATTTTTGGCAAACTCATCCCCCGACGTATCTTTGACTTGTCCCGCTGGCGGTTAAGGCGACGACACATCAAGAGCTATTAGGTGTTTTACCAGTGTTACAATGTATTGACATAAAAAATGTATTGTATCAGTGATCCAGTTGTCCGGGTCGTCCAAAAGCGCGATGGGTTGACGACATTGTTAAGGTCGCGGGAAACACCTGGGTGAGAAAAACCCAAAACTGAGGACGCTGGCATGGCATGAAGGAGGCCTATACCTTGCAGTGGGTGTTACCAGGCTGAAATCAGAAAATCGCAAATATTTTATTGTTTAACTGTTGTACATAAAAGATCTTAATTATAATGTGGTACAAGTTACAGTTTGTCCAATCCGGACGTACAATAAGAGGGTAATGAACAGAGCCTGAAGTAGTATCAGTGATCTAGTTTCAATATTGCTTTGCTCTGTTTGGTCAATAGATGGCGTTGTGTCAAATGCCGTTGATGTTTTATAGATTTTTATGACAAAAAGCAACAGATGAAAATTTTCAGCAGGTGTAAAAATATAGCAGATGAACAAAAAGCAATAGAAGATGAAAATTGACAGAGAAATAAAGCAAAACCTCTACAAAATGCAAGCTCATTTGCCATTCATTCCAGATCTAGCCATTCATTAGTAATGCTAACGTGTCAAGACGGTAACTGAACAACCAATGACAAAAATTTTTTGATTTATCTTATAATCTGTACATATGAGTGTAACTGCGTATAGATTGGTCTTATAATTTCTAAATTACTGTCCATCCAATGGTTGCCTGGAAGAGATCGTTTTTAGCGATAAGGCGGCTCTTTGTGCTGTAGATTTAATGTTTCTTGTGTCTAAAATCCTCTTCGGTGTACAATAAAGTTTTTATCTATCTATCTATTGGTTTATCTGTAATTGTAAAATGATTGTGCGCTCAGTGTGCTACTAGGCGGAACTTGACTTCCAAAAATACGTATCTTTCTAGATATTCGCCCCAAACGTCATTGTTGAGTGAACTCGTGATATTTAAATATTCATTTCACCTTAATTATACTGCGCATGTGAGTGGGACATTGTTTTTTACTTTTTTTGGAACTTGGGGCTTAATTTATTAAGCAAGAGCTGGTTATTATATCTTTTATTTATGGAAATGTTTATCTGAAAGCGACATCCCGATTTTTGTTTACTAATGAAAATGGTCTACTTCGTTTAAATATTTTAAATATAAAACAGTATTGAGTTAGTTAATTGAAAAATATGAGTTAATTAATACTTATATTAACGGCCGGTTTCTGCAAACCCAAATCAAGATTGATCAGATTTTGACGCATAGTAATAATTGTTTTTTTCGTTGATCATCGTTCGGGAAACCGGCCGTAAGTCACATATTTTCTTATAATATTATTATGTAACTGCTTCGATACTATTGGCCATACTTTTTATCTCTTTTTTAGGCTGTGATAGCGAGAAACTGGCTTTAATATTACAAATTCTATCGTATCTCAGTATTCACTTCTTTTAAATCTATATTTCCCACACATCTATCCATTTTCTAAAGGCTACGTCTTCCTTAATATCCATCTACATACATACCTAACACTCTCTTCGTTACATGACTTTGAATTCAATATTTTTATGCACTTCAAAAAACAAATCTTTAACTATAACCGTGAAACACTCTTAAAATCTGTAAAACAAATCAGCCAAAGCTCGACGCTCAATCTGCGAGAATCAGCGAACCGCTAACTTCATTTCCATCTTCAAACCTACCTTCAGACGTGTGCTAAATTGAATCGCCGAGCGGAGCGAGCCGCGTATAAGTAGTCGGCGCCCATCGGCTAACAGTTTTACACGTAATCACTTTACGCGACGTCTTACCCCCTACTCCCCTAAGGTATCGCATCCACTAAAGTGGTGCTTGAGAAAAAGATTTTATAAGTTAAAGTTTTTATTTTCATACACGGAAATTACCGGTAGCAACTGTTTTAATTATTATAGACTTACTTAACAGTTTTTTCTTTATTTATTTCTTGTAATGTATGTACTGTATTCTTATAACAATAAGAATATATTATGTAAGTTTATTTCTTATTGTTATAAGAATACAGTTCGGGTGTTAAGTAGCCAGTTTCTGGTACAGTTATGTACTACGTGAGGGCGTAGTAATTTTAGTTGAAAAAGCCTACAAATTAAAATAAATCTAATAAATGCGATGCCAAATAAGTGGTATTTTGTCAGTTTTATAATTTGGTTTTTCTCATGACCACATTATTTCCACATACACATTCTTACTTCTATTATATTTTAATATTCTTGGTCCTACTAAAATCTACGTCCAATAGATGGCACTTACATATCAACACAGACATCTAAAGATGAATCTAATTCCAATCCATACGCAACAAATAACAAATAAATTCTCAGTAATTTAATTCAATTTACCTGTTCGTAGCAATCTTTTCACTTGAAACATTTTATCGACAGTAGGTATCGGGAATGCCAGCCTCAAACAAAGTTACCTTCGTCGTGATTACTTTTCCTGCATTGCATTTTAGAATTGGGTAGCAGGTTCAAAGACTTAAGCCGGACTAAATACTTAGATTAGCCGGAGTACCTATACTTCTATAGGTACTCCGGCTAATTATTATTGTGTATTTAGTCCGGCTAATCTATTTTTTTTATTTTATTGTTTCAATTAGCTGGATTATACGTTTTTTTATTGATTGGATTAGTAGGACCAAAATATAAATAAATAAATACTTATTCACGGATATTTCACACATCACACTCTAGTCCCAAGCTAAATAGGTAAAGCTTGTACTATGGGAACTAGACTGCTGATATAATACTTATATACATTTTTTTTGTAAATACATACATAGAATATATAGTAACACCCAGACACAGAACAAATATTTATGCTCATCACACATTTGTCCTGAGTGGAAATCAAACCCACAACCCACAGCATGGAAGGCAGAGCTACAACCAACTGTGCTGTAACGCCTGTCATGTTTACAAATTGTGAGGATAAAATACTCATTAGGACACATTTTTTTTTAATTTTTCACTCTATATCCGGCTTTTTTTAATGCATTTTTCCGTCTTTTCCGATGTAGTCTAGTAACTCTACTAGCATTGCATTGCGAGTCGCCTATTTATTGCTCTCGGTTCAGTGGATGCTTTCATTTGCACTATATCTACATACAATGGTGTTAAGAAAGGACGCTGATAAACTTAAGAGTCTGTTTACTGTTATTTAAGATATATACAGAATATATACGTGGTTTTCATTTACCGAAGACCCGAGAATCTAAAAATACTGAAGTGGAGACCGCGTTTAGGCAAGCGCAGTGTAGCATCCGGCGAGATGGAGCGACGATCTACGGAGTGCTGGTAAACACTGGATGAGAAGAGCAGAAGACCGGGCTCAGTGGCGCGTCTTGAGAGACCTACGTCCAGCATTGAATATAGGTCGATGATGATGATACTTTATATTTGTTAGTTTATTATCTTACACTATTTGACTATAAAAACACAAATTGATAAAAACTACTAATTTCATTAGTAGATTACAAACGATCTATGGACACATTTTTATTAATTGAGCTATCTAGTTCCCATTGTACAAGCTATGCTTAGTTTGGGACTAGAGCGTGATGTGTGAAAAGTCCATGAATACTAATTATTTATATAGATGTTGGTCCTACTTATCCAATCAATAAGAAAACGTACACTCCGGCTAATCTACCTAGTCTAGAATATTTATATAATTGGATCGTTTTCAACGGTCTGCAGATATCAACTCTATTTTGTAAGTAATGACTGCCGTATTTTTGTTGCAAACAAAAGACTTTAAACGAAGCAAAATTTCATAGTCATAACATAGTAAAACAATTTTCAGGGAGTTTCAATAATCACCTGACATCACCCACCTCATAAAAGCATCTAACGACTCATAAAAGCACACGTAAACAAAAATCCATTATTATTCATCTACGGACTGACGTGGCGAAGTCAATGTCTATCTTATTTCTTTTATAATTATTCACGGGGTGGCCAGCTTACCCCACTTCCCCACAAATGGGGAGATGGGTGAGAACGTCTTCGGTTTTTGCGGCGTTTGTTTCAAGTTTTTTAGGGGGTTAAACCCTTTCCTGAACATGACAGGAATTGGATCATTAAGCAGGCCTAGCTAAGCTTATATTGCACCCTAACGGTTTCTTCTATCGTCTTAAATAATGTGTTACTTCGCTTGAATTTTAAAATTACCCTTCGTAAACAGCGTAGCGGAATTATTTAATTCGGTTACAAAATAAAATACTTTGGCAACGTCGTGTTCTGTCTTCACTTCAATTTAACTGACGAAATACAAATTTAGGGACTTTTATTTTGTAAAATAGTTTTTTCCATTTTGACACCAAAATGAAAATTACAAAAATGTGATCTAGAATACATATTCTGTGCTATTAGCATACTTATGCTATCAATAAACTGCTTCCAACCCAAAAATTTAAATGTAAAAGTCTAGCTGCTAAACCTGCAAGCTAAATAAACTCACCAGATTACGAGCTTTTCAGTACAAAAGTAAAAAATATTCATAATAGATTTTTATGGAAAATTCATACCAATACATCGCGAATAACGGAAGACCGATTGCAAAAAAAAACTAACCAACTGCATTCATAACTCGATATGAGCCGACCTAATCAATTCAAATGGAACGCGGGGTTAAACTGAGTAAAAATAATATATCCTACCTAAAAGTTATCTGTATGAACATCCTTTATTCTTTATAGTACACAGAAAAAAAACTACAGAAATACAGGAAAATTAAAAATAGACATGAGAGACATGTACAAGTGGGCGCGTGTATACGCAAGTTGATTTAATCATTTAAATTATAATTACTTACATCTACGTATACGCATTTGCTTACTTTCTTGGTTAGTATGAACACGTATCTATACACTGCTTGCGACAATGATAGAAGTGGATCTTTGTAAGGTTAGTAAAGAGGCTGTTTTCTGACATAAAATAGGTAATTAAACAAAATAATTGTCATTTTAACACACATATTAAGTAAGTAAGTATGTAATTTTTTAAAAATCTAAAATGTGCTAGTTCGTAATCATCGTTAAGTTTAAATTTGATATTAAATGACGTCATAATTTAGTCTAAAAACTTCACCCTAGATTCTTTGTTCAGGCGTACTCACATCAATCCATTATTCTTAGAAAAATTCTCGTAGTACCTACATAGCTTATGAAATTATACCGCGGAAAATCCGCAGTTCGAAATTCAAACGTAGAATTTCTTTTTTTTTTGACGATTCAAGCCAGTCTACATCGTAAATGGGTTAGAAAATTGAATGAATTTGCTTCAATCATGTTATGTTTGTATGTGTCTGGCACATCTGTGTTTTATTGTTTTGTTTCGATGTATTTTGGTACAATAACTTATCTGTAATATTTGTTATCTGTAATTTCTTTGGTGTACCAATAAAGAGTTATCTATCTAATAACAAATTAGTCTATGAATTGATTAAGTATATTATCAAAGTATTAGGAAAATTAAGAGCATGCTTAAGACAAAAGTGACATAAAATCAGTGTTGAATCTGACATTGATATTATGGGTTATTCCCATTGAATCGCTCCATACAATTATATTAAGTACGTGTATTTTGCATTGTTATAGTACATTATAGTGTATTTTTGTGTGATAATTAATTTTGATAGTGCACTAAACACCATAAAAATGAAAGACATTTATATTACTTTGCTTCCATGTTGGGTTCTATAACGAGTAAAATATATAATACAAAATAATTGAAATGAAGTCTAAAGTCAACAAACGACCCCGCCCTACATCAGTAACAAGCTCGATGCACTTAAAGGAAACCATAGAGAAATAATGAGGTTAGCTCACTATGCCATATCGGCTCCTAATACCACAGAGACTTATAGACTAACGAGACGTCTCAAAGGGACTTTTTACCCACATATGCTGCATGAAAAGAGTCATCTGTCAATGGGATAGGAAAATTAAAATGTCTAGACTGCGTTCGATATTTTGTTTTTAATAGGCGTTTGAATACTGGCCGATAACGATAATATGTCAATGGTGTGGCGTATATAGAACTAACGCTGGTCAGTTAAGAATTAAAAAAAAAAAGAATTCGATTATTTGAAAAAATAATTCACACAATGAACGGGCAATTGTTTATTATCCGCGTAAAAAACGGCAGATGATGATTCTAGCAAAAATAATTTGAAAAAAAAACAAAGAACAGTTGAAAAGAAAAGCAGTGTGCAGATTTTTACAGGAAATCAATGACTGTTCGAATTAAATTAACTTTAAAACATTATAATTCATATTATTATAATATTATTTTCCTATTAATTTTCCGTCAAATTTTAAAACCAGTTTTGAATTACGAGTGAGATAAAACCTCTAAAATTACCTAATTCTTATGAAAACAAGATTTATTCGCCGTTATGAAACCACCATTAGCTCTGAAGACGTATGCTAAATAAAAATATTATGCTGCGCGAATTATGGAAATTGAAAAGATTCTCATGCAGAATAAATCTGAAGACGTATGAATGTTTTTGAAAGATGAAAGAGTTTCTTGGTAAAAGACGACGGAAAGCTAATTAAATAAATTAGTGGCGGCTAGAACGCATGCCCTGAAAAGGCTTTTGCAAAAAGGCAACGGAGACGTTCTCTTCATTAGCGACAAGAAAAGTGATGTCATTCCGTTGTGACACAGGGAGGTGTGCTCCCCCCGATGGTCGCTCGTCGACTGACTTCGGAACACCCGGCGAGGCGGGGGTGGACGGCTTTCTCTTTCATTTTTCCTTCGCTCCTCGGCTCATCCAGTTACATCGTTCTTATGTTTTATTTTTAATTAAAGCGTACGCAAGTCGGCGGCGTAGATCTTCCCCCCCTCCTACCGGGTGGGGGGGAGTACATACGCCGCGGGTGTTGATGATTTTTCAATGGGGAGAAAGAGTTCCCTCATTTTCTTAAGTGAAAATTGCGTTTTGTTTTCGAGTAGTCGAAGTCTGTGTTGTAATCGCTTTTGTTTCTCGAAAGTTCTACGTTCTGTGCATGTGAACGTAAACTGTGTGCTTTGTAAGTTTAGCGGGAAATTGTGGAGACGGAGCAGTTAAGGTGTTATGTGCATTTTAAGTTTTTGTACTCAAGTTTACTGTTGAATAAACTTTTGTGTCTTGAGTTTTATTTTAAGAGCTTTTTCATGGTAATACCTGTGTTTATCATACAATTTTATAAGTGAATAACCTACCTACTGGAAATTATATTAAAAGCTTTGATCACGTAATACGTACCTACCTAGTTATTGAATGTAAGAATTTTCACATAATATTCTTTAATTGTCTTTATTTTCTATTTATCCACACCATAAAATTTAAATATCTTGAAATTTGAATAAAATTTCTACCCAAAAATCTTTTCATTTTAAAAATTTCCTTTCATTATCCCCTAAAAATGTACAGCCACATACCAACAACACATTACGCAGCGTCTCAGAAGTTAATGTAATGAAAAACAAAAAGGGCCAAGAAAAGGGTGCGTTAAGTTCCGCCGAAAAACGAGAATTTGTAAGAAGTCCACCCTCTCGGGGGTAGGGGGGCACTGCCCCCTCGTGTGCGAAAATAAATTGCCAAGAATAATAATTATAATGAAAGCGAAAGAACGTATAAATTAGTGGGGACGCCTCGAGACTTAAAATGTCCTGGTTGTGTGCGTTTAATGTTATTCAAATATTTCTTACATGTGTGTGTTATCAAAACAATTTGAAGAACCAAAAGTTCAAGCAAAAATTTAATTTGAAGTTTTTTTGTTTAACCATTCAAATGTCTTTCACTGTTAAAAACGTTTTTGACAAGTAGGTACTTTTAGAACTTATTTTTTTTAATCAAATGACCCAACAAATTACATTTCTATAAAAAAATAAATTAAACGTTGGTAGGTATATTTTTAACGATGACACTTCCATAGCCCTATTTAAATTAGTCCGCTAGTACGTGCCGGAACGCCTATGGTCGTCCTGATTTTGCCCACTCTCCCCTCATTATGCCAGATATTATGAAGTAATGGACATTTTTACACGTTTTTACGCACTTGGATTTCAGTTTTACTCGTTAACTGCCTTTTTCTAATCGTTTTGTTTTTGACAGAAGTGTTTTATGAACGACTGAACTTTTTTTAAATTGTTTTTTTTTACAATGGTTTTTATATTTATATTTATTATGTCACATTTATCAAAGGATATGTGTGTTGGTGCAATTATCGGCACATTAGACTTAACACCTGTGTCAGAGTAGGCAGTGGTTAGCACTAAACATTAAGCGGGCCATCGACTTATTATTTATATGGCCTATATAAATAATGTATATATCATTTATACAGAATTAAACATTAAAAAAAAGTAGGAATATCTTCGTAAATAGTTTGCATAAAGACTACAGATGTTGGTTAATTTATAATCAACATTTTAAAGTTAAAACCAGCCTCCAAAGACTAGCATCAATCAATACACAACATAACATCAAATATCGCGATCGCCAAGATGCGGAAAAGGGGGAACGAAAAAAAAAACTAATTAAAAAAGCAATCAAGGTTTTCTTGACGGCGCTCACGTTCGCCCATATCGTCTTACCCCCTACTTCCTGGGGTGTTCCCCCGTCTCCCCACTCGCCATAACCCCCTAAAGGGGTGGGTTGGGTTGGTACTAGATTTACGTAACACGTTTAAAGTGTGTTTTGATGAAGTAATCATCCCATTTCCAAGGACTGCGTTTAAGAATTTTGCGGCGTGGAAGGCGACGTTTTTTCCCTCAACTCTTTAATCTGGATTAGTTAACGAGCTGTCGACGTAATTTGTAGGCAATTTACTGGATGCTGTGTGGACGTGATTATTGTGAGGTTTTCAGGAATACGTCATTGAAAAACTAAAATGAACCATACTTAGCTGGTAATTTCTATTGTGGCATTTTCTGAATGAAACAAATCTTTACAAATCAACATGCTTTAGTTTAAACGATTAAAATACTAATTAGCTCGAAAAATTGTAATAAATAAAACTTTTATACGCTGTAGATATTGAGATATATTGTTGTAAATTAATCATAATGACACTTTTCTTTTTTTTTGTTGATTGCAGACCCACAACTAGCTTAGTTTAATAGACTAACTTCATATTTAATAAGTAAATTAGTAATTATCAATCAATGATTACATATATTTTTTTCGATTTACAAAATTCTATTTATCAGATTACGAAAGTTGTGTTTTAACAAACAAACTGACATACAACGCTGAACCACATATTTTACGAAATTACTCTTGTTTTGTTATGAAAAGGGTGATAAAAGTAGATAAATTAAAAATCAAGTGTAATTCTTTAATTTCAGTAATTATTTTCATATTCTCACCAAAGGACAGAATAAATATTACACCATAAGTAAAACACTACTACATAATAAAGAAATTGAAATTCCTCGTGTCCTTAAGAGACATCTTGTCCTAGATACAAGTGGGCAAGACATGATTTATTGTGTTTCAAACGAGAATGAACCGTATTGTTTCAGTCTAAGGTCGATAATTGTATAGATTTGTGACGGTTTATTAAAATACTGTGGCCGTACAGGTACAGAGGTAGAAATAAAAACGAGGCAAAGCAGTTACTTTTATGAGGGCGCGAATAAGATGTTTTGGACTCAGTCTAAGGAATGAAAAGATAGGAGCGACGTACACGGGGCAGAAATAACGCTTCGTAAGTGACGCCGCGAACTGACGCTTATTTATCTTTAACTCACTAATAAATTAATGATAAGGCTTTTAATTTCACGAAAAATTGTTCGAAATGACTTGATGGAGTTGAAATTATGTTTGACAATAGACACTTGAAACATGTTCTTTATTTTTGCTGGATTATTTCATGTATTTATATGATGAGTTTACGATATAGAAGATTGACTCTTTAAAACATGGATTATCTATATAAATTATAGAAAATTCTATGTGAAAAGTTTTTAACATTGACTAATAGCTTGATTAAAGATCCTTAGAACGCCTCCAAACACCAAAAAAAAATTTTAACACAAAACGCTAAACGCCCTATTTTTTTAAATCAAGCCCAAATTATTTCATTATCGATTCACGCGATGGTCGAAGTCAAAAGTCAAAACTATTTGACAACACGATTATTATTGACATCTTTAAACTTACAAATTACATTGTTGATTCGCTAGATATTCGCGTTTACCGGTCGGGACTTTAGCGTTTAAAACACCCAATGTGAGTCACCTTCAAAAAAATAATAAAATGCCGTTCCGCAGCCGTAACAAGCGTCGTTGGAACAAAGCGCCAGCTCGCTCAAATAATTTGTATCAATTTGTAAAAATGCACCCACT
Organism: Ecliptopera silaceata; assembly: GCA_932527185.1. NCBI lineage: Eukaryota > Metazoa > Arthropoda > Insecta > Lepidoptera > Geometridae > Ecliptopera > Ecliptopera silaceata. The sequence goes on along the minus strand of OW052207.1, from coordinate 2,259,287 downwards.
TCTTGTCCGACCCCCTAACGAGGGGGGACATCTGAGCACGTAATAATTACGTCTTCGCATCTCTCCGATCCGTCTTTGTACCAGAAAGGAGTTGTAAATACTAGTGAGAAAGGATTTAACATAGCATTTTGCTCTGTTACGGAAATATATTATTACGGTCTATTTTATAAAAAGTTAGCGCAGACTTGAAGTATTGATTACCATACGGAATTATGACTTAAAGTCAACGCTAACTTTTTATAAGATAGGGGGTTAGCGTTTAGGAATAGAAGTTATATTGAAACAGTCGACGGGCGCCGCAGCTCAATTGGTCAGCTCTGCCTTCCATGCTGTGGATCATGGGTTCGATCCCCATTTAGAGCACTACCTAACACTTGCAACTAGCTAGTTAGGTTGTATTAAATATAATTTTTATTTAAAGAACGGAATGTTAAGATCAGAATAAAAAACTCATCAAAACACCTTACGGCAATAAAAATATTATAATTAAAATCATGTACAATGGGCGGCCTTATTGTTAAAAGCATTCATTTCCAGGCAACCTCTTGCTTTTGCTAAACTAAAAGCTTTTGTATACTGCAGCCAAAATCAAACCCACTCGTATGTCAGCTAGTTAACTACACCACACAGGTCGAATGTCCATTGTTTTGTCTCATTTAGCGGTTCAAAGCGATTTTATTATCATTATAAGGCAATCATCATCATGATATGGGAACAAACGCATCGTTGGTCAATCGTATCAGCTATTACATCTTTGTTTTGTGTGACGAAATTGACAATTTACGTCTATGATGTGCCCTAAGCTTTTTTCATATATAATATCATGGGTTTTTCACTCATCATCATCATCATCATCAACCTATATCAGTCCACTGCTGGACGTAGGTCTCTCCCAAGACGCGCCACTGAGCCCGGTCTTCGGCTCTTCTCATGTTGTGTTTGCCAGCTACACTCCTCAGATCGTCGCTCCATCTCGCCGGAGGGCGTCTTACACTACGCTTGCCTAAACGCGGTCTCCACTCCAGTATCCGTTTGCTCCGTTTCACTCATCATTATGTTATTATTATAGGCAACTTTTAGGGACCCACTGCTGGGCATAATATACCCAGCAGTGGGTCCCGGTTACGATTAACGATAACCCTTCTTCCTCAAAGTCGCTTGTATCTGTTGTTTAGGCTGATGATCTGCTATAGTAGATAAAATAGATTAATAGTAGATAAATATACATATATTGAGATGATGTACGTATGAGGAAAGTAAGCAAGTATAATAATAATAAATAAATAATAAATAATGTTGGACAATCCACACAACATCATCTAGCCCCAAGCTAAGCAGAGCTTGTGTTATGGGTACCTACTAGAAGACTGACATACTTAATAAAATACGTTACATAGATAGATATTTTTTATTATACATATAAAACACCCAGAACACCCGGAATAAATATTTGCAGATCGTACGAACATTTATCCCAAGGCGGGAATCGAACCCGCAACCTCCGCGTCGCAGGCGGACCTTCGCCCGCCGCGCCACATCGGTCGTCAAGTATAAACAGACACAAGTATACTATAGAGCCCAAGATCCCAAGAGGAGATTTTGCGCGTTACTCAAGCGCTAGGCCCCCTTTTTGTATGTCTTATCTTGTGCCCTTACCTACTTAAACTAAACCTTTCCGTCAAGGCCTTTTTTCACCGTTTTGTTATGTTCGTGAAACTAATGATCTTTCGTACCGAAAACGTAGTTTTAAAGAAACAAATTCGATAAAAGTAATTCATAGGCACATTAACATAACCGCGTATGTGTTATCAAGATGATCGGCCGTGATTGTGGTGGCGTGTGAGCTTGCGTGTAGGGGGCCTAATTCCAGCCTCGTGTAGAGCCGGCCTAATTCAGCGGCGGAAGTAGTTTGGACTACGCTTCATTACCCGTATGTTGGTGGAACATGTGAACGTTGCTTTATGAAGTTACAAAAATATTTAGATTTTTTGTTCGGTAACAAATTTTTTTACAGACGTCGGTCAATGGGATAAGACTAGGAATTTTACTAAGATTATAATTTATTAAGAGATAAGTTACTTAACAAAATATGTGATCAAATTCAAAACTGATCAATTTTGAAAATAGTGATCTAAGTAAGTACTTATGGTTATGTTAATTTTTAGTAAACTTTAATTTTGATCTACCATACCGTGTTAACCAAGGTAACATTCATTAAATACTAGACTAGGCTTTTTCTTTTGAAATATGGTATACATACAATTAAATTAATTCTAATAATCTCAAGCTATTTTAGTCAAACCAAAACATTGAAGTTGCTAACGCATTCGGTAGCTTTTTCTCCAGTATACCTAAAGTTGTTACCCAATCCTTAAATGCATCAGCTTTAGGAGCGATGACGCTATTAAAATCTAGTGTTGAAAGTTGTAATAGTATATTCAGTTTTTCATATGTTCAGGCTATTGATATTGTTAAAACTTTTAAGTTATTAAATATAAAAAATACGGAGGATCTATGGGGAATGTCAACAAAAGTGCTAGGTTCTATTATATTAGATATCGCACCGTGCTTAGCCTATGTTTTTAATAGATGCGTTGACGAAGGTGTTTTTCCCGACTTAATGAAACATAGTAAACTCATTCCTCTTTACAAGTCGGGAAGTGAAAAAGATCCTGCCAATTACAGGCCAATCTCGGTATTGCCTACGCTAAGTAAAATATTTGAAAAGGTTATTCTTAATCAACTGTTAGCTCATTTTAACTCCAACCAGCTGCTACATGTTAATCAGTTTGGATTTACTAAAGGTCGATCTACAACTGATGCCGGCTCGGTGCTCTTAAAGCACATATATGATGCCTGGGAAAATTCAAAAGACGCAATCGGTATTTTTTGCGATTTATCCAAGGCTTTTGATTGTGTTAGTCATGCAACTCTCATTTATAAACTTAAACATTACGGAGTTCAGAACCGGGCTATTGATCTTATTCAGTCTTACTTAACCAATAGAGTACAAAAAGTTGACGTTAGTGGTGAGAGGTCTTCTGGGTCAATCATTGATATGGGAGTGCCACAAGGCTCGATATTGGGACCTTTCTTATTCTTAGTCTACGTTAATGACCTTGCCTCTTATGTTCAAAAGCTATGTAACATAGTACAGTTTGCAGATGACACCTCCTTAATTTTTAAAGTAGATAGACAAAAGACTGACTACGATGACGTAAATGTATCTCTTTCGCAAGTACTTAACTGGTTTACTGTTAATAATCTGTTACTTAATGCTAAGAAAACGAAATGCATGAAATTCACTCTGCCGAATGTTGTTCAAAGACCAACCAATATTTTATTGAATGGAGAGTCACTTAATCTTGTTGATTCTACTGTCTTCTTAGGCCTAAATATTGATTCGAAATTGCAATGGGCTCCACATATTGGAACGCTTGCTGGTAGGCTGAGCTCAGCTGCTTATGCTGTTCGTACGATAAGATGGCTCACTGATGAAACGACAGCTAGGTTGGTTTATTTCAGTTACTTCCATAGTGTGATGTCATATGGTATACTTCTCTGGGGTAAAGCAGCTGATATACAAACTATATTTGTTTTGCAAAAAAGGGCTATACGTGCCATTTATAAAATGAAACCGCGGGATTCGTTGAGGGAGCGGTTTGGGGAGATTGGTATTCTAACAGTAATTTCACAATATATTTATGAAGTCTTATTGTACACTCATAAAAATAAAGATAGCTTTTTGAAAAAGTGTGAGGTTCATGGTGTGAACACTAGAGGCAAATATAAATTGTGCGTCCCTGGGTTCCGGCTTTGGAGGGTGAGTGGGTCGTTTGTGGGGGGTGCCGTGCGTTTTTATAATAAACTCCCCGAAAATGCAACAAAACTCTCAGTTAGAAAATTTAAAACATACATTAAAAATAATCTTATAAAAAAGGCGTATTATACCTTAGACAGCTATATTAATGACAAAACTGCATGGCCTGATGTCGCTCCACCCGTCAACAGCAACTTTGTCGATTTGTGATGTTAGTAATGTTCTCTTGCCTTGCTTATGTACTTTGTAGTATATTTGTATCTGAAGCGAAGCGTGTGCTGTCTTTTTGATTTACGTATAGCTTTATTATACTTCTTTTTTTTTTAAACTCATTAGTGTATCATTACTAAGTTAAATTGACACCGCACTGAAACTTCAGTACTTAATTTAATTTAATTGTAATTCTTTGTAAGAAGGATCATATAAAAAAACGGTAGGAACCAGGCCGTAAGTTTCTTGCCCGTTCTTCTAGGCTCTGGTCGCGTGGAACTGGCACCTAGAATCACCTAGTATGTAAGACGATTCTAAATGATCCTTGTGATTTTACTGAATAAAGTAATTTTTGACTTTGACTTTGACTTTGAAACAACAAAACTAAACCAATACCTACATGTGATGCAAGATAAAATTTCGCAAAACAAACATTAATCGAAAAAAAAAAACAATTTTCCCAGAATCGTGAATGTAAAGTGGCTAATCAGTAATTGTAGTGCGATTACCGTAAATTGGTCCGCGGGGCACGGCTATGTCACGTTCGAATATCAAACAGGCTTGAGCAACGCCACTTACTGGCCATGGCCAATGCGTGATGTGCTTACTATACTCGGAGAGAACTAGTGTAAGTCAAAATCTATAGATTTTTCGTCTACGGTAGAAGTAGTTACTATAAATCAGGGATTGATAAATCGTTTCCAATACGGGTTCCGGTTCCCATACAAGTTCCTACAACGATGCAGATAAAGATTTCGGTTCTAGTAAGGGTAAAGGTTCCAGAACCAGTTCCTTATTGCGGTCCTTAACCAAATGTTATAACGTTACAATATAAAACGCCCACGCCCACGCCCACGCCCACGCCCACGCCCACGCCCACGCCCACGCCCACGCCCACGCCTTTACTAGAAACAAATACAACTATAGTAAAAATAAAATTAAAATACCAAATTCTTGAGTTATGACATTTTGACATTTGTAGCGCCCTGTAGGATTGTTTCTCCCAATCTGTCGTATACCTACTATCGAGTTCATGTTCTACGATTAGCATAATTATTCAATGATCCACTGATCTATGCATGATGTGGATTGGACCCAGAGTATATACATTGCGGGGTTCAACTATTATTGGTTTGAATGTATTAGAACATTTCTGGTAGTCTATGTTTAATGTTTCTCATCATTTCGAGTCTTAAAATTCATCCAAACCAAAAAGTTTTCAAAAATAGGCTAATTTGATGTTGAAATATCAAAATTTTGATCTGATGTGACTTTCTATGATATGAATGAATTCTAAGCTAGTCACATTCATATTTGTTGTATAGGCGTTTCAATTGGTTTAGCTCTGCTCACAACTGCGGGTCGTGGCTTCGCTTAGTCCCTAAGAACAAAGATTTTGTGTAGTCTCAAACATTAATATTTGTTATACTTTACTACATGTTTTTCATATTATTATGTTCAAAAATTCAAATCTAATTCACATGGTTCTAGCTCTGCTTAGTTTAAGACTGCATATTTTCTTATTTATGTACTGAGCCTAAAAAAAATAATTTCATCTTTTTCTCCTAAGCTTAGCAAGTAATAAAGAGGCGAGCACACGTGCAGTCAGATGGTAAATCGCGTCGGCCGAGCCGACTCGGATAATTTATTTATTGTTGTTCTAATTCGCGCGAAATCGTGGCGTTCCGACTCGTTACCGAGAGTGTGCTCGCCTGTACCTGTACCGCACTCGTATGTAGGTAACTTACCTACAGATTTATTTGAAAACAATGAATACTTTCTCTTTGGTTTTAAATTAACTTAATCGGTAACGCTTTAAAACAGGTTAGAGCAATGGTAGCAACTTCACCTTGTATTTATAAGATAGTTTTTTTTTCTGGCTCCAGCTAACAAAATATGGGAACAAAAGTGATAACCAAAATCTACTTATGGAATAATATGTATCTACCTACTACAAAATCCATAGTAACTTTAGTTTAATATATTTTTTAAGTTATAGGTAGGAGGTATACTTAGAAGCATAAACAATTAAAAATTGTTTTTTTTTTTCAAAACAACTCCCTTAATTAGCGTCTAGTCTAATCAGGTATCAATTAAAGACTGATTTTCTATGAAAAAAGTATCAACATAACTCTTAACGCAATACAAACATCCAATTAAAACCAATTCCCAAGCGAAATACAATCTCGATCTAGATTGCGATCGGAATCAAATTCAAACTGGACTGTAATCACTCGCGACCTCTAACCTTCTAAACTACCCTAAGCCGCATCACTATGGAATGTAAACATCAACTCGTCTCCTGAGGCGCCATCTATAATCTCCTAACAATGCATTCAACACGTCCAGAAAACCCTGACCTATTCATTCGTATCAAAATCCCTGGTTTTACAGACTTATTGGCTGACTCCGGGAGGGGGGTTGGATCAGGTTGTGATGGTTTTAGAATACACGTTCGATCGATCTTGGATCTAACCGAGGATATTGCATATTTATCAACCTTTGACATGGGTAAGTACGGAGTAACATCTTCATGGTTGAGGTAAAACAAACAACAAACATGCAGAGCGGGAATGTGTGCTTGCTGTGTTTCTGGAATAAAAAAAACTTGCACACTATTTTCATCTAATCACATTGTCTATATTCGTCTACTTACTTTGAAATGAAATGAAATGAAATACATTTACCTATTGTTTGTGAAACTAGGTTAGCCATAGATGTTAGTGATTATTTTAAGGTTTCGTACTCTAGCTCCTACCGATTGGTGTACAAACATGATTACACAATATACCTACTTATATCAATCAGAACAAATTTACATTATAACTTTGTCTTGCAAAAATTCGTCAGTCGAATAGTACGCTTTTTCAATAAGAAACATGTTGACCAAGTCTTACAAGTTGAAGACTTTGTATGGAATGTATTTTCATCTAATCATCTCGTCCATATTCGTCTACTTTGTAATATAGGTGTGAAAATTTATGCTTGAATGTAAGCTACTTTTTAGTCTATTAGACTAAAACGACTATTTGTAATGCATACCTAGTGGTTAGTAGCAGCTTATTAAAATATAAACGTTTCCTATCCTATTCTATTATACTTGCAATTTATCTACTAATGGCCGCTTGACATTTATGAATTTGATGTTTCAGTAAAGATTCATAAAGCTTGAACCAACCACGTTATGATTATGTACTTATAAGAAACAGTTTTATAAATCGTGTTTGCTCTCTAAGTTTCCATATCACTATCTTGATGGCTCGTGATCCAGAAGTAGCTAGGTACAATCAGCAACACAAGTTGTATTTTTTAAACCGCAGTACCTACTTCAAATATCAATAATAAATATCAATATCGATCATAGCTAATCTATGTTATTAATTTTTATTTCAATTGAATGCTGGGGCCCTATCCAGAAGGGGCAAACTTGCGTGACGGAATATCCTTTCAGTTGCAGGTCAGTTTTGTAGGCATTTTTTGTGGATTGACGTGGCTGAGCTGTTCAAAATATGACTGAAATGTTTTAAATAATGACTGAAATGTTTTAGATAGGACTGAACTGTTAAAAATGACGTCAACGAGCTGGCGCATGCATCTCGCTCGCACTTGCAACGGGGCTTCGCGGGCGCATATTTCTGTACCGCTCTAACATGTCTTCATACTTGTTCGTTTTAGGGGTGTCCATTTTTAAAATCATCGTTGTTTTTTTAGATTCGATAAATCAGAACTAACATCGATGTCGTCCAATTGAGTTTAAGAGCTCACACAAAGATGAGATTTTATTGTAATGAGTTGGTATATAAATATAATATAATTATACAATACACAATCTACTTCAATTTTATTTCGTCCACAAAACCAAATGTTATTCACAATTCCGCCATTTTTTTAGTACACATATTTACATATTTACAGACAATATTTTTATTATATTGTCAGTCCAATAATAAACTTTTCATTTTTAAATAATCAAATAGGAAAAAAATTAGTAAAATTATAATGTTCAAACTGGAATTTTTATGAAATTATTTGGATATAATTATTGACTCGATGTTTTTCTACTAAAAACTGAAAAAACATCGATATTTCGAGTATATCAAAAGCATTTCAAAACATCGGATCGATTCGATGTAGGTATCGCATTGTAAATATCGATGTTTTCGATGCATCGAAGTTTATCGAATATTCCGTCCCTATAGTTTGTTTACATTTATTATTTATAACCTAAAGATTTTGTTGCATTTTCATTGTGACTTTCGTGATTGTTGTATCATAATATTGTTATGTGCCATCATAATATTGCTGGCTGCCTTGGACTCGATTGAGCGAAGAGCCTTCAGGATAATAGGTGAGCAACATATGGCGGAGACTAAGATCCATAGTCTCGAACACCGTCGTAAAGTTGCTTGCCTATCCATTTTCTATAGGATACATTTCGGGGAATGTGCCCAGGAACTGCACGACTTGATACCGCCATCTCCTTTCTATAAAACTTTTAAAAACGTTTTGGTGCGAACTGCCAAGGAATGGAATACCTACGCTGCCTGCGTCTGTTTTTCCCAATCATTACAACCTAGATCAATTCAAGGCCAATATAAATAGGTGTCTTCTAGACCATCCTGCTCCATCGTCGGCTTCATCGGCGCTTTCCATCAGGCGAGATTGAAGCCAAAGGATTATAAAAAAAAAAATATGTGAGTATGTGAAAGTTTTAATACATACATAATTGAGAAAATGGTGAAATCTTTGTAAGTATTTCACGGAGAATAAAAACCTCAGCTTTGGCAAACCTACACCGGATTTGCGCATTTCGCAAACAAGTATGTTATTGAAAAGTGAATAAATCAGTGTACTACCTAATTATGGAAGATTTTAATGTCAAATCTAATCATAAACATGAAACATATGTCGGGCTTGTCCTGTTTTTCAATACTAGGAGACTGACATACTTAATACAATACATTACTTATATAGATAGGTATTTTTTATTTTACCTACATATAAAATAACCAGAGCACCCGGAATAAATATTTGCAGATCGTACAAACATTTATTTCAAGGCGGTCATCGAACCCACAACCTCCGCGTCGGAGGTGGACATCTGTTGCAGAGTTTCTAACATGTTTGGTCACCACTTATTCATGTTTCAGATGCACACAAGATGCTGGTGCCCAGTATGGGTTAGCAGATCAGAAATCAGAACACAACAATTTAAGACTAAGACATGAATCATTCTATTTAATCGTCCAGGTAGTTGATTACTTCACTTGATAGGTTCATAAATATACCTATAACAAACTAAATCAATCATTGCAATAGGCATCACAGCTCATTGTGATGTGTCATGTCTTCTCTGTGGGTTCGATCCCCACCAAGAATAAATATTTTTTAAAAGTTCAATAAGTCTTTATTGGTAAAACATTTTTTTATTACTATTAGTAAATATTAATGTATGTTCTGCTTTTGGGTGTCAACATGTTACCTATCTATGAATTTATTCATAAAACAGTATATGAGTATTCTAGTTGCCATACAAGCTTTGTGAAATGTTCATAAACATTTTTTTAACTTGTTTAAGTGTAATGAAATAAAAGAAAATGATTTATGTTCAGATTTCAAGACTGTAAAATATTTTAGTATTGAACTCTATGCGTATTAACTCTATTTACAATACACTTCATTTTATTTCAGGTATATCTGGGATGTGACATGAGCAAATTTCGGTTGCCAGGAAGAGATCTCTCTCAGCGATAAGGCCACCCATTCTGATGCCTATTACTACTTGTTTAAGCTCTTCGTTTTTATTTATGTGTGATGAACAATAAAGAGTTATCTATCTATTTAGAAATGTTTTAATAAAATAATACTGAAACATGGTTTTATTGAATTACTATATTATTTCACAAATGAAAACAAAGATTAGTTTAATAGTCTATACTTAATAATATATATATCTCAACTCAGTATTGGCATTAGTTCTGGCATCTATGCTAGGATGGTGGGTTCAATCCCCACCACAAACAAACATTTGTGTGATTAGTTGTCATTGGTAAAATATTTATTTATTACTATTTGTGAACATAAATATGTGTTCTGCATTTGGGTGTTAATATGTATTAATTTTTAGAATACTTATAAAAGTATTCAAGCAATCTATTTCCCTTATAAGATTTGTTTAGTTTGGTTCAAGTGCATGCCTTGGGAAATAAATAAATATTTTTGGACAATTCACACTTCACACTCTAGTCCCAAACTAAGCAAAGCTCTATATGTATGGGAACTAGATTGCTGATAGAATACTTACATACTTACATTTTTTTTGTAAACACATACATAGAAACACCCAGATTCAGAAAAAATATTTATATTCATCACACAAACATTAAAATTTGCTCTGGGTGTGAATCAAACCCCCGACCCACAGCATGGAAGGCAGAGCTTACTACCAAATACTTACTGTCAAATGTTCATGAATACTTGTTCAAGTCTAATGAAATAAAGGAAAAAAAAATTAGATTATGTACAGATTTTAATATCATTTTATAAATTATGTAATCATTCTTTACCACATGTCAATAACCGCACTCGTCTGTTATGAGATAATACACGGTGGTAGCCTAGTTTAAGTTTTCTATAATATACTTTTTTTTTATGGCCACATAGCATGTTGGTATGCTCAACAACAAATGGACCACAAAAATAACAAGCTGGACAGGACCACACGGTATAAGAAACTGGGGAAGACCTAAAGAAAGATGGATAGACGAAGTAAACAAACAAGCCGGCGCAGACTGGATGACAAAGGCTAAAAATAGAGATGCTTGGAGGAAAATGGAGGAGGCCTTTACTCCTTGAAAGGTCCTTAACAAATAACAGAAAGAAGATGTAAAAAATTGTTGCATATGTTGAGCTATGTTATTTTATAATTTGTAATATTATGTTAATTAATTTCAATTATTCAAATCTCATTCTTATTTAATTAACTCATTTTCAATATTATGTATAATCTAATTCTGTTAATATTTGTAAGGAAATAAAAAAGGTTTTATTAATGTGTATATTATGATTTGGTGTGACTGGTTGGGAACCCACTAATTAGTTTAGTGTATATTGTCATTTTTAAATAAGATATAATAATAATTAAGAATCAAAATGGTTTTTATTCCTTGAATTCTAGTCATTTTACAAATTAAAACTTGCAGATTAATTTTATATAGTCATAAACTGTCTACTACACAAGTAGAAACTTCATGGTAATCTGCATAGTATTCTGAAACAAAATAATAGGTAAGAAAGTTTTGTAGGTATGTACTATGTGAATGTGAATGACGACGTGTAAGAAAGGTGTGAACATTGAGATGACGTCTGATAGAAGTGAGTGGAAGAAGAGGACATGTTGTACCGACCCACATAATGTGGGACAAGGGTAGGAAGATGATGATGATAGAATAGGTACTAAAAAATATTCATTCCTATTATGTTATTGTACATTTTAGATGTAACTTTATGCTACTAATCTCAATGATGGTTTATCTTAGCAAAAATTTATTTCAGGATAGGTAGGTACTGAAATTATGTTGTCTCTATATAAATTTGCCATAAATATTTTAAATATGATGAGACTAATATTATCTATAATCGTAGTTATAGGATTTATAACTACGATTACATACAACTAGTTAGGCATTTATGTTCCTTGTTGTCTTAGACTATTTGACATGTTATGAGGAGGGATGAAAATCATATTACGAAGAAAGTTATGAATGTGAGCGTGTCTGGATATGCAAGTAGAGGAAGGCCGAAAAAGAAGTGGCTGGATTGTGTGAAAGAGGATATGAATGTGAAAGGAGTAGACTCAGAGTTGACGAATGATAGGAGTGAGTGGAAGAAAAAAACATGTTGTGCCGACCCCACGTAACGTGGGATAAGGGCAGGGGAATGATGATGATGTTGTCTTAGACTATTTAAAAACAAGTGATAAGTAAGAACTAAAAGGATGAAGCGATGATATTACTTTGAAGTTATCTTGCCCATACCTACTTAGGTTTTTTCCAGAAAATGTGTAGATGGTAGTCCTGAAAACCTATAAAAATTCACAGGTCAGCATTGAAATCGCAGCTAATAGCGTTTTAATTTTAAAACTACTTTGAAATTGTCACAAAACATTATAATTTTCGTGTTTGTATGAATCCATGAATTCTGCAAAATGAAACCAAAACAAACTTCGGCATGTCACAATTCTGTCAAAGTTAATTTACAGTCAAAATATCAATAAAAGACGAAGAAGAAAACTGAAATGTTATTTGATCAAATAAAAGCTCAAAAACATTTCAGCGGTCTGGATAGGGCCCCTGACATTATTATGATAACTTATGCATCGATTTACAATTTAGATTATTAAAAAATATACCTACATATTTTCAATTATTTTTTTTTTTATATTATACCGATTATTTTACTTTTAACAATGAACAAAATTTAAAAATATTGTTCTTAAAGCATAAAATCATAGGCAAACATGACGTGTACTTTTGATGTGGACAGTACTGACGCCTCGCTCGTGACGGTGTGATGCAGACCCTAGGGTCTACTCCGTGGTAATGACCGCAAATAGGATGAACCTACCTCCTTTAATAATGGTATTCGTAAACTTTATAATCAACGGTGTGAGTTCTTGGTAGCAACCTCGCCATACGATCGTCGTAGGTTCAAATCTGGTCAAATATATCAAATAGGTACCAAAATCAATTAAACTTTATTCCGTAGAATCACAAAGATCATTTAAAACCGTCTTACATACTAGGTAATTCTAGGTGCCGGTACCACGTGACCAGAGCCTCGAAGAATAATATAATATTATAATAAAATTATAATCACACTCTAGTCCCGAACTAAGCAAAGCTTGTACTATGGGAACTAGATTGCTGATGGAATACTTATATAAGTACATTTTTTTGTACACATACCTACATACAATACATAGTAATACCCTAGACACAGAGCAAATATTTATGTTGATCTAAATATGATGATGGTTATAAATTCTGGCCAAGCCTACTCCTAAAAGTTCTTAAACACTACAGCGTTTCGCAAATGTTTGTTTCTGTGGAGCATCAAATCTAGGACCCATATTTTGAGCTACTGCCAACTGAGCTGTGACGCCTGTCTTTCATTTTCCGAGCTATTTCCAAGCCTGAAATAACTGATCAATTCTCAAGTAGTTTCTTACGAGGATCGGTTTGGGATCGAGCGAGCTATTTGGCGCAAGATCGGTGCCTAACGAGCGGACACTCTAATATATGCCTTTAGCACTACTACTAGTTAGCCTAGAACTAGCCTTTTAATTATATTTTTTAGCCTAAGGGCTTTATTTCACCGGGACGCCATGGCGGCGCAACCAGTCGCCGCGACCAACAAAATGAACGTTTGGTTGCGCGACCAAACGGACACCAGGTGAGTAACTCTCTATAGAGCTGTATACATTTTGTTGGTGGCGTTCCGGTGAAATATAGGTCCTAAATAATCCCACTGCTAAAAAAGACCTACTTAAACACTTCTCCAGATCCTTGGACTAATCCAGCTTTACAATGATAAATTTTAATAATAAACCTTACTAAAGAAGCCAGTACGAAATATTACGACTTTGATGACTTTGATGTCCGCACGAAACAAAAATTTGCGTTACAAAACACATATTATGTGATTATGACGACATACCCGCAAATAATTAAATAATGCTGGACAATACACACAACATCATCTAGCCCCAAGCTAAGCAGAGCTTGTGTTATGGGTACTAGAAGACTGACAAGTACTTAATACATTACATAGATAGTTATTTTTTATTATACATATAAATACCCAGAAAACCCGGAATAAATATTTGCAGATCGTACAAACATTTATCCCAAGGCGGGAATCGAACCCACAACCTCCGAAGTAGTTCGATAGCACCATGAGCTGGTGCTATGGATGCTGAAGACGAAGGTGCGAGTCGTTAGTGAGGCCCACTCGAGGCCTTCCGATCGCTCTTACCAAAATCGACTCTATGTAGAGTTACGAGTATTTAGAACTGTCATCAAATTTTATAATAATATAAACAGCTGTTATTTTGTATTAAGATATGTAGGTTGAAAAAGTGGTAAAGTTTAAAAAAATTGAATATTTTGAAACATGGTACTTTAGGTTTTTTTTTAATAATTATGGTTTACACGAGTTATTTTATTGATCAAAAAACAACGATTTCTTTTATTACTCTGGTATATAATAGATAGCAATATATTTGTAGGTACCTTCTAGGAATAGACGTATCAATTAAATTTTTTCAGAAGTGTTAAAATGCAATTGTTTTATTTTTTCATTGTTCAATTCCACATGTTACCAACTCTATTTACAAACTAAAACGGCTCAGTAAGAATCTCCAAACTGTAGTTAAGTATACAAATTACTTAATTTAAGGTTAAGTTGGCGTCGATCAGTCAAGTGCTCTAAATGCCCCGGTTAAGTTGAAACTAAGATCCGGCTCGAAGGCCCACCCCATTAGCTGCCACATGTTAGAGTAACTTTGTTTACGTAGTTTTCCTTATGGGTCACTATTCATCAACAAGTTATGAAGTTTGGAATTTTTCAGATAACGATTTATAAATGTAATAAAAAAACGTTTAATAATTAAACGTCTTTATAAAAGGAGGCTACATATCAACAATCGTGCTCTGCGATTGTTGATGTTTAGCCTCTTTATACATAATAATACATTTTAGCACAAGCCTATACCAGTTTCCTGTCAAAAGTTACCAAACTATTCACTCTCAGTATTCGCAGATTCGAATCTCGGACGCACACTATCTGTACCAATTGTCCGATACCTCTAAATCCATTTCAATACCTTCTAAATATGCGCAGATAGATTTATTAATAAGGGGTGGGAGGGACATTGATATTTTTGAAGTAGACGCATCATGCGCATACAACACTGCATCAAAATATGCAAATATTACGGTAAGTAAATAAAAACTTTGTTGGCACTCAAAACAAGAAGTCGCATTAATATAATAAAATAAAATTGTGAGCAATTTTTGAGCTTTAAAATTTATTTCAACCTTGAATTGAACAGGTATTACGAAATCAGACATAAACGTATCCTAAGACAGAAAAAGTGTTAAGACTAGATAATAATATGAAAGATACAGAATGCTAAAGTAGCTAGATACACACTCCAAAAGGTGGTATAGACACTGCTTAAAGCTCAACTAGGCCAAAGTCAGACAACTTGACTTTTCTCTTGTCATTCATAACGAGTAATACACTGCTTAAATCACAACTAGGCAAAAGTCAGGTAATTACTTGCCTATCGTATTGCCTTTAATAAATCAAGAGTAAAATGTTTAGAGCTACGTAAATATCTATGGGACTAGGGGGGAATAGCCTCAGGGGATAGGGGGCAAACTTGGTAGTAAGCTTGCGCCGGACAGCGGTCATAACTAAGATATTTTGACCGTCAAGCTATTTCTTGGCCATGTTGGCGTTAGGTGCTACAGGGTGCTTGAAATAACAAACGTCAAAGCTCTGTTGCAGCTTTGTTTTCCATACTAGGTCGTGGGTTTGATTCCCACCGAGAACTAACGTTTGTGTTATGAGTACCGACGTTTGATCTGTATTACGATGTTAGTATGAATGATTTTACAAAAAAATAAGTATTCTATCAGCAACCTAATTCCCATAGCACAAGTTTGGCTTAGTTTAGATCTAGAGTGTAAAGTGTGAAATGAACAAAATTTGTATTTAAACAATTTTTAACAAAAATTGAAACCACCGTCCTTACAAATTTAATAAGACTTGATACTGGCAAAATTATCTGTCACATTGACAGACAGAGACCAAAATAATAATAAGCAATTAAGCCATTATATAAAAGAAAAATGCATCACATATAATTTATAAAAGAAACACCCTGTATACAAAGGATAAGCCACCAAAGAGCGTCGAATACGTTTGTAGCCGAGTCTGTATGGGGTGATATTAAATTCCGACTGACCAAGACTCGCAATATAATATGCTAATTTGAGTTACCGTCTTCAGATGTGCACTATCTGACCGTAAAATTAATTAGGTACGGTAAACACAGAAGTACATTAATATAGTTTTCTTTATAAACGGGATATTTACCACAAATAAATATATAAATATATATATTATTTATAATATAAAAGAAAGTCGTCTTAGTTACATTACACTACACTCGAGAGCAATGAATCCCGGTCACTTAAAGAATGTTAAAAATCTCGGAAACTAAAAATGATAGGTTAATGCAATAAATTGTATTTAATAGACAATGTAATACTCCTTAAATGAAAGTAAAAAAAATATGAGTCACCATACATTTTATTAACACAAAATTACATAAAGAAAAAAACTGCTGATCTCTCCTTAAAACAAAAATAGGAAACATGAAATTTTTGAACTTTATTCCGATTTTCTTGAATTTTAATACTTCGTATTGCCTCCTCGTGCTTCCATTACTGCGTTTACGCGGTTTGGCATGCTGTACACCAAGTTCCTTATACGATTTTGGGGAATATTCTCCCATTCCTCTGTGAGAGCAATTTTGAGCTCACGAAGCGTGATTGGGGGAGGGTTTCGTTGTTTTACGCATCTGCCTAGCTCGTCCCAAGCATGCTCGATCGGGTTGATATCCGGGCTGCGCGCTGGCCACTCCATACGAGTAATGTTCATCTCTTGAAGGTAGTCATTCACAATCCTACCTGTATGAGGTCGGGCATTGTCATGCATAAATATAGCATCCTCACCTAAATTGACCATAAATGAACCAACGTGATCATTGAGGATTTCTTCCACATATCTTACGCTAGTTAAAGAGCCGTTTTCTATGATCACCAGCTCTGTGCGACTTTCAGAAGAAATTCCGGCCCACACAAGTACAGACCCACCACCGTAGGCTACTTTTTCTTCGATGCATGCTTGCTTGAATCTTTCCCCTGGTCTTCGATACACTCTGTGTCTTCCATCGTGCTTGTAGAGCATAAATTTTGATTCGTCGGAGAACATAACTTTTGACCAATCTTCAATACTCCAATTTACGTGGCTCTGGGCATATCTTAGTCTCGAAATACGATGCCCACGCTCCAGTTTAGGGCCGTTTGCAGGTCTAAGGGGTTTTAAGTTAGATTCAGCAAGCCGACGTCTTACTGTCCATGCACTTGGGTTACTTCCTCCGAGGCGTCGAAACTGATTGGTGAGTTCAGTTCCTGTGAGAAAGCGATTTCGAAGCATGGTGTTCACCAAGTATCGGTCTTCTCGTGCTGTGGTACACCTGGTTCTGCCCGTTCCTGGTCTGCGTAGGTTAGAACCAGTTTCTTCGTAACGTCGGAGAACTCTTTGTACTGTTGACAGCGACACACCGACAGTCCTGGCTGTATCGCGCTGACTCCGGCCGGTTTCCAGCATTGTAAGTATTCTGGTGCATTCTTCAGGCGTAAGCGACATAATTTCAGCTTGAATAATGAATATAGAGCACTATCAACATGGTTTATTTACCCACATAAATGACGGATTACAAACAAAAGCAAAACCAAATGCTGTAATTTCGTAGTTCCATCTTCGAAAGTGGCCTTTTTTCAAATTTGATTTTTTTATGATATAACTTTACAATAACTAAGAAGTTTTAATACCTTCATTTAAGGAGTATTACATTGTCTATTAAATACAATTTATTGCATTAACCTAGCATTTTTAGTTTCCGAGATTTTTAGGATTCTTTAAGTGACCCGGATTCATTGCTCTCGAGTGTATTTATAACTCAAGAACGGCTGTACCGATATGGCTGAAAATTGGTGGGTAGTATTGGTGGCGTAGAGCCAGGAGACAGACATAAGATAATATATAATGGATGTATGTATTTTCTAATAAAATAAAAACTGAATAAATACAAAAATCTGCGGGGGAACTATTTCTACTATTTCAAATCTTGAAACGCAAAACTTAATCTAAATTCAACACATGTTAAGTTGAATAGTCGAATCTCAGCTCCGCAGCCACAGGCCAAGACGTCTGCCCGAAGATTCCTTCAGTAATAGCCCGACCTTTGAATGCAGACTATTCAGTCTTGCATGGACGCAGATAAGAACATATTACTTGGAACTAGGTTTCAAGTAATATGTTCCTTCCTATCGACCCTAGGTTTTATAGAACTAGTGAATTTTCAAAAATATATGAAAGTTTATTTAATTAGTTTAATATCTTTAATTAAATCTCTATTTAAGATTTCATTTATATGGCATGTAATTTTTTGATTATTTTAGACAGACAATCAGGACGAACCTAAAAATGACTTTAAAATTACGTTAAATGTCACGGTATTATGTGTCAAATATTAGATTTAAATTTTTCATAACTTCTTGATAGGAAAAGGCGGTTTGTATTTTAAAAACCTAACATAGACTTTTCTACAAAAATATGATTACAATATCTATTATCAATGCAATACCTTAACAAGCACGTCCATTCCCGTCACTGTGCCTATCACATTTAGACTTAAAATAACACATATATAACCCACCTCTTTTCTAATCCAAACTTCTGTTTGAAATTTGAATCAAACTATCAAACGCTACAAATGTTAGCCCCACTCGTAGATATTCAGGTAATTTAACTAAGATATTCGTTGCTAAGCAATAGACTAGCGAATTTAGAATACTCTATGGTCCGAGCGCCCATGGGTCGAACTCGTAAATTCCAAACATCTTCAAATTCAACTATGTCCAACTATTGGTTGGTTGAGGATATACATTCAATGGAATCGACAAAAATTTGGCTATAAAAACATTTTAGTGTTACGAATCTATATTTTTAATAAAAATCAATCGTTTTTACAACTAATTGGAATAAGATTGGTTCAACAGGAAGTTTATGATCGTATATTCTCTCATAAACCAAAAATAATTATTTATTGAAGGAAGATTCTCAAAAATACAAGCGCCGAAAAACTTTTTTTATTGATTGAGATGTTGTTATGAATAAGCCTAACTATATATTTCATCAGAATTAACTGACTTGTTGGCAACATCTTGTAGCCAAACGTGACAGTTACATTGTAACACTGACAGTGACAGTGACATTTGTACTCCTTGTTGAACCATTCTAATTCCAATTACTAGTAAAAAAATACAAAATAAAAAGTTAATAAGGCCGGTATCACAAGCTCTACTACGGAGCTTTAGATAGTGAGTTTGATGTTTTTGACGACCGAAGTGGCGCGGCAGACGAAGGTCCGCCTACGACGCGGAAGGTTGCGGGTTCGATTCCCGCCTTGGGATAAATGTTTGTACGATCTGCAAATATTTATTCCGGGTATTTTTTATTATACATATAAAATACCCAGTATTTTATATGTATAATAAAAAATATCTATCTATGTAATGTATTGTAATAAGTACATATGTCAGTCTTCTAATACCATAACACAAGCTCTGCTTAACTTGGGGCTAAATGTTGTTGTGTGGATTGTCCCGCATTATTTATTTATTTTTTGTGTCAAGGTGCATTAAAACTGAGTTAGTATTCAGTATTCAGTATTTTAATGTCCTCATTATGTACACAAGGTCTTAATGGTAAGTACATAATGTACCCAAGTTTGGGTGTAGCAATAATTGGAGAGCGGACCGACTTTTAACTTGCAAATAGATTAATTTTAATAATTCTGCCTAAGGAAGCTTCGTTGGTGTAGTAGGTGTAGTAGGTTAATAATGTTAGCACATCCAGTAAGATTAGGTATCATCGTGTATCAACTAAGTTCGGCTTCACACGGACAGCGGCGCGTTATTATTGCGGCTCTGTCAACGGAATATGAAATGTATTGGGATGGGACTCCTTGACCATCCCCCACCACCCCACCCCTTGACCTGGGGGTAGTTTTGTAAGGTGCGAGTTTAAAGTTGGGGTGATTAGGTGTATGTTTATTATAGTTATAGTTGGGCTAAGAATTATTATTATTTGCTGAGTTCTGTGTATTGCGTGATGAAATTATCTATACTTTCAATGCTTAAGCGTTGGACATTTATGAAATATTTTAATTCATTTAGATTTTTGCTACATTGCGAATTGACAATATTAGATCTTGTCTTTAAAAAAATGTTTTTTGCGTTAGTAAGTATTTTTATTTTTGCAAAAGCATCGTTATTTATAAATAAGTAAGTAATTAATGATTCGGACATGCACTTGTCAAAGCATATGACCGAATAATTAATTACTTAATCATTTTGGAGAAAGTAACAAAAACATTTCGTTAAAATCAAAACTTTAATCTTGGTTTTATGTCACTTACACCCACAGTGATGGGTACGATACTAGGTTTACATAACATAAATTAAATTAAATCAAGGCATCCAAGTAGTTTCAAACTAGGCACTCGACTTATCCATTCGAGATTGGAAAACAGCTCGACTTACCGTGTACTCCGTCCAGCTTTATGTTTGAGTTGCGTTGCTACTTGCCATCTTTATACTATGGTAGAAGTGAGAGGCTAAATAATATGAATAAATTATTTTATTTTATTATCTAAAAAATCTAATATAAAATACTTTTTTATAGATATTTCACACAGCCTACCAAAAAAGCTTGTATTAACTGTCCTAACTAAAAATATACGATATTATATAAAGACACTTCAAAATCATATCTACTAAATGAAATATAACACTCAAAACGCCATAGGAAAACTGCTTCCAATGTAATGTAAGTACATAATTTTATAACTTTTTCGAAAAAAAAACAATATTGTACAATTTTTTTCTTTCGTACCTACTCTAAAGTTATTTTATAGCATATTATGCTAAAAGTTACATTTAGCATTTAATTCTATGCCGAATGCATTTCAAAATAAATAGTTGTGAAGTTTTAATTTGGACCACCCTAAACTAGATTATCTAAATGTTTGAATTTATATGCGGTTGAAGCTAATTTTCGGACAATTACTGCGGTCGTCAGTTTACTTAGGGTGAGATATAGGCCTGTTCTATTGTATTAGAGTTATTTAATTTTGTTTCAAATAATATATCAAGTATATTAAGAATTAAGATACAATACAACCAAACTTATTTTTTTGGACTTATGTAATAAATCTGTTATATAAAAAGCTTTGAAAACAGGAAGTGTATATGACTTCCTTCTTACTAGATTAGACTGCCTTACAATAAAAAAATGGTACTTAATTTAATTAAATCTAATAAGTTAAATAAAACAACGAGCTGATAGTGCCCAAATATGGTAAAAATCCCTTTCGACCTAATCAAGATAAATTTAGGATCATTTTAAAGAACAAAATTTACGTTAAGACAAGACAAGTAACTAGTCAAAATAAACCCACACAAACTTCACACTATCAAGCCTTTCAGTTCCCTTCAGCAAACATTAACCCTTCAAGACAGTGAAAAATACGAGTCTTGTCAAGCAACTCAAGTAAAACGCAGCTAATTTAAGGAGCCTACCTTATCTCTGTGTAAGTTCGACGGCGAACGTCATTTGTCTTCGTCAGTGTTGGACGGTGATCATTTATGCCATAGCACACCCTACCCTTTAAGGTGTACATACGGGCAAGAAAATTGACGAACAAAAGTATTAAAAAAAAGTCGAAAGCAATTGAAAAAAAGTTTGATAAGACTTACATTTAATTTGTTTGTTACCTTTATTTTTACTTACATAATTTGATCGATATGCATTTTATTGAAATAGTTTAATAAAAAAAATAGTTTTTTTTTACTTGTTGTGTACCACTGCAGGGCCAAGGTCTAACCCAAACTCTTCCATTCATCTCGATCTTCTGCGTTTATCCACAACAGTTTTTTCAACTACGAAATTGTGGTGTGTGTGTAAATTACAAATGAACTTTTAGTTTGTATAAAATAACCTCATTTGAAACTGATAATACAAAAATACTATTTGAAAGTCCAACTATATTATAGCCCCAGAGATTATTTATGGGGCAAAGTAACAGTAGATTGAAAAATAAAAACAATATATAAAAATAACGAGGCAAATTCATTCAAATATTGATTGACAAATCGTTTTTTTTGTAATATTTGTTAAAGTTATCTATTTTGTATTTACTTATTCTAGTAATATTAATATTAGTTGAATAAAACAATGATATCTTTTGTCAATTTCAAAAATGGTAATAAAGAGTTCAAAGTTTGACTAATAATTGTCCTGTGTGTACAAAACCACAAATATTTACAGCATTCGCCTCTATTTTCAGAGCATTAGAGACGTGTTTTCTACGACATATGTGGTTTCAGAATGACTTGGAATTTTCTCGAAGGAAATTGCAGGCAGTCGAGTGGATGTGCAGTGAAAACGCGTTTTTGTGATTCATTCTAACAACTTATAAATTACTTCAAACAAACAAACAGATAAAAATCTTTAGTTTTACATGAAGAAGAATAATTAACTAAAATACATAGGATTATTTTAAACGGAAAAAGGGAGAGTCCTTTTCCCAGCAGTGAATAAGCAAAGGGTAGGTAAACCAAAAAAAAAATGGAGATTCAACTTCTGACATAAAAGACGACAGACATTTTTATGTCAGTCTCCAAGCTACCGTGCTTACTGTCGTCCGCTGCTAAAATGTTTTTTTTTGTTAATTTATTAAACGCTATAATCGTTTATTGGACTCAAAATTTTTAAATTATTGAATAAACCTTGAAGTTCCTATGTCTATATTATATTATCTATGTTATGACATTCTTTTGACAAAAAAAGAACCAAATTCACATGCACAAGACAGTAAGAATTTAATAAAAATCTGACATCCTCTTTTGTCCACTCATGCCATTAAAAAAAACTAAATTGCTCACAACAGTAAAAAAAACAACAATAATAATCCACACCGTTAATACAATCTCAGTACCAGTTTTGACCACCTGAAGGATGAGAGGGTGGGACCCTTATCAAGACAAAGTAAATTAACTCCCGAGCATCTTGACCAAGTTATTGTGAGTCGGTCGGCCGTACCAAATCCTAAAAACAAACGGGGCGATGGACGTATGCAAATACAACCTACCCAATTATGAAGGGAACTTGTGATAACCAAGTTCTTGATCTAGTTTTGCGAACGTGGATAGATTTTCTATTAACTTAAAAAAAGTTTTCTGATAACGATCGTATTCTTGTACGTGAAAGTCTCAATTCGAATTCTTGATTTATTTTTGTGTTCATATAACTTTATAGTAAGCCGACTTTGTTGTTCTTTTATTTTTAAGGTCAGGTTGTGATTAAAATTAAATCTGATAATATCCTTCAGTGATTTTTGATCAGAATGAGCGATTTTCCAGGGAGTGTTCTTAGAATACACGATAGATGGCGCTCAACGTCAATTGCATTTCAATGTCAATTGTCAACACAAAAAGTTTTTATATTTTATCTGTGGTGTGAAATTTTTGTCCTAGAAAAATTCGAAACTGTTTGACAAAAGCTAAAAGTCTTCAATCGTGGCAGAAATTTGAAACCAGTATACAGTCTGTTGTCGTCAAAAGTAAAATCCACAAGAAGGTACACGAAATCTAAAAGAAAAGCAAACAAAAGTTATCAAAACGCTAAATACACCGAAACGGACGTGACAGGATGATAATGACAGCCACACGACAGAGCTGCCAATAGATTATACAGATAAAAAAGAGAGGGATTTTGATTTACACTATGTGTCCAGCGCCATCTTTCGACTCTTTTTGAACTATTTTTTTTTTAAAAGCTATTTGGAAAATCGTTCTGATGGGTGTATCTAAGCAAATACCGAAAAAAATTAAGCTCATCAGCAATGAAGTCCTATAAAACATGCTATGCTTAGTTTAGGAATAGTGAGTGAAGTTCTGTGTGTTGCGGTGCTACAAAACGGTGCATTTTGCAAACACTAATTTTTACCAAATATTTTTATTCAATCTATCCAAAGGCTCCTGTAACACCAAAAACTCTAGTCTTAAAAAATCTCGCCAAAAAGTCAAACGCCACACATTAAAACATTTCCAAAGAGCCACAACAAAGCCCGACCAGCATAATTATAAATTCCTCGTCACCGGGCAACACTGGAACAATGTAGTTAATCCATCAGGGCAAGTCCTAAGGCGTGGGAGATAAGACAAGGGCGGACCCACCCTGGTCTTGGCCACCCTGTATAGAGTTGATGGAAGATGAGACAGAGTTCAAAAAATTGCCTGAAGATTTCAGTGATCTAAATGGTGTTACCTGAATATATTTTTTGTTTACGTAAGACTGTTTAGTTACTTTCATATATTTCGAGGTTTATTTTTGTGTCATCATCATCTTCCTACTCTTGTCCCACATTATGTGGAGTCGGTACAACACGTCCTCTTCTTCCACTATCCTCTATCAGACGTCATCTCAATGCTCACACCTTTTTTACACATGTCATCATTCACACAGTCCATCCATCTTTTCTTATTGGACATAAATAAACCTCGATTTGAACAGTTTTACGTAGCAATACTACATACATAAAATAAAGATAACTTATTAAGTACTCCTAGAAACTTGTCAATGTATCTAGACTCTGTATGCAAGGAGCTTGTTTTTAGAAATAAAATTGTAAAAATAAGTACATTGATTAATTAAAATTCATTGCAAATGAGCAACTTTTTGTACAAGATGGTGTTTTAC
Organism: Ecliptopera silaceata; assembly: GCA_932527185.1. Lineage (NCBI taxonomy): Eukaryota > Metazoa > Arthropoda > Insecta > Lepidoptera > Geometridae > Ecliptopera > Ecliptopera silaceata. The sequence goes on along the minus strand of OW052207.1, from coordinate 2,234,575 downwards.
CAGCTTGTACAAAAAAGTTCCTCACAGAGGCACTCATATTGTAGGCAGAGCTACCACAATTTCAATCTCCTTCAAAGTCAAGGAAATACTCAATGAGCATTGACCATTCCTAAGTCCACCCTTCTCAGATTGTGACGTCCACCTGGGCCTGTCGTATGAATATTAATTCAGGCATATCTTGACCCCCGACCGCTTGTCATGTAAACTTTACCCAGTAGCGCATTCGAATCTTCTTAAACTGTTTAAAACTGTCAAAGTCACATCTACAAAACTCTTAAACATAAAACTGTGAAATAAATACCGTGTACATGAAAATGTAAAGAATGAATGAATGAATGAAAAATACTTTATTATACACTTAACCAAACATTGTAAAGTAAAATAACTAAAAAATACATATCTATAAATAAAATGTACAATGGAAGGTCTTATCGCAGAAAGCAATCTCATTCAGACAACCTTTGGATGGAGAGGTATCAGACATTATATGAAGATTGGTCGGGGGTAAAGCTTAAACAGTAGCGCATTGGAATGTTTGTAACTGTCAAAATTATACTTACCAACTTAAAAAAAAGTTTACATAAGTCAGTTCTCATGTAAAATTCACAAGCATATTTCAATCTTTTAAAACTATTTAATCAGTTTTTGTCACATCTAACCTCCTTTAGGCTTTTGAAAAAAAAGACGAACGGAGTCTTCATTGAAACTTGTACTTGTCTTTACTCGCAGTGTGATATCTCCCAGGACACGTTATTATAGGCAGAAAATATAAAAAAAATATCCCTAATATAACGGTGTCGAAAAAAAAAAAAAAGAAGCTGAAAAGAAGTTTGAAATAGTTATGTCATAAATATGTACTTATATTAATGTGTAAGTATTGATATTAATTAATTGGTCGATCTGTTGAGTTGGCCAAATATCTATGTAGGCATATATTATATATATAGAAACAATTCTGGCTCACATTCTTCTTCTTCTTGTCGTGTCGATACACGACAAGAAGAAGAAGAATGTGAATCAGATTAAAGAACTTGACAGATTTCAATCAAGCACTTGACATTGGCTTGAACATTGCCTGTTCCATTGATGGACAAAAGTTATATAAATTAAGATGTGATTCTGTTGAAATAACTTACAATCCTTCGGGTAAGAAACTGACTCGTGTTGTATGAATACCTTGAGCATAACTGATTAGTTGGTTTGACTGCCTTTGACTCAAAATGATTGGTACGCAAAGATTTGCTTATAAATATATAATTATATATAATAAATAAATATTAATTAGGTCCAAAATACGTGGTTATTAAGGTCCAAGTGACTTACTTACTCAAACATAAAATGAAAATAAAAAAAGTTAATTTATGCCATAACATAAGTAGGTAAGTATATAGTAAATATTACTAAGTATTTCATGTATTTTAATTATAAATGTATTATAAGTTATTACCTACATACATTATACTGATAACAAAATGACTTCCGAAAGGAATACGTATTTAGTTAGTAAGTATTATAAAAATACTTTTCGAAAATACTTACACATAAACATCGGTGTTCATCACACAAACGTTTATTCTCAGGATTCGAACCCACGATCTACAGGGCTTCTAACCAACTGCAAAAACCAAGCCAAAGCTATAACGGCTGTCAGAACCAAAACGATAAATAATACTTATATACATTTTTTACTGTAAAAACATACATAGAATACATAGTACCTAACACCCAGATACATAACAAATATTTATGCTTATCACACAAACATTTGCTCTGGGTAACCAAACCCACGACCTACCTACATACATGCACGGAAACATGGAAGGTAGAGCTACTACCAACTGAACTGTGACGCCTGTCCATTTTATTTAAATCAAATCGATTTTGATTTGATGTATTATTTCACAACACACTGCTTTTTTTTCAAGAACTTTGAAGTCTATTAATTAACAATATTGACATTGATTTTGCTTAGATCAGATGTATTATTTCATAAGTAAACATGAGATATTCCAGTTTGTTGTTTAAACCCTCCACAGGTAGGTACCCTCGTTAGAGCGCCGCTGGTCAAGACGCAAATATTGTTATAATTGATTGGCTAAGGATTATAAAGGTGAGTGCACATTGGTAGTTAATTAAGTTAATAATTATAATTTTTAAATTAAGTTTTTTTTATGTTTTAATGAAATCTGTTAATCCAATTGTATACCTAATAAATAAAATAAATAAATAATGCTGGACAATCCACACAACATCATCTAGCCCCAAGCTAAGCAGAGCTTGTGTTAAGGGTACTAGAAGACTGACATACCTACTTAATACAATATAAGGTTAATCTATATCTTTTGTGCCTCACTTTTAACATTTTACGTTAACAAAGTCAATGCCTAATAAAATAACTAGAACACCCGGATATTTGCAGATCGTACAAACATTTATCCCAAGGCGGGAATCGAACCCGTAACCTCTGCGTCGCAGGCAGACCTTCGCCCGTCGCGCCACATCGGTCGTCGATCTAAATTATATGCAACAACCCAATCATGAAAACTGATAATTATTATTACTAACTAACATCCATCCTATACCATCCACTCGAAATACGATTAATCTGTTCAAGCTCCAATCTCGGATAACAATGGCGATTTCAAATTCGAAATGTATGTCGCCACTCCACGTACTTCCGGTCAAGTTTGAATATCCGTCCAAGTTGGACTTCCGCCGGAAGCGGCCGAAGCAACATGGCCGTCTTTATCTGAAGAATTAACTGGCGATAGTTATTCAAATGTAGAAGGGTAGCCATTTGTGATAAGGTGACCTAATTACTGATTATATTGTGTAAGTTGTAGCCACCTACACTCCATATATTTTTATATACAGGGTGGTTTTTTAAAGTTGGTGCTGGCCAATTCCGAAAGTTCCGAAACCATACAAGTTAGAAAGTTTTTCTTTTGGAGACCCACTTTTATGAAAAAACCACCTGTAAACCCTTTTTGTTGTTACAAAGTCTGTAGAAGACGTATTATCAAAGTCTTTAAACGTTTATTTAGTACCCATTTTTAAATAGTAAATACCTAGTTAAATATTAAATAATCCGTGTATAAACTATTATATAAACCGTGAAAAATCTGGGTGAGAAAACGCCCAAACACTGCATTTTTTTTACAAGTCATATTGCGTTTGACTGCGATCTCACCTGATGTTGTATGTTGCATACTGTGATATCCTTTAACTAAGGGAGCACTGAGTTTTATTATTGTTGATATTCTTTTAAATGTAGGTACCTATAGTGTAAACACATGTTGGGTATCCAATCTCTTAAAAAAAAAATGTTAAGTTACGATGCGGTCGACGAAACATGCTTACCTAGAAAATACCTATTCACTACTCTCCAGCCATTGAGGAGGATGAGGAGGCCTGGAGGAGGCCTAGTTACCCTGCAGTGGGTGTTACCCTGCTAAAATGATGATGATATTAAGTAGGCCCACAAAACAATAGGTTCGGAAATGAAACAGGGACACCGAGGTCTGAAACGATAAATCTAAGGATCGCCACCGCCTTCAAGTCCAGATAATGTATTTCTGTTCGGACGTTACACTTACTTTGGCAATTTGCGGGAACCTTTGTGCCCCAAGATATCTCGACAGACAATTGTAAGGGTAGGATTGAGGATTTATATATAGTTGGATAACTGTGACGTTTAATCATTTTAGTGTGTCAGTGTACTGAGATTCTTATTCTTTTCGAATGTAACTGATAATTTGGTTAAATATTTCTATAAGGTATTATTTTTGTAGTTTTGTTTTAAAACCTTTACATTACCATTACTTTCCAATATAAGCATAATACGACCCTAATAAAGAGCATAACGTAGAAGTGTTGAGAAGAGTCGGCGAGGAAAGAGCCCTCATGAAAATGGTTGAGAACAGAAAGGGGAAGATGATTGGCCATCTTATACGACACGACAACCTCATCAATAACATCATAGAAGGAAAGGTAGAAGGAAGGAGAGGAAGAGGAAGGCCGAGGATAAACTACATGAGCCAAGTAAAGATGAAGGTTGCCCTCGTGTCGTATAAGGAAGTCAAGGAGGCGGCCCTGGAAAGGAAAAAATGGCGTGGATTGCATTGATTACGCAGACAAGAGCGTAGCTCTTTAATAATAAGAAGAAGAAAGAGCATAGATCATATTCTTTATAGATGATGTTTATCAAATTAACGTACGTATTTCTGAAATCAACATAAATTTTAAACCTTTTAAACTGTACCTAATAAGGCCTGTTTTGATTTTTGCTGAATTTTTACTTGAACTTTTGAAAGTATATGTTTAAATCTACCTATATGTTTGAACAGCGGCTGGCAAAAACACTTGCAAACTATCAATTATTTCTCAAATAATAGATAGTTAAAAAAAATGAGCTCATTTTTTTATTGACGTTTTCAGTCATTATCCAATCAGGCATCAACTCTATATAATTCCCTAAACAAAGTTATCGCACCGCTACGTGATATATCCCGATCTTCAGGAAGGGCTAAGGTCTGAGCCCATTTACAAATCACAAACACTGACCACCCCCCTACCCCCTTCCCCCCTCATCCCCCCTTAGACAATTATACAACCCTTTCTAACTCACCTTGCGATTTGAAATATGGACGGATTCGGACTTACTTAATTGTGTTTCTAGGATTCAGAATACGGGTGTGTGCCTTGAATTATTTAAACTGTTCTCAATTGTCCAAATCTATTCTGTAAAGTATGTTTGATTTGTCTGTGCTTAATATTTTCATGAGTTTTCAAGCGATTTCTAAGTTTGTAATGAATTTTCTTTTACATGATGCAAAAAGATAGGTATTAATTTAACAATCTGTTATTAAACAGCTATTTATCATAATTTCTTTGTTATCTTGTATTTTTATAAATAACTCAAATTTAGTCCTTAGCCCGAGTGTAAATTTCCAAATCATAGAAAAAGAAAATCTCCTTACATAACTGAGCGACTGATTATACATATATTTGTAAATACGGGTGGAAAAGCGCGAAAGAGACAACATTATCGTGCTGCCAGTAGATGTCAGTAGGGAAATGAGACAGTTATTGGCCGCACATGTCAATTTCGTGAGACTATTGCTCAGTCTATTATTCTCTTTGTCTATGTTCTGCACAGCGTCCATCGCTTCGTGTCTGACGCTTAGCTTTAAATATATGTTTACCACCTTATAAAGATTGCCTGAGATGCTCCGGGCAACACGAACCACTTGTGTCTACGACAGTCCTTGCGCCTTTGTAGTGTAAGAGATGATTAAAAATAAAAAATAATAATAAATTCACAGACATTTCGCACCTCACATTCTAGTCTCAAACTAAGCAAAGCTATGTGAACTAGATTGCTGGTAAAATACATACTCTTTTTTATAATATACATAGAATACACAGTAACATCCAGACACAGAACAAATATTAATGTTCATCACACAAACATTAGCCCTGGGTGGGAATCGAACACCCACAGCATGGAAGGCAGAGCTACAAACTGAGCTGTGATTCTTAATGATCCTTGTGATTTTACTGATTAAAGTTTAATTAATTTTGACTTCATTATGACGTAAGTAGGTACAATTATTTCAATACTTCACAATAGTTTAAATTTTTGTGATTATTAAAAGAACCCCGAGCTCCTGGTCTAATAAGGCGAGTGTACACGTATGTACACGTGATGGGCATCCCGTGACCCAACGGAATGTTTATTAGTCAGGGCTGTATGTACCAGCTTAATACCTGTGTTTATTTTACGAAGAACAATATCCTTAATTAACCATACTTTATCGAGTTATTGTATTTAAGATCTGTTTAAATGTTTATGAAACTTTTTTTAAAACGTAGTCTTCAAAAAAAAATGAGGTGTCACACATTACGCAAGTCTGGAACTTAATAAATAAATGAATATCTAATCTAATTAAATTAAAAAAAAGTATTGTATTCTATATGAAATCTAATAGGTATAGCTTTGCTTAGTTTAGAACTTGAGTGTCATATGTGAAATATCCATGAATGTTTATTTTATTAATAATTCACCTATTTTAGTATCAAAATAATTGAGTATTAGACATTTTATTTCAAGAACATTTCCTTCTAATTTTTTTTATCCTAATCCTTCCCACTGCAGGACCACATCCTCCTAATTATTTAATTATTTTCCTATACATATTAGTAATAAATTAAAATTATAGTTCAGCGCATCCCTAAGTTTAACACTACTAATGCCGTGCAATCAGATATTTGTTTTAAATTATGGTAATAAAATGTCCGGGGTAGTCACGAGCGCGTGAACGAATGCGCGCGCGCACTCATGGATCTGGATCGCTTTGGCTGAGATCGCGATGTTTAAACGAACTACGCTTTACTAGCCTTTCTTATTTGATTTTATAATAATAGTGATTTTTTTTTCTTTGTTTTTTTTTGTGTCCTATCAATATACTATACATTATACAGTGTAAGTACTTGTACCTACACATAAGTATACATACTCACACAGTTCTGTTGGACAGTATTGACGCTTATGCCAATAACCCTTGGCTTGGCACGCAGTTTGTGGTATGGGTGCCATTGGTAAAAATACATTTATTGGTATTACCTTAAATATATTTGGACAAGCTTACTCAAAAAGAATAAAAAATATCAAAAATTGTAAGTAGGTATAAGTATGTATTTGAAAATATCACAGAACATTCTAGTATTCTATATTATTTAATATACTTGATTTTTGATATTAATGTTATCTCTTAAAAAATGAGGCAGGTAAGCAACATTTAATTGTCTAGATTTTTGTTCTTACCTAAAAAAAAAACAATACATTCGTCGGTAAACTAAAAAACACACATATTTTACACATACATTTCTGTACAATCAAATAATTAGGTACCTACCTTAGTTATTAAGACAAGTCTGATCAAAGTGCTGCAATGCTCCGTCATAATCCGGACAAGAGCTGCATGCTGCCGGCATACTTGCAGCAGCATTGCGATAAGCCGATCCGGACTTTGTGATGTCTACCTGTCCGCGCGTCTCCGCTACAGACACTCAGTGTGGACATGCCTTTATATTTTCAATATATACACGATACTACAACAAAATACAGTAGTAGCATCGACACGATAAGAAGAATATTCGGCATATCAGCCCACTGCTGGACGTAGCGTAGGTGACCAAGTCATGCGTCGAGACGGAGACCCCGTCTCTTTTCAGACAATGTTAAAATCAAAATCAATTAATTTCTTTTTTGTAAAATCACTAAGATCATTTAGAATCGTATACTAGGTTTTAGATGCCACTCTAGAGATTGTTAGCACTACCGGTACACAATATATAATATAATTATATTTTTTTAAATTAATAATAAAATAAATATAATAGTTTTGTATACTTAATAATGTTAACTTAATACGGGGATTTTAAAAGTTTGGTTTTTGAACCCTATTTAAAAATTGTTTATTTATACAAGTGCTAGATGGCGCTAAAAATAACCTAAAAATAACACATGGAAATATGTATTCATTTAGCAACTAATTAACATTTGTCATAGTTACAAAAGAGGGATTGGCAGAGCAGCAGCTAGATGGATGGATGACATCGTTGCCGTACAGGGTAAGACTTGGATGCAAAAACCCCATGTAAGAAAAGAGTGGCGTCTGAGAGAGGAGGTTTATACCCAGCAGTGGGCTAACACGAGCTACCTATGGCGATGATGATGTGATGGTAGTTAGGTACTTACACAAAATACTTTTTGGAAAAAAAAACTTTATTTTTATTGAAGTAGATTTTTCGAGGTCTTATCCACATGTTTACATCGTCCACTCACAATCGCAGGCCAGCATTGTTGCTGGTTTAGAACGGCGAACAGCGCCAAACAGCGGCAAACATCTCCAAACTCAGACTGTTCATATTAATATATTCTATTCGATTCTATAATTCGCAGACGATGTATCGATTAGAATCGATTAACGAGATTAGTTGGAAGTTTTGAGTAGTTGGTCGTTTGATTTGTATTTTGCTTGTTAGCTGCAAGTTGTTAGTTCGATTTTAATGCATTTATATCTACATATTGAAAATAATAATTTGTTAGTTATATTTGCTTGTGGTTTTGACAACATTAGGTACTTACATCTTACATCTTAGAATTTTTATAAAGTAGTCATCATCATCATCATCAACCTATATCAGTCCACTGCTGGACGTAGGTCTCTTCCAAGACGCGCCACTGAGCCCGGTCTTCGGCTCTTCTCATCCAGTGTTTGCCAGCTACACTCAAATCGTCGCTCCATCTCGTATATAAAGTAGTAAGGTAGCTAAAAAAGTTGAAAAATAAAATATATTGTGACTCATCAAATCAACTAGGTATACTTAGTTAATTATTCATTACGGTTGTAGGAAAAAAAATCGCTGCCGGTGAGAAGACTGCCAATTTTTTTAAGACCGTTTTTTAGTCACCAATAAATATTTTTCTTTGTTATCCCTACTTATATTACTTATTTATCTTTATCCATACCTATTTTTTTAACATTCTAAAAAAGCTTTATAGGGTACAGATTAGAATAAAATTATGATAGGCAATTTTTTATTATGTATCAAAAAAATTCTGTAAATGAATAGAATGACAGTTAGAGTCCAACCTTGTTATCAATAGCCTCATTTCAAAACAAGCGTTTGAATCTGAAATGACGCAAAATGAAACTCATCAAAGGGGTCACAGTTCACGGCGCGGCGTGATGCGGCCGAATGCAAATCCGCTACCGAGATACGCAACACTGCAGGGTTGACCAACACTTTTTTAAGTCGAGATTGCATTAAAAACGCACCTACCGAAAAAAAGAAATCAGTACCCCAAGTACGAGTTTGAGCACACACGGATCGTAGAGACGCAATCGCCGAGCGCCACCGATTTGTATGAAAATTCAAGCAGCACCCCTAGCAGATTTCTTGAGAAGCCTGGATCTCCATACAAATCGGTGGCGCTCGACAATTGCGTTTCTACGATCCGTGTGTGCACAATCTCGTACTTGGGGTAGGTACAGATTCATGTTCTTTTTTTATACACTTATTTTGTAAAAAACTAATACATTTTTGAATTCACTAAATGTAGATTATATTATATCGTTAACACAAATTTTTCACATTTTTTTTGTAGGTCCTATGCAGATAGGTACATATTGTTGTTAGAAAAAAAATTTTAGTAGGTACAAATTAAATTTGTATATAAAAGCCGTTGAGACGAATAAAAATTAAGTTTAAGGAACTAAAGTCGCAACATCGCAACGAGCAACTTAAGTTGTCCGACTTAGTTACTTAGTTGCGAAGCGCTGAATGCCCCTGAAAGATAAACGGAACCGCTTAAAAACGTAATTATACACACCGATGCGCATGATTCACGAAATATTTGAATACAACCTTCACACTAAAAACAACCTAACAACCTTAAAACTACACCCAAAACTCATCCTTATTTCAAACACTATAAAGAACAATTTAGTTCAGCAAGAGAAAGCAAAATGAATTTTAAAATTCAAACTCATGTTTTGCAAAGCGCCTCTCTATGACGCTCACATTACGCTATTTTATCACTTATGGTCATAATAATAAGGTCGATAATGCCTTAGCAAATAAATTGAAGAAGAGTGATGTGGGGATTCCGTGGGAACGTTCGATTTGGACAGTTCTTGAACGAAATAAAGATTCAAGATACTGAATGAAGCAAACCGACTTGAAGCTGTGAAATATGGTAAAGTGTAATATTTTAGTGTTTATTAATAAAATAAATAAATATTTATGGATATTTCATACATCTCATTCTAGTCCTGAACTAAGGAAAGCTTACTAGCTTACCTAAGTAATATGGAAACTAGATTACTGTAAAAATTAAATAAACGAATAAAAAATAAGTACTTAATGAATTTATTTTGTCCTAGTTTAAAACGTTAGTCTTCAAAATTTTCTGTCGAGTCAGTAGTCTGTCAGTCGCCTCGTCTGTCAAAATTTTCTGAAAAAATATATTATGTACGAAAAAATCTTTTCTTTTGTATAAGTAGGTATCTATAATTGAGGGAACGCATCTAAACCTATTAATATCTACATTCATTAAAAAATCTTGTTTGACGTAGTTTTATTGTATTTACTTATGACATGTTACACAACGCCATCCTGACTTAGGCACTCCCGCTCAAAATTGTTTTTTTTTTTAATTTATATAAAAAGCGAATATCACTCCCTCATTGTTCATATCCCTAAACTAATCATCACAAAACATAATTATTGTATCCTCCATCGCGATAATAAAATGTCAAAATGTCAAAATATCATTATCAGCACTTTGTCCGATAAGCATTGAATAAGAATAAGAATAAGAATCATTTATTGTAAAACTGTGTATAATTGGTATAATTGTATTGGTCCCATAGACATGGAGAATTAAATAAATAAATAAATATTCATGGACATTTCTAAAAAAAAGTTATTCATGTGAACGTGGCTGGGTATGCGAGTAAAGGAAGGCCGAAAAAGAAGTGGTTGGATTGTGTGAAAGAGGATATGAATGTGAAAAAGTGGACTCGGATTTGACGAATGATAGGAGTGAGTGGAAGAAAAAGACATGTTGTGCCGACCCCACTTAACGTGGGATAAGGGCAGGAGAATGATGATGATGGACATTTCAAACTTCACATCATGCTTAGTTTGGGACTAGAGTGTGATGTGTAAATTATCCATGAATATTTTTATATTACATAGATATAGTTTTTTTGTAAATACATACAAAACAATGTTCATCACACAAATAGTTGCTCTCGGTAGGGATCGAACCCACGACCCACAGCATGGAAGATATTTAGTGAGATATTTTGGCAGTTTTTGAGTATATCTCAGACTAGTTCCGTAGTTATTCTCCGGGCCTCAGTTGATAAAGTGATGCTTAAGGTACCGTCTCAAGCCTGTTCTATTGTTCTTTTGGATCTGATATCGCTGGATAATTGGGAAGGCTGATCATGTTTGGACGTCTATAGACGTCAGCCTACTTTTAGATTTGGTGTTATAGATGGATAGTTAAATAATTGCTTTTGACAGGCGTCTGTAGGAAGCTTTTTTAACTGTGGGTCGTAGGTTCTAATCCAAGAAAAAAAAAATTGAGTCATTATATTGATAAATTAATAATTTGTCCTTATAATATTTTATTGTATTGTTTGTTTGTATACTTATACGAAAAAAAAAAAACTTAAGTATTATCTAGGCAATTTAAGTTTATGAAGTAGGTACTAACTTTTTTAGTTTGGGAATTTTAGGTATAAGTGGCATTGTGTAAGTTGTATAAATCATTTAAAAAAAAAGCAATAATTATGTTATTTAATGACATGAAAAGAATATTATTAAACAGTATATAAATAGATTAGATTAAAAATAAAATATAAATATTTAATAGCACTAGTTAAAGTCTCAAAGTTCCGATAATACTGAAAATAACTGCATCGTCCCGCCATCTAGTGATGAGTAGTGGAAGTTACTTTCAACTAAAGTTAGAACCTTTCAGTGACTTGGTTCTTCTAGCTATAGCACAACACTAGTAGGTATACAAAGTAAGTACAGTTTATTAAAAAAACTCGTTTCTATACAATGGTAGGTTTAATTAAAATATTTCGTCAAATTAAGTTAGCAGTTTTAATATTAGTGCAATGATATTATTAAATCCAGAGAAGTAAAAGTGAAAATTAATAATAAATAAGTAGGTAAATATATTTAACCGGTTAAAAAATGCGGTTATCAATTCAACTAAGTATATTTATTCATATCTATCTTTCATATTCTTTACTAGCTAAACCAATTACGATTCGTGTGTGCACAAACTCGTACCTACTTGGGGTACTGTACTTAAGACTTCATAATACTTGTCGATATAATATTTGTGTAAAAATAACTTATTATAATATAATAATGTTTATACACACTGAATAAAGTCTTAATTCTTATACAAATCCGTGGTACATTGTGTTAATTGCGTGCTCACCCGTCGAATGCGGAGTACGATCTGTGGTTTTATACAGCATCTATATACAGGATGTTGTTTATAATTATAATTGATATTTTGTTGATTTATTTATTTATCTTTTAATAAAAAAAAACAAATTCAATGTCTGGAAACAGTAATTTGATTAGTTTCTAAATATAGTATCTCAGAAAAAATTAATAAATAATAAATAATTCTGGACAATCCACACAACATCTAGCCCTAAGCTAAGCAGAGCTTGTGTTATGGTACTAGAAGACTGACATACTTAATACCATACATTACATAGATAGATATTTCTTATTATACATAGAAACACCCAGAACACCCGGAATAAATATTTGCAGATCATAAAAACATTTATCCCAGGCGAGAATCGAACCCGCAACCTTCGCGTCGCAGGCGGACCTTCGCCCGCCGCGTCACAGCGGTCATCATGTATGTCATATGATATTCGACTATGAATCAAACCCAAGAACACCAAATTTTCGCATCAAACTTCATTAGATACAAAAATACACACATATTTATAAACATAAACCTTGAAATAAATCACAAGTTACCGGCAGAAAGAATAAAGATTTGTGAAGGATAATTTTACTTATTTTCTTGGTGAAATGAATTTAGAGCACCCTGTGGATCGGTGTTTTCTTAGCGTTAACGCGAGGTAGGCGTTCGGTTTAAATCCTGCGTCTCTACATGATAGGGTTGCCACTTTTATTATTAAAAACAACATTATTCAATAAAATATGTGTAGCACTCGGGGACTGCCGCGTTAAGGCTATTGCATAGGTTATTTTCGTTACGGAATTTCTGGATTCGGTCTCCACGCTCAAGGCCCGCGATAGAAGCTATGCAATAGCTTAAAAACTTGTAACATTTTGTATAAGCTTTTTGTTCGAAGAAAGTGTAATAGTGACATTTTTAGTTATTTATTAAAATAACAAAGATCATTACAACACCATTAATATAACAATCAACATAGTTTTTTGTTTTTTAGTGTTTTTTTATGGAAAAACTCGAATGGAACGGAACGGAATGGAATTTTTATTTCAAAATTATTTTAATTAAAGAAATAAAGATGTATACTTAGATACCTATAAGTGTTCTATCAGCAAGCTATTCCCCATAGTACAAGCTTTGCTTAGTTTGGGAGCAGATTGTGATGTGTGAATTGTCAGAGAATAATAAGAATAAGTAATAAAATTTATGTATAATAATAAACATTTTAGAAATAAAAATTTAGTAATTAGATTATCTTAATTTGACATTAAGATTAGTGCATTTTTCCCTCATTTTCTTATAATAAAAGAGTTGTCAAATACAATTGCCAACCCTACATTATTATTTGGGCACTTATTCCGCGTCGCGTCGCACAATGCCTGTATGTTATAATTTTTCCCTCCAAAATATATTTGCAGAACAAAAGGGCTTAATGAATGTATTGCGAAATTCGCAAAACCATTATTATGCATTGTTTGTTTTCAAGAGCTTTTCTTTTCAATGAAAAGTTTCCAAAACAATATCTTGCGTAAGTTGTGTAAACATTTGTTGCTCAATATTTTTTAAAATAAAATGTCTTGCGTAAGTTGTGTAAACGTTAGTTGCTCATTTGTTTTTTTTGTGTGTGTTTTTTTTAATATGACAGATGTCATAATCTAGTTGGTGGAAGCGGTGCCTTCCGTGCTGTGGGCTGTGGGTTCGATGTCAGTGGACAGAAGAATTCCTAATTTCATAAAAAACTTCTTGCTTAGTGAAGCACAATTTTTTTTTACGATGACAAACATAGATAATTCTTGTGTCTAGGTATTTTTATCGATTTTCAAGCAAAAAATGTAGATAGAATTTAGCTATCTGGTTACCTTTGTACAAGTTTGACTAAGTTTGGAATTAGATGGCGTTGTTGTTGTAAAATTTCCATGAAGATCTGTTATATTTATACATCTAAATTATTTATTTTTTTCACGATTAATTGAAACGCGCTTCGCTGGTATACAAAATATTTGCTCTTGCAATAAGTAGATATCTAGCTAATTAAGAAAATTTTAATTTTCTCTGTTGCTACAATTACAATTTCAAGCAAACGAAACTGAGATTTAACAAAATTATGGCCCAGACATTTCAAGAGCTTTGAAACAAAAGAAAGTTGTGTGTGTTATCATTAGCACCCTCCCCCCTTAACCCCCCACACCCCCTTACCCCCCTCACTACCACCCCAGCTGAAAGAACACCCTTATCCACGAATTCTATACAAAAGTTTTGAATAAGAGTAATACACGTCGTCTAAGAACAGTGACCATGATTTACTTATAAAAAAAAGATTTAAAAAAAAAACCAATAGTTACACAGATAGAAGGTATTAATCGTTGAGACAAATCATTTTTACATTTATATTTTCAAAATATAATTTAGAGTTTCTTTTAAAAAACAATTACACATCACATAAACACTATTTTAGATATTTCACACAGGTTAGTGCGTGTGAAATGGCTTATTTGGTTGATTCTCAAAAATGTTAATTAAATACTTATCTTAAAACTTTGTAAAAGTACTTTTCGTCCCACGAAAATAATATTATTTTTTACCAGATTAACGGTTTTATTATTCAATATCGACCATGTTTTATTTTGTAATTAAATCAATTTTAACTTGATTCTATATTTTGTTTCTATGTTCTATTGTTTATGTCATTTTAACTTGGTTCTGATGGTCGCCCTACGTTAAGTATGAAGCCAATTGTTCCACAGATTGGTTTAAGCCGCCGCATGTGATCTTAATTAATGAATAAGAACGAATGACGAAGCTGATTCCTTTAATTTATTTATAAGAGCTTTCTGTATCTATGTTTCATTTCGTTTCGTCTTGCTTACGTGTTGCTGGGAATTGTTAATTATTTGCGAAGTAAAATTGTCTTGTTTATTTGCTATAACGACAGGCACAGCTCAGTTGGTAGTAGCTCTGCCTTCCATGCTGTGGGTCGTGGGTTCGATTCCCATCCTGAGCAAATGTTTGTGTGATGAACTTAAATATTTCAGTCTAGTCGTAAAACATATATAAAACTACTTTTTTTTATTTGTATCTTAGAAAATATTGGAATATAACACAGACAAAATCACAGATTATAGGTATTTTACATTAATTAGTATCTAATAAAAACATAATTTGTATCTATTTACTCAAAAAAAAATGGTAGTTACGTATCAATAAGGACTTGAATTTACTTAAGTAAATATACCTACTTTGAGTGTCGTTGCTAAAATTCAAGTCATTATCGAACCTCAAGCAAAAATTTTTCACCAAAAAGTTTCTGATATCAGCATAACCTCTTTTAAATAGGTAGATACTGAAATAAGAAGAAGAATCTTTTCATCAAACAAAGTAATTGAAATAAGAGCAAGACTTCAGACTGCATTAGGTTCCGAGTCGATCTGAAGATGGCATAATGTGTGCACTTCTTATCGCGGGGAGACATGCAGACTGCTGGATGGACCGACAGCAGAACAAAAATATATGACTGAATTTTTAAAACCTATTGTTAAGCTGGTCACGTGAGACGCATGGATCCAGTAAGGTGGGCTCAAGGAGTCTCAGATATGATACCCTTAGAGCTATATTTCATCGGGACACCATGGCTGCGCAACCAGTCGCCGCTACCAACAAAATGTACGTTTGATTGCGCGACCAAACGGACACCAGGTGAGTGACGCTCTATACTCTATAGAGCTGTAGGTATACATTTTGTTGGTCGCGGCGACTGGTTGCGTTGGCGTCCCGGTGAAATATAGCCCTTAGAGGGTAGAAGACGTTGCGGACGCCCGAGGAAGCGTTGGTGCGACGACCTGGACTCCGACTTTGACCGGGACTGGGCAGAGTTAGCTAGGAATAGAGAAGTGGAAAGAGAGGGGGGAGACCTTTGCCCAGCAGTGGGACAGCGTAGGTTGATAAAATAAATGTTTAGAATAGAATATTCTAATGCACTCTGTGACACTTGTATCTACTACTAAACAAAACACTGGTGTCATTTTTACTTCTACTACAAAAATATGATTTTTACCCTATTTTTCAAATTGTAATTAATTGTAAGTAGGTACCTACTTGAATTATATTTTTTACAAAGATGAACAAAACCGTCGTTAATAACATTTTTAAACATTACATAAAAAATATCAGACAAATCTTAATTTAGTTTACCAAAAACTTGTTGAGAGAAACTAGGTGCAAAATACATAAATACATATTAGTTTCTCTTGTTGTTCTCATGTTCGTCCCCTGATCTTTTATAAAAACCTAAGAAAACAGAACAATTTGTACCAAAGAGGTAGGTAACCTCGTTCGACGCAGTATTTTACATCTTAGATGTATTTTCTTTTTTTGCCAACCGTCTTGAAACAAATATTCGCCCACATTATCGGTACATCGAGCATATTTGAAATATACATACGCTAACAAGAAGGCATTAATGTGGAATGGAGCTTGTTTTATCATACACCACGGACTTGGCTCTCTAGTGCGCTGATAGGTTCACTAACATTTGTTTTTATATTTTTATGGTTTTTCGGGATTTTGTTGGTCTCTAATCCTTTAAATAATAAAATAAATAAAATAAACTTTATTGAGGACATACTTTACATAGGCTTACAAAACTAATAAAACTAATTTAATTAAGGAACTGTCCTACAATCGGCGGTCTTATCGCAGGCAGCGATTTCTTACAGACAACCGTACTTATAGAATAAAGTTCTTATCTATAGCTAATGTGATGCGTAGACTGAAAATGAATACAGAAGATGCTATGCCGAAAAAAGTAGATACCTAAATAGTTTTTTATTAAAATAAGCATTAAAAATAGGTCCAAATTCATTATATATATATATCATATATCACATATTTCACAGTTACCTATGCATAGAGGTTTTATGCTATTTAAATTCGAACTGCGCTGTCAACTCACAGCTAAAAAATAAAAAAAACAACACAAACCCACAGACGATTTAAGTCCCACAGACTGAAGCAAATCTAATAAAGTCTGTCTGATAAAAATTCAGTGAGACATACGCGATTCAGGAATTAACTTAATACGAACGAATGAGGTATTGAATAGGGGGGGTGGGGGTAGTGGATTGATTCGAAGTGGAAGTTGATTTGATGTAATGCTTAGTTCTTCAATTTATTCTATCTGAATTTATATGATCTTGGGAAAATCGACGTTGGGTATTTCGATATGTGATACAATTGATTTAGATAGATAGATAACACTTTATTGCACAAAGGAAAATACAAAAAAGCTTAGAACTAACTTAATTTAGTACAATGGGCGGCCTTATCGCTGATAGCGATTTCTTCCAGGCAACCGTAGCATGGAAAGTTTCGAGCGAAGTTGTAAAAGAAGGATTGATTTGATTTAAGTACCTATATAAATGGTGGCATCTTTTTTGGTAAGCTAATTATGAAGCTAAAATTAATTAGGTATAGTCTACAAAGGGTGAATTCGTCAACAGAATAGACACCACTACTGTAAGTATAACTAATTTATTTACTAAATTACAAAACAAAATAACACTAATTCCCTTTTGTGTCGCAAAGACATCTGTCTAGACACGCTACATGTCACGTTTTCCATTAAAAACGCCAATTTTTCGCGCCACCCTTATCTCAAGTGCATAAGACTCAAAATTCAATAGCAACTGCATAATTTGAGGGTTAAAACGTGTAGGATTACTGCATTTGGAATTACAGTGGAGTGTTGCGGTTTTGAGTTCTGCAACTTGATAATGGTAAAAAGTTTACGCGACTTTAATGCAGGTGGCAGCACCGAGAGTTACAAACGAGATACTAAATTGCATAGTGTATCAACACACGCTGTGACAGGCGTCACAGCTCAGTTGGTAGTCGCTCTGCCTTCCATGCAGTGGGTTCGATTCCCACCCAAAGCAAAGGTTTGTGTGATGAACATAAATATTTTTTCTGTATCCATGTTCTATGTATTTTATCTTTGTACTTACAAAAAAAAAGTACCTAAGTATATAAGTATTCTATCAGCAATCTAGTTCCCACAGTAGGTACAAGCTCTGCTTAATTTGGGACTAGAGTGTGATGTGTGAAATGTCCGTGAAAAGTTATTTATTTATTATTTATTTACTATGGGAACTAGATTGCTGATAGATATAGAATACTTATTATACACTTAGTTTTGTACATACATACATACAATACGCAGCAACACCTGGGTGTTCTGTGTCTGGACACAGAACAAATATTTCAGTTCATCACACAAACATTTGCTCTGGGTGGGAATCAAACCCACGACCCACAGCTGTCACAGTTCATGAGTTAAATGACATGTGTCAACTGAAGAAGTATCTCGTCTGCAACGACCACCAATCTGTTGTGCAGCCGTTCAAGTGTGTGTCGTGGCTAAGTGTTCATCTCGCGGAGTTGTGGTAGACACTCATTATGTTCGGCGTCATGTGAGATTGCCAGTCTGATGCAAATCTACGCAACACTGTCTTAAAACAGCTTTTTATTCAAGAACTTGAGAGTATTACAATATTTACAAAATACTTAAGTATCTACCTACCTATCTAGCTAGTAAGTAGTTACAGACCGATATGCAACCTTGCAAACGATCTATAGGTAGCTCAACTGATCCAAATCAGTAGATACCAATCGGAAGCGTTCCCAAGATATCAAATATCTAATAAGTACCTAGTTATTTGTACAAATGTAGCGCGCCTCAGTATCAACTCCTTCCATTTGACCGGTTACAACGTCGGGCAGCTCGTATTGTCGACGATTCCAAGCTCACAGACGATATGGATCCGTTGAGTTTGCGTAGGGACGTTGGCTCCTTATGCGTATTCTATCGTTTGTATAATGGGGAGTGTTCGGACGAATTGTTTGATTTGGTGCCCGCGGCCGACTTTCATCACCGCACGACACGCCGGAAAACCAAATTCCATCCTCACCATCTGGACGGGTGGTTCTCCACGACTACGCGGTTCACGAGATCGTTTCTGCCTCGGACGTGTAAGTTGTGGAACGAGCTACCCTCCGTGGTTTTCCCGCGGAGCTATGACATGGGGGCCTTCAAAAGGCGGGTTTATCTCCACCTAAAAGGCCGGCAGCGCACCGACAACGCCTCTGGTGTTGCAGGTGTCTATGGGCGGCGGTGACCACTTCCCATCAGGTGGCCCGCAAGCTCGTCTGCCAGCTATGGCATAAAAAAAAAAAAAAAAAAAAAAAAAAAAAGATAATAAGCGGTCATCTATAATGCAAGTATTATTTTTGAAATAATTAAATAATGAAGATTTTTTGCTATAATAATAATATATTATTTTGTTATTAACTATAAAAATGACTAAGATGTTTTACACTCTCATAATAATTATTATCTGAATTAATTTTAATGAAACGAGTGGATTTATCAAAATTTAAATAAGCGTCATCTGTACGTAAGCTTAGAAACTAATATAAGACCTTAAAGTTCAATGAAACCAAGAACAGCAACGTTTTAAGCTGCATTGTTTGTTTAGTTATAGCAGTTTTCCAAAGATGTCGCTATATTAAAAATGAGTACGAGTACACTTTTTTGTATTTCTTCATGTTTAAACTACTAATTAATGCTCTATACATTTGATTTGATTATATCCGTTTTATATCACTCTTTATCACACAACGTGAATGGATCAAATTTAATCATACTAAATATATATTTATTCAAACTTACGACTATACAGTATTTACAAAATGTACATTGGCATATAAAATACATAAGAAACAGTCGAGCTATTTACAGACCGTTACAAACGATCTACAGATAGTTCAACTGATCCAAATCAGTACCAATATAAATACTAAATTGATATGAACTTTGACTGGGAAATAGACTATTCCAAAAAGGTTGGAGAAACCTTAAAGTAAGTAGGTTTCATAACTTGTCATCACGCTTTAAGCCAATGACCTTCACATCTACACCCGACTATGACTATCAATCAAAGCGATAAAAAGCCTTTCAGGATAATGGACTACTGCAGCCGATGGTTATCTCAAGTGGTTTGAAAAACCTTTCTGACTAACACCTTCCTTTTACTTCACCTCACTTTTTGAAACACAAAAAAAACATCGTTGGAAATCTAAATCATGTCCCACAAAACGGAAGAAACCTCATAGTTCTGTCTGTGGCTTAGGCAGTAGGTAGGGTAAATTCGAAAAGGGGCGTGGTACTATTATCTAGGCACTAATTTACATGAAACTTCTCTGCGGAAATCTCTGCGGAAATTGATTCAGATTGGAAAACATTGGTACCCAAACTAGGAATCACCTGTTAAATGAAGTACTAAGAAGGGCATTAGTAGGTAGGTACCTACTTCATTTAACAGGTGCCGGAATTAGATGAGTAGTAGGTACATGTAGATAAGTTCATAAATAATTAATAATGATGAAACTTAATATCTTAGCGACTCCAAGATTGACAAAGTGTATTGCGTGTTGATCTTTTGCTTTATTATAGGTTGGCAATTATGAATAAATTTTGAAGTGCACACTACGATTGCAAAAATTTCCTTTTCATCCATTTATGTGCTGCGGTTTTTGCACCTACATGCATCATCATCAACCTATATCAGTCCACTGCTGGACGTAAGTCTCTCCCAAGACGCGCCACTGAACCCGGTCTTCGGCTCTTCTCATCCAGTGTTTGCCAGCTACATACCGTAAATCATCGCATCATCTCACCAGAGGGCGCCTACATTAGGGTACCGATAAATTCTACAACATTAGGGTTTTGCTGTAAAATATTTAGCTGTACAAACAGACAGAAGACTACCTTTATACATAGTGGTGATAATAATGAATCTACGACAATTCTGCGTAGAACTGTACCGGTTAGAGCTTTAGGCACTTCATTGGAAAATACATTGCGATTTCGTAATGATGTTATTGAAATGGAAGACTTAGACTTCGATGATAGCTCTAAGTACTGGGGTAACTGGACCAACGACTATTTTGAAAACGTGAGTTGCATTTTATTGTACTGATTAGATAATCTTTTTATAACACGCCACACCATCTTTCTGCACACCCAGGAAGACTGGCAGACAACGTTCTTAGCATTAAGTTCTCCTAGCACTAAAGATATGTGTGAAATTTTTAAATAATTAATAATCGAATCTGCACTAATAGGATTAATTAAGGATTCATTGACTTCTCACAAATTAGCGATGTTTCCTACAAGATTTTTATTAACGAAAACGTTTCTTGATTGCAAAAAATGTGCAAAACAAAGTGTGATTCTTCAAAAGTTGTATTATATTGTAATATTTTGTAACTGTCAAGAAACAACCGAGAAATAAATTAATTTCCCGACACGGTTTTCAAAAATAAGCAAAATAATCAAAGCAAAAAAACAGGAAATACCTGTTTTTTAGGAGATACCTACTGAATACATTTACCTGTGAACAATAAGATAAGATAGATAGATTTATTTATTCATGATATCTTCATGATGGTTACAATAGGACTTATATTAAAATGTGATCTGAACATGACCCAGACATCTAGTTACACACTCCTGTTATTTCTTTGTTTCTTCATTGCAGTTAGATACGTCGCAATACCCATTCCCCAACACACTATGGACTGTGAAGCCAACCAAAGAGATAGTCATCAAGACCACCTCAATGCTCTTAATAGCAGTTCTAGGCTTATTTTGCAATTCAGTCATCTTAATCATCATCATTAAGAACAAATGGTTATGGAGTCCGAGTAACCTGTTGATCTTTAACATGGCAATGATTGACTTCCTCACATTGCTGCTCTGTCCTTGGTTTATGCTGATCAGAGATTTTTACCAGAACTATGTGTTGAAGAACTTTGGCTGCAGATTTGAAGGGTTTTTACAAGGTACGTTGGGTTATTAACGGCCGGTTTCTGGAAACCCAAATCACGATTGATCCGAGTTTGACACATTTGATTTGATTTTTTCATTGATCATCGTTCGAGAAACCGGCCGTAAGTAGCGTTAGTTTGTAAGATAGTTAAATAATGAATGTTTAAAAAAATAAGCTATTATTATCTTCTAGCAACTCTACTCCTCGCTAGCGTTGGAGCTCTTTTACTCGTCTGCTACGACCGGATGGCCGCCGCGGTGATGAGAGCCGAAGCCAGGGTCACGATGAAGGCTACTCCTTGGCTGATCGTCGGCTCTTGGCTGTTGCCTGCTTTGTTGTCGCTGCCTTGGATAATCAATAGGTCTTATGTGGTGAGAGATATTTGTAATGTAAAGAATCTGAATTTGGAGGGACCTTTGCCCTGCAGTGGAACACAATAGGTTAAATAAAATAAGAAAACAATAAGGTAACAAATAATGTGCTCAGAAGAGATTTGCTGCTGTTTAAACTTGTTAAGTCAACTTTGGAGGAATTAAAAACATTTAATTAGCGAACCCGGTATAGGTGTCTTAAGTCACGCACACTTACACGAATAGTAGGTACCTACAACCTAAATATCGAACTAAAACTATATCGTTTTTCCTTTTAAATTTCAGGAGCGACAATGGCTCGACCACGTTGAAATGTACTGCGTCGAAAACGTTGCCGTTTTGGGCATCTACTGGCATTTTACCCTGACTCTACTAGTTTGGATACCACTTGGCCTGACGGGGATTACTGTAAGATTTGACTGCCACTTCAATATTATATATTTTGTGTATTTATTTTATTTCCTTTTTATATTTGAAACGTTTTTCTCTGTAACTAGCAGCATTTTGATAGGTAAGTATAAAATTTCTGTAAGGTACCATGATAGGCATCCAGTTTATAGATTTAGAGTATAATTAATCAGTTTACTTTAAATGTTTTTTTGTATTATTGTTCTGTATGGTCTGAATTCACTAAATCATAGGTATATTTTGAAAGTAGTCACATTATTATTATTCCCAATTTATATTGATACTAAACTTGGTAGAATGCAAATATATATATTTTTTGTCTAACTGAGCCTCAATGTTAAAGCATGCCGTGACACACTATAATGAAGGAACACATAACTAACATTAATAAGCTCACTTACTTTTTTTTTTCTTGTGGTGATTTCTTTGTTGGTTGTGCTAAATAAGTATATCTTTATTGTGCCCTAAGGATGATCTCATCAATAGTACAGACAGGGGAATAAATGTGGCAAAGTTATACATGAGCTGCGTCTAAAAATTTTGTTGTGTTCATTGACACGAAGAAGAAGAAGAACAACAATAAATGTAGTTGTAAAATACGTTTCAGTATGGATCAATAATGTGGCGTTTAGAGTGCAGCGTCCGCGAACTTTCCACTCGAGGAGGTGGAAGGTCCATCGCAAGGATCCGAGGAAAGGCCTTGAGAATCACAGCGTTTGTACTCCTGGCTGGAGTGATCTGCAGGGTCCCGTATACTGCTTTGATGTATTGGAGGAACAGTATGGATAGCACGATTAATGCTGTGAGATATTTTTAAATGCACTGAGCCCTATTAGAATAAAATTGTAAATAAACATTGGATAAGGAAGGTCATTAAAACAAATTCAAAAATAATTACTTACCCAAAACTGTTCCCCTAAGTTGATAAAACTTCACTTTGTAGAACACAGGTTTTCTTAAAGTAATACCTCTCGCTCTAGCGGGAAATTCAAATTTTTTAGGGTTTTTTTTATTGCGGCTGAACTGTTATATCTTTTACTAGTTTAAGCTATTTTGCGAACATGAACAATAATTTTCTGTGTAACCCTGTATCAATTTTTGAGATTGGTTCTTTATATTAACTTACTTAATCAAATTACTGCACAAAACAGTTATATAATTAAGTTAATATAAAGAACCAATCTAATTGATATATTTTCTCCAGGTGGATGGAGGCTTCAGCACCTTGTGGTTTATAGCCAACTACCTGATGTATACCAACTCCGCCATCAACCCCCTAATCTACGGCTTCACGAACCTCAGGTTCAGGAAAGCCATGGACCGGACCATGCCGGTGGCGATATGCAAGTTTGGGACATGGTGTTGTGCTTGTTCTCTGGTATGTGGCCATTATTCGCATAATAAATAAATTAAATAAAAATTCACGGATATTACATCCACATCACATTCTAGTCCCAAAGCAAAGCTTGCACTACGGGAACTAGACTGATTATATTTTTGAAGTGAAAACTTCTTTAGCGGCGCTGAGCACTTTTTGTTGTATGGGTAAAAACTTTGAAACTCGCGTCAGGGTCACGTGATGCTGATCGAAAAAGCGTAAGATCGAGGGGAAGGGAGAGGAACTAGTATCTCCCACTCTTTCTACCGTCGTCCCACGCGTATCCAAGGATGGTGACAGCTGATTGCTTGACTGTTGTGTAGTAAATACAATAAATAAACATTGTATTCTACTTCATAAATGATAGTACTTTTATACTTATAATTAAACACAACGTTAATATTGAAGTTTTCACTTCTGCCGGCACTCCCGGAGTGCTACCTTTTTTTTTTTGTAAAAACTCACATAGTACAGGACATATATTTATGGTCATCACACAAATATTTGCTCTGGGCGGGAATCGAACACACGATCATAGCATTGAAGGCAGAGCGACTACTTATATTAAATAAAAACTTTTGATTATTAAATTCTGTATCCTTTTTTTATGAATTAATAAATATTCTGAAGATTGATTTTTCCCAGGCGTGTTCCCCATTCGATGCATCGCAAATAAGCATCAAATAACAAAATCTATATTTTCAGACCAGAACAAGGCAGTTAGAAGTGGACGACAAGAACACAGAGAGAATCTTCGTAATCGAGAACTCTCCTAAACCTAATAAGAAACTGAAGTCTGTGATCAAGCACATACTACATATCAATAGGGATACTATAGAACTGAGCGGTAACAAGAACGATGAAGTGACTGTTAAGCCGACGAAGGTTACACCTTTGAAGCCAGAAAATGTATAAGAAAATCAGACCATTTTCTTAGACCCAGAGGCGTCTTTACCTATGGTGCCGGGTCTAAGGGGGCGCCGATCGCTTTTTATTTATTTTTATTAACTTAAATCAAATATTAAGATTGTCACTTAATGCAACACCTTTAACAATAACTGTTAGTATTCCATTTTGACCCCGCTCCTACTAGACTAGAGGGCGCCAGAGTACTGGTTACACGGGCGTCACAAGGGCTAGAGACGCCTCTGATTAGACCTAGATCAATACGATCTATAACTCTACAGACCTATATGACCTAAAAACCTAAGACCGATTGGGTCTAAACAGTCATCTTTATAAATAATTTTAATTATTCTTAAGTAAGCATCCTATTGAAAACTATTGCTGTAGGAAATGTTTCAACAAAATAATAGTTTTGTGTATTCCGTTTTGTTTTATTTCGTATTTTGTATAACTAATATTACGTTAATATTTTAAGAGTTAGTATTATGTCACCTACCTTAGTAATAAAATTATCTGTCTTTTTAAGTTTCGCTAATATTAAATTCTAATATCAATGACATTAAAATGTAGAAAGAACAAATATTTTTCATTTTATACCCTTTCTATTACGCGTTTAGGCAAGCGTAGGGTAGGACGACCTCCGGCGAGATGGAGCGACCATCTGCGGAGTGTAGCTGGCAAACACTGGATGAGAAGAGCCGAAGACCGGGCTCAGTGGCGCGTCTTGGGAGAGACCTACGTCCAGCAGTGGACTGATATAGGTTGATGATGATCCTTTCTAAGAATCATTTCCATTCTCAGCCATTTCTAATTGGTTGGAGAGCTCCTGTATTTTCCTTTCAAGAATTTCTCTCATTTGTGGCTCCACTCGCAGTATATTGGTTGCTTCTTGGAGAAATACCATGCTTTCCATCAATTCGTCCTGAAATATACAAATAAATAAGCCTTTGTTGCTGTTACCAACTTTCTGTCTAAATTACACGTACAGAGGCGAGCTTAACCCTAAGAATTTTCTTCCAGCAAACCTTTGAGGTTAGGCAGTGGTGACTAAAGAGGTAGGTTTACTATTAATAGAGTTTACTTTTTAAGTTCAATTGCTTCAAAAGGATATGCAGTGAGGAAATTAGTAGTTACTATCAAGCATTTGTTTTTATAGCTCGTTCTGCAACCGTAAATCTATAAAATATTTATGTTAATATGTTAACAATTACCAAATAATGTAAATATTATTAACTACTGCCAAAAGTGGATATAAATGAACTGTGACTGAAAACCTGAATATTTTTTAATTTTTTTAGGCCAATTTGTAATCATTTACCTGTGCTCCAGCTTTCGTAATTTTTCCACATTCGAACTCTCGCTTGGTCATCATGGACATGGCTGCTTGAAGGTCAAGCAGTAGGGTACCTCGAAACCTTGACCAGTCCGGTTCTACTTTATCAGCTATCTCCAGCAGATCGTGGCACAGGTCTATCTTACGTTTCAAGTCATGATCTGAGAGCTCTGAAAAAGTAAAAATTAAGATTTTATTTTTAAAACTGATTAAGGTGCAATGTTTTAATTATATAAAGCTCTTATATATAATGCAAACAATAGGATTTAGGAAATACGGTAAATGTTTACCTGATAAAGTATATCCTTTATAGTTTCCGTAAATCTGTACCAACGCCAACTTGGCTTGAACCACCAAATGGTTGCTAGGATGTAAAGTTTGACTGTATTTCTGAATAAACTCTTCAAAGTCTCTAGGCGAAGTCTTGTTTAGTTTCTTCAAGTCTTGTTTCAAAGCGTTATTTCCCCAAACCATTTGTTTTGCTAGTATAGTATGATCACACTTTTCACATTTCCACGGAGCAGTTTCATTCAAAGGATTCGTGGAGACTAACATAGCACCGATGGTAGCGGGTGTGCTCCTGGGTCCGTTGCAAACTGAGCAGTAAATATTCCCTAAATAAGTTCCATATTCGGTAGGATCCCTGCATCTTTCACAGTCACAATCAAAGCATTTATTTAGTTTCAATTGTCTTCTTCTATCGAGCGTGCCGTACAAAGTTTGCGTGTACGTAGCAGTTATAGGGTCACCTTTGGCAATTGGCATCGTCGCTATAAGCGCTAGATTATTATCATCTCCCAAGAATATATGTCGAGTGTTGGGTTTGCAACTGTGATTGAGCATAGAGGCAGTAACGTAAATAGCTCGCAGTCTCTTCGTAACGTCTGTAGTTCTTACATCATAAGAATTAGTATCAAATATTGACGCTACCTTTAGAACTGTGTCTTCATCGAATGGTAGACCTAACACTTGCACAATGAACGTAGATAAATTTGCTCTTAGAACCATATATAGCGGCGTGTTGATTCTTTCTTCCAAATGTGACTCCAAGCTTATGATGTTTTCGAATTGCATTGGATTCGTTTCCTTCATCAGTAATACCCTTAATGGTGATATGACGCAGTACGCCGCCTCTATTCTGTCAGGGCCTTCGTATTTGACGGTGCATTTATACTTCCTTTCACTCATAACTTTACATTCCGCCTTATGCACATCAGCTTTTTCACACTTTGAGTCACACATCGGCCAATTACACACCGAACATTTGTAAAAATCATAATGATCACCGAACTTTTGAGGTTCTAACTTTTTTCCACATCCTAAACATTCAGCAGGTCCAGTCATCTTCGGGCCGATGATAGCCGGTTTTTCTTTTAATATCATTTCACCGGGTTGTATATCTCTGGTTGCGATCATATGCCGTCCTTGGGTGTCAGAATATTGGATTTTGAAAGCGCAGCATTTGAATTTGTGGCCTTCACGCCAACCGAGCTTTTGGTGAGCTTTTGAGCAGTAGTAGACGAGCTTGCAGCCTCCACATGTCTGGTTCGCCGGTTGCTGGCAAACTTCGCAAGTTGGTATTTCGCGTTTTTGATATTCCATTGTAGAGAGAGCTTTGGACAGCCGCCTCGGCCGAAACTCAACACAATACTCGTTCCAAATAGACGTGAACTGGGTGATGGTAACATGTTGGGAACGCTGCCAAAACAATGATACGTTGTGTTCTTATTGTTGAAAATAATTAATAATACATTCACAGATATCGGCAGAATACTGACTTGTTTATTTTGTCATAACTTCTCATTTACAGAGATTTTACAAAAGTTGGCAAGCGTTGTGGCGGGATTTGCAAATAGTAATAAATTGACATTCAAATAACTGGCAAGCTTTAACCGAGTGTAATGATGTGATCATTTAGATTTGTTTATAAATTGCAACTTTTACAACAAACATGCATTTACACACCAAAATAATTATAATTTACAGCCATTAACTAAAAAAATTATAAAGGGCAGTAATTGAAAAACAAACCCAAAATGAAGAAATAAAAATAGTATAACAATACAAACAACTTTACTAGACAAGAGAATATTTAATCCATAAATGGTTAATTATTTCAAATCACAGCAAAACATAGAACGATACAAACTTTCCCAGTTTCATGAGAAGAAAATTACTATTTAAAAAGCCCGCGGTTTTTCCAGCAACATGAACTGATGTCAGAGGGATTTTCAGTTCATTCACATCCAACTTTTGATTACGCAATGCGAAGCTATTTCTCCGATGGTAGTGCGCACCAAACCGCTGCGCGTGCGATATCGTCTTACATAAGTTTACATAACTAATTAAGCTGAAAAAAAATTGTGTTGTGTTTGTCCTGTGTTGTCCGTACTTGTTTGTTGTAAGTCACTTTTCATAATTCATTTATTTGCTATAATGAGTTTGACTTGATAATCATATTTTTCAGCACAAACTCATCTTATTTTATGTGTTTGCTGATTATAATAGACCTGGATTCTATTGCTCTGGATATTATAATACTTAGACCTGGATTCTATGGCTCAGAATAATCTGCATATTAGCCTTTTTTAGTTAGATATTATTCCAAATGCATCAATATTCGGTGAAATAATAGGAGTTTTGTACGTTATGATTTGCTATTTTCTTCGACAAAAAATAATTCTCATTACCATAATAGTATTAAATAAAAAAGATAAGGTTAGGTAGGTACATATTCTTAACATTCTGGAAAAGCCAAAGATTGAACGAGCATGATTACGAAAATCAACTTTTTTAAATATTTTAATATGCCCAAATCCTTTTTCTTCCGTAACAAATGCTCTAAGATTCACGTCTCAGCTAGCAGTGAATCTGATTTGATCAAATGTCATCAACGAATCATCGTCTTTCCTGATATCTCAAAATGTTTTTAGATTCAATGCTATAATGTCTGAGACTCCATGAACGTAGAGACTTAGTAAGACATATAAGTGGGCAACACACCTAGAATTTCACCTATATAAACGATACGAAAATAAATCGCCATAACCTAGTTATTTCGCATACTAAAATTAGGATACTGAAATGCGTTCGCAAGCTGGCGAGAGAAGAACGTCAAATCATTCGATTTTAAAAAGGAACGAGAATGAACGATTTTTAAAGATTTCAAATAAGGAAGTTCTGAAGTCAACTGTTTTTTTTTCGAATATCGAATGAATTAATATCGTATGTAGAATGTATAGCAGTAGAATCATGAATTAATCTATTTTAAAGTTTATTTTTTGATTGGATGATTAAAATCCAAACCAAAAGGATAGGAAGGAAGGCCTTTGCCCAGCAGTGGGACAGGCTTAAAAGAAATGCCTACGCACTATTAGGCTGACAACACTACATTTTATATCGCCAATAGGTACAGGTATGCTTGTATTGGCGGAGTAAAGTACCAACCTTAGTCACAAAGTTAGCAAGTTGTAGTGGAAATAAAAGATATTTAACTTGCTGAACTAGAAGACTGAGCTGATGATTATTCAGGGTTCTTAATCATAAACGAGTCAGATTTAAAAAGTAGGTATAACAGCAAAACATACTGTCTAAGATACTTATATTTTCACCCAACTACGAGGAGAAAAAGAGGTTATAAGTTCAAAAGTCTATATTTGTTGATGTGAATAATGACATCATTGCAGTTGATGAATCAGTTAATAGATTAATGTCAGTGCATCGATCATTAAACTATGTTCAAAAACCTTGACACAGCCGATCACTGCCAACATCTATTCTTGACAATTAAATCACTAATCAAAATCAAATGAAGGTTAGCGCCTGTCAAGGATATATTAAAACCTTATTTATTTTTCAGTTAATTTTCCAAATAATGGGCCACGATAATGGAACAACCGAACCAGCTTATCAGGTAGAGAAAATAATATAGCATTTTAATAACTATATTTTATTTAAGCGCCATCTCACGGAATATTTAAGAACTAAATCACAATCAAACTGGAGCTTTCTGCGTAGAGAAACAGCTTTCACACAGCTTTTACAGTTTTTCTATAGATGGCGTCACTGTACATTACGTTCAGTGAAAACAGATTCTAACCATATAAAACTTACCTACCAGCAAAAATGATTGGAAGATATTTTTAGTAGGCTATTTATATAAAAATATAACGAATATGAAGCAGTATTATCATTAAATATTTGTTAATCACCATTTATTAGGCACTTATTGGATAAAAAATTCATTGGAACTATTTTAAATTCCAGATGAAAACCTCAGACGAGCTAGGTCGATACATCACAGCTGCCAGAGACCTGAATCCTGGAGACCTGGTGCTGACTGAACGACCCATTGTCTTCGGCCCCAAGTCCATGCTGGACCCTGAAGCCAGTATGCCATGCGTGGGGTGCTACAAACCCGTGGTAGCTGAAGTAGGCGAGAGATGTGCTAAGTTGGTGTCCTATCGTATTATAAATATAAATAATGCAGGAAAATCCACACAACATCATCTAGCCCCAAGCTAATCAGAGCTTGTGTTATGGGTACTAGAAGACTGACATACTTAATACAATACCTACATTACATAGATATATATTTTTATTATACATGTGAAATACCCAGAACACCCGGCATAAATATTTGCAGATCGTTCAAACATTTATCCCAAGGCGGGAATCGAACCCGCAACCTCCGCGTCGCAGGCGGACATTCGCCCGCCGCGCCACATCGATCGTCAATGTTATATTATATCTAGGTATGTTTGTTTTTAGGATTTCATCTGTAACTTATCGTCTAAGCTCTAGTCGCGAGGGACTGGTAGGTACTTAGAACCACTTAGTAGTAAGGTATAAGGCGATTCTAAATGATTTTTTTGATTTCACTGAATCATCATCATCTTCCTACCTTACATGCTATGTGAGGTCGGTACAACATTACTTCTGAATTAATAAATTAAATTTCATTTTACTGAATATAGTAGATATTATATAAAAACACATTAACCTATACCACAACTATTTCCAAAATGGTATAGAAATGGTATAGACCAGAGATAATATTTTTTCACTATGTGAAAATGTTTGTACTTACATTTATTTAATCAATTGCCTCTGCACAAAATGTATCGCGCTAACCTAACACTCCCAAATTTGTAGGTCACTTTCGTTGATTAGATTTTCGTAATTCCAGATGCGGCTGGCCAGTTTGTTCCGGCAACTGTCCAGGGCTGAAGGACCCTCGACACCACGGCTTCGAGTGTCAAATCCTCAGCGCACGTTCGGAGTGTGTGCTCGAGAACATGCCCGAATATTACAGGCAAGTTCACCCTTTTAGTTACGTTAGGAACTGGTTATGATAACAAATTAAGTAACTTTTTGTAACTGGTAGAATAAATCAATTGATCAAGTAATCGAAAATTATGCACATATCATTTTTTACCTCAAAATTTGTGATTATAATTTATGTCACTCACTGTCCGTCAAATCCGCTGACAGCAGTGTCAAAGATTAACTAAGTAGAGCCTACAAGTGCCTAGGTATAATACTGATGGCAGAACTAAAATCGATAGGTACCTACCTAATCTATAGGAAAATTAAGTTATTACCTAATCTGGATATAGGTGAACGTTGTTTACATTATAAGTATCTTTAAATGTTTATTTGAAAGAAAAGAAAAAAGATTAATTCAACTATTATTTAAAATTACAATTAATAATCATGCATTTCAAAATGAAAATTGTATTGCAATAATCACATTTCATTAACACCTTCGCTGCGGCACCAATTTTTGCATACTTTCCGTTCCTGCGGCACGAGGTGTTATCGGCCCGCACCGTGACCAGACGTTGGGACGACACGCGGTCTATTAGACCCCACCTCCCTTAACATACTTAAATCCATTTTCTGGCGTGAAATCAAAGATAAATGATAATATTGATCTTTATATATATAGACAGTGGGTTGATGAACCCTAATCTACCGTAGCCTCGGGATCTGCCAGCTAGTTTAGGAGTTATAAGCAAAACAAAATATGGGATCTTATTCACCTCGTAACGCACTGAAATAGGGCAAGTTTTCGCTGAGATTAGTGATGGGAAAAGTAATATCGACGTGTATACTTTTAACTGTTTATTGAAGATATCTAGTAATAGCAAATCTTTATTTATTTAAAAACATTATGAACTCGATTGATACTCGTTTTAAGCTTTTGAGTAGGTAGGGTCTCGCCTAATTTAATTTCTGTTCATATTTTGCAAATGGGCTTCTAGACAAAAACACACTTGATGAATACTATTTAATTAAAGACTTACCTGTTTTGGCTCTGTCGAATTCAACTTATTCCGACATCATTTGGAGGACATGATTGGTGTTAGAAATACGGACGTGCTCTTTTATCGATGCGACGCACAACACTGGTCACGGGGAGCTCGCGTAGGGTGCGGTACGAGGTCAAGTGCGGTATGGGACTTTTTAGCCTCGTTCCGCACTGCATTAAAATTATATTAATTCAGTGCGGCACGAGGCCTAAGACATCCGGTACCAAGGTAGGTATACCACCGAGTCCGAGACCATTAGCACATCTCAAATATATATTTATCTCGTTCCTACACTGGACCAAACCGAAGTTATGCCCGTCGCACGACAGAGAAGTTTACGTTTTTCCTTGCCGCACCACAGGAAAGTTGCATCTGGGATAATTAGGCCTCGTCCCGCAGCGAACGTGTTAAAATAGCTTTCGTTTATTCTTTGTATATGTATCATTTAAAACACCTAAAAAGTCCCTATATTTTCTTTTAGACATGACGCATTATTGCCTCTAAGATGCGTGCTGCTCCAGACAGTGAACCCTGAGGGTTGGAAGAAGGTTTTGGAGATGCAATCTCACATGGAAAGCCGGACTCCTGGCACTGAGGCTTATGAGTAAGTTGTTGTGTTATAGTTTTGAGAAAACCAATAAATTAACCGAACTTTAATATCAATATGTACCTACTCTGTGCCCAACAATATTAGATACTTACCCAACTTTAAGTAGTTGTAATGTGATAAATATAATTAATTGTAGATTTGTGTTAGATAGATAGTTCTTTTATTAGTTTAGTTTCAACAAGTGGGGCTTTTCGGTTGCCTGGAAGA
Organism: Ecliptopera silaceata; assembly: GCA_932527185.1. Taxonomy (NCBI): domain Eukaryota; kingdom Metazoa; phylum Arthropoda; class Insecta; order Lepidoptera; family Geometridae; genus Ecliptopera; species Ecliptopera silaceata. Next base: position 2,201,124 of record OW052207.1, on the reverse strand, counting down.
GATCGCTCTCAGCGATAAGGCTGCAAATTGTGTAGTCTATTGTTATTAATTTAAGTTCTTTTGTTTTATATGTGCAATAAAGACTTACCTATCTATCTACTTTTTAGAAACAAAAGTGTTGTTATCTTAAACTTGTAGTTTAAAAGTTTTTTACATTGATTTCAGAGAAGCAAACGAATTCGTCGTCGAATACTTAATGAACAGTTTCATCAGCAAGTTAGACGCTAGTTTGAAGAACAAATATCTTCCAGAGATATCATCTGAGCTACTTCACAGAATGTGCGGGATTATCGACACTAATGCTTTGGAAATAAGGCTTCCCGAAAGCGCAGAGCTGTTTGCTCTATACGCTGAAACCCACTTGATGGAACATAGTTGTTTATCAAACACAAAGCACACGTTCAACTTGTCCAGTAAGGATAGAAACGAGTTGTACACAATTATGATGAAAGCAGTAGTGCCGATTCAGAAAGATGATCACATCACGACCATGTATAGTCACGCCCTCTGGGGCACGCCAGCAAGACGCCAGCATTTAAAAGACACGAAACACTTCTTTTGTAAATGCATTAGATGTAGTGATCCTACTGAGCTAGGAACTTATTTAAGCGCAGCCAAATGTCTCGGTCAAGACGGAAACCCGTGTGATGGAATCCACTTACCCGAAGATCCATTAGACGAAGAAGCTGACTGGGCATGCAACAGATGCCCGGCTAAAGTCAACAGCAATGAGATAAACATGGTGATATTCCAAATGGGAGAAGAGGTGGAAACAATACAAATGATGGGAGGGTCTATTGAAATGCTGGAAAATCTTCTCAATAAGCTGTCTATGTTCCTCCATCCAAACCATTATCATCTGTACGCTATAAAACATTCGCTGGTCCAGCTATACGGAAGGCAGCCTGGACAAACATCAGAGGATGTATTGGATAAAAAAATCCAAATGTGTAGAGATTTGATAGGAATCACGAAGATCTTAGACCCAGGTAACGCACGTCTAAGCTTGTACAGTAGCGTTCTTCAACATGAGTTACACTCGGCGTTAGTGATGAAAGCTATTTTAAAGAAAGATGGAACATCTAAACCAGTGGAAGAAATAAAACCATTGCTTTTAGAAGCTAAATCAGCTATAGATGAGGCTCTTGAAGCATTGAAAGATGATAAAGAAGAAACATCTGGTATGAAACTGTATTCAGTTATCGAAGAAACGAAATTGTGCTATGAAAGTTTGTGCAAGGAAAATAATTTACCAATTTAACTTTATACATTTATTTATTTGTTGCTTATTTTTAATATATCTTATAGTAATATCACAGTTAATTAATTAAAGTTTTTTAAAACAATTTATCACATTGAAAGTAGTTAGTTACCTCATAAACTATAAATAAAACTATTATGTCGAAACAAAACAAAATCTCTTACACAACATATTGATACTCTCAGCAGCATTTCAAACAAAAACACCAACGATAAACTTTTGAGCTATTCAGTCAGAAGTCAAAAAGATCTGATGATGAAGAGCATCTGGTAAATCATCATAGTTTTACACTCAATTTAGAAGCAGCAGCTAACCAGCTCATGCTAAGATTAAAAATCTCAATAGAACCCAACTGATTTTAATAACTCCCTACCCAAATCTACGAAACCAACTCAACCCTGACCTGGCTTCGTTCACATTCTCCATGATCCAGTCGGTATACCTCGACACTCTGGTGTAGACTCCTGGCATCCTGGGCCTGGCACAACCAGATCCTGTGGAGACCACTCCAACTACCATGATGCGGCGTTGGTCTCTTATCATGAGGGGTCCACCGCTGTCTGCCTGTTAGAAGAAATAAACTAGAGAAGCTACTTAAGAAGAGAGGTGGATTAAGAAAATTAGAGGTTTTTTTTTGCAGTTTGCGAGACCTCTAGTATATTCATGGATATGTCACACAAAACGCACTAGTTTCAAACTAAGCAAAGCTTTTACTATGGAACTGGATGGCTAGTAGAACACATATATATTTTTTTATAAATACATTGTAGTATCCCGATACAAAATAAACTTGGTGACTTATGTACTTAAAATAATTCTGGTACTTAAAATAATATTCTTGGTGTAGATCGAATACAATACCCACATAATAGAGAAAGAGCTAATACCAACTGATTTTCGATTCCCGCCTTGGGATAAATGTTTGTTACGATCTGCAAAAATCTGCAATAATATCTATCTATGTAATGTATTGTATTATGTCAGTCTTCTAGTACCCATAACACAAGCTCTGCTTAGCTTGGGGCTAGATGATGTTGTGTGGATTGTCCAGCATTATTTATTATTATTTCACACAATCTTAAATCTAGACATTTTACTCACCCAACAAGAATCCCTGCCGCCATCTTCGAAGCCAGCACACATCTGGGTAGGCACCACCTTCACTTTGCTGCCTTGCGAACGGTACCACCGATTGCACTCATCATTCGACACCACTGTTACTTCTGTCTTCTGGAGTACATTGGGTCGTTCACCTAGGATATTTAATTTTATAAATACTAGCTGGTGCCAACTAGGGTAGGATGGAGTAGAGTCAAATTAGGTACGAGTATTTTGCGTAATTGGTTCACCCCCGTATGAGTAGGTTGCGGGTTCAAATCTTAATTAATTTTTATTACATTAATAATAATAAAGAAATATTGGCCAATATTTCACATCACGTTCTTGCTCCAAACTAAGTAAACCTTGTACTAGAACTAGATTGCTAATAGAATACTAATACCTTTTTTTTTAACTTAAACCTATTCATTTTTAATACATTGCAAGAGTGGTGTGACGAAAACCCAATATTAAGGTGATACCTCTCCCTCTAGCGGGAAATTCAATTTTTTTTGGGTTTTTTTATTGCGGCTACAGTACAAAAGCTTAAGTACAAAGCTAAAGAACAAAAAAAGTTTGAACCTTAAATGAAAAAATGCTGAAAATTCTTACCGATCTCCCTATCTTCATGTGTAAAACCCCAGCCGGCTACTATAGCTGAAGTACCACCGAAGTCTTCAGCCACAGGTTGGGGCAAGCATGCAGGTCTGAGAGTCTGAGACCATCTGAGCTGTCTGGACGTTTTGAGTAGTGCTACATCATTGGATTTCTTATTACACCTGGAATATACATAAGTATTACAAAACTATCCTTATACACCTACAGATATCTGAGATTGATATGAGATCATTTAGACCAGTGTCTAAATGATAATAAAATAAATAAATAAATAATGCTGGACAATCCACACAACATTATCTAGCCCCAAGCTAAGCAGAATTTGTGTTATAGGTACTAGAAGACTGACATAGCTTCTACTGCAGATCGTACAAACGTTTGTCCCAAAGCGGGAATCGTGAGTAAAGGTTATTCTAGGTGCCAGTCCCACGCGACCAAAGCCTAGAAGAACGGGCAAGAAACTTACTTATTAATACAAAACATGATTAAGCAATAGCACAGATTTACAGACTTAAAACTTGCTAAAAACATTAAACTTCCACAGAAAACTAATCAAAAACTTATTCAAATCCAAAAATACAGTCGTAATTTCAATTTAATGTACAAAAGTTGAAAGTTTTTAAATCCCTAGACAGAGGGATAATAATATAAAGAGCTTAACTACACAGTCGCATAGCAATTAGAGGGCTGATCGGTGATTGAAATGTTTCCGTCCTTCAGAACTCATTCCTCCCTAAACTGACTGATAACATAATACCTTCATAAGTCGAGAAGGAGCTTATTTTGAATATACGTGATTAGTTTTAATGTGATAACGAGAAATATATCGTGTAAAATTAACTAAAGAGAGTCTTCTAAGACAAAAATAAGTATTTTTTTCTTAGAAAGCAACCCCCACTTAGAGCGAAATGTTTTAATTATAGACTCAGATCCACAATAAATTCCACATAATTTTGTACATATAGGATGTTATTATGTATTGTACCTTACTTACTAAATAACGTTATTATTATTATGTACCATGCTGTTTGTGTAATTTACTCTAAGTGTATGAAATACTCAGGTACACATACATGTCTCTTATTATAGGGTGCATGGAAAGAGCCTCCTCGTGGCGCACACCGGTAACAGCTAGGCAAGGCAAAGCAGTGCCTAGTCTGGCTAATCTTTCCAACACGATGCTACAACAAAATACAGTTGTAGCATCGACACGATAAGAAGAAGAAGATTATAGAGACACATGTATTAAAGTTTTCTAGTGTGAGTTCGAACTCACACACACAACCTAATGTTTAAAAAATGTGACATGCTATTTAAAAAAAAATCTAAAGGCGTTTTATAGTTAAAAGTTGTACAATACATATGTTTTGGATTAGGGATAATGTAATATTACAATCTATACAATTAAATATATGAAATCAAAATAATAGAAACAAAACTGTACTAATTTGATTAAAAATTTCTAAGTAATATTACTCCTTGGACTCCAACCAATACAATTAAATATATGAAATCAAAATCATAGAAACAAAACTGTACTAATTTGATTTAAAATTTCTAATATTACTCCTTGGCATTTAGTCCAGACTTCGGCCCTAAAACGAGATTTAATTAAATAATCCACCAACTTTATTATTAAAATTTAAAATTGTTTTAAACAATATTAATTGATAATACATAGGGCATTTTACCCAAATTATAAATACCTCAGGATACATATTTCTACTGTTACAGGACGCTGTGTGTCAGAGAATTATTATACAAAATCAAGAAACTTTGAACCTTCTTCTTCTTCTAAAAAAATAATACTTTATCCGTTTATTTAATATAAATGTTAAAATGTTATAAAATGATATTCTCTTCAATAAAATAAGCCGATATGAAGAACTGAGCCGTAATGGCCCATTTATTAGATCATTTTCTGACGCAAATGATCTGAAAGTCCTTTTCAGTTGTAAATGACTTTTACTTTAACAAAGAAAGTATTTGAAATCTATAAATGAAATTCTTTTACAATATAAAAATACTTATTTCAATTTAAATAAATTCGTGAAATTGTAAAAGAAAACCATGTGTCGATAGCAGACAGTTGATTAGTGGATATATAAATATATTATTCAAAGACTTTTATACGTCACAGGCTTAAGCAAAGCATGGAAGCTAGATTAAAGTTAGTTTTTAAAAGATGGTACTTTTATTCTATTTATTAACGCACAGAGTACAATCGAACAAACTCTACAAAAACTGAGTTAAGACATAAAAGGTAGATGGCACTAAATGTGTATTGACAACACAGCCTGATTAAATATTTAGGATACACTGCGCGCTAACGCTGCAACATTCAAAAGTAAAGCTGATGTTGACGCGCAATGTATCTCAATCGCTAATCGCAATGTATGTAAAATAATATACCTACTTACCTGTATTCAGGATGGGGTAGTATTCTGGAGACTGGTTCATTAGCTTCTCTAATAGCTATGTCTGTGTTGCCAGCTACTACGGATAGCTGTTTCGATTTGTAGAAATCCTCGAAGACGCTGAAATTATGGGAATATTAGAACCATCTTGTGAAGAAATCGGGATTTTATAATATTGCAATGGAATATAAATGGCAAGCGAGCACTTATTTTTAAGTGCTGAGACTTAGATAAAACCTTTGATAACGGAGCGTCAAGTAATATACTATTTTATAAATAACTTAGCAAAGTAGTCCAACGTTTTTCTTCTTTTTTCTGGTACAAGTGATGGAAATTGCATTAAAATAAAGAGACAAGAGTAGCTTTTTATTATTATTTTTTTTCCAAACAAATACTGTTTTTTTTAATCAAGAGCATGACTCTTTCACGAATGTTCTTTAATTATTTAAAAAAAAACACATGTATAAACTTATTTAGAGGTGGAAAGAGAGGGGGGAGACCTTTGCCCAGCAGTGGGACAGCGTTGATTGAACAAAAATTAAAATAAATAAAAAATATATTTGTTTATTTATATCTGTTTCATTTAAGATTTCAATAAGTATGTAATTGGTAGATCGCACAGGGTTTAGTTAGTAAAAAGAAGATCTTGGGTCTAATCAAGTTGGCCACCCCTGGTATATATACAGGTGGTACACAGGTACCACCATACCCAGGCTCAGTTGGCTATATACAGATATAGCTATGATACTACGAACCTGCACACACAATGTCCTGCTGTCATAAGCCACCTGTCACTCAGCACAGTGGCGCCGCACTGGTGGGCACCCTGCCTCCACACGCTGGCTGTCCAGGGGAATTCCCCTGGCAGACTGTCTTCTCCTCCAACGATGCGAGCATTTCGTCCGGTGGTCACCCCACATTCTATATCTGCCACTGAACAAGACGGTAGAGGTTATTTATATAGCGAAGGTCCGCCTGCAACGCGGAGGTTTGCGGGTTCAATTCCCGCCTTGGGATAAATGTCTGTAGGTACTATCTGCAAATATTTATTTCGAGTGTTCTGGGTATTTTATATGTATAATAAAAAATATCTATCTATGTAATGTATTGAATTAAGTATGTCAGTCTCCTAGTACTCATAACACAAGCTCTGCTTAGCTTGGGGCTAGATGATGTTATGTTGTGTGAATTGTCCAGCATTATTTATATATATATGTATAAGGTATAGTGCGTGTCTATTTGGAGAGGTTTTGAATAGAATAGATAAAAGCTTATTAAGATATTTGTTCTGTATCAGTTGGTAGTAAACAGGCCTCACAGCTCAGTTGGTTTGGTTGTAGCTCTGTCTTCCATGCGGTCATGGGTTCGATTCCCACCCAGGTCAAATGTTTATGTGATGAACATTACTATTTGTTCCGTGTCTGAGTGTTACTATGCATTCTATGTATGTAAGTATTTACAAAGAAAATCTATCAGCAATCTAGTTTCCATAGTACAAGCTTTGCTTAGTTTGGGGTTAGAGCGCGATGTGTGGAATGTTCCTTCAAACTTTTATTTATCACGATAAACCAATAAAAAAAAATTATAAGTAAGAATGCGTGGAAATTAAATACAATTGTTATGTCAATTAGATAATGGTATGTTAATTGTCGAAAATGGTTACTATTCAGCTTGTGCTCTGAAAAATACTTAAGGCCCTACATTAGCGCTGGTTTTCTATAGTATTTAGTTCTTTTCATATAAATTAGTAAAGCTTTTGTGAACCCAGCAAAACCTGTAATAAAAAAGATCCTATGAACCCTAGACCCTAACGAGAGGTCACATAATTATTTTCAAACCGCAGACGTTTTTTTTTAATTTATTGCTAGCGGAGACCTTTTTGTAGGATCGCGTCTGAATGTCATCGAGATTAAATGAAGCACAGACAGTTGATTGGTCCTGAATTCAAGAAAAAAGGTCTAATATGATTATATACTTTAAGAGACTTCTTTAATTTATAAAATAATGTTTAATCATCGAATTCAGTAAATATTCATTCGCATATCAAATCAATGTAATTTTGGATGTAATTTTTACTTAAACTTTATCACGTAACGTTATTTATATGTACGAAAAGTCTGAAATTAATTAAAACTTCCGCAAAAACGGAAAACTTTAAACTTATCAGTCATGGTTCAATTTCAATGCCACCCAAAAATAACTCAGCCTTTGATAAACGTAATCGTTGACTCACTGTACAACAGCCTTGTGACGTCACACTTTAAACGTGGGTCTAGGGTTCAACGGGCTAGGTCATGGAGCTCATTGTTTACATCTGTAGTTCAAGGTAGACTGGCTCTTCTGCTTTTGGGCATAAAGGTCATAATTGGACGGGTTTTGCATCGGAAGTTTATAGTTGTTTGTTTTGCGAGAAATTACATCCTAAGTTTGACTTTAAATAGGGTTACAGTCAAGCACAGGTCTATGATTCAATGAGCTAGGTCATGGAACTTATTGTATACATCTGTAGTTGTAGGTAGACTTGGCTCTTATGCTTTTGGGCTTAACGTCTTAATTGGGTAGATTATTCATCTGTTTTATGCAGCAAAGATGTTTTATATTAGCAGTTTTAAGAAACGTAGGTTCGAATCAATGGGCTAGGTCATAGTGCTCTATTGTTTACATCTATAGTTCAACGTAAAATGGCACTTTTAATTTGAGATATAAAGGTTATTTTAGTATATTTTTGGAATAATTTTATTTATTTCGAGAAAGGCTTGTTTAAGTCATTGATAGACGAAAAAATACGGAAAGTTCTGGCTAACAAGCACTGAAACGCGGTAAGATAAATTAGAAATAAAATTGTTTTGCTTTGTCTTAGGTTTTATCTTAAATTATTCATGAATAACACTTATTTACTAAAATAAAGTTCTTGAAACGTAAATTAAAAAGGTCAAGCGTGAGAGAAGCTCGCCTGGAAAGTTAATTTGAATCTGTAAAATATAAAACAGGAATTTTTATCGCATTCCAGGGTTTAAAAAGGCTTTTATTTTGTACTTAGGTACTCTTTAGGTATTTATACACCGCTAACAAATCTACAGTGTTTTGTAACTGTTAGGTGTCGATTCTAAATGTGTAAGATGATTCTAAATTATCCTTGTAAGACGATTCTAAATGATTCTTGTGATTTTACTGAATACTTTTTTAACTGTTCTTGATTTTTTTTATTTTGAGTCAAGTTGTGAAACCTGGCAGATAATGTTACGGGATGTAATACATCAGCCAATCAGGGACCTTCATGGAAAATGATTGTGATTTCTACAGTCTCTGATTGGTTGGACCTCGGGATGTAATTTATATTAGCTTAACTGTGTGAATAGAAATATAATATAATAAAGTTTACACTTAAAAAGGAAAAAAAAGAGCTTAAAAAGGATAAGTATCGCGAAAGTAATTAATTTGTGCCAACAATTTGATTGGAATTCGTAAAAAGATTTATGGATATTTTTTTCTATAATTTATTTCAATAAATACCTCCAAAATTATTATATTTGTTTTAATAAATATTTAAGGTGATGACAGATGAAATATTAATGTTTAGTATAAAATATTTGAAAAAATCTATTATTGTAAAGACTACCGAACTCAGCTGACCTATTTTTTGGATTTATTTACTTATTTATTAGTAGTTAACTAGTAAGTTGATGAAAAACGAGAACATGTTAAATAATACAATCGTATGCATTAATGTCTCCTCAATAAAATAAATAACAAAAAATACTCACAGTTTATATAACACGATCCAAAATCCAAAATAAATACAATAAAAAACACTATTAAAACACGACACATTTCCATCACTAAATCTTACACTTCCTATATTTCAAAATATGTTTAAACTTAGTTTTTGTTGTAGTTTAAACCAAGTTACTATAATGAATAATAATATAGAATCTTGATTGTTTTTATTTAAAATAATATAAATTGTTAAGTGCACGCTTTTGTGTCAAAGTGCGTGCACTCAATGCTCCGTTTCGTGATTTTCATAAGGATATAAGTATTCTATGATTTGTATCGACCCTCCTATATCGCTGATTTGAAGGCTGACCCCTATAAGTTACTTTAGAGATGAGGTAAAACTGAACATCGATATCGATGAAATCAATTTATTTCATGGACATTTCACATAACGCAATCTGGTCACGATGTAATCAAATCTTGTAAATTAGTACCTAATAGACGTAAATCGGTTGTAGGTACTTAAATGCCATCTTTGTTTCTGAATCTAAATTTTAGGAGACTATATTTTGTGATCGTCTGACTTGACAGCGCATATGCAACAGATTTAGCAGAAGTTTTTTAAAAAAGAGTTTTTAGTCCAGATTTTCAGCTAAGCATTTGAATTTTGAAATTTGTACATGATTGAAACACATAATCTATTTTAATCATCAAATTTACCAAACATAACCCCCCAGTTTATAAAACTGTTGTATCGATCAAATAGTATCGATATTTGTAGTTTGTAACATCGATAAACTTTCATCGGAGCAACAGCTTAACAAACTAGTGAAACTTTATCGATATTCATTGTTGGTTAACCTGTTGCATCGATGAAACTTTATCGATATTCGTGGCACATCCCTAGTGAGAATTCATTGTCAGGTTCGCGCCAACCTCGTCGATAACGATTAGAGTTACGGAAACGACTGTCATTATAACAAAAGATTATCCAAATACTTCTACAATGTCAATATTAGTATAGAGTGACCATCTTGTTTACGATCCTCTAGTTTAAATAACTTTGTTAATAAAATTTAATTTAAAATACAATTCTTTAGTTAATACAATGGTTTATTAACTTAATTGTAATTTACAAAAATTATCAAACCTTATCAAAAATCGGTAATGTTTGATTATTTTATCTTTATCTTCACAAGGCTAATTCGTTAATATCTTGTGCTATGAGTGTATTAGATTAAAAGCGTAAGTTTTTAAACTTACGCGATTGGAACTTTTAGGAAGGACATAATACTGAATTTTATCGCGTACCTTATTATATTTTTTCTGACGTTTCTGCTAAGTTGAAATAGCCATGGTATTGCAACTAACAAACGGTCTACTATTTCATCAACTTGAGCTATTGTTTTTTCTTTTAAAATAAAAACCAGCTCACAATTCTCAAATGAAATCATAACAGCGATTCAAATTGGTAATTATTTAAAGACAATGAAATATGATAACACAATGATTGAATGTTGATTGAGTTGTCTAAAACTCATGTTCTGAGGGTGTATGTTTATTTAAGAACTTTATTTGTTCCATAAAATTATATTTTTTCAAATGCATGCATTTATATTAAACCAACTTAGCTTTGAGTTACCAACCGTGCTTTGTTTTGTTAAATAAATAATGGTACAAAAAAATAAGATAAAGATTTAATAAATAAAGCGCCAATTAAAAAATATACTGTTTTAAAAAAATAAAAAGTACTATTAATATATATTTTTAATTTGCCCCATAATAAGTATTTAAAAATAGCAATTTTAGTTTGTATCGAGTTATTTGTTACCTACAACGACAAATCCATCGAAGCTTGTAGCTACTATGGGAACTAGATTGCTGATAGAATACTTACATACTTACCTAAATTTTATTATAAATATCTACAATAAATATTTGTGTTCATCACACAAACATTTGCTCTCGGTGGGAATCGAACCCACGAGAGCGTGGAAGGCAGAACTACTAACTGAGCTATGACTAACTTGACGAGAAGCGAACAATAATAAATTCGGACTTGTATCCTTAATACCAGAAATAGATACTACGTATAACAATTTCGGATAATCCCAATAATCCTTCAGTTCAGATAGAGCTTGTTCTGAAGATATGTAATTAGCTGAGCAACAAAATATATTAGTAAGTAGGTAACTAGATAATGGCGACGAAATTGTCTTACTATCGTTATATATTTGACAGTTCGTACAATAGATTATAGCCTATCGGTCTATCTTATAAAAAGTTAGCGCAGACTTGAAGTACTGTTTACCATACGTAATGATGACTTCAAGTCAACGCTAACTTTTTATAAGATAGGGGATATAAGATATGTGTTATTCTGATGTATAAACTACATTATTTAAAATTTTCATCAAAATTTATTCGGTAGTGTTTGCGTGAAAGAATAACAAACACACATCCATCCATTTAGAAATAGGCTTAATATGCCACAGTGGTATATAAACCGCTTGCAAAAAAACGTGTTAATTTATTTACGCAAAGCATGGTCACCATACCACAGCGTAATGTATCATCAGTTGGTCAAGTGCACGTAAGTGGAACGTGAACGTCTTGAACTACATTGTACAGATTACGCTCATTGACTCAATTGGATGTTCTGATACCAAACGACCTTCAGCGCTGGTGCATTGGTGAATCATCACTGATATTTGCATCAAATTACAAGGATCTTTTGGTTTGATGGTGATGAGATGGAGAGCCGATCTGTGGGATGTAGTAGGTAAACACTTAAAAGAGCCGAAGATCGAGCTAAATGGCACGTCTTGGGAAAGACCTACGCCCAGCAGTGGACTGACATGAACATAATCGATGTTAGACTTTTTGTCCATTTTCTAGGATCTGTATACGAGGAAAAAGTACTTAAAGTCTCCTTAAGATAGGTAAGGCAGCCATGATGGGCTTAATACCATAGAGTAGATATGACTACTCTATATTAACGAGCAGTTATCATTATGTAAATAAAGTACTTATAATTTTATTTACAAGCAAACTTACGACTATTACTGTATTTACAAAATGTACAAAAATAAATATCATGAAGACCAACGCACGACCAGAATAACGAACTGTTAAAAAATCTTTCTAAATAATATTTTTTATCCACTACAAAAGTTAAGAAGTAATAAACAAAATGTCCTAAGGCTGCATACACTCATTTTCTAAACGAACCTCTGAAAACAAATTGGATTTGAAATAAGATCGTGTTCGAAAATAAAATCAGGAAACGAGAGTGCGGCCCGAATCAAAATGTTAAAAGAATTTCGGTTAAAAACCTTCAAACTTAAAGACACACCCTCAAAAAGCCAGCTTTATCAAAACCGGATGACTCAATCTAATCAAAGGTTGCTCAGTCGGAAGTGAAGAGGAAAAATTCCATGTTTTTATGTAAACTGATAGCGTTTAAGTTAAGGTCGCTTCAAGGCCCGCCGTACTAACATCTCGTCAATCTGTGGTGATTTGCTTTACTAACTGTTGGTTATTCTGTGTAGGTGTGATCATACTAACTGCTATTTATCTGTGTTTTTGTCTATTAGAAGTCTGGGCATGCCCGCATGTATTCGTTCTGTGAATCTAATTTAAGTAATTGTAATTTTGTACCTATTGCCTGTTCCATTGATTTGTGGTCAAATATACTTTGTAAGTACCTATTTGTGGTGTGGTATAAGCGGTAATAGGTAGCCCAAATAAAACCAATAATAGTTGAGCTTTTCATGACAAAGCACCTCTAGGGACGTACTACTATTTAAAATATATTTTCTAATGATTTAGATAGATAGATAACTCTTTGTTGTTCACCACACACAAATAAAAACAAAGAACATAAACAAGTACCTACCTAGTAATACATGGCATCGCAATGGGCGGCCTTATCGCTGAGAGCGATTTTGGGTGATTTAGGGTGTTAGATGCAGAGTATTATTATAAGCCAAGGTTACTTATTAACATCAGGTGGACCGTTTGCTTATTCCATTTCATATAAAAAAGCTCAAACAAAATAATTGGTTCAATTTCGATAATAAATCAATTCAATCAAATCAAATCAATTCTTTTCATTTCAAAAATCTTACGGGTCTCACAGGTAATACAATTTCTTAGCTAAGTACCTACTTACATAAAAACGTATAAATTATGTTAAGTTCATTAACATAATAATGTGGACACAAGTAGCAAGGTCTTGTATTTTTATCTCAGACAAAATGATGATAAATGACAAAATGCATCCAAAACTGCATGTAGGTAAGTAAGTCAAGTGCACTTCCAAAATTAGACAAACTGATCAAATATAAACCAAAGTGTTCCAAAAAACTGTGACCGCTTTCAAAACAATTTAATCATTTTTTTACGACTTTTTAAAAGTTCATTTGTTGGTTTTTTAATGAATATAATAAATAAATCGAACGTTGGCGTGATGACTTGGACACGTTTCACGTAGACTGGTGGGAAGCGGCGGTTGACCGAAAGTACTGGAAAAGTAGGGGGGAGACCTTTGCCCAGCAGTGGGAAAGTATAGGTTAAATAAAAAATAAATAAAAATAATAATAAATAAATATGTTTTTTTATTTAGTAAATTCACACACTCTAGTCTCAAACTAAGCAAAGCTTGTACCATGTGAACTAGATTATTGATAGAAAACTTGTAGGTACCTATACATTTTTCTTGTAAATACATTCATGGAATACCTACATACTAATGTTTTATATAATATGATATAATGCAAAACATAAAATTAAAATCTAGACTTAAAACTCCTTCTTATCAACAGCCCATCAAGATCTTAGGCTATTCGAAAACAAGTGTCATGAAACAAAGAAATCCGATTTTGATATCGACAAGTACATAATATAACGTATCTATTGTTACGGATAACTGAGAAGCTACAGATTTACGGCCGGTTTCTGGAAACCCAAATCACGATTGATCCGAGTTTGATACATAGTAATTATTTGATTTTTTCGTTGATCATCGTTCGAGAAACCGGCCGTTAGTCTTAATATTTAAAGTAGACAACACGTTGAAAAACTTAAAAAGTAGGTATCATCAAAACCTAGAATTAATAATATATGAAAAAATACGAAAAATTTTACCCTAGTGCACCTGCAAAAATGAATAACAACTAAAAACATATTTATATACGTTTGATCCTCAAGTAATTAAACATTTTAGTTATTAATAAATAAATTTATTCACAAACAAACTTACGACTATACAGTATTAACAAAATGTACATTGCCATATAAAATACATAAGAAACAGTTGAGCTATCTACAGACCGTTGCAAACGATCTATAGATAGTTCAACTGATCCAAATCAGTACCAATCGGAAGCGTACCCAAGACACTGGCTGCATTGCCGCGCTGAATAGCAATGCTGATACGCTGGGCCAGATACTCACCAGCCCTCGGGTCGCGCGTCGCTTCGACTAGACGCCCAGAAATAAATTAAATAAATTATGTTTTATCACATCTTATCTAAATAAGTATTATTTGACTAAATAAGTAGATATTGATAATCGACTGCACTATTACGTCCGTAAGTAACTGTCATGGTTTTTTAGCAAACAAAAGCTTGGCCTTCACCCACTGTCCGATGTAATAAAAACAAATCGTAAAAATCCATATAAATCGTAAAGCCAATTCTGATAGGATTTAAAAAAAATGCGATGGTAATGACATACAAAATTATTTCTTCCGTCTTCCTACGCTTAATTTTAATCCTTTAAGCTATCGGTTTTTGTAAGACAAACAAAATAAAAAGGAATTTGATAAAAACATCTTCATTTATTGACTTTTTTTGTTATACCAAAGACGAATATGTAATTATGAAAGTCTAACTTTCGTTAAACTATAGAAAGAGAAAATATTTTTTTTTATTAATAAAAGCACATTGATCGATACTACATTTAGAAATATCTGTGTTGATTTTTGTTATACAGTGCGTTACCAAACATTGTCAGAAAATACCTGCAATTCTTTAAAGGCTTTATTATATTAATCGCACATATTAATTAAAGTCAGAAGAGAGAATAATATGATTATCTAAACATAATGGTAATGCCACTTTGTTTAATGTACTTACCTACCTGTTCATTTTTTTTAAATATTTATATGTGTTAATTCAATCAATCAATCAAATATCTTTATTAAATAAAATCACAAGGATTATTATAGGATAGGATAGGATAGGTATATAGGATTGTTTAAATGTGTTACAATGTCAGGGGGAAGGACGGACAAATAGGACAATGTCAGATGTGCATCGCATGGTCAACTCACGCGCAGACTGCATTATACCGTGCTCGTGAGCTTCCTCCAACGTGATGGTAACTGAAAGGCGTCACAGTCACATCATATTTTTAGATTGAAGTTGATGTAATAAAAAAAATTGTAGATTTAGAAAGTTGATTATTAGTAATTTGAAATGTCATTAGCAGGATCTAGAGACGCTACCTTACACACCCTCCATCTATTAATGTACCTAGACCCACAAGCAATAAATGATTTAAAAAAAAATCGTCGTCGTTTCAATCTATACAGAACAAAAATGTTTGTGTGATGATCATAAATATTATTTCAGGTCTGGGAGTTACTATGTATTAATCAATAAATATTGATGGACATTTCACATATCACACTCTAGTCCTAAACTAAGCAAAGCTTGTACTATGGGTAACTAGATTGCTGATAGAATTCTTATGTACTTACATATTTTTTTGTATATTACGTACAATACATAGTAACACTATTTTATCCTATGTAGGTATGTACAAAATAAATGTATCATATCAAATGATTGAAAAACACAAGGCATAGAAACAGTGGCTCTACCATGAGTTTTTACTATAGCATATTTACTATACTCGCTAGCGTCTGTAGTTAAAAAAATGTATGAAGATTTGTATAGCGCCTCTAGCGGATAGTTGGGTACTAAAATTCGTCATACTAATATTGACGTAACTACTGTAGTAAAGTCAGGCGATTTTACTGTGACATCTCATGGTAGAGCCACAGCATTTATAAGTAACCACGTAGTTATATAAGTCAATGTGATTTATTGAAAACCATAACAAAAAGGCCATGAACTCAAAATGCGCAACAAAACGTCAAAACGAGGACATTAGGAAGTAGGAAAAATGATTTGTGAACGTAACACAATTGAAATTCGACACATTTTTAACCAATGACGCAGGAAAGATAAACAATATAAAGCTTGGACCACACGTGTGTAACAATGCAAAAAAAATATTAGTTTTAAAATAAATTAAAAATAAAAATAAAAAAGCCTTTATTGCTATTGCGTAATTGAATATATAACACTCGTTATGTACTTAGATTATTTTACTCTACTTTTGTCTAACTTATGTCTAATTCCCAATAATTATGTCTAATAAACTATCAGTAGTTGTCGCCTCGACAACGTAAGCCAAAATCCATCCACTGCTGGATGTAGGTCTCTCCCAAGACGTGTCACTGACCCCGGTCTTGTAACGGTCTACGACGCGGAGGTTGCAGGTTCGATTCCCGCCTTGGGATAAATGTTTATTAAATAAATAAGGCTGGACAATTTCGATCTGCGAATATTTGCTACTCAAATCATCATCAAGTTATAGTCCACTGCTGGACGTACGTTTCTCCCAAAACGCGCCACTGAGTCTGGTCTCTTCTCATCTAGTGTCTGACAGCTAAATACTGTGCGCAGATTTACGCTCCATCTTGCTAGAGCACGTCCTACACTTTTACCTTAATAACAAAGAAAAAATATACTAGAACAAAAGTCGAAGGATTTTTTCCTCTTTTTAACTATTTACAGAAGCATCGTTTTACTTATAGTTTCCGTTTTCAAAGAGAATATTGAATTTAATTTTCTGCAGAATTTCCGCTTGATGTAGTTTTTATTCTATTTTAGAATTATTTCTATATTGGACCCTTTTGTTGGAAAATGAAGGTTTATGATTTCATCACGAAGAGATGATTAGATTATTAGATGAATAGATTAGATAAGAGATCTCGTTTACGGGAGTTATAATTTATTTAAATATAAATATTTCAAATTAATTTTATTATTCTGAAACTTGGGCCCACTTGGAATGTCGTTCAAAGGGTCGCCATCTTTTTGAAAGGTCAAACTGAAATATGCAAGAATTGTCTTAATTAAGCGGGTATATTTCCTTGTCTATCTATCTATTATTGAGATTATCTGCACTCTATTAGAAAGTTTTTGCCATTACTGTTGAGCTATCGAAATATGTAATATGATTAACCCTTCAATTAAAAATATCTAAGTAGCAACTATCGGAATGTTTTTTTTTTAATTTAATTCTTCTTTATATTTTTTGGTATTATGCAGATAATCTTTCTCTGATCTGATTTTCGTGCTAAGTTTTAAGTCGCCAGATCATTTTCATATTTTTTTTGATTAGTTTAAGTATAAAAAAAACAGTATGCACTAAGCTTTAGTTTTAGATTTCCATTCCACAGTCAAAAGATGTCGATTCTATTCAGATTTTGTCCTTATCACCGAGGTCAGGCGCGTGTGAGATAACGCATTTAAATACGTGGAAATTTTAAGGATATTCGCACCTCCTACTAGTTTATGAGAGCCTGGTACTTGTATATGAGTGAGCAAGAGCCAAGTTTTTAGGGTTCCGTACCTAAAGGGTACAAACAGAATCTAAATAAATAAATCTAAATAATTTATTCAATAAAATCACAAGGATCATTTAGAATCGTCTTACATACTAGATAATTCTAGGTGCCACGCGACCTAGAAGAACGGGCAAAAAACTGTTCATCTGTTTATCTGTAGAGTGTAAACATTTTTTGAGATGATGTATTTCTGCCTCTATAACAACAAATAGTATAAAACAGAATAAAATAAATGGGACTAATAAAGGGGACCAATTTCTTTATTACGTTAAAACGTGCGTGAGTGTTTTCATAAATATTATTTTTAACCTGGAAATAAAAGGAGAATGGGCACTGGAGGGTCAGCAATCTGGGTAGAGAAGGTCGATACTATTTATATGAAGGTTTTTTTATTTTTATACTCTATAAGAAATCCATGATTTGCCCTTTTTTATTGTTACGCTAGATTTGAACCAAAACTTAGTTTTATAAAATCACATGTTTTTAACAATAACTATACTAATGGATTTTTAGCTCTTTCTGGAACCTAATGAAACTCTCTATGCCCTTTTAAATGCAACTTTAGGCACTTTAGTGGATCTTCGCAGTGCGAGGCAATACGACGTTATGTAAAAAAACGGTTTCTTTTCAAAATGTATTGTTGTGGCCCACGCTCCGTATAAAATTGCCTATTCTCCTTTGTATGTTGGTTATTTTTATACATCCCCATGTCTGATGAAGTAAAATAATAATTGCTGTAACGAAATAGTATCCGGCAATAATTTAAATTTTATATCGATGGGATTCAATTTTAGTCTATACGATGTGAAATGTAATTGATATCAATATAAATATTTTTAATATATTACATAAATTATAAGTAATAAATATTTATAAAAAAAAACAGGCTTCAACCAATCAATATCCCATGCTCTTCTTGTTTTGCCATATCAAATGACAATTACCTACAGCTTCGTACGCTATTGCTTTTACAATAGGGTAAAATTAGCGAAATTATACACCACATTAATTTATTTCTTGTCCATTTATATGCAAGAAGAAGACAAATAAATAAGCAGTAAGTATCTTAATGCAAGTAATTGATTAAAATCTGAACAAAACTGACTTCATTCGTCATAGACAAGTAACTTATTAGATAGATACATATTTTGAAAAAAATATCGATTTTTTTTTTATATTTAAAGATCATAAAATACTATCCGGATCTTTATAAAATGTTTAAGACAACACCGCTAAATATGATTTACTAAACGAAAAAAAACACAACTAAATCGGTTGAATTGGCGAGTAAATATACTTACATACAAAAAGTCTACTTCCGTTTCTGAAGTCAGTTGAAAAATACAAAAATCTCGACACATCACATAGTTTTTCGTGGTAAAAGGGGATAGTGTCGCAAAAACTAATGAGATTATCATAGCTATAGAAGTACCCACCTTATGTGGAACCCTTTTTTTGATACTTGTTAATCTTTGACAGATTTACGTAAAAGGAAGTTGTCCATTTATGGTCAGTTTTATTTACCTTATTTTGTAGAAATCTAGAAAATCGACTGGTGATTATATTTTACGGAGATCGAAAAAGCTTCACTATCGTTTTATGAATTATTTAGTATATTTTAAGATTTTTCTTACAGCCTGATGTCAGTTGACTGTCAGTCAATCAGAAAAGAATTAAAGTTATACAGTACCTCTACCATGAGTTGTCACAGTAAAATCGCCTGACTTTACTACAGTAGTTACGCAAATATTAGTATTACGAATTTTAGTACCCAACTATCCGCTAGAGGCGCTGTGTGACAAATCTTCATACATTTTTTTTAACTACAGACGCAAGCGAGTGTAGTATATATAGTATAGTTAAAACTCATGGTAGAGGTACAAGTCGCAAAAACATTACTTTCAAAGAGTCATGTAGTGCATTATCACGACAAAATGGCTTTATAAATATATTTATTCAATAACAAATCAGGCTGTCTCATCTCGTTGTAATAAAAACTGCAAATCTCTCCGAAACAGGTCGTTTTCGACTGTTTTTGTCTGACCGGTTGACAACAAAGTCAGGTCATTTGAAATTATAATTTACTTCATGACAGTTTCGGCTCCTAAAACGGAGGAGATTCATCAATGTTATACAAAAACAAACTTAACAAACACACCCACAAATTTATCACATGAACCTTATTCAATCGACATAAGATCGAGTTTCAAGTGATTTCTTGTGATAGGTTAGTAGATTTAAGGTTGTAATATGTATGTAACAAATTCGTTGAAACAATGTAAAGTGACCGTTTTCTTTTGGATGAAAAAGAACAAAGAAACGTTATTGGCAGGTGGATCCTGTATTTTATACCAGCTACATGATTTTGAATTCGTTTCTCAGTGCCGATGACGTTGGGACAGCATAATGCTACCATGTTTCAAAATATTTCAAAAGAACATCCGAGGGTAGTGACAAATATATTCGGCCACTGGTAGAGGCTCCTTAGACAAGTATGATTGTCAGTCACAAAAGTGTGATTTTTTTGAGTAATAGGTTTTTGAACTGACGCATACAAAAAATTAATTATTACCAAACCTGTTTAAATATTAACAAAATGATAAATGGTTTTGTAAAGATAAACTTTTCCATAATGTTAATCTTCTTATAATATTAATAATATAATATCTTATAATATCTTATAATTGACTTCAATATTGATCATTCATATTAAATACGCATTATTAAAGGTAACACAAAAATAGAAATCACTTCTAAAATTTCTATAAAATTTTATGCAGCCATATGCAATTGATTACTATCATAGATTTTAGTAGTCACCATAAAGGCAATGATGCAATAATATGTTCGCCAATTTGTTGATGAGGCCGATCGTTTCTGTTTGCCAACAAAATTAATGTAAGTGCATATAAAATGTGAATTATGACAATATGACGTTTACTGGTCAACAGCCAGGCACGTAGTTCCTTTATTATCCAATATTCCATTAATACGATAATTTAATGCATGTTTATTGAGAAATCGAAACAAACTCACTGGTTCTAATTTCTTAAAATTTAATTAATTTTAAGAATTTGAAGTAAAGCAACTATTATTTTTAAGGTCTAAAAATAAGTTATAAGTTTTTATAAGTTGAGCTGGTGTCAACGCGAAGTGTCAATCGAATACGTTACCGTTTCGATGCGTTTGCGCTTGTTACATTGATTCGTGCTCGGGCCTCAAAAGCTTTCATGTAAGTATAGATTTTTACTCCCTGTATCGTGTTTGAATGAGACGGTACACGCTACGCAAGACTTTTTTGTAAAGACTGAAATGTAGCCGCTGTTAAAATCATCATGAATTAGTACATAAAACCGACTATAATATCGTAAAGTTATACTCGCAACTTAAATCTTTTTAGAATTAATTTAAAATTGATTATTATAGCGATGAAACTACTGAAACAAATATAAATTTTTAAACGCTTATTTACGACGAGTTTATAATTTAGCTTTAATTCTACTTTTCCCTCAACACCACACCATAAGTTTCGCCTCTACGTTAGCGCAGTAAATGTCATAACTCTATGTGTCATGTATTTAATTTGTTATACGATCATCGCTGCTCCATTTGGCTCACAATCAATAGTTTTACATTAATTTATTGTAATTATATGGGTCGAATATGACTGAAAGGTCACTAGTTTGGTCCATTCAGAATAATTCACATGTTGAAACGCTGCTTCGACTTTATTATGGATATTCTTTCACGGTTACTGCTAAAATATTAATATAGTTTTCATTGTAAACGGGATATTTACCATGATTTGTGAGGCTCAGTTGCATGTGAAGTTCGACCCGTGATCATGGCGCATGCAACTGTGCCGAAATATTGGAAAATAATCAAACTTGTTTGATTAATCAATATTTCGGCACAGTTTCATGCGCCTCACAAATCATGGTAAATATCCCGTTTACAATAAAAACTATGTTCAAAACCGTGATAGTTTCAAATATTATAAAATTATTAATAATTAAATAATTTTATTGTTTAAGTATAGAATTTTAATTAATTTATATTACATTTATATGACACAAATGAAGAGATTACATTACTCAGGTGTTTATCGCGTACTTCATTGTTTTGTTTTTAAATTACACGAAAAAAATTATATAAGTATTCTATCAGCAATCTAGTTCCCATAACATTATTATTATAACTGCTTTGTTATAACAACTACAAAGTTATAATAGGTGGGTAAAATATTTTCGGCTCTTATAAAGAAATCATGCTTACAAATAGGGCTTAAGCTTTAATTTGGACAAATTTGCAAGTGTTTTCTAATGAAATATAAATGAGTTCCTTGAAAACTATTAGAAATAATCATTTATAATTATGCGTTGAGATTCAGGCTAGTTAATATGATTATGTCATTAGTTTTCCAACTATATCGTGTCGTATCGTGTCGTGTCGTTGGCAGTGACTAATCATTGCTTAGTTTTTTATCCATGATGGATTCCCTATTAAAGACTCTGATCACGAAACTGGCACATAAAATAAAATAAAATAAAAATAAAATAAAAATAAAAATAAAAATAGCCTTTATTTCCCCTTAAAATATTCTACATCATCTATTCCTATATCTACTTAATCTAATAAAGTGGGGTTTATCCATTGTCGGATGAAGGCCTCCTCCATATCTATCCATTCTTTTCTATCTTGGGCCATTTGTGTCCACTGGTTCCCCGCGATTTGCACGATGTCGTCTTTCCACCGACGGAGCGGCCGACCGCGTGTTCTTTTTCCATCGTGTGGCCACCAGTGAAGGATTCTCTCGCTCCAACGGTTGTCCTTCAGTCGCGAAATATGTCCTGCCCATTTCCACTTCAGTTTTGCAGCCATTTTGTTTGCGTCTACAAGCTTTGTCTTAGACCTGATTTTTGAGCTCCTAATGCGATCTTTTAGTTTTAAGCCCATCATGCTACGCTCGATCGCTCTTTGGAAGGACCTAAGTTTGTGTTTGTTGTCCCGCGTTAAAGCCCATGTTTGACAACCATACAGTAGCGTGGGTAGGATAGTAGAGTCTGCTAACTTTTTCTTTATGCTGATTGCAAACTTTCCCTTGAAAACCTCTTGTAGTGACCAATATTTTTTCCACGCCAGCGCAGTTCTTCTGTCTATCTCCTTGCTCGTTCTGTTCATGAAGCATATACTTTGTCCTAAATAGGTATAGTTATCTACATATTCTAGGGTTTGGTTGTTAACATAAATAGGCAGCTGTGATCCGTTTGTCATGGCTTTTGTCTTGTTACAGTTCATCATAAGTCCGCATTTTTGGCTTTCCTCATCAAGGCTGGATATCATTGTCTGTAGCTGTGTATGACTCTCCGATATTAGAATTATATCATCTGCGAATCTCAAGTTAGATAGATATTCCCCATTAATATTTATACCACAGTCTTTCCAGTCCAACTTTCGAAATATATGCTCAAGTAAAGCTATGAATAATTTTGGCGATATGGTGTCACCTTGACGTACACCTCTTTCTATATTGAAAGGTTTTCCAGGTTTTTCTAGTTTTACTTTTGCTATACATTTTGAGTATATATTTTTTAATAATGTGATATATTTTTCATCTACGCCTTGTTCTTCTAGAGCTTTCCAGAGTTCTGTATGTTTGATAGAATCGAAGGCCTTACTATAATCGATAAAAGTTAAATAGATTTTATTTCCATACTCTGTAAATCTTTCAAGAACTTGCGTCAGGGTGAATATGTGGTCTATAGTAGAGAAGTTTTTTCTGAAACCCGCCTGGTCTCGGGATTGGTTCTCCTCAATTGTTTTGCTAATCCTATTAGATATTAAACTTGTAAATATTTTATATATTGTAGAAAGCAAGCTTATAGGTCTATAGTTATTTATATTTTTATTTTATTTTATTTTTATTTTATTTATTTTAAAGTCTTAGCCTAGCTTAGTCTATATATGGTATAGTTATTTAATCTAGTTAGATTCAAGGATTGTTTTTGGACTAATCTTTGATTTTCTAAATTATGGGTATCAGCTCGAATATACAGAAAATATAACTTATTTATAACTAATTTGACGAGAACTTTCGTAATTTTTATTCGAAGCAAACAAAAGCCTCCAATCAAAATCTTTGAACCTAGATTCAGCAGAGATTATTTGCTAAATAATTAGAATCTTTATACTAGAATTAATATTCTGCTAGCTCGAATCAAAGTTTTCCAATTTGTCTCTCTGTCAATCGCCTTGCTATTGACGCCGGGAGCTAGCAAGAATAGTTAATTATTTGCTGCACGACAAAAGGCTTCAAAGAATCGGACATTTTAATAGATAATTTACTATATCTAGTTTTATTATAGCTTTTACAATTAGCATTACAATTTAGTAAATTTCTGAAAACAAGCAAAAACATCCTAAAAGTGAGTCGAGCAGGATTTGAACCCGCAACCTACCCATACGGGGGTGAACCAATTACGCAAAATACACAACATGTTTGCTTCCATTCACATGTATCATATGTCCGTGAATCCTATTAAACTATAAGGCGAAAGTTTCTACAGATAGATGGATGTATGTGTAACACATACATACATATAATGTATATCAGGTTAACACATAAGCTATCACCTATAAAAATATAGTGCGAATTGTCCAAAATATAACGAAAGCAAGACGAAGTTGGCACCAGCTAGTATTTACCTACTTATATGATTCCTTTATTATCCAATATTCCATTAATACGATAATTTAATGCATGTTTATTGAGAAATCGAAACAAACTCACTGGTTCTAATTTCTTAAAATTTAATTAATTTTAAGAATTTGAAGTAAAGCAACTATTATTTTTAAGGTCTAAAAATAAGTTATAAGTTTTTATAAGTTGAGCTGGTGTCAACGCGAAGTGTCAATCGAATACGTTACCGTTTCGATGCGTTTGCGCTTGTTACATTGATTCGTGCTCGGGCCTCAAAAGCTTTCATGTAAGTATAGATTTTTACTCCCTGTATCGTGTTTGAATGAGACGGTACACGCTACGCAAGACTTTTTTGTAAAGACTGAAATGTAGCCGCTGTTAAAATCATCATGAATTAGTACATAAAACCGACTATAATATCGTAAAGTTATACTCGCAACTTAAATCTTTTTAGAATTAATTTAAAATTGATTATTATAGCGATGAAACTACTGAAACAAATATAAATTTTTAAACGCTTATTTACGACGAGTTTATAATTTAGCTTTAATTCTACTTTTCCCTCAACACCACACCATAAGTTTCGCCTCTACGTTAGCGCAGTAAATGTCATAACTCTATGTGTCATGTATTTAATTTGTTATACGATCATCGCTGCTCCATTTGGCTCACAATCAATAGTTTTACATTAATTTATTGTAATTATATGGGTCGAATATGACTGAAAGGTCACTAGTTTGGTCCATTCAGAATAATTCACATGTTGAAACGCTGCTTCGACTTTATTATGGATATTCTTTCACGGTTACTGCTAAAATATTAATATAGTTTTCATTGTAAACGGGATATTTACCATGATTTGTGAGGCTCAGTTGCATGTGAAGTTCGACCCGTGATCATGGCGCATGCAACTGTGCCGAAATATTGGAAAATAATCAAACTTGTTTGATTAATCAATATTTCGGCACAGTTTCATGCGCCTCACAAATCATGGTAAATATCCCGTTTACAATAAAAACTATGTTCAAAACCGTGATAGTTTCAAATATTATAAAATTATTAATAATTAAATAATTTTATTGTTTAAGTATAGAATTTTAATTAATTTATATTACATTTATATGACACAAATGAAGAGATTACATTACTCAGGTGTTTATCGCGTACTTCATTGTTTTGTTTTTAAATTACACGAAAAAAATTATATAAGTATTCTATCAGCAATCTAGTTCCCATAACATTATTATTATAACTGCTTTGTTATAACAACTACAAAGTTATAATAGGTGGGTAAAATATTTTCGGCTCTTATAAAGAAATCATGCTTACAAATAGGGCTTAAGCTTTAATTTGGACAAATTTGCAAGTGTTTTCTAATGAAATATAAATGAGTTCCTTGAAAACTATTAGAAATAATCATTTATAATTATGCGTTGAGATTCAGGCTAGTTAATATGATTATGTCATTAGTTTTCCAACTATATCGTGTCGTATCGTGTCGTGTCGTTGGCAGTGACTAATCATTGCTTAGTTTTTTATCCATGATGGATTCCCTATTAAAGACTCTGATCACGAAACTGGCACATAGAATCACCTAATAAAATGGATGATTCTTAATGATCCATGTGATTTTACTAAATAAAGTATAAATGACTAAAAAGTAGCTTCTATACCTAGTACTGTTATGTTTTTGGGTGCATGGAAAGAGCCTCCTCGTGGCGCACACCGGTAACAGCTAGGCACGGTAAAGCAGTGTCTAGTCTGGCTAATCTTTCCAACACGATGCTACAATAAAATACAGTTGTAGCATCGACACGATAAGAAGAAGACTGTTATGGGCATACGTTTTTCAATAAATTAATATTCTCGGATATTTAACACATTTTGGACTCAAACTAAGTAAAGCTTGTATTATGGGATTGCTGATATAATACTTCTAACATACATTTTTTTGTAAAAAACATATTAGGTAATATAGAATCTTATTTTATTAAATAAAAACTGCCCTTAATGATGATATTTTAACCTTAATTTCAGTTATTAATTACAGAATACTTGATTTTTGAATAATCGCTTTTTAATTGGATTTGCATACGAGTCTAGCGTATAACTAATGTGGATCATTTATACTTTAATCGTTATAATTATACAAAGTGGACAAGTAGTAGGGCACTTTGCAAGAACTTGTCTGACTTTTTATGTAGAAAATAAAATATATTAGATATTTTTTATTATAAATTCTGATAACCAATGTATACCACAAATATGTTTGTGTATGTATATAATATCTAGTTTCCATAGTACAAGCTTTGCTTAGTTTAGAGTTGGATGGCGTTGTGTAAAATGTCTAATATTATTAATATTTTCAAAATATTCAAATTAAATAAACATTCATGGACAATACACATTATGATTTATCACACTCTAGTTCCAAAGTAAGCAGGGCTTGTAGTATGGGAACTAGATTGCTGCTATCAGCAATCTAGTTCCCATACTAAAAAAATATATACTTAGGTATAAGTATTCTATAATACTTATACCTAAGTATATTTTTTTTTGAAAACCATACATAGATTAGATTAGAACACATAGATCTCGTTCACATAGTTACAAGCTTTGCTTAGTTTGGGACTGAAGCGCGATGTGCAAAATGTCCATGTCCAATATTTATTATTGTAAATAGATTTTAATTATTACCGTAAGATACAACTAATAAAATAATTATCTAGTTCTGCAAATTATCGCAAAGTAGTAGTAGATATAGTAGAGTTAAGTTGACGTCGTTTTACGCCCCTGATGCAGGTCGTAAAAATTAATGACATGCAAGTGTGCGCGCGCAATTTTAGTGCGCCGTTCGATCACCGCCTTATCAAACTAAAGGGGATGTTGCTATTTGAGATTTAAGATCATTCAGATTTAGTCACATACATTTTATTAGATACAGATCACTCTCAAAAAGATTTGATTGTTTTGCTTGAAGTAAAGAAAATCAGTATTATTTATAGTGAAAACTTACAAAATATATTTGTTGTAAGTACCTACTTAAGTTTTTTTTTCATGTGTATAATTAATGAAATAATTATATATTTTGAATAGTTTAAATAAGTACCTACTAGTTTTAAATTACTATATAAGCTTATCTGTAAAGTGTAAATAAACAAATAAATATTTAACGAAAATTGTAATAATATAATATAAATTGTGTATCCGAGTTACATTGCGCGAGGTGATTGTTGCGTCTGAGTGATTATCCTACTAAGCACGTCCTCTAAGAAAGTGCTTTCACGCAAAACTACTGAAGGGATTTTAATAAAACTTTACAATAATGTAGTTTATATATCAGAATAATATATAGGCTATAATTTATAAAGATATTGTACGAATTGCCAAAAGTATAACGATAGTAAGACGTAGTCTCGGGTACCTTCTAGTGTGCTATGTTGGGTTAAAATCCAATTTGGTCGATAACAGGGAATAAGATGCTTATATTTACTTAATTTTAAATTAATACTTATAGGTATATATCTAAATAATATTAAAATATTCTACGGTAAAGACAGCGCCTTAACTAAATTGTCCTGTAATTATTTTAAACGCTTAACTTAATATTTAAGGCGAAATAACGGATGCATATTTTTATACAGAATCATAAATTAATGTCATGATTTAAGGAAGGTGCTGATGGAATACTCAAAGGTACTTAGGTACTTATTGGTACAGACAGCCTCATAAACATACCATTTTATGAAACTTTAAAAATATTTGTTAATTAAATTTTAAAATTATGCCACTTTTGTATATATATATTTTGATTGATTTTATGATAATTTTTAAAATTTTACAATTTATATATATAACGATAATTCAAAAATTTATGACTTTTTTGTTGCGTGCGAATGAATTCGTTTGTTTTTTGTAATAAATGTTAGTAGGTAAATATTAAAATAAACTTTCAAAACATTTCCAGTAGGTACAGTGAACTTGCAGCATTTTTATTTACTAGTAAAAACTGTGTTTATTCTAAGATAACAGTGTTTTACATGATATAACGAGAACTTTTGACGTTGAGTGTACAAAAAATACCTTTGATTAAAATATATACAAATATCTAAATAGTAATAATATATTGGTATTTTCTATTTAGATTTCTGGATTCTATTTATATTTTGTTAAATGTTAGTATGTTATGTTTTTAAAAATTTTAGTGGGTACCTGGAAGGAGTGAATAAATAAATAAATATTTGGCAAAATAAATCTATCTTGTATCTTTTTATTTTTAAAATACAAATATAACAAGTAACAAATTTAAATAATAATAAAGATATTAACTTTAGAATGCAAAATGAACAAGTTTTAAATGACTCAATTATACTCAAGTAAACTCAAGTAAAAGGGTTGGCAATAAAATCTCAAATTATAGAGAAAATTACAATGAACGTTTTTATAAAAATTATACTCGCGTTGAATAAAAATGAATAAAAAAAGAGAAAAAAAAGATGAATAAGAATGACAAGAAACACTATCCTCTTACTAAAATTATAAATGCGAAAGTTTGTATGATTGTGTGTTTGTTGGGCTTTCACGCAAAAACTATTAAATGGATTTTAATTAAACTTTACAACGTAATTTACACTTACATCAGAATAACACATAGCCTATAATTTATCAAGATATTGGAGATAATTGTCTAAAATATAACAATAATAAGACTGAACTGCTGGCATTGGTTAGTTATATATTAAAATAAACACTTATTTAATTAAATTTTATTATATTTTATCGGATGCAAGACATTTTTATAATTAAAATATAGCTAACGCCATTACGCTAATGATTTTAGCCACAACATTACTATTCGTCTAGATTAAAATATAAATATTTATTTTATATAAGTACTTAAGAAAAAGTTTAATTGAAAAAATAGGTACAAATTGAAGAGTTATAATACATTATCAACCTGTTTCGTGAGAGACTGGCATCTGATAGGGTCAGTAGCTTTCCATTAAATTAAAATATACGACTTCGCAGTAAATATCGAATTATAATAAAATATTGTGTTAGTATAGTATTTGACAGGCGTGACAGCTCAGTTGGTAGTAGCTCTAGCCCTTCCATCTGTAAAATGACTGGGCATTCCTTAAAAAAATCTTGTACGAAACCTCGCCAATTTCACTGATCTCAATGCAAGGACTCTTAAGTATAAAGTAAAAGCGTGAAAAAAAACAAAAGAATCGTGCGGCCAGTCGTTTCTATCTAGATGAGTAATTCCTACAAACCACAGAAAAATACAGGTATTGGCCGCACAGTCGCGTTGTCTCTTTCTAGAGAGTTTTTGTGAAGCTTTTGCTCAATCCCGTTTATTAAGTAATCTTTTTCCTGAGGGTCATTAACCCGCCATAGTACCCCCTGTAATGCTGGAAGCCCAGCGTTGGACGAGTCAATCAGAGCCGGAAGCGTAGCTCTAAATCATATCTCTTTCCCGCACGGTTTCCCACCAGGGTAATCCATGCTTCTTCTTCTTATTGTGTCGATGCTACAACTGTATTTTGTTGTAGCATCGTGTTGGAAAGATTAGCCAGACTAGACACTGCTTTGCCGTGCCTAGCTGTTACCGGTGTGCGCCACGAGGAGGCTCTTTCCATGCACCCATCCATGCTGGAAAGAGACAAAAGATGTGCCCTCGAAGGCCAAGGCTCACTTTGGGTCACTGCGCCATACGCGTAAGGGCTATATTTCACCGGGACGCCATGGCGGCGCAACCAGTCGCCGCCACCAACAAAATGTACGTTTGGTTGCGCGACCAAACGGACACCAGGTGAGTAACTCTCTATAGAGCTGTATATATTTTGTTGGTGGCGGCGACTGGTTGCGCCGCCATGGCGTCCCGGTGAAATATAGACCTAAGTGTAAGTATTGGTCAGTCCATTCTCTATGTATATGAACTATACGCGAAGCTTTTGCAATAAAACCGCACGTGGTCGAGTTGTGGTCTTGGCTTTATTAATGTTGACATTAGTTTATTGAGATGGAATAATCTGGGCAAAGGTGAAATAGGTAGAACTTAGTAAGTTACGAAAAGAAACCCAGACACAGGAACAGTATCAATTTTGATGAAAAAACAGCTGGTGTTAAACGTATATTTTTGGTTAAATAAAAAAAAGATAGATTTCTGGGTTATCATAGGAACTGAAAAAAAATCTATCTAAGTTAAATATATTTTGAATGAAACAAACTTACGACTATTACAGTATTTACAAAATGTACATTGCCATATATAATAAGAAACAGTTGAGTATCTATAGACCGTTGCAAACGATCTATAGATAACTGAACTGATCCAAATCAGTACCAATCAGAAGCGTAAGTACCCAAGATACTGGCTGCATTAAATAGTTCTTGCTTATCGATGTGATGAGGTGTCTATTTTATTTTTTAATTAAAAAACAAAAAAAGCTGCAGCAAATAAATACATTAATCAGGTCAAAACCAGTCAGTAACAGCTGAACTTCAATTATCTAGTCGATCTTTTATCTACAAAAGCTCGTGTGGTCGGGTACAAGTCCTAAAACACATACATTACACCTTTCGTTCAGCGCTCAGTAAACCGCGGTGTTTAAACAAACAAAACTATACAACATCATAAATACTGACTTATAAACCTTTACCATAAACTTCTAACATTTAAACAAAGAATACTGAACTGTATTAACATACTAATAAAGGTTAAAATGGAATGGTTTTGAACGAAAGCGCGGCATAATGAAATTGGCCCGATTTGCAAAATGAACCAATATCGAGATCTTCCTATTAACGCGAAGAGCTTAGGGCGTGTCCACATTGACGTATTGATTACATATTTCGGTACCGAAAACGTCGGTACCGACTATCGCCTGCCCACGGATGCTGCACTGCTAATGAAATAATTTTAAAGAGTAATTTAAGACTGTTTAAGACGTCAAATTTTAAATTGGATGCGTGAAAAGGGATGCTTTAAAATAATAAATTAATCGTTTCTGTGAATACGTAAGTGAATGGTTGGGGTAAACGAATTTCGGCGGATCTTTTAAGAGATTTTTGTTGTTCTTTAAATTACCTTTTTCGTGGCGCCACTCTCGTGAATATTTTGGTGCTTAGGAAAGCTTTTTTACCGTGATTTTTTAGCTTTTACTGCTGAATTCAGATGTCATAAAATATTAAAATGTCTATTGAATACTCATTGACAATATGCCTTTAAAAACACGTCACTTGATATCATCACTAGTTATAACAAGACAAGACAGCAACTGCGGCAGAAGTTACCAAATCACTAGCCATTTTATCCAATTAATTATAAAAACTAATATATTTTTTTAGCCTCAAATAAAACAAAACAATTATTGAATAGCTCATGTGTTTTGCCGTAAAATGTAAGTTCAATGTATCATACCTATGCGCAGTTCTAAGGGCTGAGCACGAATAAATGTGACAATCGTAAACGTAACGTATTTAAGATACATTGCGCGCAAACGCAGAAACATTCGTCAGTAAAGCTGATGTTGACGCGTAATGTAACTCAAATACGTCACTGTTTCTATACGTTTACGATTGTTATATTTATTCGTGTTCGCCCTGTATGAATCGTCGCACAGAAATAGCTGTTCGATGACAAATGGTTTATACCTTTTTCGGATTCCACGGTCGAATGTACGGAACTCTTATTACTTTTATCATGTTGCCTATCAGTCGATCGGTTAATATTGTGCTATTTACGTACACAAAGATATAAATATACTTATTGTGATGTAATATGTTTTTATTCTCCTTTAAATATAACCAATAAATTATCTTTTTAGTTTATTTAATAAATAAGTACTTAAGTTGTTTATGATTATGTTCTGCTTTATGTCGTATTATCTAAATGTATGTAAGTATGTCAGTATTCTATCAGCAATCTAGTTCCCATATTGCAAGCTATGCTTAGTTTATGCAAGACAATCCTTAAAAATTCCATAATGTGTTTATTTATTTTTCCTGATACAATAAAATAAACATAAATATGTACAAAGAAATATCTATTCATTCTGAATCAATGACATTAGTTTATTCAATTCAAGTGTAATTCAAAGATCCTTGTTCAGATCACTGACGGACTGTCCATTGTCACTGGTTTATATTTAAAACTAAACGCGCTCCTTGGATTCTGCGCGTGCGAACAACATTTTTTTACTGGCTAGCGAACGATTAATTAAATGGCACATAAAGAGGGCGATTGGATACGCGATGCGATATCGTTTAGGGTTGCAGCAGTAAATGTTATTTATTATTATGTTTATCCGGTGCGCTTTTGTTCTATAACAATAAACGTATCGAGTGTTTGTATCGTGTTTAAATTTTCTATTTTATTAGTTTTTGTTGTTGCATTTTGAATACGCTATAAAACTTTTGCTAAGAGGTAAGTAGTTCAAGACTGTATAAATGTATTTTTATATTTTTAACATATCGCACATAATACTTTTCTTTGTGTAAATTCGGTGCCAAATCTTGAATCGGTCACTGCGCATCATTTTAGGGATATTATGGTGCATTAAATATATCACAGATACAATCATTGTTTTTTATATGAACTACAATACAGTAGGTATAGCTTCAAAAAAAAATATTTTAGAAAGTATAGAGTTATTAAATACGTTCATTTTTTAAAATAAGAAAAATGCACAACATCTGCAATAGCTTGTCCAGTCGATTTAGGAAATACACATTTATAATACGAACGTTCCGGCCGCTCCCAAGTTGCGTACACCACCGTCCGTGCAGTTTTTGTTTATTTGATAGCCGATGCATCGCTAGCTTCCA
Source organism: Ecliptopera silaceata (assembly GCA_932527185.1). NCBI lineage: Eukaryota > Metazoa > Arthropoda > Insecta > Lepidoptera > Geometridae > Ecliptopera > Ecliptopera silaceata. Next base: position 2,167,774 of record OW052207.1, on the reverse strand, counting down.
TGCACACGCGTGATCGCTGCAGTCCGCTCGCAACGCGTGCGTCACGCACTTGCACTGAAAGCTCGATAGATACCGCGACCGTTTCCGCGATCGAATCACGCGTGTGACATCGCCTTTACGAAATTTTCTAATTTCAAATTCAAGCTGATTAGCGTGTATCTGGCCAGTAACTAATTTTCAAATTTCGAATTCATGTTGTTCGATTATCGTGTATCTGGCCAGTAACAAATTTTCAAATTTCGATTTGATGGAAAGCTGTGGACTATTTTGATTTTCAAATTAGAGGTTCAATATCGGAATGGTATTTTGTGATTAAAAATATTTGTGCGCGTAGAAACATGTGTTGTGATTGAAACTGTATTTTTTTCAGTTGGAAATAAAAAAAATCGTTTCCTGTTTGATGTTAATGTAGTCATCCACTTGCTTGACGGAGTGCATAAGTTAGAATTTGATTTGAAATCAAATTCAAATCGATTTTTCACGATCACATTGAATTACAAATATGGGTTTATAAAGTTGGATATTTTTGTGTTTGCAAGCTATTTCCTGTGGTGTGTTGTCGGGTTGTGTTGTGTTTTTGTAACTAAGAAGAAATAGTTATGGGGTAAGCATTCTAATTCTCTATATTACAATCATACTTTTAAGATTAAGATTAGACATGATCATGTGTCGAAATATTGACAAAAAGTAAACGCACAAAAGAACCATAAAATAATAAAAATAATAATAGTAAGTAAGTAAGTTTATGTAAGTACTATCATATTTAATAATATAAAAACTATGTAGAGTGTAGAACTAGTAGAAATGGTCATACAACTTTTATCGCATACAAGTTTGCTGGAACTAATATTGTATGTATGTAATTAATGTCGCAAGACTTAATTATTGTAAGGGCGTGTTGCGTACAAATATTAAACATATTCGTATTGTTTTAATAACTTTGTAAACTATTAGTGAAAACTGAGACACTGCAGAGTTTGTGAGCAAACCAATTAGATATGAAATGTTTTTAACAAAAAAACCGAAGTTATTTAAAAAAACTCGATATTATTTTAAAAGTCGAATGCAATGCCGGTACCTGCCATAAAATAAATAGTAGCACAGATACAGAACAAACATTATATTATATGCGTTGTGTGGACGCGGTGCAAAGTATTACAGGACACGTCCTCAGTACTCTTATTTTCAGCAAAAGTATTCATCGTAGACCTTACCACTTAGTTTTAAAAACATAATTATAAGTAAATGATTACAATAATAAATCGTTTATTTTCTCCCATCAAAAGGAAACTTAGATAAAATTATCAATAGCAGGCACTAAGTAGTAAATGTAATACATATACCTACGTTTATTTTGTCATCAAAAGGCAACTTAAATACAAATTATCAATAGTTGGTACTCGGTTTCATAATTTTCTAACAATAGTATTAACCTTAGAATTACAAAGCATCGCTACAACTAAACCATCCCCATCAGCAGCTCTACCATGAGTTTTTACTATACTATATTTACTACACTCGCTAGCGTCTGTAGTTAAAAAAATGTATGAAGATTTGTACAGCGCCTCTAGCGGATAGTTGGGTACTAAAATTCGTAATACTAATATTGACGTAACTACTGTAGTAAAGTCAGGCGATTTTACTGTGACATCTCATGGTAGAGTCACTGAGGGCATTAATAAATGTGACAATCGTAAACGTAAGATACGCACTGCGCGCTATCGCTCCAACGTTCGACAGTAAACCTGATATTGACGCGCAATGTATCTCAAACACGTCACTGTTTCGACCCGTTTACGATTTTCACATTTTTTCATGCTCACCCCCATGCACCCCTAAAATACACGCAATCAATAACACCCCTCAGTAATACAACATGGGAAGCCCCATTATCGTGATAATCGTGTCTTGTAACATTGGAGCTTACATTGTTTATTGCACTCTTTTTAGGGTTCCGTACGCAAAGGGTCAAAACGGGACCTGTGACTGAGACCCCGCTGACCGTCTGTTTGTCCGTCTGTCTCTGTATTTCATGAACAAACATAAATCAAATCAAATATATCTTTATTCAATAAAATCACAAGGATCATTTAGAATCGTCTTACACACTAGGTGATTCTAGGTGCCAGTTCCACGCAACCAGAGCCTAAAAGAACGGCCTGGTTCCTACCGTTTTTTATATGATCCTTCTTACAAAGAATTACTATTAAAGATTTATTAAGAAATAATTTCCACAGATGATGTATTTCTGTTGCCAAAACAAATACTGAAACAGAATAAAAACAATATTTAAGGGGGTTCGCATACAAAACGTTACCTTTTGGTACAGAACCTTGCGTGCGCGAGTTCGACTCGCACTTATCCCGTTTTGTTTAACCCTATAAAACAGGGAATTTTAATCTACAGCGAAAAAAATACACCTATATACATCGTTCGCTCTGCAAAGATCTTGCGATCCATTCATACGTCTAGTTTGGAAAAAAAAGTTAGCATGTGCTCGCTTTTTTTTAACTGTTATGTAAAAGCGATATAATAGTTATCACATTGATAGTATTTGATTCTTAAAATACAACTAATTTATACGCTAAATCTTTAAACCGCGAGTCGAACAACAGATTATTTCTGACATAAGCTGTTTTTATAAGAAAGATTGTGTTTAGTGGTCTATCTTTACAACAAAAATACAATAGATACCGGCATAAACTTTTAACCCCTCGGAAAATTCATTAAATGGCAAAAACATTGTTTTTGAGTGTTGTAATTTGTTTCACTTGACTGCTCAGAAAAGGGTTACATTTTCCAGTCTATATTGTTATTTGAAATTATATTAATTTTCAAAACATTATTAACAGATTAATTAATTTTAATATCATGTTTTATAATTAAAAAATATTATATAGTGTAATTTTCAGGGCTTCGTATTCCGGAAACGAATAAGATTTTAGTGTGTTAAGTAATACTGAAACTATTGGATAGAGATATTAAAAAATTAAAATCTTAAACTTATTTGTCAGCACGTTAAAATAAACGGGCAACTATTTTTTATTAATCATGACTTCAAAAGAAAAAACATCTACAATCAACTAGGTACAATATATTTTTTTGGTTAAAATTATGATTTTTTAGAAAAATCGGAATGAAGCTCTAACTTACAGTTTCAAGTTTTTTTTTATCTTTACTTTTTCGAGAAAAGTTTTATTCAGTTGTTTTTTTATTGTCGAAATTTTACTCGTTATTGTATCACAGAATTCGGGTTAAACTCCAATAAATCTCAGAGGCTAGGTGTGCTGGTTTATTGAAAAGGGTCAATAAGTTTATTGATTTTATTTTGCTGGTAACAGGTGTTCTACGAAACACTTTAAATTTAAACGAGCTGGTATCGTAGATTTTAGGTATATTGGTTTTTGTGTTGTTAACCCTCATTTATTGCTCTTGACTGTAAAAGCAACAATTAAATACAGTGAAAGTGATTAATATACAAGTTGATTTTTCACGAAGTACTAGAGAATATAATACTTCCCTTTTCCGTGAAGATGTGCTCAGTATTACATCGCATTTATCACTAAATACATAAAGATCGTTGAATTACGACTGGATTTTGGTGAAACATTACAATAATATAGCTTGTACATCAGTATAACACATAGGCTATAATTTACAAAGATAAATAAATAAATAAATAAATTTTTTATGTATATTTATAATGAGGAGAATATATATTTATCAGGTTGCCTAGCAAAATTTGGCCGCCAGTATGTTTAATTAAATTATTTTTTTTTGTTTTTTGGAAAAAAATATCGTTTACTTGTTTTTTAAATAAAATAACGTCTACTTAATGGCAATTTATATGAAGATTCAAAAAAATCAGCAAATTAAATCTAATTTTTTTATATTTTTTATCATATTTGTTTGCTTAATAAAATCTACCCGCAAATAAGGGTTGCTGATTTTTTTTGAATCTTCATATTAATTGCCATGATGTAGACGTTGTTTGATTTAAAAAACAAGTGAACGATATTTTTCAAAAAAAATAATTAAAAATAATTTAATTAAACATACTGGCGGCCAAATTTTGCTAGGCAACCTGATAAATATATATTCTCCTCATTATAAATATACATATAAATTTGGTTTACAGCAAAAAACAGATGAGCGCAGTAATCCTGCAGCCGGATCTTAGACTATAAGCTCAGTTCAATAAGCTCATATGGCGGAAGCGTACAGTCAACGACAAAAGTGACAAGATATTTATTTTGCCAAAATAACGATACTTCTAGGCTCTTCTGGTCTCTGGTTGCGTGGAACTTGCACCTAGAATAACCTAGTAGATATGTAAGACGATTCTAAATGATCCTTTCCCCAATTTTTGAATTTGAGAAGAGACATATTTATGAATAAGTACATGATTGAATACTATAGAACCTAAAAATGAATTGTACTGAGATGGTACAGGTTCTACATTATTAACTAGATTTTGCTACAAAGCTATAAAGCGTGTATTTAACGGATGAATATCCTTAAAAAAACAAACAAGTGCCGATTATCTGTAACAACTTTACTTTATCTCAGATAGATCACTAGTAGATCTGTCTGAGGATAATGTTTACAAAACTTATCACTTTTGCAGCTAACTGTACATACCAAGCTCACCACAAAAGTTCATTGTTTCAAGACCATAACCCACAACATGTTCCTATAAATCTTTACATAGTTTGTGTAATGACCACTGTGATTTATTTTAAACTATTTTCAAAATATTCTGCGATAAGTTCTGCTAACGAGCTTTGAAGCATTCTACGATGTTGGCGATCAGGTTAATTAGGTACTGTACTTATTTACTAATAAATAAATTATAAATAAATATTCATGGACAATTCGCACATCACACTCTAGTCCCAAACTAAGCAAAGCTTTTACTATGGTAACAAGATAGCTGGTAGAATACTTACTTATTGTTGTGAATTAAATATTCATGGACAATTCATACATCACACTCCAGTCTTAAACTTAAGCAAAGCTTGTACTATGGTAACAAGATTGCTGATAGAATATCTACTGATTTACTTAAGTTTTTTTTGTCAATTAAATATTCATTGACAATTCATACATCACACTCCAGTCTTAAACTTTAGCAAAGCTTGTACTATGGTAACAATATTGCTGATTAGAATACTTGTTTACTTACGTTTTTTTTGTTAATTCATGGAAAATTCGGACATCATACTCTACTAGTCCCAAACTAAGCAAAGCTTGTACTATGTAACAAGATTGCTGATAGAATACTTAGATATTATTTTTGTAAATACATACGTAGTTAAAACATAAAAGAACCGGAGTAATTACATTTTCAATTAAATTATTCCTATGTTTCCTATTCCTTTCGGCTTATAGGAACATTATGTAAGACATTTAGTGCAAATTACATTACTATTCAAGTAGCGTATCTCAAAGTACGTAGTAAACTTCTATCGAAATAAATTCCTTGCTTTAAGTACTTATATCATAGTCAATAAATTATTTGATTTAGGTAATTAACCTTATCTAAAAGTCGTAAAGGGCTAAGCTATTAACAGTGACTAAGTCTTGGCTATTTTTAAATAAGTATATTTATTTACATAAATCCTTTTTCGGAATAAACAACATGAGAGGAATCTCTCTGACAGACGCCACAGCTTAATTAGTAGCTCTGTATTTCATGCTATGTATCGTGGGTTTGATTCCACCGAGAGAGAGCAAATGTTTGTGTGATGAACATGAATATTTGCTATGTGCCTGGGAATTCTATGTACGTATTTACAAAAAAAAATCTATCAGCAATTCAGTTCCCATAGTACAAGCTTTGCTTAGTTTGGGACTAGAGTGTGATGTGTCAAATGTCCGTGAACCAACTGACGCCTGTCAAACATATACTTCGGGCGAAAATAATTATTTTTGTAGCAAAATGATCAACTACCTATCTGTGAAAGTATAGAGATTGAACACGCTTTCTTAACTCTTAGAAGCTTTTCGCTGTCAAGTTATTGATTGATTGGATTTCTTAACGCTATAAGCGTTTGTCATTGAAAAAAGCTTTAAGAATGAACACTGAGAAGCTGAGTCCAAAGTTTTCTAATAAGATTTATATTCTTTGGCTCTTAATAATACATATCAGACGAAGTACCGTACCAGTCTCAACACTAAGTAGTGCTGCTCAAACGAAAATGTTAAAAGGCACATAAGATCTAAAATCCTCACGTCTATAGGTTTTATCTGGGCAAACGCGTTACAACGAAATAGGTGGTGGTACTACCCCGGACGTTGTTTTTCACATGAAACTCTACTACTACAGTTAATAAATAATAATAATAATGCTAGACAATCTACACAACATCATCTAGCCCCAAGCTAAGCAGAGCTTGTGTTATGGGTACTAGAAGACTGACATACTTAATACAATACATTACATAGATAGATATTTTTTATTATACATATAAATACCCAGAACACCCGGAATAAATATTTGCAGATCGTACAAACATTTATCCCAAGGCGGGAATCGAACCCGCAACCTTCCGTGTCGCAGGCGTAATGAACAAATGAGTGGAAGAAAACATGTGCTGACCACATATAGCGAGAGATAAGGACATTTACACGCTTTCGCCTTGTGTAACTGTTGTGTTTTCAAAATATTTTCATTTTCATTTTCATTATTGTAAATTTTCAGTAGTTTTTGCGTAGTAACATTTGTTACTACGCACCTTTCTAAAGATATTGTGTGAATTATTACGATAATATAACGATAATAAGACGAAGTCGCGGGAATCAGCAAGTTAAGGTCTTTACCCACTACACCGTATCATACCATGACCGTGCTATGAACGTGTCAGGAACGGCAAAATATTCTCATCGAGAAACGCGACGTTGTTGGTTGGTGACGGAACGGTCTAATGAGCATAGTCCCATACTTTTCAATACAAAGAATACTTTTTTGCCTGACACGTTCATAGCACGGCCATGGTATGATACGGTGTAGTACCTTGTACCTTGTACCTTTAGTCATAAAATAAGATTGGAAACGCAAAAAGATATAAGTAATTACAAAATACTAGCCGTAATTATAATACTTAATTATAGTACAACTAGTTCTATCAAAAGACAATAACTACATCGTCCTAATTGGCGAGCGATCGCTCTACGTACATGCGGAACCAAGCATTCTAATCTGTCAAATACTCCTTTGATGAATGCCGGGGCCTATCGGGTCCATTTGATTACAAATAGGATTCATATTATTTCACTAGAGTAAACTTTGACAGTCTATTCGGTTTTACACATATACAGGACGTTTAAAACCGCATTATAACAAGGCCAAGGCTGACTGAATAGATTAATATCTATCATGTTCTATCAAACTGTTGGAGCAAACGGGTACTGGCGTGGAGACCGCGTTTAGGCAAGCGCCCTCCGTCCTACACCAATAAGTAACAATAAGCTCTTGTATGAGAACACCCTATATGTTATGTTTTTAAGGACTTTACTTATTTGTTGTTATAGCGGCAACAGAAATACATCTCATCTGCAAAAATTTCAACTTTCAACGTTTCATTTGATAGTGTGTAGTAACAGACAGACAGACAGACATACAGACCGACAGACGGACGGCGGAGTCCCGTTTTACCCTTTGGATAGGAAACCCTTTTACCACGTTTTATAATAGGTATGAAGGTTGCATGAGTGCCAAAAAAACAGTATTGGTAAACAAACATAGGTTTCAATTAATTTAGTTATTGTCTTATTTTAAGAAGCACAGTGATAATTTAGTTGCCAATTTTAAAGTAAAAAAATATATCTTCTAAATAAATTCTTGACATTATCCCGAAAGACATTCGATGTATCATCGCGAGCTAATTCTTAGGAGTGAATCCGTGAAATCCCTATCTATAAATAACGCAGTCTGCCGGTATGTCTGTCTGCTTTTATATTTTCCTCTGTGTTTGAGTATTTTACTTTAGTGTCGTCTGGTGCTGTTATATTTAGTGCCAAGGTTTGTTTAGTCAATGGCGACTTTTCTTTGTACCTAGTAAGGGTAACCGTACACCAAGTCAATGCAAAATAAAAAATATACATATTTATATTTGATTAACGTAATTTTCAAATTGCTATAGGCACAAAGTTAAAACTCTTTGGGTGCTAAAATAATATTTTTGTTGTCAAGATCGGACATTTTGCTGAATTTTTCATAAAAGAAAGCTAACAAGACACATCACTTGGAGCGACGATCTACGGAGTTTAGCTGGGAAAAACTGAATGAGAAGAGCCGAAGACCGGACTCAGTGTCGCGTCTTGAGAGAAACTTACGTCCAGCAGTGGACTGATATAGGTTGATGATGATGATGACTAGGTGATTCTAGTTGCCAGTTCCACGCGACCAGAGCTTAAAAGAACAGGCAAGAAAGTTTAAAGAATTATGTATAACGCTTTAGTGGACATCCGGTTTTATATACTTTACCTTTTGCGAGTGTTATGTCTGGGTTTCGGGGAATGATTGAATCAGCGATTGTTTTGAAAGTGATGAATTTATGAGTATTGAACGTTTTGTTATTTTTAAAAGAGTAAAATCTGAAAGCTTTAAACTTTTGACAGGCGTCACAGCTCGGTTGGGACAAGCTATGACTTCTACGCTGTGGGTTGTAGGTTCAATTCCCACATATAATATTTACAAAACTAATGTATATAATACAGTACCTATCTAAGTATTATATGTATAAGTAGCTTCAAAGTCCGAGCGCGTAAGTTAAATACTTTGCTACTTGTGTTTGGTTGATTTTTTGCGTGAAAGAGTAACAAGTCTACATTCACACATCAATTCATCCATACAAACTTTCGCGTTTATAATATTACCTAGTAGATAGAAGTAGAATAGTAGAAGTAGATAGTAGAAGAAGATAGTAGAAGTAGATAGTAGAAGTAGAATAGTAGAAGTAGATAGTAGAAGAAGATACCTAGTAGAAGTAGATAGTAGAATAGAAGAAGAATTCTATCGTCACCACCTAAGATCTTCCATCACGATCAAGAACTTGATCATACAACTAGGTTTTATACTGTATATCTAGGTGTTTCAGTGTTAATCCACTTTTGGGTCAAGAAGCCGTAGTTTACTTAAGACTTACCTACTTAACTTTTAAGTAACTTATTAGGCAAAGACCCAAAAGTTTTACCTATCCGAGTAAAAGTTGGTATTTTTATCGAGAAACGTACTTTTATTATGTAAAAGTAAAACAAAACTTGAGGTTAATGTAGATTGTGGGTAAAAATGTTTTAGGTTTTATTGTTTAGAGATTATTTTTTCTCTATGCATTGTTTCAGGCTGTTTTTTTCATCATTTTATGGGCATTCTTTGACCGATCTCCCGTGATGTTAAGTGACATGTTACAAGATGAATGAATTCTATTTTTGCTAATAATATTTAATGATCGCTTAAACGCAATATTTTTTTTTATATACACTGATGGACACAATTAGAGGAACGGTACCAAAAAGAGACAGATCGGACGTAAAAAGTTTTTTTTTGTATGAAGTATATACATTTTATTAAGCACTTTATTCATTTTATTATTTTTACTGAAAATAAAACTAACTTCAGTAAAAAAACACAAGACTAATCAATAGAAATCACAAAAATGATGTTTTGAAGAATTGACCCTTCTATCATCACATTGAAAATACCAGGGTTTTATGCCATTATGGGGACTTTTTGTCGAGTGTTAGGGCACATTCAGTATTGAGTGGTTCTGGGTCTATCTTCAAGAGATTGTAATTGACGTTTTGCCGTGACCAGCATGCTCGCCAGACTTAAACCTCATCGAACATGTTTGAGACAAGCTCGGGAAACAAATAAAACAGCGGGATCCATCACCAAGAAACATAGGAGATCTCAAAAGAGCACTGGAAGAAGAGTGGAATCAAATACCACAAAATTTCATTGATAACTTAATCAAAAGCAGACCGAGAAGATTGCTGGCAGTTTTAACGGGTAGAGGGGGTACCACTAAATACTGAATGTGCCCAAACACTCGACAAAAAGTCCCTATAATGGCATAAAACCCTGGTATTTTCAATGTGATGATTGAAGGGTCAATTCTTCAAAACATCATTTTTGTGATTTCTATTGATTAGTCTTGTGTTTTTTTACTGAAGTTAGTTTTATTTTCAGTAAAAATAATAAAATGAAAAAAGTGTTTAATAAAATGTTCATACTTCATACAAAAAAAATCTTTTTAGGTCCGATCTGTCTCTTTTTTGTACCGTTCCTCTAATTTTGTCCATGAGTGTATATACCTACTGCCTATGAAATATACGATATACCTATTATAGAAAAAAAATGTAGGTTCATAAACCACGCTACTGTTTGAATCGAGTTAGCTCTCCGCCATTTTCAATTTAGAAGCTCTTTCAAGTTTAAGCTCAAAATCCCTTTAAGTTGCTAATATAATGAAACAGGAGAAAGGATTATACACAAATCAGGAGCATCCTGTATAAGACATGTTTGAAGTCATCCTGTTTAATGTTTTGAGTCAGGAATTAAGAGAAATGGGGCTTGTAGTTATAGATATTAGACTTAAAGTACGAGACGACCTTAGTAGACGAGCGCCTTTACCTTTTATGTTGAGAATCGTGGATTTGATATTATTTTTGGACTTTACATGATGATCTCGAAAATAATATGTGAAAACGAAAATTTGTAAATTTGCGTCGGTTACGGCCAGTTTCTGGAAACCCAAATCACGATTGATCCGAGTTTGACACATAGTAATTATTAGATTTTTTCGTTGATCATCGTTTGAGAAACCGGCCGTTAGTAACGTATTTTTTTTTAAACTGCGAATTTAGACATTTCTGAACAAAAATCTATAAAAATAGATTTGTCTTACTCTGTAGTTATTCTCACTTGAGCATTGTTTGAGAATTAGAAACCGCCAGGAGGAAATAACATAAGTCAATAACCCAAACTCAAATAATTTGTAGTTACTTGGTTTTAGAACTTCTAATCTTGGCTAAATTAGTTCAGGCGTGCCGAACGTTTATTAGTTTTCAAAATAATAACTTAGCAAAATATAGATTGTATAACATTATTACAACTAACCGTTATGTATTTTGTAAACATAATAATCTGTAATCAGTAATATACATTTATTTAGTACTATCGGCCTCTCCCAGCTTCGACAAGGTAGTATTTTTATCATATCGAGTTAAAATGACACCCACAAAACGCTTTATATTGGTAAAATAATTTTCAAAATCAATTCAGTAAGATCCAAAAATTACCCCTTATAAAATTAAGTAGGTACCCCACAAACTTCACCTCATCATAATATTAGTACCTACTTATAGAAGTATAGATAATCAAATTTTTCAGTAGTGAGATTATATTATCAGAATCATACCTACTCAATAAATAAATAAAAAATAAAAATATAAAAATAAATAAATAAAAAGCTTTACCTAACTGTTATCAAAGAGTTTATGCTAGTAGAAACAATCATCACAAATTAACTCGTCACAGTACACAAAACATGCTAAGCTAGTTAAGTACTGCCATTTTAATCCTTCAAGAGATATCTGATCATAGCTCAAGAATTGTTCAAGAGAAGATAACATATACTGAGCATTATCAGTAATCACATAGATACTAAGCGTATTATTAATTAAACAATTTCATCTGTCAAAGTCAAAATTAATATGTGTTTATTTTTATAGACAAAGATATTTAAAATTATAATAAACTGAAAGTATTTCTTAGTCAGAAAAATTACAATCATATGATTTTTTTTAATTGTAGGACGAGTAACTAGGTGTTATAATTAAAATCAAACAGATTACCATTTAGATACGAACAAAATAAGTCAACTGGGATCATATTAATACATCGTCTGTGAAAATTTCAAGTCTATATCACTGTTCATGAAGTACAGACGAACAAATAAACAGACAGGCAGACAGCGTAGTCTCAGTAATAGAGTCCCGTTTTAGCCTAAACTCTAAAAAAGTAAAGATTTCGTCTACTTGCACCATCTTTCCTATCATTTTGCTCAGAATGAACTGAGCTTAATGAGATATAATAAGTGTATTTTTGCTTAATGATGTATTTTTTTTACAGGAAACTAAACAACCTGACATCGCGACTGGCAACACTGCTGGTGTTGCACGCAGCAGGCGCTGGTCTGGCATCTCCCACTGTGCTGATCACTAAGCCTATGGATAGAGTCACCGAGTGGCTGCCAACTGATAACCAAACGGTCTACAGACTTGGAGACGGAGAGAGGAGAAGGTATTACTTGTTTAAGTCACAAAAGTAAATAATTATGATTGTTTCCAATTTTACAACTAGATGTCGCCACCGCAGGGTATCGATTCCTCGTGTTAGACTAGTTTGTCTGATATTTGAATAAATCAGCTATCTAGTTCAAGGGTTTTGGTTGTTTTATCCCTCCCTTCTACTGTATGTTCCAAACAAAACTTAAGGCGACGGGTAGGGTGAAATTTTTCATAATAAATAAAAATGTCAATAACTTCCAAGTTTATTATTTATTTATTATATCTATACACACGTTAAACTTGTAACACGGCATAGTTTTTGCCGTGGTGGTTAAACTCTAGACAGTCAGCGTGGCAACGTCACAATTTCAATTTCAACAAAAATGCTGACAACGGCGCAAAACACATAATGAGCCGCGCACAGTTCGGATAGTCAAACTCTAAAGCAGTGCCTTATGTATATTTGCGAGCACACAGCAATCAAACACTTATAATTCCTAAGGCACTACTCTTCTTCTTCTTTAAACACCTTAATGTAGAAATGTTTTCTTTAGAGTCACAAGATACGAACCATAAGAATAGCTGTGCTGAGTTTGGTACCAAACAAATCTGCCAAACCCATAAAAAATGGGATCTTAAACCACACTTTTGCAAAAGGTGTTGGTACTAAACTTACATTTAAAAGTAAACTATATCCAAGAGCACAAATTTTGAGTAACAATACACTAGTTCAATATATGTGTTATAGGAAATAATAAGTTTCACAACTCCACATGCTATCACTTTTTCTGAAAACAGTTTTCGGTTTCCCCAAAAACACGCATTTGGCTATACCCGTCACCTTAAATGCGAAAGTTCAAACTGCGTCCAGCTTTTGTCTTGTACCCTTAATTGGAGAGAGGCTACTTATTACTTTAGCAAACTGATTTCTCAAATGCGAAAGTTCTATTAGGTTGACCTTTGACCTTGAAATTTTATAGTTGCACACACCCTACCATATGTAGGTTTTGAGACAACTTTTAGGGTGTCAATATACAAGTATTTACAAACTTACAGCTGGGTATCTTGAATTCCGAGATTCTTACCAAATTTTAGCTTATTTGACTGGACTAAGAGTTCTGATCACGAAAGTAAGTTTAAAAATAACAAATTACTGAAAGAATTTATTAATAAACAGTCCAACTCTCTTGTAAATAGCAAAGCCGCCGGACTCGATATCAAATCTAGAGCATTTACTTGTCACAAAACTTCTAAGAAATACTGTGATTGATTATAATTTACAATCTTATCTCTAAAACAACTTAGTCGACACAACGTCCCAATAACTTAGTTTTAAATCCCTCTAATCCCCAACTTCTATTTTCTTAGACAGATAGGTAAAACATTTATTTGACTTACAACAACACACACAAATTACAATAAAAAACAGTAAGGAGAAAGAATGGTAGGTAAATCTAAAACTATAAAAAAAACAGACACACCATCCACTACTAAAACATACATAAGGTTCTGTGTGTTGTGGTACTTAAAAAAGTACTTATTCTTATAAATTTCTCAAAATAATTGTTCACTATTTTCGATTTCAGTTTGGAGCTGAACACGTCATCGATCAAGCAAGCGACAGTGTTCATCACGATTAGCCCTTGCACGATGGACTTCCATTGGGCTCTGTACTACGGAAAAGCTGGAAATTCTAACAGTAGGTATTTCAACCCTGACGTATTTGTTATCTTTTCCGACAACTGGTCCGCGTCTTGCGTTTAAATCTGACATAAGCTACTGTTCTAACAAGCAGTACCTAAGTATCTGTGATGGATTTACTCAAGAGCTTTTTTTTTTAATAAATTATGCTGGACAATCCACACAACATCATCTAGCCCCAAACTAAGCAGAGCTTGAGTTATGGGTACTAAAAGACTGACATACATTACATAGATAAATACTTATTAGCTTAGTCTTTTATTGGGTATGGCTCTGTTCATTACCCTCTTATTGTACGTTCGGATTGGACAAACTGTATAAACTTGTACTACATTAAGATCTTGTGTGTAGGTACAACAGTTAAACAGTATTTTTTTTCTGATTCTGATTCTTACGTAAAAAGTTTAGTTCGAATGTTTTAATTATTATTATTATTTTAAACCCATGTTGCACTAGGAAAAAATATTTTACAAAGTTCAGTTTAAATCTTTTGTTTGATATATTGGTGTGATTATTTTTGTTTGTAATTCAAACTTTTATATTATTATTTTTTTATTACAAAGCGATCTTTGTGATGATACAACGAGTTAGTTATGTTTTTTTTTAAATATTTTGTTTCTTCTGCAGGTCATCTAAGTTTGAAGAAAGATGGAGGTGGAGATATGAGTACATTTTCACTATTCATATCACAACATGATAAATACGTGCTACAGGTGAGAAAATTCATAAATGCAGTCCTATATTTTCAACATATTTAAGCTACAATGCGCGGCAAAGCAGCAAAGTTCCACACGGTCCTGGAAATGGTGCTCAGTAATGTAGCAGTGTAACTCAAAAGTCAATTACAATTTTTTGGTTGACTTCGTAAAAATACTTCTTCCCTTTCATTATCTTTATTTATTTTCTTTAGCTCACTATTTAGATGAAACTTATACAATATGAAGCCTGGGCTAGGTCTTATTGTAATAAAATACCGCTTGACCTCTCTAAACAAAAAGCAGGCATACGCTATAAGGGTCATCTTATAGTGGTGACAGATATTTAGGCTTACGCGTATGAACGCGGGTTTCAGCTAGTTTTCCTAATGAATTAATCATCCATCGTCCCACTGCAGGGCAAAGGTCTCCAGGCCTCTCTTTAGTTTTGGTAACATAATTTTAATATTTAGCTGTCGTCAAACCACGGTGGAGCAGCTATGGTCAGCGTTAGAGGGGAGTCGACAAGGCAAGTTCGGTTGCGACTCAGGGTGCGGTCTAGAAGACGATTAGCTGCGAACTGGGACCCCAGGTAACACTTGTGTATTTTTGGTAATGTGTATTTTTGGTAATAGCGTGAAAATACTTGTAATATACAGCACCCTATCAGCTATTCATGATTGGTTTTTTTTATTGTTTAAGTAAGTTTTAGTTTAAAATAAACTCGTACCTGCTAATGACCCATTTTTATTAACGAAAGGTACCTAAACTATTTATACCATTTAATAGACAAAGTTTATATAACGTCTATTCGTCACGCTCATTCTGAAGATTTCTGGGTAAACCCATTTTCATTCAATGAAATCATTTTACATGAAATAACTATATTACAGCACAATTAATCTAATAAATCAAATATAATAATAAAATCAACAACGCATTATTAAATGTGTATTCCTTGTATATAAAAATCAACCAGCTCGTTAAATAGTATGAGTTTTCATAAAAAAAATGTGTTAGAAAAATGTCCAATAATAAGGTCAATTTTGTATGATAAGGCGGCGTTCACACGAGCAGCGCACCTTACACGGATGCGTTGCCGGACCGGTATGTGGGATATTGATTAGTATCGCAGAAAGTTGTCCAATAACATGTATTACATTTTATAACTAAAGCTTCTGTTCACACTGTGCGTTTTCTCTAGGAAATATCTTATAAAAGACTGAAGAAGTAATAAGCAATTGCAATCTGTCAGTCAGCCCCAATCTTCCTTGAAACCTTTTCAAGGAAAAGCTGCTGCGGCTAGTCATTAAGTTTTTTAAATGATTAAAGTGGAAACTATTGTAAACGTAAATATAACGTACTAAACAATACTTGTTAAAACTTTGGTATTTATTCTAATATTAATTAAAGCTTACATTTGGACAACGCACAGAATTTGAACAAGGGGGGGGGGGGTAAGAGAGGGGTAGGTAAGTGCAGAAGTAGCATCTATCAAATTAGTGTTGCCAGGCAGCTATTTGCGTTTTACGTATTTCTAACATCCTCCTTTTGCTCCGGTAATTCTGTTAATTACTGCAAATGGAGGCGAAATATAACTTGATATTTTAGATTAGTATTACGAACTGAGTTGAAAACCATACTTCTTTCTTAAGAACTGTAATAGACATCCTGCATATATTTCGCTCCTGAAACATTTAAGAAAAATAATATACTATTTTTACAGAAAATTAATTCTAAGACATCTTGTTTCAAGTGTATACATTTCAGAGATTCACTACTAAAACTAAGTGGTTACTTTGAGGACAAGATTTATGTATCAACTTTGAGAGATTTCTGAACTTTTACAGCTGTATAAGAACGAAGTAGACCAATTTGAATCGCAAGTTCATTCACTGCGATTTGACTCTCGAAAAGTGACAAATATATGGCGAAGAATAGTTATGGAAAAGCGGGTAGTCCGAAGTTTCGAGAGTGTCATGTTTTTCCGAGAATAAAATCGAATAGAACTGAGATTACAGGTTCCTTGGAAAAAAGATATTCGCATTAAATATAATATATCCGCGTTCTTCGTCAGAATAGTTTGTTCACCGTTCGTTTGTAGGATAACTTCAATCTTCTAACGGCGGTTTTTACAAAAAATGATCACGTCCTAGCCGTATCTCGCCTTACAAGGGCCTCTATCATAAATTCAGCCATACGCGCTCGTGTGACGTTCGTTGACAGGTAAGATTCATGTATCAAAGTATGGCTCACACCAAATAAAATGACAGACGGTATTTTTTTAATCATAATAAAATCATACATACTTTATTTGCCTCAATGTGGTACATTTTAGATCTTAAATTAGAGTGAGTGGCACACATTCCCCATAGCTGGGATGCAACGTCTTGAATTGAAAAAATTACAATGCTAAATTATGTAATTGACATTGTACATAATTATTATGTACAAAGTCAATTAAGTACATAATTTAGGACAATAAATTTAAATTAATACTTCACTTTTTCGTTACGATGAAGCTTTCAAATTAAGTATATTGATTTTGATGAACTAAATAAATGGTATTTTCAAACATAGCGCAAACTAGGCAGAGTTTGCATTATTGAAAGTAGATTACTGAAAGAACACGTATTTTTTGTTTTGAGTGGGGATCAAGCCCACAGCATTAAAGATTACTTACTGAGTTATGACATGTCACGTTGCTTGAAGCCTTTTTTAAACTAAGCAAAGCTTTTGTAATTTATATACTTACTACTGGCCGAAGAGGCGTTGGAAGGATGATCTGGACGCCCAGGAGAGGGATTGGTGGAGTATCGCCAAAGACCGGGATAAATAGAAGGCTTTGGGGGAGACCTTTGCCCAGCAGTGGAACAGTAAGTATAGGTTAAAAAAAATAAAAAATACTAGTGATTATATATAACAACCAGTAACCATAACAAGTTTATTCAGTTTATACTTATCTCCTATAATCTAAATCTACCCTTAAATTTCACAAAACCGAAGCCTAAGTTTTTTTGACATTTTACGCGGGTAGTTTGCGAGGCGTCGCGCGTGAAAGTAACTACTTTAGGTGGCATATTATTTACATAAGTACCTATTTACATATTTGGTACTTTAAAGCATAGAATATTGTATGCATGGCTGTTGAAAGTAAATCCGATTTTCCCCTCTTTTATCGTCTTAGATAACATTATTTCAGAAAACTACTCGTCTCCCAAAATAGCCTCTTTTATTCAATCTCAATATCTACTGTGGAATAACAATTTTCTTTTACGATTGGGACAATCGAGAGACATAAAATGCAATAAATGTATTTTGCGATAGTGTTTTGTTAGGGCCGGTCAAGTGTTTTTTGAGAAAATAGAAACTCTTACAATATACGAGTATCAAGTTAGACCGTATTTTTTTTATAATTCAACCAAAGAATTTCCCATTGAACATATCGTGTTCGGTCAGACTTTTCCACACATCTTGGTCTTTTACGTTATTCCACAATACCGTCACGTGTCAAATTATAAAAAAAAATCTACAAGTACATTTTGAATGCAAATAATCCTAAAAATTAAATAACAAATCACATTTCAACACTTATAACATAATATCATGAACACTCCGCTATCGATACACTTAAAAGGTCTCAATAACCTCTTAAGTCGGTAGATTACGGTCACGAATCAATTGCATTTATTTTTAATTTAATTTCGTATCCGACACACAGCATCACATAATTTTGCAACATTGTATAACCCAACTTTGCTTTACTTTTTAATTGTATAAGATCATGGTTAAATGGAGCCACTGTACCGACATTCCAGCTCGTAATCACGATGTTGTGAATCGGCTGTTTTCCTTAGGGTTGTCACAAGAAGGGAGTTTTTATTTTTAATATATTCAACCAAAAACAAACAGATATATACGAGCAATGAGAAAAATAACAAGTATCCTATATATAGCTTTGTTACTAGACAAAGATACAAGTTTAACAATAAAAAATGAAATGTTTAATACGAATTTAAGCTTACGTAATTTTTTTTTTATATTTGTTGTAAATTGTAGTTTTGTCCACTTTTTGTAAATAAATTGACAAAAACGCTATATTTGTTGATTTATTTGCAAAAGTGTCAATGCTTTTATATAATTTTTTAGAAAATTTCTGTACGTACATATATAATATACAGGATTTGTTCAATATAATGTATGCATTCCGACATTATACCAGGCATTCCAACGAGACCAATTCTCGCTACACTCACTACAGTACTATGCTCTACTAAAGATGGGTCTGAAAAAAAAGAACTTGAAAGGCAAACTTCATTCCTTAGTTTTTTTTTCATACTATTACCGGCGCTTCAGAGAAGAAACAAGTGTATTTAAATAGCCTTAGAGTAGTTTTTGCAATGGTTGAAAAAGGCGTGCAATGTGTTACTTGATTTTTATTGAACTTATAGATTTCAAGAAAAATGTTGGATTATCATTGAGATTTATTGGGAAAGATTTTATTTGCTGCTTGGTCTATATGGCTGTTATCAGTATTCAATTTGTGATTTTGTAATTTACGAAAAAAAATATGTTTAAAGCGCTTCATTCACATAAAAAAACTATTACCTACTTACTATTTTTTAGGTACCTAATATCCCTAAAACTTATGATCAACATTCAAAAAATGACCCATTTTTGGGATACAATGACTCATTTTTGACGGAGTAAAAAATTTAGTAACTTTTCTTTTACAAGTTGTAAGATACACAATTTTATTAAAGCTAGTTTTTAAAAAATAATGCAAATAAAACATTTTTCTCTGACCCTTTTAATCCTACATTTAATTCTAGATTTTATTGTATCTTTGTCAATGAAAATAATACTATAATGAAAATCATTCTAAAAATATTTTTAATTCTGTTCACGATTCTAATTAGGAGTACCTACATGTTTGGTAAAGACCCTACAGACATGACATTACAGAATAAATAAAATAAATTATGTTTTTATTATTCTCTCACAAAGAAACAGTAAAAATCCTACTAATTTTATTTACGAGAAAATTTGTATGAATAGATACACGTGTGGATGTATGGTGTTACTCTTTCACGCAAAAACTACTGAATGGATTTTAATAAAACTTTACAATTATAGGTACCTATAACTTATAAGTACATCAGAATAACTCATAGGCTACAATTTATACCAGTGTTGTGTGAATTGTCCAAAATACAAACGATAAATAATATGACGAATTCGCGGGCTTTTTGCTAATTGAATTAAAATATGATATTCGCAATATCATATTTTAATTCAAAGTATAGATATATTTATTTTCAACAAAGTAGCGTGCAAACATCCATCCAGATAAGATCGGTAAAGAGCTATTAAAGTAGCATCTGAACATGTTAATTTATATTTGATAGAAAAGTTAACCCATAAAATACCTTTGTTGGTGATTTTTGCCTCAAACTATTATTTTACTAAAATTCATTCATAAAATTTGGGTAGACACTGTTTGAGATCATCGACACGAAGAAGAAGATTCATAATTAAATACCAGTATCGGTAAGATTATATAAACTTTCAAATTTTTTTCGAGGTCCAATTTTGTTGATTCTCTTTATGTTTAATAGATCATACTTCAGAGGTATAACATAAATTTTATCAAGACCTGACAATTTTCACTTTATTTTTTTTAATAAGATATAATAAATAAAAATATTAAAAGTTTGTTACTATTTCAAAACCACTGAATGGATTTTAATTAAACTTTACATTGGTGTACATTATACGGAATAACACACTTAACGATATTGTGCGAATTGTCAAACATACAAAACTAGCAAGACAAAGTCGCACGCACCAGCTTTTTAAATGTTAATATAATGAATTGTATATAAATACGCGATAGTATTTTTCTAATCAAATGTAAATGTAAGCAGTAAAGGGTTAACTCATCTTTGTACAGTAGCAAGAACTCATTACCATCAGCTAATTATGGATGGCATCCTTGTCGCAAGGTATTGAATACAAGTGATAACATATCCATTTGCCGAGTATGTGGCGAGGGGGTTATTGCGAAAGCACTCATTATCTCATCCTGCTATCTTGTTACAGTACATTGAAGATATACTTACCTAATTATATTTTATAAAAATATAGAAAACCGACAAATACAACAAAACCATTTTCAAAGATTAAGATTAAAAAGTGCAAGACAGATATCCATAAAATGTGTATAGAACTAACCTCTGAAATTACCTACAAACAAAAAAGGGAGACAGTTTTTTGAACCTCAATTTTTGATGTACTTAGTACCTAGTTTTTTTTATTCATTTTGTTTTTCAGTTAAAGTAGGTACTTTAACTAAACAACCTAGTTTTAAAGATTGAGAGCACTGAAAACCGAGCGCATTTATAACCAAGTTCATTCAAGTTTATTCCATAAAAATACCATTTTAATAAAAGTCAATCGAGGCGCACAGACGGTACTCTAAGAACTGAGTAGCTACATTATAGAACCTATTAAATACTTAGCCTCATCCATCCTCATCTATATTTCAGTCAAGGGATAGACGAGGCATTTTAAGCGTTCTCAGCAAAAACCGGGCGATACTACTAGGCTCTGGCGGCAACTGATTACAAGTTTTTTACTACTACCAAGCCATCTTTATAGTAATTCAATAGGATTTTTCAAAACTCACCTATCCAAGATAGATCGTCTATAATTGACTTTTTTTAAAGATTTTTATTAGTTAAGTGTTTTGTACGTTAAAGACAAACTGTTCTAAAAATGCACTCGCCTCTACCGCGGTTACATGCAAAAATTGTTTACAGATACAATAGAAATATGTACATTGATTTTTGTCTTTAGTTGTTCAGTCACCGTCACGTTATCATTTGTTAAGAATAGCTAGATCTGTCGGTCAACAAGAGTATGAAAAATCTGCGCGTACCTACATTTTTAAAATGGTTTATTGCACTAGTTTTACTTCTGTGTAGGTACTTGACCAATGCCCGGATTACACGAGGCTAGTTTTTCAAGCCAGGATAGCAAGCTAGTGTCAGTAAGCTAGCAAGCTAGTACTTCTGGCTTCGTGTAGACAAAACTAGCTTCATTTCTAAGCTAGTAAGCTAGTAAGGTTTATTGCACTAGTTTTACTTCTGTGTAGGTACTTGACCAATGCCCGGATTACACGAGGCTAGTTTTTCAAGCCAGGATAGCAAGCTAGTTCTCTTCTTAAACTGTCTTGGCTAGCTGACCTGGCTTGGAATATGCTAGTTCTGTTTAATACATGAGGATATTGTATTTTGAGCTAGTATAAACAAACAAAACGCGTGGTTACTGCTTAAAAGTCAACTTTAAACTAGCTTCGCCGGCCACATGAAGCTAGTACATAAGCCAGGATAGTAAAAACAGTGGTGGGGGCACTACTAGCTTAAAAAAATAGAACTCCATCCTATTGAAAACTGTCCTGGCTTGTCAACTACCTTACTAGCTTACTAGCTTAGAAATGAAGCTAGTTTTGTCTACACGAAGCCAGAAGTACTAGCTTGCTAGCTTACTGACACTAGCTTGCTATCCTGGCTTGAAAAACTAGCCTCCTGTAATCCGGGCATAATGCCCGGATTACAGGAGCTTACCGCTGTTCGAATGTGTATTTTGTTAATATTGTAACAGTGTTAATTAAGTAAAAATTAAATATTCTAATTAAAACCAATGGAATGTTAGTATTAATTAACAACAATAGTGTATACCGTTTGTTTTTAACATAAACATCAAATTTCTATCCACTTCGTGTTAATTCAAGTAACACTATCCATCGTGTTCCACTTCTTGCATTTTAATTTCAACTTAGTGCACGATGTTTTTAATTAGGTATTATAAAAGCTTTGTGAAGAAGCTCGTCTAGGGCAGTACTACTACCGTACTTATTTCTGACGAAAAGCAAAGCTCGCTTCACACTTGAGGCATTTTTCTTCCACTCGTTAAAACGTAATTAATAACAATTCATTTATCTTACTGACATGTACAAAGACTAAGTATAATTTCAAGCAACTTTTTTAATTTATGTAAAACTTTGTCGCAATTTTATGAAATAAAACTTTACCAAACAATTATGTCTACGTCTGAGCCCCTCCATCATAAAATCACCATTCGTAAAGAGATACGAGAACTTTAAGGTTTATTTTGCTATAAATCTAAGCTAAGAATCCTTGTAGTAATAACTAAGAATGCACGATCAAATCAGAACTCAACGTATTCGAGTCACATTGCCTGTCAACGTTAGCTTGTTTGCCGAACGTTGCAGCGTCACCGCGCAGTGTATCTCGAATATTTTAAACATTGTCATATACATTCGGCTTTATTCGTCCTCTCTGTTGGCAATAACTATCGTGTTTTGTTTTGCATTGAAAATAATTCTAAACAAACAAAACACTGTTCCGAGATCGCTGTCCCCGTCAAAATACTCAGGTTCAAATCTCTGTAACAATATAAAACTTTTTGCATTTTTTTTTCAGTCCTATAGATCCTCAAGAGACGACCTACTGCGTAGTAGCATCACACCGTCGCAACTACACGTCGCTTTGTGCAGCCCAACATGATATAAAGATGATGAGATACGAGAAACTGTCGAGAATGGTCGAGGAAAGTCAGGAGAGTTCAACTGAGGTCAACAATCAGATCGAGGTGGATGACGGATACAGTCTTTTTGAAGGGAACCTGAAGAATGTGATTAGACGGAAGAAAATTAGTAAGTTCCATAGCCGATTTTCTAGAGAAGAAATTTGACAGGCATTCACAGCTCAGTTGGTAGAAGCTCTGCCTTCCATGCTGTGAGTCGTGGGTTCGATTTCCACCCCGAGCATGGTGTGATGAACGTTATTTTTTGTGCTGTGTCTGGGTGTTACTATTGTATTTACAAGCTTTGCTTAGTTTGAGACTAGAGTGTGATGGTGCTATGTGTTGTAAGTACCTATAGCATCTTTCAATTAAGTTGTAGGTACAATCGTGAATAGTCAATCTAGTCTGGTATAAGGAACTTATGGTGAGAAGAAATATATATAAGTAGCAATTAGATTACCTTGCTAATTCCAGGTCGCAGTACAAAAGTAACAGATGAAGATCCAGTGATAGCGTGTGTCGGTGACAGAACACACCATTTGATCGAGAACTTAGATCCCGCTAAGGTAAGTTGTTTAACTTTGGGCAGATGATATTACCTTTGTATTTTTTCTTATTACGCTGACAACAAACGTAGCTATAAGGTCTCTTTATATCTTATTATGTACGGAATACTTTATATTGTTTCTTTTTTCAACACCGAGCCTTCTTATGTGACGGCGGCGTACAACGCCAAACTAATTCTATTATTTTTAGTTAAGATTTTTGTTAACATTAGGTATATTAATTTGGTTTGGTATTCGTTTGAACCAATTGAGTTATCTATAGCTACTGAAACTAAGAATGTTTTAATTTAATTTTGTGCAACTAATCATTTTAAATACTTTGACTAATACTATAATACCTAATATTAATTGACCTAGTGTGCTCGTTTAGATCACATATTTACTTTACTAATTATACAATATAGATATTGTTTAAACCTACTGAATCCAACATAAAACAATTATATAAAAATCATTACCTGTGATCCAGACATATTTCGTCAGCGTGTTCGGAGTAGCCAGAGACCGGCGATCTGGCTCGTTGCTGGCAACTGGCAGCGTACGCGCCAGGACTTCCACTGCGAAAAGGCTGCGTGAGAACATTCCTAGCAAGTCTGACATCAAAGGACGGAGTGTCTACTATTATAAGGTAATATTGAGCATCTGCTAGTGTGCCCCTCGTGCCCTATCACCTGCACGAGAGAAGACTTAAACGCAGCCACTGGTTGTGCTGTAGAGTTGGCCAAATATTTATGTGGATATATATAACACAGTTGTAGCATCGACACGAAAAAAAGAAGAAGGTAATATTGTAGTTTGTTACTGGCTTTGTCAGCATGTTTGGAGAAGCCAGAGACCGGCGTTCTGGCTCGTAGCTGGCAACTGGCTGTGTATTGACCTCACACTGTTAAAAAGCTCCGTGAGAACGATTCAAGCAATTCAGTAACTGAACAATGAAATTTTAGGATACTACGTTTTCCCAGTGACGATGGACATTCTTAGGTTACCGAATTTCTATAGTTACATAATCAAGATAATTTTTCAATATGAAAGGACTCAGCAAGTCTTGGTTAGAAGGTTTTGAGTGAAATTTCACATGCATTTTTCGTCCCAAAAAATCAATAGCAGACAAACTACGTAAACAAAGTCGAGGGCGGCACCTAGTGAATATATTTCAATAGCAAAATCAGAGGCCACTTGGTATGCCTCACACAGAACGCTTTTGTGAACGCTAGAATTATTTAGATAGGATTAAAGCTTAGCAATTTTTGGGTTCAAAATATGTCGGATAAAAAATCCATCACTAACATACTGTTTAAATTTCTTTAGTCTTTCAATAAACCTACCAAAAAAATCATTATCAAGCACACGTAACATTGCTCTTTTATTATTCCAGGCGTCCATCGAAGCATCAAACGGCGCTTGGTTCACATTATCAACGTGTGGGGGAGCAGTGGACGTTGAAGTATTGGTTAGAGGGAAAAAACTCTACTCAGCTAAGAATATTGGTAAGATCATCAGCAGATACTTAAAGTTATTTGATTAATATTTGTTTCTCACAGAATATGTAACTAATTTAGATGAAACTTGGGATACAAGTTTGTAACTAGGATTAACTTACCAATAGGTTAATTTACCTATTTGACTTCAATATGGTTTCTGTGATAGTGATACCTTCCTGCCTTCTTTTTCTACGATCTACGAATAGAATAGACATTCAAATGTAAGTATTTTTCTTGGAAAACCTTTCATTTATTTTATATATATTTATGTGAGTTTATTAGTATACCGAAGTATATACAAAATATATAAATTTTCACGGACAATTCACACATCACACTCTAGCCCCAAACTAAGCAAAGCTTGTACTATGGGAACCAGATTGCTGATAGAATATTTTAGTGTTGCCCAAATTCAGTCTTGGTCTTGCAGTCTTGGTCTTGTTCTTGCGTTTTTGCAAGACCAAGACCAAGGACAAGACCGCGTATTTTTAGCAAGACCAAGACCAAGACTGACCGTGCAAGACTTGAGCAAGAACAAGACATAGCCTGCAAGACTCTTGCGTCTTGCAGCTAGGACTTAGCGCTATTTCACGGAGTAGTTAGGTGTAACAGTTCGGTGTATAGGTAGGTAGGTACGCTTAGGAATTCTATGAGACGCAAAAAACTATATCAAAGAATATGAAAAACTGAACCTATGCACATTACGACTAATATCTACCATAAACATAGCGAATAAAAAAATATCTATTAAAATCAAACTGAGTGCATGCATAGTTATGTTTTAACTATCGGCACTTTGATAATGCGGCATCAAAGGTTTTGTACTTACTTCTCAAAGAAATTTGCCGCTTCAAATTTCGGAAGTACATGGTTATGATACACGCGCCGGCGGCTTCTTTTGAAATCTAAAACAATCGTTGCCGCCGCGCCGAAATCATAACATTTGACACTATTCATGCAAAATAATTTCGGTTACTTCAGTTACTTCCATGGAAAACGACATATAGGTCAGTTGATTTTTCGAATTTCTTATCAAATCTTCAGTTATTTATTAATCTGCTTGATCTTTACTATGGCTATGTTAATTCAAGCTCACAATGTTCCAATTCTAATACGTTTTTCTAAGATTTAAAGTAAACTTTAATAAATAGTAATAGACTAATAGGTAATTGCAAGACTTGCAAGACTCTTGCTGCAAGACCAAGACCAAGACCAAGACTGGGAGCGCAAGACCAAAACCAAGACCAAGACCAGGTGTATTGGCGCAAGACCAAGACCAAGACTGGCTAAGTCTCGTCTTGTTCTTGCATTTGGGCAACACTAGAATATTTATATACATTTTTTTTGTAAATATATACATAGAGTACGTACAGAAACACCCAAATATTTATGTTCATCACACAAACATTTGCTCTGAATGGGAATCGAGCCCACAGCCCACAGCATGTTAGGTAGAGCTACTACCAACTGAGCTGTGACGCCTGTCAAATCTATCTATCAATATTCACCAGACCGTCACTCCAAATTCTTCGTCCCGGCTCCAAGATCCACGTCTTCAATCCAGGAGACCAGCGACGAAGGCTCCATCCAGTTCGACTCCAGTTCCGAGGAGGCGAAGGTCAGATTCGTCATCAAGATCGTTCCTAGCATGAGGGATAGGAGTGGCAGTGTTAGTGTTGAGGTGAGATATTAATACATTTTTAGAGGGAAATATAAATAAAGAGTAGGTAGGTACAAAGAGGTTAGTGTTTAGGTTAAATATTAGTTTTTTAAAGGAGGGATAGAAAATTATAAATAAGATTATAAAGAGACTTTGCTCTCTGCTCGCAATTTCATTCTTGGTATATTTATCAAAAAATAAATTTCGTAACTGCCCATAAAATCTATGTTCCATGTGTGGATTTTTTAAAATGTATGTACCAACAATACAAATCATATCGTTTTTTAAACATCTTTTAAAGGAACAAAGAATGTCTAAAGGCTTTAACTTATTTGTAGGTGAAACCATGTTTTTAAATTTATTGTTGGTTGTAGGTCAAAGTATGTTTTATTGTTGGTCCCTTTTAAATTACTTAAATAAAAAAAGCTACGTAATATTCACTTCTATTCATAGCTGTTTCTATCTCAGACCTTACGAAGTTCCTATGACATTAACCTACACAAAGCTAGGGCATATTCCAACTGTCGTTTAAGCCTTAATACTCCCCAGATAACAGCATCGACCACCCGATGGGGTGTGAACACACCCGAGCTGATGGGAGACGGGTCAGTGGTGAGGGAGCTGCGGCAACGACGGTCCTGTCGGTCTATATACGTGGCGTTCTTACCAGCAACTCATAACGCTACTGACGTCATCAAGTAAGGTTCAACCAGACAGTACAAATATTCATTACTTTGCTTTGAGTGGGTATCGAACCAACGAGCATGGAGGACGGGTCTGTGGTGAGGGAGCTGCGGCAACGACGCGACGGTCTTGTCGGTCTATATACGTGGCGTTCTTACCAGCCACGCATAACGCTACTGACGTCATCAGGTAAAACCCCAGACAGAACAAATATTTAAGTTCATCACACAATCATTGGCTTTGAGTGGGAATCGAACCAACGAACATGGAAGGCAGTTACCAACCGAGCAGTGACGCCTGTGTGTGTTATGAATTTATCATCATCATCAACCTATATCAGTCCACTGCTGGACGTAGGTCTCTCCCAAGACGCGCCTCTGAGCCCGGTCTTCGGCTCTTCTCATCCAGTTTATGCCAGCTACACTCCGCAGATCGTCGCTCCATCTCGCCGGAGGGCGTCCTAAACTACACAATGCCTAAACGCGGTCTCCACTCCAGTATCCGTTTGCTCCAACGATTGTCGGTTCTTCGGCAAACATGGCCGGCCCACCGCCAATTACAAATTATGAATTACAAGTCAGGAACTTTGCACCTTTGCAGAATTCGTTTGGTTGATCCTATCGTTGCGGCATGCTAATGAAAATAAGATACACTTGATTAGTGACTTAGATTTAAAATTCGTATTTATATTGCAGATACTGCGTATCAGCTCGAGAGACGTCATCATCTGAGCATTTCTTATGCGCATTCTCCAAAAAAGTGGCGGCTAGAACGCATTGCATGAACCGCACGCAACCACCGTAAGTTTAACTAAACTCTGTATATCTCACTCTTACTCTAAGGCCAGTTTCTCGAACGATGATCAACGAAAAAATCTAATAATTACTATGTGTCAAACTCGGATCAATCGCGATTTGGGTTTCCAGAAACCGGCCGTTAGTGTAGAACAAAGACAGATGTTTGTTAACGATAGAATAGCATCTTAAATAAATAAATATTCATTTTACACATCATATACTAGTTCAAAACTAAGCAAAGCTTGTACCTACAATGGGAACTACGAATACATAGTAACCCCCAGACACAGAACAAATAGCAAGAATTTCTATAAAATATTGGATTCTCTCGCAACCAAGCTTATTCGCTTAGTACTTTTCCAGGTCAAAAGTAATCGTGCAGAAGATCTTTGGGTTGAAAGCTGGAAGAAAATACGCGATCCAAGTGTTAGCATCAAACAGGGGTAGTGTTGTACCGTACAATATTCTGTACGTAGATACCAACGCATCGTGTAAAGATTGATTAAACTATGTGATGTGAATAGACAAGGAATGTGTTAGATAGAACTTTTTTGGTATAAGAATTTCACAAAATGTAGATAATTATGTGCACTTTTTTTACAAGTACTTTTATACAAAGTTTAGGAAATCCCAAAAGTTGAGATGAGCGGAATTAAAAGTCGGTCATCGCACCGTATCAAGGGAATGGTCGCGGGTTCGAATCCTGCTCAAGTCATTTTTCGGTTTATTTTTGTAAATACTTACTAGTATTTTTAGGTAAGTACACTATTATGTAACAATGCAATATGTATTGTGTTACTGGTAACGGTTGGACCAATTAGTAACCTTTTTGTTACACTTTTTTTATTTTAATACATGAGTACTTACTTAATCAATTTTCTTCAGCATATATAATATAATAAATAGGACATATAATATATATTATGTTTCAACGTGAATGGATCAAATTAAGCAGTTCCTACTTATGTGTTGTTTTTTAATATAAATGTACATAATAGTGCGCTTTATAGGCTAGTGACAGTATTATTAGGTGCAATAATATTCAGATGAAAAATACCTATTGGTACCTTGGTTTTTGTAAAAAGTGGGAATTTTACGCTATTGTATAAAAATTAGCTATTTTATTGTATTAGTTTAGGCTGGGTGACTGTTTTTATCTGCTATTTATTTATATTGAGACTTTGAAGCATTTAGTAATTATAAATCATAATAAGTCCTTAAAATTAAGTTTAAAAAAAGTTCTGTTTTTATTAAGTAATAAAAACTACTTTTAGATCTTTTGAATAATTGAATATGACACATTTTTTTAGTTTAATTTATTTAATTTTAAGTAATAATAAGTAAATAATTGTATTTTGTATGTTCCTATTTTTTTCAACTGTAAATATATATGTTTAGATACTAACTTAATAAATAGATTTAAATAATACTTAGAATATAATACCTAGTTAGTGCCTGTGTACCTAAGTAATTTTAGTAAAAATAAATGTTCAAAAAGTGTTGCAATATTTTATTTTATGTATTTAAATAAATATAAATAGTATAATGTTAATTAATTTGGTAATAGGTATATCATCAACAAATATAAAACTAATGTAGAAGCCCTTAGATATTTTTAGAACAAAATAAAAAATAAACTTACTTTCTTAGCTTCAAATTCCATGCAGTTATTTGAGAATAGTTCTTAGAATATATAGTATAATTGTCAGAATATTTGTAGGTTGTGATTTCATATAAAGTTCCCAAAATATATGTACTTTTTCATTCATTCAACACAGCCATCGCCATTTCTTTAGATATACTATCCGACATGCTATTTCTTTTTTCAGCGTCTTGTTCATCACTAGACCACCAGCTCTCATCATCATCATGAATAAAACATAGGAACAGATCATCCTCGTAAGTCGGGAAATAATACTCGGGTTGATCCCAGCTTTCTTTCTTCAGCTCCCAATGTTTCAATTCATTTATGTGTTTCTCGAGGTTTTTTGCATCATCAAATTTCAGTTCACATGATAAGCATTGCTTTAAATGTATCTGACGGCGTATGAAGTTTACTATTTTCACTTTGTGGTAGAAGTTTTTGCCGGTAGTAGCTTTTGTAAATGAGAACTCGTGAGATTTCTCCATGTGGTCTAAAATGTTTTCGTATTCTGTCTCTGTGTGGGTGCAAAGTAAGCATGTTATTACCGGCCCATTTTCTTCCGTCCATTCTGACCAATCAGGATCGCTGTCGGGATTTGAATCTTGCTCGTAATCTTGATTAGTTGGATTACGGTTCTTATTTGTATATGGCTTAGAGTTGTGTTTTGGTTTACTTTTATCACCGATGTAGTTGACTAGGAAATATTTATCATATTCTTTGTTATCAGGATTTATTCTTTTGTGTCCTTTCTTACGCATGTGTTCTTTGAGTATTGTCCGATCTTTAAACAAGCCTTCACAGTAAATACACTGCAATTTATCTAACTTCTGAGATACTAAGTTGACTAAGTCATCTATAAATATGAGGTTATCTGGTTTAGCTATGTGGAAGTTGTGTTTTTCATACAGATGGTTTAAGTAACTCGCTCGAGTAGTTGTTGATACATATCTACAGAATAGACATTCTCTAATGAATTCTTTGTCTTCTCGTTCAAACTGGTGCCTTTCTAATAAGTTTTCTAGCTTTGTCTGATGTAAATTAGTACGTAATTCTTTGTCTTCAGGCAGGACGTCACTCAAAAGGTAGTATTCTTCATCTTTTGATTTAGTTCCATCTGGTTTGCTGTCAAGCAGCATTGTTGTACAATAATATGGTAGGTTGTGATCTGTAAAGTGCAGAATTCATTAATATTTACACACATAATAGACTCTTAACTTACAACTGATGTGGCTCTGTGGGCGAAGGTCCGTCTGCGACACGGAAGGTTGCGGGTTCGATTCCCGCCTTGGGATAAATGTTTGTATGATCTGCAAATATTTATTTCGGGTGTTCTGGGTATTTTATATGTATAATAAAATTATTTATCTATGTAATGTAGGTACATATTGTATTATGTATGTCAGTCTTTTAATACCCATAACACAAGCTCTGCTTAGCTTGGGGCTAGATGATGTTGTGTGGATTGTCGAGCATTATTTATTTATTTATTTAACTTGATCGGCATAAAAATCAATTTTATGTAGCAATTGCTGCAGGCAAGTTCATGAAACTAACCTTTAAATCTGAGCCGCCAATACCGGAGATAGGCATCCATATCAGCAATTTGGTTCACATCCGCGACTACCAGACGATGTTCCATAAACAAATGGGTCAACAACTGTTTCTCAGACTCGGGCAGAACAAATTTATCTTCACATAAAATGCAAGAACATTCCTGAGGCTCGTCGCTTTTGAATATTGTAGGTTTCTCGACTTTCTGATGCAATGTAAGCGGACCGAAGAACTCCTTTGCATTTGTAGCCATTTTTGATCAGACTTGTGATGTTTTACTCGGTTATTCTAGTAGCAATCAAGTTCTATAACAAAAGTTCAAGTGAAAATTAACCACAACAATCACACCACAATACACGAAACGAATATTCGTGACTCTGACTGACTGTGGATTTTATTGACATTGACATTGCGAAGTATTAAGACAGGCGTCCCGATATTGATCGTTTCGTTTGCGAGGTGCGGGTAAGATTCAAAATGATTCTTTGCTATTTTTTTCGTGATAGTGATGAGGAACCGTATTGTGAGAACTTGTGTGCAGAACTGACTTTTTTGGTATTTTGGCCTGGTCTTCTAGACTAAATAATTATACATATTACTCTAAACCGTAAAAGTAGTATGTTTCTATCCTTCTCACACTCGTGCCACTCCCGTTCGAAATAATCTAAAGTAGGTACGTACCATATCTATACTACCTACCTACTAATTCACGTTAAGTAGAACTTTGAATAAATAAATTCACATTAACCATGTTCTTTCGTCTCGTTTTCTCAGAATAATTGAATCTGAATGGATCTCAAGTTTCACACAATTTTCTTATGAAGTTGTCGTGGTTTTCTTCTGTTGAGAACGGTATTTTATTACCATTAGGTACCTTTTATTCAACGCTGTATTTGATATCATCATATTCATTTTCATACGAGCTTACGTACCTTTTTTTATGTATTGTAAATTGTAATGCAATACTCAATACTCAATATATTTATTAGCAATAGGTTAGGTACCCACTCATTACTTACTTAGGTAGGTACTTGTTTTATTAAATGTGATACAATGTTCATGTTTGTTGTATGTATCTAAACCGTAACTTCTAAACTCAATTACACACACAAAATGAAAGTAAGCAACAAAAACGCCTCAAGATCTAGTCTTGAGTTTGTAAAAATTAAAAACTTTTTACCAGGAAATACAACCTCCTTGTAGACTCATAATTACACGCTACGCTAGCTGTCCAACGTAGCGCTACGACGTTGGTACAATAGGTACATACTAAGCTACGGCGTAGCGTATTTATATATTTTTTTAAATGGAAATCGAAAACCATAGATAAAAAAATAGATTTTTAATTCGAAGAAATAGAAGTTTAGTATGAAGGCTACTTTTTATTTGATTTTCAAAGTAACGGGGTTTATATGGCATATTAAACCTTTGCGGCATTAAAACTAAATTGAAAGTAACGACATGCGCCACCACTTTTAATTTTTACACTCTAGCGCCTTTTCACATGCAAAAAAATATATTTTAATAATATAAAAGTACCCTTATAAAATAAATTCCAGGCATGGTAGACATCAAAACATACATTGAGACTCATGTCATGGGTTAATCTCATGTCAAATGACTACAAAATCTAAATAATATCTTTTAGTATATAATTTTATTTTTTGATGTTGATGATAGTATGCACGCTAACTAAAGTATCGATAGAACTATACGTGAGTGTGTGGTTTCAGATTTTTTGGTAAGTAAATCTATACTACATTTGGGACATTTTGCAATACCGTGTGTCATGTTTTCTTTTTCTACTTAATTTAGACGTAAAGCTTATAACCTTATAACGTAACAGTATACATGTGATAAGGCTCTAACAGCATGTGGCTAGACGGTAACGACTGGTAGTAAATTATTGTTAGTACCGCGTTTAATTAACATGCTAGTTTTATGAGCAATAAAATGATTAGAAAAACTATATTATGGGATCGTGTTCTGAATAGTAGTAACATAAATACATGGTGCGCACATATACTACACACTCACAGTACACATAATACCGGTGGCTCTACCATGAGATGTCACAGTAAAATCGCCTGACTTTACTACAGTAGTTACGTCAATATTAGTATGGCGAATTTTAGTACTCAACTATCCGCTAGAGGAGCTGTACAAATCTTCATACATTTTTTTAACTACAGACGCTAGCGAGTGTAGTTAATATAGTATAGTAAAAACTCATGGTAGAGCTACGGATTTAATGTAATCTAAAAAAAAATATGCTGTAGGTACCTACCATATAAGAATAGCTGTTTTATTGATCTTAATTTTTTATTGGTGATATAGTTATCTTATACATTATAATAATTAAAGTAGAACTTACCAATTTATTATATTTTACACTTAATATGCACCATTTTTATAAAGTATCTAGTAGGTATCTGCAGCAAACACAAAAAACTAAACGTATGTCTTCAGAAAATTTGAAAATATCGATAGATTCTTTTGCGAAGGCATTCAGATAAATTAAAGGTCAAACTTTAGGTACGACGCGCACTCAGCAATGTGAAACATAAATTGAATTAAAAACACTTACCTATAAGTACTCCATTAAAAGGATAATTATGTATTCCTGGATATTTCACACATCACACTAGTGCCAACCTAAGCTAAGCTTGTAGGTATACTATGGGAACTAGACTGCTGATTGAATACTTATATTCATTTTTTTTAATATATATCTACATAGAATACCTAGATAGTAACACCCAGGTACAGAACAAATATCTAATAGCAAATAAAGTAACTCATTAGGATCTCATAGATGTTTTATTTACCTATTAGGTACTATCAAAGGCTTTACTTTTGATCAAGAACTGTTTGTATTCATTATTTATTTATTTCCAAAATTAATTGCATGATAGTAACCGCGTTCTAGGTCGTGTAGTGCGTTCATACTCTTACACCCGTTTCTAGTCGATTAAGTAGACTTTATAGTTTTCCAAACCGAGCGGTCAGTGCGGGTAACCTTAATGTATTGTAGTTCATTGATTCCGAAACCCTATCACAACCCTCGGGTCAGCCTTTCTTAGAATTTTATAAATCATTTTTATTTTATTATGTTGATGTAACTGACAGATGGTCCAATTCTAGGAGTACTTATATGATTGTAACTTCATTGAGGGCGATATTTTTGTGCTATTGCTTTGCGTCACTTCTGTGTAAATGTATAGGTGGTTTTATCACTGTTACAGAACATTTCATATAAGTACGTACTTAGTTTAAAAAAATATAAAAACCAATAATTGTAAACCGTTTTATAAAGCGAAAAAACAACACTCCATTACAGCAAATTTTATTTTATTTTTATTTTATTTTTAAATTTTAGGAAAACTAACAGCTAATACATGTATATAGATAAAAAAACAAAAATTACAAGAAGGCTAATTAGAAGTTTTCACAGATAAAATAGGTAGGTATACTAACGGTCTACCTTATAAAAAGTTAGCGCAGACACGATGTCTTGTTAAACGTAATGGTGACATAATGTCACCTTAACACAGGTGACATTATGTCACCATTACGGTTTATATAATTTTTTTAACATATGAAAACAATAAATAAATTGAGTATTGAGTATTGAATGTCAACGCTAACTTTATATAAGATAATGGGTAGGTACGTAAATAAGTACCTATTCGTAATACCAACATTATACCTATGAAATTTCGTGCTATCTGCAAACTAGAATCTAGTCTGCAGTCTAAGGTACTTATACAAAAATCTAATTATATCTTTGTATTCCTTAGCGTATAAACCACAATTAATTTCTTTCTTTAAACAATCAGTTAATCATAATTTCTCCGAACCAAGAAAGTTATAATTATTGCAATTTAGTAATCAAACTTCAAATTAGGTAACATTTTACAGTGGTGGTGAAATTTGCTATTCTAGTAACAAATCTTGGCACTAGAGTATGGAAAACCGGTCTCGCCTCTCGTAGAGACAGTGTTATAAACTAGAGACCCGCCTTGGTTTGAACGGGTGTAATGCTGATATATCTTTACTCTTTTCAGGATTAAGCTCGCCTTTATACATATAAACTACTTATTTAAGTTTATTATAAGTATTATTTAAGTTATTTTTGTATTAATTTGTGTCTACAACGCGATACAAATTCTTCCATATCCTAGGTTCTATCGTGACTGGCTTCCATATAAACCAGTAGGTAATTTTATTCAATTTGGCGATCCGAACCAAATAATGAAGAAGTTATTTTACGTGTTGTTCTAAACATGCAGTGGATAATTGAATATGGTGTAAAGAGGTCAATGAACTCATGCTTATTTGATCGACTTTGAAGGGGCTGTAACATTGAAGAAAAAAACTGAAGCCTTATTCTAACAAAAAAATAAGACATGAATAAATATATCTACACAAAAATGAAGGGATAGTTTTATATAATTATATTAACTTTTCGAGACTCAAACCAATTCAGACCAAGGGCTCAGGTAGGTACCTATTAGAAACGTCTATCCTATTTAACATTCTGTGTAAAATCATCATCGGCATCACTAACTTGCCAAATACGCCAAAACATGACCAAACAAATACAATAAAAAAATAATTTCCGCCAAAATTACAGTAGCCAAATTGTTTATATTTTGAACCCTCGCCAAAATATTTTTTGGTGTTTCATTTGTATACTAGTAGGTACAATAATTTCAATACCACCGCTGCTTTTGAAAACTTGGCAAAGAAAATGGGTTTTATTAAGAAAATGCTAAATATTGGCGACGTTTTGCTAGATTTAAATAACCGCCTTTTGGGTTCTATTCTTACCCCTAAAACTTGGTAATACTGAAAATAGTGATTATATTAACTTTAGTCATTTTTTCATAAGTGTTAGTGAGAGCGCACACCTATGACAAAATGACTTACGTCGTCCTAAAGCCGTACTAAATGTATGAAATAAGTAAGTATATCATTTTAAGCTTAATCTAAGTTGTATTTGATTGATGCAAACAAAACAGATTACTACGGGTTCTCTGCCAATACTGTGCAAGGCCAATTTCAGTATTAAACAGCCTGCAAATATTCTTTTCTATTTTTTCAAGGATGAAAAAAGCCTTTTTTAAGAAAACTTCAAGACTTCAAAGACTTTTCTCTTTAAAAACAAGAAGTGAAATAAATATCCTCTCAATCGTTTGAATTGGATATTTAATGTAATACTTAGGTATTTATAAAATACATAAGTAAGTTGATGATATCTGTAGACCGTTGCAATCAACCTGTAGATAGCTCTATCGATCCAACCGTCACGTACAAGATACTGGCTGCATTGTCGCGCTGAATAGCAATGCTGATACGCTGGGCTAGATATCTACTCACCAGTCCTTGGGTCACGCGTCGGTGCGTCTAGACGCCCTGAAATAAATTTGAGGTAGGTACCTACCTATGAGTAATTTTCCGCCCTACAACTTTACATGATAATGATATGCTATGATAATCGATTGATACGAGAGATTTAAATAATAACTAATTTATTGATTTTATTGATGCTAAACACGAAACGACGGTCGAACGCGTATTGAATACGTGTTCGATATAAAAAATGCACCAAAGGCCTAAATACCTTGTTTAAGTTGAGTCCATCCTAAGGTTGCCTGGAAGAGATCGCTCATAGCGATAAGGCCGCCCATTGTACTTCACTTAATAGATAAATTTAGTGTTATAAGAAATATCTCTGTCTGTGTGTGTGTACAATAAAGAACTTTCTATCTATCTTCCAAATGTGCAATTTCTATAAATTGTACAATATGTATTATATTCAATATGTACCTAAGAAAATATGTAATTTTGTAATCCTGAATATTGAATGTATAAAGAAACCAAACAGGACAAAAAACCAAGAAAATCTGAAGCATTCACTTGAGTCTTGATATTGCCGTTTAGATATAACCTCAACAGTCTTATATTATTTTCTATTTGTAGGTTAGACATAAAAGCCTTTTGATATACAGGGTGTAACAAATGAGGTGGACCAAAAGCAAAAGGGCGATAGGGGAGCTCAATGGCTATCCATATAACCCCCATGTATGTTCAGCGATATTCAGTCGTTCAAAAGTTATTCCCACTTTTATGATTTTTTTTTTCATTAACAAATTTTAGGTTAGATTTTCCAAGTACACCCAAACTATTAGGGCTACAAGCGTAATTTTTTTACACCTTGTAGCTTAATAGTAGACCTTTCGTATTACAATACCAGTTTGAGTCGTTATTTGATTGATTTTCAAATAAAAAATAATCTTTACAGAAAAATCCGAAATCTGAACTTCCGCGAGAAACTTTAGGAGCAATTTAAAAAAAAAAATTGCTGAATATTTTTTTCTACAACCTATCTTAAAAACTTCTTCCATTTATGGAGCAGTTACCCTGAAAATTGCATAAAGCTAGTACAGAAGCATCATGTTAAAAGGTGAACTCAAGTGTTGTAAAAGTGCTGAAATCAACGGTTCAATCGACCAACACGATGGTCCGGGCAAGTCTCAGATTGTATGCCACTCCTTCTAATCAATTGCTCTTGGTATATTCTAGCAGCTTCTCGAGCGTGTTTTTGAGCTACACCATGACAATAATACATTTCTGCATATCTACGAGGAGAATATGGCATGATACACTAATCGCAAAGTTTGTATAAGTAGTCCGTAAAGTCCAAATTCAGACTCCTGAGTGGCCGTACTTTTTTAACCTCTGACTCCAAAATAAGATTTAAAAACTAAACCCCGACTACGAAAAGCTAGGAAAGAAATTTAACTTTAAAAATTTTCTAAACAGAATTTGTTTTTTTTACCTAAAACAGATATTTTTAATTAACATGGTTGTAGTCGGAGGCTAGTTATGTAAAAGTACATAATACTAAGCATCCGACTAAACCCGTGATGAAGTAAAATAAATCAAGAAACCAACAGTAGATTAGGTGTGATATTTAAAAAGTTAAACTTTTTACCTAGCTTTTCGTAGTCGGGTTTTAGTTTATAATCATAATTTTTGTATCGGGGGTTAAAAGAAGCGCGGCCACTCAGGAGTCTGAATTTGGATTATCTGTACTTTAACGAAAACGGCGCGCTTACGGACTATACAAACTTTGCGATTAGTGTATCATGCCATATTCTCCTCGTAGATATGCAGAAATGTATTATTGTCATGGTGTAGCTCAAAGAAACGCTCGAGAGGCTGCTAGAATATACCAAGAGCAATTGATTAGAAGGAGTGGCATACAATCTGAGACTTGCCCGGACCATCGTGTTGGTCGATTGAACCGTTGATTTCAGCACTTTTACAACACTTGAGTTCACCTTTTAACATGATGCTTCTGTACTAGCCTTATGCAATTTTCAGGGTAACTGCTCCATAAATGGAAGAAGTTTTTAAGATAGGTTGTAGAAAAAAATATTCAGCAAGTTTTTTTTTTAAATTGCTCCTAAAGTTTCTCGCGGAAGTTCAGATTACGGATTTTTCTGTAAAGATTATTTTTTATTTGAAAATCAATCAAATAACGACTCAAACTGGTATTGTAATACGAAAGGTCTACTATTAAGCTACAAGGTGTAAAAAAATTACGCTTGTAGCCCTAATAGTTTGGGTGTACTTGGGAAATCTAACCTAAAATTTGTTAATGAAAAAAAAATCATAAAAGTGGGAATAACTTTTGAACGACTGAATATCGCTGAACATACATGGGGGTTATATGGATAGCCATTGAGCTCCCCTATCGCCCTTTTGCTTTTGGTCCACCTCATTTGTTACACCCTGTATATTGTCAAATATAGCCATAGTAGGTACAAACGAAAAGAGATTAATTTCGGTCAAGTGCGGGCTTGCACACTACGGGTTCCATTTATTAATTTTATGAACCTAAACTTCTGACTATGGAACGGACTCAGTATCTTGGACATGCCTTTGATTGGAACTGATTTAAATCATTTGCAACGGTCTACAGTTAGCTCAATAGTTTCACTTAGTAGGTAGGTACCTAGTAGGTATGTAGGTAATGTTTAAATAACATAAAATTTTAAGTGTACCAACGTAAATAGATTTTTTTATAGAGTTACGGTACCTTGAAATCTTGAACGTTTTATGATAAAATATTGTATTTATTAATACCTACATGTGGCTAAGGAGATTTATTTAGCTTTCTTTGAGGAAACACAAAGTTCTTTTTTACTTATTTCAATAAATAAATAATGCTGGACAATCCACACAACACCATCTAGCCCCAAGCTAAGCAGAGCTTGTGTTATGGGTACCAAAAGACTGACATACTTAATACAATACATTACATAGATAGATATTTTATTATGCATATAAAATACCCAGAACACCCGGAATAAATATTTGCAGATCGTACAAACATTAATCCCAAGGCGGGAATCGAACCCGGAACCTCTGCGTCGCAGGTGGACCTTCGCCCGCCGCGTCACATCGGTCGTCAATATTATAAGAGAACAGTTTACTTTACCACAGAGTGAGTTTACGTACTTAAGAATAGACCGAAAAGGACCTAAGGGGTGACTACGAATAGGTATATCGCAATCATATCGAACCGGTTGTTTATTCGAGTAACACTGCACGTTGACGCTAGCTTGACTGCCGAATGACGCAGCATCACCGCGCAGTGTGTCTCGAATTCGCTACCAATAGATCAACACATTTATTCGTGAGTCTGACGGACCGGATATATTTGCTCTGGGTCTTCATACAATCCTGAAGGACAGTGTACATTTCCCAGGTAAAAATGTTCCCTAAGCTCTATTATACGACATGTAAGTAGTCCACATTGCTTACTTACCATTGACAGGCTTACTTTGGCAATATAAATAAAAGTAAGGCTAAAATCTGTCTTAAAAATATAGTTGATTCATAGAAACCTCTTTATTGTACACACACACAAAGATATTTCTTATTATACAAAATTTACTTAGTATATCTAAATGGGCGTTATCGCTGTGAGCGATCTCTTCCAGATAACCTTATGAAGCTCAATGAACGTGCTCAGTGAGACAATGCATCTTTATTGGCCTAATATTAGTCCGGACATCTGCATGTGTTAAAATCTTTATTTGTTTATCTTTTATGTAGAATTTATCTCTTTGGTTTTTATTTATCGTTCAATATTCACAAATAAATTTTGAAACAGAATTTATTGCAGCGGCGGATTCGGCCGAGGATCTCAAGAGACGCAAATATGCAGGTCTCGACAGGGCATACATATTTGCTCCTCTTGGGGTCGAGACTCTAGGTCCGTGGGGTACCGAGGACCACCGCGTTTTCAAAATTATTTTTGGGCGTCTAGCCGAAGCGACGCGTGACCCGAGGTCTGGTGAGTATCTGGCCCAGCGTATCAGCATTACTATTCAGCGCGGCAATGCAGCCAGTGTCTTGGGTACGCTTCCGATTGGTACTGATTTGGATCAGTTGAACTATCTATAGATCGTTTGCAACGGTCTGTAGATAGCTCAACTGTTTCTTTTGTATTTTATATGACAATGTATATTTTGTAAATACTGTACAGTGGTAATAAATTAATTTATCTAGTAACATTACATAAATGAATTTAAGTATTAGTTCATTAATGAATAATTATTTAAAATCAAATCATAAGTCGATTTTCTCCTTAACTTATGATTCATTATAAAACTAAATATGCAGTTATCGTTTTTTTTATATACAGAAGGCATGATTTCACGACATTTCTTTACCATCCTGTTAATCCTGTACAATAAAATAGTGTTATTTGAGACCTCAAAATGAGGGTATGTTTCACACAAATGTCGGTTTTTTAAATAAGCCAAAATTCATAACACATCCATCAATCACTGAAATTAAATCCGGCGCTTCTTCGAACGAAGTATAAAATCAAGGCTGAGACTTGAAAAGGGTTCCGTATGCTGAAATATGTTTAAAAAATATAAAATTTTACGCAAACATATATTTATTTAGCCGAACACCGGGCTCAGTGGCGCGTCTTGGGAGAGACCTACGTCCAGCAGTGGTCAAAGTCAAAGTCAAAATTACTTTATTCAGTAAAATCACAAGGATCATTTAGAATCGTCTTACATACTAGGTGATTCTAGGTGCCAGTTCCATAGAAGAACGGTCAAGAAACTTACGGCCTGGTTCCTACCGTTTTTTTATATGATCCTTCTTGCAAAGAACTAATATTGACTAAAATGTGGACTAATATAGGACGATGATGATGATGATATATATCTGGAACTACACCTAAAATACAAAATACAAATACAAAATGTTTTTATTTCTTTTATAGAGTAATATCGTAGCAGTTTTGGAGAACTCCTACTTGTGTCAGGAGATCCCGCTCTTGCCAAAGTACATTAGCCAGTAATTTAAATACATATAAACATATTTTAAAGTAAATTAAATAAGTTTACATACCTATTTTAAAATTTATTAGATTTTTTATGATTCCTTAAAATGTCATCAACATAAAAATTCAAACATCTAAATTTTCACAGTTATAATATTAAGTAATCATCATCATCTTCCTACCCTTATCCCACATTATGTGGGGTCGGTACAACACGTCTTCTTCTTCCACTCTCCTATAACTATAATATTAAGTAATATAAAGGGTTAATGAATACCGATTATCTATTATTAAATTTAAATTCCTTTTGAACAAACTAGTGTTAACCTCAGAGGGTAATAAAACCAAAATTTGGTTATCGTATCAACGGATTAGAGTTTAATTTAAGCAACGGATCCCTAAAAAGTGGGGTTTAAACCACAAGAGGGTGTCAGGGCGCGTTTTGGCTCTAAATTAATGACCTCTTGTTTTTTCCGGAATCCGTTGTTTATAAGAAAATTCGTTGAATTGGGGTACTCTGTAAACCTCTTGTTCAAACTAACCTAAATTATTTTTTTAATTGCGAATTGCAGAAACTGTTCAAAACAGTTTCTGTACAGTTTCTGCACCTTTCCAGCAAATATAAAGAACCAATCTCAAAAATTGATACAGGATTACACAGAAAATTATTGTTTATGTTCGCAAAATAGCTTAAACTAGTAAACGCAATAAAAAGATACCCTAAAAAATTTGAATTTCCCGCTAGAGCGAGAGGTATCATCACCTTAAGTAATAATTTACCGAGCGAGCGAAGCGTCTCAGTAGCGAGATCGACCAAAAAACTTGTGTCATTCCTATCCAAGGGTCCATTTTCGCTTATCTAAATATGTAATTAAGTTG
The DNA here is from genome assembly GCA_932527185.1 of Ecliptopera silaceata. Lineage (NCBI taxonomy): Eukaryota > Metazoa > Arthropoda > Insecta > Lepidoptera > Geometridae > Ecliptopera > Ecliptopera silaceata. The sequence goes on along the minus strand of OW052207.1, from coordinate 2,124,830 downwards.
TAAAATAAAACGAAAAGTAATAAAAACTCTTTCTATCTTAAATAAACTCATTCAGTTCAATCATTCATTCATTTCCAGTGTAACCTTGTTTTTGTTGCAATAGAAAAAGGGTTTCAATCACAATATTGCCAGATGGAAAAATGTAAAAGAATGCAGTACCAGTAGATTAGATTTAGGAAATTTAAAACAATATTGAACGAACCAAACGCGAACGGAAATTGAAGTCGTCAGAAAGTCGGAAAAAATAAAAATAAATCAAGCAAAAAGTTGAAACGTAAAAATACCATTATTCAAAAAAAATATGCAAGTAAAAGTACGTTTATGAATAAAACTTTTAGGAAAAAAAATACGTAAACAAAAATGCTGGGGTAACTTATCAGGTAACATCAAATTACCAAATATACTTCAACACCAATAAGCTTGGTTTTATTACGTATACTCTGCACTATTGTTAATTAAAATTTAGTCCATCCAAAGGTTGTCTGGAAGTGATCGCTCAAAGCGATAAGGCCGCCACATAACAAATACTGTTATTTGTATAGTAGGTATAATATTTCCTTATGTCTCTACAATGAAAAGTTTTATATATAGTTAAGTTATTAGTTTGTTAATATATAGTTAAGTTTATAGTTAAGTTAAAACGATGGTAATTCTCTTAATAAAGTCTAATTTCCAATGATATTCTAACTAAACTTGGTTGTTTGAATGTTACCCCACAGTTTAAGAATGAAAGACAAAGCAAACCTGTTAATCCGTTAACAATAACGGTCTATTGAAATAAGGTACGAATTAGGCTCTTCCACATTTTCCGACACGACACGATATAACGTTATCTAATGGCTTAGAAAATATCGTTTCTGCAGCACGGTGGCTGAAAGCGGTGTAAAATCAGGCTAAATTAAGTTTTTAAGGCAGAACATGACAAAATTCATAAAACTTACATTAGAAACGCTTTGTGTTCGAAAACGATATTTACCTACGATACTTAGGTATAGGTAGGTACCTACTACATTATGTCGTTGCATGCAATGTATAAGACGAAGTCTAATAAATCTGCAAATGATGAGCGGTTAGCCGTTTACAGCGATTCAGCGATACGAAGTTGCACACGCTACGTACACGTTACGTCGGTGAACCTTAGCTGCTGTTTAGACAAACCGTTTACGTTACAATTTCGCACGATCGGGGCCCTAGTATCGTATCGTATGCAGTGTCAAAACTGCTATTCACTGAATAACTGAAGACGTAAAAGGGTTTCGTCCGGAAGTTCGATACGATTACATAATTTCGACGTTTTGCGAATGTTGAAATCACTGAAATAATAATTCCGTCATCATCATCATCATCAACCTATATCAGTCCACTGCTGGACGTAGGTCTCTCCCAAGACGCGCCACTGAGCCCGGTCTTCGGCTCTTCTCATCCAGTGTTTGCCAGCTACACTCCTCAGATCGTCGCTCCATCTCACCGGAATAATTCCGTACCAGGTTTGAAATCGAAATGTTATATTAACGTAGGAAGTTCTCTCTTTATTGCGTTTTTTTATCGCTAATTCTTGCTAATTTTTACCCGACTTCGGAGGGTTATGTGTTTAATAGTCTATATAATGTAAATATGTCTGTCAACAGGAACATCTGTTCTCTTGTAGCTCATAAGCCTATCAACCAATTTATTATTCTTCATAGCAGTAGTAGCCTAGCGTTTCTGTAGTAGCGTGTCGTTACTACCTACTTCGAACGATAATGATTATATTTATATGATCAATAACGATTTTAAGTAACTCTAATATCTTATTTTTTTTTTATTTTTATTTTAGCCATTTATTTCCCAACAACTTAAATCTTCTGCATTTTTCATTTCCATTATTTATTGTGGGATTGACCATTTTTGGGCATAGGCCTCCTCCAACCTTTGCCAGTATGGTCTTTGTTTTGCTAGACGTGTCCATGTAGCGCCGGCGACACCCATAATGTCATCGCGCCAACGACGTTTTGGTCTTCCTCTAGGGCGGGGTTGGTCTCTGGGGTACCAGTGGAGAATTTTTTCAGCCCACCTTCCATCATCTGCCCGCGCTACATGTCCAGCCCACCTCCACTTAAGTTTTGTTGCCATATCAACGGCGTCAATTATTTTGGTTATTTTCCGTAGATCTTTGTTTCTCATTCTATCACAAAGTTTAAATCCCAGCATACTTCTTTCAGCGGCCCTTTGAAATATTTGAATTTTTTGAACAGCATTCTTAGTGAGTGCCCAGCTTTGACATCCGTAGAGTAGAGTCGGTAGAATAATGGTGTCCATAGCTTTCTTTTTTAGTTTTATGGGGATTTTTGACTTAAAAACCTCCTTTAGCGACCAATATGCACTCCAGGCTTTTTTAATACGTCTCTCTATTTCTCGTGAAGTATCATCTTTGAACGAAATAATTCTTCCTAAATATGGATACTCTTCTACATACTCTATGCTTTTAGACTGGATGTGTATTGGATATTTCACTCCATTGGTCATCACAACTGTTTTATTGGGGTTCATTTTCAGGCCACATTTTTGGCTCTCCTCATCTAGTGTATTCAGCATGCATTCGAGTTGTATATGACTTTCCGCTAGAAGCACAATATCATCTGCGAACCGTAAATTGTTCAGATACTCTCCGTTTATGTTTAAGCCGTGGTTGGACCAGTTTAGCTTATTAAAAATGTGTTCTAACAAAGCTGTAAAGAGGTTTGGCGAAATCGGATCCCCTTGTCTCACTCCTCTTGTGATCGGAAACGGTTCGCCTTTACGTTCTAATTTTATCAATGCTTTGCTATTTTTGTAGATTTCTCTCATAAGTTCGATATAGATTTTATCAACTCCTTGCTCTTCTAGTGCTTTCCATAGTGGTTCATGTAGTATCGAGTCAAATGCTTTTTCATAATCTATGAAGCCGATGTAGAGTTTTTTCCCGTACTCTGTATACCTTTCGATGATTTGAGTGAGTGTAAAAATATGATCCACTGTTGAGAATTTCGGCCTGAATCCAGCTTGTGCAGTCGGTTGGTTAGCTTCTAATGTATTAGACATCCTTCTCAACAGTAGAGTTGTAAATATTTTATATGTAGACTGTTGCAAGCTAATTGGTCTATAGTTTCCAATATCAGTCGGGTCACCTTTCTTATAAAGAAGAGTAATAATAGACGTATTCCACTCGTTAGGCGTTATTCTTTTCAGCATTATCTCATTGAAGAGCTTTGTAAGTATCGGTGTTAGCGGCTCATTTAAAGTTTTTAAAACTTCGTTAGTAATACCATCTTCACCTGGGCTTTTAAAGGATTTTAAGTGTTTAATAACGTTGGTGATTTCGCTCTCCAGGAATGGTATAATGTTCTCATCTGAACCGTTAGTGTTAATTGTTTCATCATTGTCTCGGTGTGTTTTAATAAACCAGCTTCTATTACCGTAACAATCTTTTAGCTATCTATAGATCGTTTGCAACGGTCTGTAGATAGCTCAACTGTTTATTAAGTATTTTATATGCCAATGTACATTTTTTAGATATAGTCGTAAGTTTGTTAGTAAATTAAATTATATTTTATTAATCTTTTAGCTACATTGTATAAGAGTTACAGACCTTTGGCTGCATTTAACTTATTTTAATTAAAATAGGGTTCACAAAAACTAGCAAAAATGCTGGGTCCTAGTGGGATCATACTAAGAGGACTTAAAATAACAAGGTACTTAACAAAGCGTGCCGAGTTATTACGTTCCAGCATCTGAGGCGCAACAAAACCCATAAATAGGTCATTCTTGAGGCCTAGTTCTACCAATGCATGTAAATAAATTTACGGACATTTCACACACCGCACTCTAGTTCCAAACTAAGTAAAGCTGGTACTATGGGAACTGATAGAATACTTAATATACTTATACATTTTTCTGTAAATACATAGGTACATATGTAGTAACATTCAGACACAGAACAAATATTTATGTTCATCGCACAAACATTTGCTCTGGCTTAGAATCGAATCCACCACTCCCAGCATGGAAGGCAAAGCTACTACCAACTGAGCTGTGACGCCTGTCACAGTCACATTTGTGTTATGCGAGAGTGGTTATGTGAATTAAAAGAGCGCACTTACGAAGCTCTTCGTTGTGACTGTGGCAGATTTTGAATGGACGTGGATAACATCATTATTATCCTATTTTTAACCAAAAAAAAAGAAGAAGCTGTGTCGTCACTGCTTGTAATACTAACTATATTCTCTCATCGACACTATTTGCGATCTCGCTCTGAACTGCCACTTTTTTTAAAACTTAAGAATACTAATACACAATTATATGTACATTTCACACATCGCTGTCTGAGTCTGCTAGTTTTTTATGTTTTTTACTACGGTTTAGTGGAAAGTATCCTTTAGTTTTTATAATTTAAAACGTCAGCAGTGATGTTGCATTTAATTTAAAATAACACGACAATTCAACAATATTATTATTAAATAATTACCAAAGAATATTAGGATGTTCTACAATTAATTTGAAAATATTGTTGATATATTCATGAACTCTGTTTTATCATGTTGTTATAAATGTCTGGTATTTATGTATTATTTTTTTTGACCTTTTGTGTCCCACTGCATAGCAAAGTGACAGCAAATTTACTGTCAGATAATAATCATGAGCTACCAATTAAAAAAATTAAAATAAACATGAAACCACACTACAATCAACTTGATTAAAACTAAACTCGTAATGATAATATCCTCTTTATTTTTAAGTATGTTGATTAGTTATAGGCAAACCCCTTAGCTTATAATAAATTAGCGTTGACTTTATGTCACCATTACGTATGGTAATCAAGACATCAAGTCCGCGCTAACTTTTTATAAGATAGAATAATATATTATTTAAATCCAAAATAAAATAATCCAAACATGGTGTTTATACTATTAACAATGCACGATTATTTAAATCCCATCTTAAAATTAAAAATAAACACTCATAATTAAGTTCTCATAATTAATGAAAATAAGAGCATTTAAGCAAAATTCCGACAATTAACTAAGACAAGCATACGAAACGCGATACATTACGAAATATTAGAAATTAATCACATGTTGCAGAGAGTTATTGAATTTCTGTCAGAGTATATTTTTACTGGAACTCATTCAATGGAAAAAGTTTTAATTATTTTTAAGACATGTTTTCTAGTCTGATATCGTTTGACGTTTCCACTCAGATATCGAAGAGAATTAATTAATTTTATCTTCTCAGAATCCAAATAATCCTCTGAACTAGAAGCTAGAGGATTTTTGTTTGTCAAGTTTTCCGCTTAGATATAGAAAAGTAAAAATACTTTTTCCATGATGGATGGATGAAAAGTATATTAATCTATATATATACTTAACGTAAAGATTGTATTTTTATCACGTATGTAACTTCTTTAATGTTATTTCAGGCTATTGCAATGTAGCAAAAAATCCTTGTAATTTATCGCGAAAGTTTATAAAATGTCTATTATATAAACCTTTTTTAATTTAATAAAACTATGGTATTTTAATTTCAATTTTAAATCTACTAAGAACGTAAATGAAATAATGAATGACGACCGATGTGGCGCGGTGGGCGATGGTCCGCCTGCGACGCGGAGGTTGCGGGTTCGATTCCCGCCTTGGGATAAATGTTTGTACGATCTGCAAATATTTATTCCAGGTGTTCTGGGTGTTTATAATAAAAAATATCTATCTATGTAATGCATTATATTAAGTATGTCAGTCTTCTAGTACCCATAACACAAGCTCTGCTTAGCTTGAGGCTAGATGATGTTGTGTGGATTGTACAGCATTATTTATTTATTTTTTATTTATTTAAATCTTGTAAGCAAAACAAGTCACATTACGAAACCACTATTACAACTTTGCCTGCAACATATCTAATTAATCACTCAGTACTGATAGTGATGTTACAAAATACCATGAGGTACTTAATATTTTAGCAATTAACAATTTAATTAAACTTCTGTACTAGAATATTCAATTATGAGAGACGCTAAATCTATGTTATGTTTCAATTAACCAATGTTTTGCGCTTTGATATCGTCTTGTTAGATTGTTGACTAGCTTTTGCCCGTGACTTTATCCGCGATCGTCTTAGAGTTGAGCACGAATAAATGTGACAATCGCAAACGTATCGAAACAGTGACGTGAGATACGTAGCGCGTCAACATCAGCTTTACTGTCGAACGTTGCAGCGTTAGCGCGCAGTGTATCTTAAATACGTTACGCTTACGATTGTCACATTTATTTTTGCTCAGCCCTCTGTAATCATTTTGGGGCAACATATGGCTTATAAGCACTCATAATGACACCAAAAATCAGCAATACATTTCTAACAGGAAGAAAATATTTTATAGCTATTCTGTTTGAGCCTTCAGTAAATAATACTTAGTATTATGTATTAAATACCTACTTAAAGTTAAAGCTGAAATTGTATATTAAATTCCGAAAGTTTTGAACTTATTACAGAACTTATCTAATAATAAATAATTATATTGACTTGAGTCCCCAAAGTAAATACTACGGGTTGTAATAAATGTGACACTCAAAAACGGTTCATAGCATTTGGGGTTTTGAAATACATTGCGCGCGGTGCCGCGGCACTTTACACTTGTGCTCTGATTGCCGCGCAGTGTAACTCGAATACGTTTATGCAACAATATTATCGAGGATTTCCAATACTTTGGTATACTTACATAAACAAATCCTCAGATTCTAATCAATTGAAAGTTATAATTGAACCACGATAACGCACCAAATTGAAGAGCTTAACATACAAGATCTTATTACATTCAGATAAAGTCTATAATACAGTATTAGGTACAATTGTCCTTGAAAGACTTATGTCTAAGTAGTATTTTTATTTGGTGGATAGTTTTAGTAGTTTAAGAAATTGTCCTATAAAAATTATAGAGTTGAAACATAAACCAAAACACAAGACGTGACTTTAGCAGCTCTTAAATTTGCCTCATCATCATCAATCTATATCAGTCCACTGCTGGACGTAATCTCTCCCAAAGCGCGCCACTGAACCCGGTCTTCGGCTCTTCTCATGTTGTGTTTATTCATCGTCACTCCATCTCGCCGGGTGCGTCCTACACTACGCTTGCTTAATCGCGGTCTCCACTCCTGTATCCGTTTGCTTCAACGATTGTTGTTAAAATGGACCAGAGGCCTCCTAGCCTCTGAAAACCTACCAGGTTTCAAATCAACTTCAGTTGCTTTTCAACTCATTCTGTGGCATTTCTGGTGGACTGATGTGACTGAGCTGTATTACATTATCATATCGATAATAACGTCACCGACACATCAGTCTATAAGAAATACCACAGAATACCTATGAGGGACTATAGAAACTGAACGTGATTTATTGAAACCAGTACCTCAACCATGAGTTGTCACTTGTCACAGTAAAATCGCCTGACTTTACTACAGTAGTTACGTAAATATTAGTTACGAATTTTAGTACCCAACTATTCGCTAGAGGCGCTGTACAAATCTTCATACATTTTTTTAACTACAGACGCTAGCGAGTATAGTAAATATAGTATAGAAAAACTCATGGTAGAGCTACAGGTTACGCTGAAATATGGTAATAAAAATCACGAGTGCCTACTTCAAAATGTTATAAATTGGGTGTTGGCAGCCCGATTAAAGTGACAAACACCCAGCTGAAGTCGGCATTCTTTATGAACACAGCTTCATCTGTTATGTAAATGAGGCTGCCGGGAGCAGGTCAACAATTTGCGAGTTTTGTACACAAAACATTACTTATCTTTATTTTGCAGGAAAATGTGATACGAGTTTTTCAGTTGCATACAATCTCGGTTTACAACTTTATAAGTAGCTTAATTACACTGTTGTTGAAAATAAAAAAGTAACGCTCCTTGCGTTACTTTTTTATTTTTCATATTGATTAAACGAACATCTAAAGACTAGGCAGACACTCAGCCACGTAACTCTTTAATTTGTCATACAGTAATTGATTAAGCGAACATCTAAAGATTAAACATACACTCTTCAGACTTTGACAGGCGTCACAGCTCAGTTGGTAGTCGCTCTGTCTTCCATGCTGTGGGTCGATTTTGATTCGCACCCAGAGCAAATGTTTGTGTGAGAACATAAATATTGGTTCGGTGCCTGGGTGTTTCAATGTACCTAAATATTATAACACAAATATGTATTTACAAAAAAATGTTTATCTACCTATCAGCAGTCTAGTTCTCATAGTACGTGCCTTGCTTAGTTTGGGACTAGAGTGTGATGTGTGAAATGTCCGTGAATATTTATTATTTTATTTTGTTTGATTTAATTTTTTGGAAACATGCGAGTCTATTTTAGATTCAAGGAAGATACATTAGATACAGGTTTGGCAAGACGAAATAGATTGTATTTCTAAAGTTATAGCCATTAGATATAAATAGAAATTGCTAGATCCCACCAAAATACACGAAGGCTTGGCACACAATAAATACGAAGTTGATAAGTGGTTTGGCTTCTGTCCAGTCCACTTGTGATCTCGTTAGCTCCAGTTCTTCAAAAAACGTTGCCAGTCATTTTATAACTGAAATAATGTATGTTTTAATAGGTTAGACTTTATATAATAGAATGTATCTGACAGACGCAGTACCTACCTACTATTGATTAAATAAATAAATAAATAATATAATATAATAGTTATAAATAAATAATGCTGGACAACCCACACAACATCATTTAGCCCCAAGCTAAGCAGAGCTTGTGTTATGGGTACTAGAAGACTGACAAGTACTTAATACATTACATAGATAGTTATTTTTTATTATACATATAAATACCCAGAAAACCCGGTATAAATATTTTCAGATCGTACAAACATTTATCCCAAGGCGGGAATTGAACCCGCAACCTGTCGCAGGCGGACCTTCGCCCACCGCGCCATGCCACATCGGTCGTCAAGAGTTATCAGTGAATGTGCTTAGTTAGGTAACTTTCTTACTATTGTTATGAACCTCATCATTTATTTTGATTATAATTATTGTCTCCGAACTTTTAACTAGATCTGTCTAGTAATTACTATATAACTTTATTCACAAACAGACTTACGACTATATAGTATTTACAAAATGTACATTGTCATATAAAATACATAAGAAACAGTTGAGCTATCTACAGACCGTTGCAAACGATCTATAGATAGTTCAACTGATCCAAATCAGTACCAATCGGAAGCGTAGGTACCCAAGACACTGGCTGCATTGCCGCGTTGAAGAGCAATGCTGATACGCTGGGCCAGATACTCACCAGCCCTCGGGTAACGCGTCGCTTCGACTAGAAATTTAATTTAATTTAATTTCTAGTAATTTGTTATTCAATCTGAAATAGAAAATCATAGTCGTCTAGCACTTGTTTTGCCATCTGTACGCGTGGCTTAAACCGCTTCATTACATTATTAAAACTTGAATAAGTATTCTGAAAGCGCTACAGAAAAATGGTAGTCGTTTCGCAGAAAATGGAGGCTTTGCTATAACGCCTACGCAGACCATAATGGAGCGGAATATTTCAATATTTCAACTCACTGGCAAATCGACCAGTCATAAATAATATAAAATAATAAATAAATATTCATGGACATTTCACACATCACACTCTAGTCCCTAACTAATCAAAGCTTGTACTATGGGAACTAGATGATGATAGAATACTTTTTAAAATTATCATTTTTTTGTAAATACATACATAAAATACATAGTAACACCCAGTCACAGAACAAATATTTATGTTCATCACACAACCATTTTGCTCTGGGTGGGAATTGAACCCACGATCCATAGAACGGGACTATAGCGTTGTATAAAAAATCCGTTAATGTATAATAAAAATATATCCGTCTTCATAAATAAGTAGCTAATACTTATATCTCTGTAATAGAATTCTAATCGTTCGTAAAAGCTGGCATCCATCTTATGAAAACGAGTGAAAAATTGCTCTGAAGTTATCATTTATCATATCACAGCGCTTTTAGACAAATCGACCGTTGAAATCATATTAAAAAGACATAAGTTAAGCTATTTTTAGAAAACCAAATTTCGCTCAAATAGGATAAACCTTCGAATTAAAAAGATAAAGTGCTCAATGCGACTCTGGTTTTTTACGTTTGAAAACCTTATAACATTTTTAGTACCACATACCCGATTCGGACGACGATGGATACGTGCAGGTTGCTACACCGCGGGCACTACATACCCGACTTTGACGACGAGGTATACGTGCAGGTTGCTACACCGCGGGCATGACATACCCGACTTTGACGACGAGGTATACGTGCAGGTAGCTACACCGCGGGCATAACATACCCGACTCGGACGACGAGGTATACGTGCAGGTAGCTACACCGCGGGCACCACATACCCGACTCGGATGACGAGGTATACGTGCAGGTAACTACACCGCGGGCACCACATACCCGACTCGGACGACGAGGGATATGTGCAGGTAGCTTCACCGCGGGCATGACATACCCGACTTGGACGACGAGGTATACGTGCAGGTAACTACACCGCGGGCACCACATACCCGACTCGGACGACGAGGTATACGTGCAAGTAACTAAACCTACCTACTATACATAATAGCTTGAAAGATTGCACATGCAGCCATCGTTCATAAATTTGGAGGTGAGTATTATTTTGGTTGTGGATTCTGAGAATTCAAAATAAAAACTATATATTTTGTAATAACTTTCTTTATTTTTTAACAAAATACATTTTTTAATGCAATAAATAGGTAAATAATAATTTCTATGCACAAATATTAAAATATGATTTTATTAATTTCTAACAGTATCTATTTTAACTTTTTCTACATAACAAATAGAAAATAAGTTAATAACGTAATAAAAATACATGTGTTAAACTCATAACCCTTCAAAGTCGGGTAAAAATATCACGTTTATTTTCATGCAATACAGAGACCACAAATTTCTACAAACAACCATACCCCTTGTTTAGACTAAGGGGAGTAGACAGAGGCACGTCCAAACACATGTTTAGTTTTATACTAGTCTAAAGAAATACTAAATAACTTAATACATTATGGTACTGACTAGATTTTTTACAAACACATATTCAAAAAACGTAATATTATAACTATTCTAGATTTATTATGGATCCTTTAGTTTTTATTGGTTATTAAAAAATATTTAGGCAAAAACAATTTTTTAAATCTTAATAATAATAGAACATAAATAATTATAAAAATTAAAATCTAGAAACAAAACTGCGCCCAAAAATAGCATTGTAACATATAACAAAATAAATATAATTTAATTTTATCACGTCAAAAACTGGCAATAAAATACAAGTATCATACGGTTTACGTGAAAAACGTTACACATTTTTACACAAATTTAGGATACTAAATTGTTTAATCAAACATTAAAAATGTATATAATACGTAAGATATAGATTTTATAGATTACTTTTGTATTACGAAATACGATAAAAACATATTTTAATAGCTCAGTGATTAATTAACGCTGTCACAATATTTTAGTGTCTACGAGTTTTTATTCGAATTACATTTAAACATAACAAATAAAATAAAAATACGGAAGACATAGATTTCTTGGTGGTTCAAAAACAAGTAGATAAAAATATGGACTGTGAAAAACAGTAGTAATCTATGTGATAAATCGAATCACTAATGATTAGTTAGTTATACGTAGCTAAAATTATGTTCCTTTTTACAAATTTTACAATTCTAATACATAATCAATACAATAAATACATCCTTAAATACCTAACAAAACTGTACATTTTGGACATAGGAACCTAGGGCAAATATGAACGACTCACAGGTACATCGTCGGGCAAGAAAAAACTTACAGTACTGCACTTAGCGTTCAAATTCGTTTCACTTGTGTTCTCACAGCACTTTGGAAAAGGGGCTGTGGATGATGATTTGAAGGATGATCTGTAATTGTGCTTGGTCCTTTCTTGGTCGGCCGCGGGGCCGCGCACCCTTCCTCAGAGCTTCGAGGAACCGTTGTTCATGAGACGAATGCTGCTTTCGCGACCGACGCTTGTCCTGTTCAAAAATGTATGATGTAAATTGAGATGATGACATTCATTCATTCATTCGTCGTATCAATGGTTCATCCTCAAACTATTCTACTCCAGTAGGTGGCAACTTCAATGGCCTTATCGGATGCTAATTACAAAGAGATGATGACAAATTTAACAAATAGATTGCGCTGTAATGGTATTTATATAATTTGTTACAACTGTGGTAATGTTATGTTTCTTTCTTCCATGTTCTTTCTATCTTTCGTCAATTTTAATCACATTCATAACACATTATCATACTGCCACATTCAATATTCAGGTGTATTACTGACACCAAATTACAAGTCATTTTGTAAGTTTGTTGTATTGCATGTACCTATAAAAACTCGAGTTACCATTACAATCAACAATTTGGTCCTTCGAACTGGATAATCACTCATCCGGTTCGAAGGACCAAATTGTTGATTTATTTAGGTACTTTTATAAATAATTTTACATATATACTGCATTTTTCTTATTTTATCTATACTTACGTGCGTGGCACCATGCTGATATTGGTCTTCCGGCTAGAATGAAGTCTTCTTGAAGTGGAGAGCGACATGGAACCTCTAACGCCGTGAGGTGGCCCACCACGGCAGAATAGATACCTGATGAACAAATACTTGGTAAAACATAATAAAGGAAGCTATATATTTCTACCGTGTTGTGGATAAGTGTTCGATCTCTGCCAAGAGCATTTAAATGATTTTTGTGTGTATCTGTAAATCCTATGTAACTTTGTCTGTTAATTATATAAAATTATTTTATCAATTATCTAGTTATCATTGCGTGAAATATTAAGTGTCAGATTTGATATTAGTTAAATGTGTACCCTAATTTATTGACATAACTAAGGTTGAGTAACTAAGTTTGAAAAGATTAATGAAATATTGTGAAAAACCGGAATATGTGGAAGGCTTTGGCCAGAAGCGGGATAATTTAGTTTTACAAAAAAGTTCAGAAGTGGGATAATTTAGAATAAAAATAAATCCTAATTGATATGAATGTAAGTTAAATAACTCATGAACTCTACTTAATTACGAATCTTTTAGTACAAGTACGTAGATGCAACTTGAGTGCCACTTGAATCACAAACTGCACTCAAAGGGAACATGGACGTGGAACCTGATTGTTACACAAAGGACCAATTTACCGATAAATTAAACTACAAGTTCACAAGCGCTGAGATTGGAAATATTAAAACATAGTTTCTAAGAGGTAGTCTGTGTTTGATGGCTGTATCTAATTAATAGGAAATTTCCGAAAGGTGAACTTAAATCTGTTATGCTATTTTTTATATTATTATTTTATACTATTATTGAAAAAAATGTTCTTTTAGTTATACTATTTAAAAGTATTTATTTATGCTTTTTTAGGTTGGTAAACATTGTTCAGTTTTGACACCTGTCAATATCATTTTGACATGCGTGATTTCGATCAATCATCTAACGCGTAGGTGACTGACCCCAACACAGTTCATTCACCCAACGGTAATTTTTTTGTATTTTCGTAAATTGTCGTTACCTTTTGACCTTTTCGTCATTGCATCGCGGATTATCGTAGAACACGCAGCTTTCGTTAAAACTATTTTCGTAATTATCGTATCGGAGAATTGAGTTCTTTCGTGGAGTAACTCTTCTCAACTCATAGTTAAAATTAACGTGAAGTACCACAAATTACAACCTTTTGTCGGGCCCCCCTGTATTTCGTGTGCGCGTAGAGTTGGCTCACGCTGCCAACGACGCCTCATCCAACGTGCCAAGCACCGGCCTACAGGATCCTCGAAGGTGTGACCAGGGAAACCTAGCTAGGAAGTACTCGCCCGGACCTGAGAGGCCTGGACCCCGGAGGCAAGGGACAACTTGGATCATCGCCCAGGACGTTCAGGTACGTGGGAGACTATATGTGCACCCTTAATACATGGGCTACAGAGTAATTTGTGGTTTATCGTTTACGTTCTCGTCATTATTTCGTCGAAACAACCTACATGATACAGTCCACTAATTATTGTGTCGTTATCGTACAAACATAAATTTTATAATATTTCTCAGAGATGTCATTATTTTTTTATTGTATCCTTTTTTATGTCTATTTATACTTATTATTTTAATTATTAAGATTGTTCATTTAAGTTCTGTGTTTTGAAGTAACTCAGTTTTCATAACCCATATTTTAAGACAGGACTCTAGGTAAGAAAATTGAGTATACAATCATACAATAAAAAACAGTCGAAAAGAATCAAGTTTAGATGTAGGTACTAGAACTGGTACCTATTGAAATGCTTCCTGAAAATCCCGCTGGTGCAGTACAGTGCTATGGGGTTGACGCAGCTGTTCAGGAATGAGAAGCAGAAACCAATGATCCTCAGCGCGTGCCACCACCCGTTGTAGTCAGCCTCTGCTGTTGGACTGAGAATACAACATATAAATTAGTGAAAAATCTATGAAAATAAATATTGAGATATACATGGATAAAAATCCGATTAAAAATGTATAAAAAGTTTTTATTAATTTTTAATCGGATTTTAGATTCTTATCTCAAAAACACAGTATTTCTTAAAACATACGCTTAGATAAAATGTCAATTTTCTTTAAGAGCCGGTTTTATTGCATATCGCGGTTATACTGAAGTATAGTATAGTTACCTAATATAAAAAATATCAAAGAAAAATAAGAAGCTATTTGTTTCATTTCTTTCTTAATAATTTTTATTTTCTTTGATAGTTTTTAGACGGTGTATTTCTATTATGTACACTTAAACACAACTGACAGAACATGAGTCTGTATAATAACAAAAACAAAGTTTAAAAACAACTTGAGTCTCTAGATCAATAGACTTACATTGTTTTTTGTCTAGATTCTAGACGATTTGTTTGTCCGTGTTGCTTACCAGTAGTAGAACCACATCATGAAGACATGTGATGGAAGGAAGCACGCTGCGAACACTAGCACGAAGGCTAGCACGGTCATGGCTACTTTTCTTCTGGCGCGCATCTAGAATAAACAAATATTCATGAACATTTTACATATCATACTCTAGTCCCAAAACTAAGCAAAGCTTGTACTATAAGAACTAGATTGCTGATAAACTACATAGAACGCGTAGTAGCACCCAGACACAACAAATATTTATGTTCATCACACAAAAATTTGTTCATGGTGGGAATCGAACCCACGACAAGGCAAGGATGGCAAAGCTACTCCCAACTGAGCTGTGAACTGTCAATTTATGACAATGTTTAACAAACTTCAAAGGTTTCATTTGAATACAATCCAAACCAGAATGACGTCAATAACACGTTTATTAATTAAAAGTGGCTATTGTAGAAGAAAACGTTTGGCCGTACCATTAATCAAAACGTATCAATAGTGCGTTCTAGGCTCAATCAAATTTGACAGCGCCATCTAGTTCTGATTTCTATGAACTAAAGCATTGAACTTTATCTCACTTAATTGGCTAAGTATATAAAAATAATATTCTCACTTGAATTTACACTAAACATCATTCTTTAAAATAGCTTAGTTTTACTTATTCCAGTTGAAATAGGTACATAAGTGGGTACTACTATTTCCCCGAATGAGTATTTTCACAAGTTACTGTGACAAAAGCTCGTGAGTTAAACAACAGCAGGAAAGGACGTATTGACATTTAAAGTAGTTAGGCTATTATTTAATTGTATAGAAAATTCTCGAGTGCTTCGGGCACTTTATGAGAAAGCCGAGTGACAAGACTATAGCTTAATAATTACCAGAAAATATGGAAGCAAAACTGCAGAGCATGTTTTTATTTTGTCACTTAAAACATTGTTTTAACTATATAAGTTTTTTTTTATTTTAGATAAGTACCTACCGACTTTTAATGTACTAGTGTATGAGCACAGATAAGAAGGGACTATTCTAACACAGGTTGGAAAACTTAAAAGAAGAATTCCCACCCCGACTATGTATTTATCTTGTTTTATGAATAAAAACTTTTTGACTTTTTGATTGTTTGAACCACTTTTTTACTTCTATAGAAAAGGACGCAGATGTGCCTTTCAACCTAATTTCACAAGTTAATGGTGATGCTTTTCTAATGTGTTTTTTGTGTTCAACCATAATCTTTTGTTATTTTAAACCTTACCTGTCTCTGTGTTCCCTGCATTTCTCCCGGCATGTTTTGTGTGCTCAACACTAGATGGCGCGCCATTAATATGTAGAACATGGCAATCACAGCCAACGGCAGAGAGTAGTATATCACGAATCTCATCAGCACCATGTATCGGGGGTAGTTCTCACCCCAACGCTCGGGGTAGGGGTAGCAGACTAGAAACTAAAAAAAATATGTTTATAAGAAAATTTATTTCTATCGTCATTTACAATACTAACTACACGCGAAAATAATATTGAATACACATTATTAAGGAAAACTCAAAGTTTTAGTCAAATAAATAAAAGCCCTATGAAGTATGATCAACCAAAAAATAAAAAGCATCAAAAATATTATTAATTTTCATTGGCAGAATTTTCACGTAACATAAAAAAAAACATTCAGTCAAATTAGGAACATTGTCGACTAAAAAGGTTTTAATTACACTATAGAAAACATAATACAACGTCTCTCAAACGGTCGGCGAAAATATCGAGTTTTCTCGATATTTCACTCGTTCAAACAGCGTTCGTTTTTTGACGTTAGACAAGTATTCGAACCAGGGGCCTTATTCTCTATTTTCCTTCCCCAAACCGTGCTACGTCACAACGCGTTCCAGAGGGCTTAGTCCGAGGTTGCATTTTAAAACTTCCTACTCTCGAGCCGAGAGTCGTCTCTCGGATATCCATACAAAAATATATGGACTGTCGGCTCGAAAGTAGGGAGTTTTAAAATGCAACCTCGGACTAAGCCCTCTGGAACGCAAACTTCAAAAATGATTGATTTGTATCTATATTATTCGAATCGCGCATGACACGTTTTGAAACGAATAGTTTTCATAACGCGGCAGACTTCGACACGTTTAGTTGACAGTTCAAACCGTACCGTGTCGCGGTAGGGAATGACAACTAATGCTTTCGCCATACATTTTTTTCAGATTCCACGCCCGTTGTCTTGCCTAAGCCAAGTAACGCGCGTGGTTTGCAATACAATAGAGAATAAAGCCCCAGGAAGCAATAAAAACTTTTTTGAAAAAGAAACATTGATTCTTGGAGCTCAGTATTTGTATGCTAACAAGCAGAATCTAGGGAATCGAAATATTACCTAACCACCACTTTTGTACGACCTAGATTCACAGACAATAAATGATTTGATTTGATTCACAGTTTTCAACAGACTGCAAACGCTTTTTTTACGTCAAAAGTTTTCTTGACGTCACTTTCAACCCGACGTTTTACATTACAAACGTTAATTCATGCGATTTTAAGGGCTATATTTCACCGGAACGCCATAGCGGCGCAACCAGTCGCCGCCACCAACAAAATGTATACAGCTCTATAGAGAGTTACTCACCTGGTGTCCGTTTGGTTGCGCAACCAAACGTAGGTACATTCTGTTGGTAGCGGCGACTGGTTGCGCCGCCATGGTGTCCCGGTGAAATATAGCCCAAAGACTTGTCGTTCACTTCGTTCTTTTAATTTCCCTGTCTACACAGAGTTTGTTTTGAAGTCATTTTCTCAACTGTACCAATATTTATTTGGGAAATTGTCTCTATTCGCGTAAAAACTTATTTATTTATTAATAAAATGTAAAAGAGGTTGCCAAAAGATATTTAGATATAATTACTTATGGATTCCAAAAAATATATAAGAACATAGGTAACGCTCTAATGAAGAATAATGAGACAGAGAAAGACGAGGGAATTTTTTAAATGAATCTAGCCATTTCTAGTTGTAACTGTTTTCTAACCCAACATTTTTTATAAATTAAGATTGATAAGCGTTATCAAGTTTGCAGTGATCTAATTAAACTGCTTATTTAATTTTAATTCTTTCTAAGAAGAATCATACCAAAAAACGTATTTATATAGGGCCCAGGCCGTAAGTTCCTTGCCCGTTCTTCTAGGCTGGTAGTGAGAAACTGGCATCTAGAATGTATTAGGTTTAACAAATGATTCTAAATGATTCACGTGATTTTACTAAATAAAAAATTAAATTACTATGACGTACCTACGTCTATAAGAGCTAGTGATTGTTAATAGTCAAACTTACGACTATACCTACAGTATTTACAAAATGTACATTGTGATATAAAATACATAAGAAATAGTTGAGCTATCTACAGACCGTTGCAAACGATCTATAGATAGTTCAACTGATCCAAATCAGTCGAAGCGACGCGTGACCTGTAGCTCTACCATGAGTTTTTACTTTACCATTTATACTATACTCGCTAGCGTCTGTAGTTAAAAAAATGTATGAAGATTTGTACAGCGCCTCTAGCGGATAGTTGGGTACTAAAATTCGTCATACTAATATTGACGTAACTACTGTAGTAAAGTCAGGCGATTTTACTGTGACAACTCATGGTAGAGGTACCGAGGGCTGGTGAGTATCTGGCCCAACGTATCATGCTATTCAGCGCTGCAATGCAGCCAGTTAATTTAATAGTTAATAACAGTGTCTCAGTTTGGATTGGAGTTTCTCGGAAAATGTACATTTCAACAACTTTTACGACTTCCAGCTTTTCTCGTTTTAGGTCACGTTCACTTCACTTCAGCGAAGAGGGCTGAGCACGAGTTAATGTAACAATCGTAAACGTAACGTATTTGAGATAACATCTCGCTAAAGCTGCAACGTTTGACAGTAAAGCTGTAGCTCTACCATGAGTTTTTACTATACTATAGTAAATATACTCGCTAGCGTCTGTAGTTAAAAAAATGTATGAAGATTTGTACAGCGCCTCTAGCAAATAGTTGGGTACTAAAATTCGTCATACTAATATTGACGTAACTACTGTAGTAAAGTCAGGCGATTTTACTGTGACAACTCATGGTAGATACACTGATGTTGACACGCAATGTATATCAAATACGTCACGGTTTTGATATGTTTACCTACGATTGTGACATTTAATCGAGCTCATTTTTTGTACTTGAAGCACCAGTTTTTACAGTTATAAACATAAAAAATAGGAAATTCTTCAAATGATGTTTTTTTACGCCTAGAGGGCTGAGCACGAAAAAATATGCCAATAACTGAACATTGCTAGCTAACACTGCATCGTTCGACAACTAAGCAGATATTGACGCGTAATGTGACTGTTTCACATTACGTTTAAACTAAACTGTAATGCTGTGGGTCATGGGATCGATATCTGATGACAATAAACTTTTGGGTAAGAACTGATGTTTATTCTATGACTGGATGTTAAAATTTAATTTAAAAAATAGTATTTCCGTAATCTAATCCCATATCACAAGCTTTGCTTAGTTGAGGACCTTAGAATAGTCTGTTATGGTATTTTATTAGATAATAAAGAATTTCATTTTCAATTTGAACGCGTGGTGTGAAATGTCCGTGAATATTTATTTAAATTCGAGAGTTTCTACAATCTGCAGTTGAACAATATGCGAACTATAGTTTTAAACTAGCTAATTCCAAAACACATTGTATTAGTACAAAATGTCACGTACAACTACAACTAGTATTATTATTCTAGGCTTGTTTTCCGCGCCATACTGGGCCCTTTTGGTCCTACATTACCGTAAAGAAAAGTATTAGCGATGCAAGAGTTTAAACTATTAAAACTAGTGGTTCTGTGTGAACAGCAGGCCTATGTAAATTTTATCCTTTCCCCGCCTACACCTGTAGGTTTTCTTTGGAAAATTTCGTGTTTTTAGTGTGCTTTTACATGTACTTACCTTTTTATTAAAATTCGTCGAAAAATAACGCTAAAGCAAGCTTCACTCTTGTACCCCTCACTTATATTTTTTGTCGGATTCATTTATTTGATAGCGTTAATAAAAATAAGAAATTATTTATTTGACAAACACTTAACAATAAATTAACAGAAAAATAATAAAATGTAATGATAGAGAAATTAAAAATAATAATAAGTAAAACAATATAAAAAGAAGAAAATAAATTATATAATTTTGTTATTTTTAATGTTATAATTTCAAATAATGGTTCAGTACAATTTGCTCATGCCATTGAGTGTCAATCATCCAAAATTATACTTGAAGTGCTTGACTCTTCTATCAGTTCAGGCTTCAAACTATGCGTGGGATACTTTGTCATAGCTATTTCAATCGAGTAGGTACCTAATTTATAAAAAGTTTTCGTAAATGAAAAAATCTCAGTAAATTTGATCCTTATTTTAACTGAAAAAAATGTTGTCCTGCCTGTCTAAGATCTTTTCTCCAAGGAATGTTAAAAAAATCAACATAAGATTTAAATACCAGAAGGTAAGTAAGCTACCTACTTCGATATTATTTTACAGCGTATTATTTTATATCAAAATGGCGTATAAAAAAACCTCTAGGGTTATTTCCAATAAATTTTTCGATGTTCTGAAATGGATAGACACAATTTAGAAGTAAAGTTTTAAGTTGGGAATTTCGAAAGAAAATACGAAACAATTCTGAAACAATGTTCAAAGTAACTGAAGTTCCAACGGCTAAGGGTTATTTTTCAGGTAAACTGAGGATATTTTAAAGAAAACATCCTAGTTCGAAACCCTATCCGTTTATTTGAAAAAGACAACAGAGAGTAAATTAATATTAAAAAAGATTCAAAATAAATGCTGATCGTGGTTTCGATTCCCACCCAGAGCAAATGTTTGTGCGATGAACATAAATATTTGTTCTGTGTCTACGTGTTTCTATGTAAGTATTATATCAGCAATCTAGTTCCCACAGTACAAACTTTGCTTAGTTTCGGACTAGAGTGTAATGTGTGAAATGTCTATGATTTTTTTTTACCCACATACTGAAGTATGTCTGTCACGTATGTAAGACAAGTAATAAAGTCAATGTTGACACAATCATTAGAAATGTTATATTATGTGCTTTTTGAGCGTGACCACACAAATTAGGTTAAGAGTCCCCGCAGACTGCAGACTTTTTATCGGCCGATAGTTCGGTCGGCATCTTAATCAGTAAGAAGACTGAATCACTGTAATGTGCGCATCTGCTTAGATCTTCATACTGATTAAGAAGCCGACCAAACTAT
Organism: Ecliptopera silaceata; assembly: GCA_932527185.1. Taxonomy (NCBI): domain Eukaryota; kingdom Metazoa; phylum Arthropoda; class Insecta; order Lepidoptera; family Geometridae; genus Ecliptopera; species Ecliptopera silaceata. Next base: position 2,103,572 of record OW052207.1, on the reverse strand, counting down.
CGGCCGATAAAAAGTCTGCAGTTTGCGGGGACAGAACAACAACGGGATTGACTTACACCAAATATTTTTTCCACTTGAATTTATAAAACTGATTACTTACTATATTAATCGCACTAGTGCTAAGCTACTTAATAGATTTTTGGCGACACAACTTATCCAGGTAAGTTGGAAACTAACTAAAGATCAAGTGACTATAGTTGAAATCCGTTTTCTTGGCTTTCGATTGGCTCCGAGTTTATCCAATTAAAACAAAGCTTAAGTAGTTTCCGTAGAATGTAACGTTGTAATGAGGGCAGCGTACGGTAGTTAATGTTGCAACCTCTTTTTCTTCTTTAGTTTTCCTATTTCTCTCAGCTTATCCAGGTTTTTAAATATTTCTGTATCTGGATGCAGAATTATGTGCGTTAGTTGATGTTGAAACCTCATTTTCTTGACATTTTGTCAGCTTTTTTTCTTTTAAATAATTATTATTTCTTTTAATACTTCTATACAAATATAAAGCCTTATGTTGATGCAAATGTGGATGGCCTTTACATCAGCACAATATTTTTTTATAGTTCCTTATAGTTATATCTATTAAAACACTTCAAATACAATTTTAAGGTAAATGTAAATATGTCATATCATATCAATGTCAGTCCCTGACACAAAATGCGAAATGTTTCAAACTACAATATTCAATAGTTTAAAACTACGTCAAAGTGCCTTTGAATAAGAAAACATCTGTTCTTTGGTTATAACAAAACAATATAATCGACAGGTGTCACAGTTCACTTGGTAGTAGCTTCACTTTCCATGCTGTGGATCGTGGGTTCCACCCAGAGGAAATGTTTGTGTGATCTTTTTTTTTTTTTTTACAAGTTATAGGCAAGCGTTTGACCGGGATCTCACCTGATGTTAAGTGACGATGCGGTCTACGATGTAGCACACTTGCCTAGAAGATACCCATTCACTCGTCTCTTAAAAATATTCATATTATAAGACTCTGGAAACACAGACGCCGGCAACGAGTTCCACTCTTTGGCTCAGATCTCAGATTTGATCATCAGATTTGTTCTGTTTCTGGGTGTAACTATGTACTCTATGCATGTATGTAGTACTTTATCAGCAATCTAGTTTCCATAGTACAAGCTTTGCTTAGTTAGGGACTGAGTTTGATGTGTGATATGATGAATATTTATTTAATAAATTAATCTTTACTAGAGTATTTAAGTTTCAATCCTTTGTACGTTATTATAAAGAAAACTTGGAAAAACAAATGGTGACTTTCAAATTGAAAAATAATTATTTCTTCCCTTATTAATTTTCCTTCCAAGAAAAGGGAATCCCGTGGGATACCATTAATTTTAATAGACGATTTATAAAGTCGATTGCTCTAAATAATCTTAACAAGATAGTCACCCATATTTTGTGTTTTCTGCATGTATTCTGGATATGTTTCTATCAAGTTGGAACACAAAACATGAGCTTATGTTTTTTTCGTTCACTGAAAGTATATTTTTTCCAAAAGGCGGAGAGACTGTTAAATATTGTTAATAATCAGGGTGTGATCCCTAAAATTTACTTTAACGTCTTGTACTAGTTTGTTCTTAAAGCTCGAAGTTTCGAAATCCCCATTGAAGAAAACACACAATTGGGTAAGAAACTTATTTATTTATATGAAAACCAACAGCACAAACCAGTACAGAATGAGACAGAACATAATAGAAACATCATCATCAACCTATATCAGTCCACTGCTGGACGTAGGTCTCTCCCAAGACGCGCATCTGAGCCCAGTTTTCGGCTCTTCTCATCCAGTGTTTGCCAGCTACACTACGCAGCTCGCTCCATCTTGCCGTAAAATGTAAATAAAGAAGAGTTTTGTGAGAAGAGTTTCTAACCTGTGTGGTCGGGTTGACAGTGAAGGCTCGCAAGTAAGAGCCGACGTATGCAGGAGCTGCGAGCAGCGCTGCCAGCACCCATATCCCCAACGCGGTCGCCATCGTCAGTCTTGTGGCTCGCTTGCTGCCACCTGGAGAGGAAATCTCATCAGTGACATATCACATCCTTCTTTATATTATTTTAAGAGAGAGAGATACAAATAAAAATACTCCCTCTTTGTCCCCACAACCTACTGATGCTTAAGAAAATATGGATAGATTATGAAGGAGAGTGGAGGAAAAACCACGTTGTGAACCCCACTTAGTATATATGGGCATGAAGAAGCTAGAGCCAGCGTTGACGCGCACTTTGACTTAAACAACAATCATCATCATCATCAACCTATATTAGTCCACTACTGGACGTAGGTCAGACAACAATAGCAGATTACAATTTAAGAGAGCCAAATACAAGTCACTTCTTTGTATCTATCGACGGATCAAAGAGAAGTCAAAAAAAGCTCTAAGATCCCTTGCGATTACATAAAATGTTAAGGGCTTTGGCTTCACCATCCTGGGGGACCAAGTACACTAAAACGCTCTGAGGGAGCAAACGAGACCTGTAATATTATTTTCAGCCGCTCTAGGTAGCCCGGACAAAGCTATCAATGATCTAATTTCGAGTATAATTGCTTTAACAATGTTTACAAAACACGGATTTTTTGTAGTCGCTAAACTGCATCGTTACAGGTCGTTAATAAGCCAATTTTAGTTTATTCTATCATTGTTTAGTGTTGTCGTAAACAGGCTAACTAAACAAGCTTACCAGAAATACAGCTAATTGGACATAGCTAGTTCAATATATTTCTAAAAAGTCACACAATATTAGGCCGCTTGCACAAAAAATACGCCGATTGTAATTCTCGCATTATTTAAATTAATTTACAGATAAAAAAATGTACAAAAATTTAGAAATGTATTGCCTTTTCGAAAAAGTATAATTAAAATTATACTATATACATCATATTCTAAATGCGCAAGTTGGATGGATGAGGTTTGTTATTCCCTCACGAATGCATTAAATGAAACTTTACAATACCTAATATAGATAAGATATTGTGTTGAGTTTAGTATACAGTATTGTCAAAATATAATGATAAAAAGACGAAGTCGCAGGCACCAGCAGCAATCTAAATACGATCGGATGTGCACTTAACTTTGAAATTATCATGATTCAATCATAAAAATTGTAGCTACTAAAAACATATAAGTGATCCAGCTGTTTCCGCGCTACCTACGGCGACAGTAAAATAGGCTAGATCGTAATTCGACTCGATTTACAACAGGCACCCTTATTCTGAAATACGGTGTTTTGCTACTTCGGGAGGTATCAATTACGAGTTTTTTCGAGTTTCGTGTTTTTCTGAACGAAATTTGATTATTATAATCATTATTATCATCCACAGCCTGACTTGACCCACTGCTGAGTATAGGCCTCTTTTTCCATTCCTCACGGTTCTGAGCTGTTCTCAACCATCTGCGGCCCACGGTATTGACGATATCGTCAGTCCACCGCTGGGCGCCCGACGTTTCTCTTGCCAGTCCTCGGCCATCACTCTGTCAGCGAAATGCTCCATCTGTCGTCACCTCGTCTAGCCAAGTTATTTTAATAGTCACGGAGAATAAACATTGAAGAACTTTATCGATCTATCTTATAAAAAGTTAGCGCAGACTTGAAGTATTGATTACCATACGTAATGATGACATAAAGTCAACGTTAACATTTTTAAAATACGGGGCTTAAGAATAATATTTTTCTTGTTTAATAATTGAAGTTAATGGCGACACATTTGAAGAAAAAAAGAACAAACATTCAAATTATGAAGTATTTAAGTCGAGATAAAAAAATTGTTTGTCTGTAAAGTCGGTTTACTGACGATAGTTGAACGTGACAACGAACGCAAAGGCCGATTGTGCTTCTTTGTCGCTCGTTCCGTGCTCTCGCTTGCACTTCATGGAACGCCTCAGAGCGAGGTAACGCCGCATGAGTCATGTTTTTTCGTGCGTGCAGCCGGCTCTATCGAATTATAAGACGTTGTCACGTCAAAGTTAAGTTTACTAGTTGAAATAACTTGTCCGTCGTAGTACGTTTCTAGCTAAACATTTAACTAATACAAGGCATTCTACTATTCATGATTTCAGCTAAGCCTGGGATACTAGAATTGCTTGTGAAGAGATTTGGCAAGAGTAAAGCAATATTTGCGTGGTTTTTGGAATAAACTGGAGATTTTGGATATTGCGGATAGTTTTAGATAATGTTTATCTTTAATAGTATCATTTGGCTCAGGTTTTTATTTGCCAATTACGCTCACTCGCGGGCATTTGCTGTAGAGTACCTACTTTAGGGCGTTTGCACATTGACCGATTCCAGCACGATATAAAGATAACGGAATCGTCGACTACGCTGTCTGAAAGTGTAAAGAAATGAAAATTTCTTGTTGTATCGCCTCTGTGGCAATGTAAGCGCATAGTAATAGATAAAACAGAAAACTACGTTAAAACGTATTTTTAGGTGATAACTTAAAAGTATAAGAATCAGTTGGAGAGTGCGAAGTAAAAGCTGCAATCATGTTATAACACTAATTTCATTAACAAGTTAAAAACTTTAATTAAAGCAGTGATATTAAAACCCATACTCTACTTAACTTACCACTAGTTTGTATAGCTTACGGCCGCTTTCTGGAAACCCAAATCACGATTGATCCGAGTTTGACACATAGTAATTATTTGATTTTTTCGTTGATCATCGTTCGAGAAACCAGCCGTTAGATCAAGAATAATCCAATCCTAAACCAAGTAGATAATAGAGTAATAGTAGATAAGAAAATCAACTTGACAGCAAAAACGAACAGAGGGCTTAGTCCGAGCTTGCATTTTAAAACTCCCTACTCTCGAGCCGAGAGTATCTCGGATATCCATATAAAAATATAAGGACATCCGAGAGACGACTGTCGGCTCGAGAGTAGGGAGTTTTAAAATGCAAGCTCGGACTAAGCTCTCAGAAAAACGATTGCTTTGTAATCTGACGACCTGGAACCTGGGACCTGGTAAAACCAAAGATTTTTCATTAAAAAGTTTTCTTTGCGGGCTCAATATTACAAAAGCGGTAACCCCGTGTCAACCCTTATCGACACCGCAATTTGTAATAACATGGGATACAGAGAAATTACTATTTATTGGCATGGTTTATTACCCTTCGATTTGAAACTAAAACAATAAAAGTTAAATAATAATGAATGTGATATGATTTATCTCTAATTATTATTACTTGATTTACAAAAAGCAACGATTCAAAACATATTATCCTTTACCCCTTACCCCTTATCTTAAAAAAAGTAAGCGTTGACTTTATGGCATTATTACGTATGGTAATCAATACATCAAGTCTGCGCTAACTTTTTATAAGATAGACCGTAAATTTTTGAGATAGATTTAAAAAAAAATTGACTTTTCGAACCCTTGAAGGTTTATTACAAATTCTTAATTTCCTCGAGCTTTTTTATTAAAAAATCCAAAAAACCTCTTAATTAACTTTGCTCACCACAGAATGATTGGGTTTAAGTGAATCACATTACCTTAAACGATATCTAATTAAAAGCAATAGGACGCCGGGCAAGTCGTTATAGGAAATTAAATTGAAAGAAGGTAGATTAACCTACCGCTAGGCTGTTTTATCCTACTTCAAAATAGGAGGAGATTCTCAATTCAATTTTTATTTTTGTATGTATGTTTAAATGAACATCTAGACATAAAACAAACATCAATGTTAACACAAATATTTTTAATGAGGACCAAGCCTGAAATCCATAGTATAGAAGGCAAATCTAATACAAGAGCTTAGATACAAGAGACGGACTTGGGACGGACTTTTTGGACAAAGCATGGGGATCTTGCGACTAAAAGTCTCTAAATGCCCCCTGCATGTCAACCAATGGGGATTTTGAGACTAACCCGTGTTAGCGACTCGGTAAAATACGGGAGGTTCTCTTCAATCTTACAGAGAAATTATGTTATATACTAAACAGTATATAACATAAACAGATTTAGTATCAAGATATCAATCAATCAAATATTTCTTTATTCAATAAAATCACAAGGATCTTTAAGAAACGTCTTACATACTAGGTCATTCTAGGTGCCAGTTCCACGCGAACAGAGCTTAGAAGAACGGGCAAGAAACTTACGGCCTGGTTTCTACCGTTTTTTATATGATCCTTTTTACAACGAATTACAATTAAATTAAATTAGCTATACCTACTAAATCTCTAAAAGGATCTTGAGACTAATAGTCTCAAAATCTCATTATGAGGATTATCTGATTGGGATTTTGAGACTAACCATGTTAGCGTGTAGAATTATGAAGATTTCTCAACCTTACAAAGATATTATATTATACATTATATATGGATACTAAATCTCTGTAAGTAAACGTTATCTTCAAGTTAATGGCATTGAGCTGGTTCTCAGATATTACCAGTTCGCGACAGTAATGAGGCCATCTCTCGCATCAGGTTGTTATTCTAAGGCATAAAGTCCTCGTCTTCACGACTTTCGCACCGCACGCTTAATAACGCATATGATTAACGTATTTTATTACTACTTACTAGCTTGGTATATTTTAGTAATCTTGGGGGGCTATCCAGCTAGGGGAAACTTGCGTGACCGAATATCCCTTCAGTTGCAGTTCAGCTTTCGATGATTTTACTATAGTAACTCATCAGTATTCCGTGGCATTTTTGTGGACTGAGTTTTATAAAATTATGACTGAGCTGTTAAAAATGACGTCAATGCCGCAGTTTAGCACGTGGCCTACCTGATTTTTCGTTAATTCTATCAAACGGTATGAAAATCGATCATTCAAAATATGAATAAAAGACGAAGAAGAATACTGAACTGCAATTTGATTAAATAACAGTTCAGAAACATTTCAGTTGTCAGGATACCCCCCTGTTCTAGGGAACTGTTACTTGGATTAGCAATCTAGTTCTCTTAGTAAGCTTTGTGTGAACAGACAAGGGCCCGTGTGTGGTCAAATGTCGTTGAATGTTTATTTATTTATTCTACTAGTACTTACCTATTATAGATAAACTTTAAACAGATGTAGGTACGGAGGTTGGTCTCTCAATCAAATTTAAAAGTTTTTTTTTTACTAAAGCTTGATTTAGAAATTTAGCAATACCCTTGACAATTTGTGTTATTACATTTATCCCAACGTATATATTTGGAAGGTTTATAGATGGCCAGCACTTATACCATCCTTCCTATCAGGTTGGTCCTATCCACAAGAAAAACAAAGTTTATACGTGCGGAGCTGACTAAGCTGTAGGTTACCTCACAAAGTTCACTTCACCTCTTGAAAACTCTGACATTGCTCACGTTTTACCAAATAGAAAACTGTGCGCGGAATTTCAAAATCCATTAAAGCACAAGCGCACTATTTTTTTAACTTCAGTCGCAAAAACGACGGATTGTTATACGTTTGGGATGGGGCTGCTATAGGTCTGTGGCATAGCGGCTCCTACGGATAGATAAATCACAAAACAACAAAACTAATTTGAAATCAAATTAGTTTTTTTTGTTTGAAAGCTGAATTTGTCGGGAGTGTTCTTAGCTATGTATCGTGAAAATCGGCTCAAGATGGCTGCCGGTAAATACAAAATGGTGAATGTCATATTTTTCACAATTTCCTCAATATTCGTATCAAATGAAAGAGCTTGACTTGTACCAAATTTCAATGTCGGAGATATTTTAAAATACTTATAGGTATAATAGTTGCCGGCGTTAGGCACATTGATCGTACATACCAAAACTCATACTAGGCCCTCAGATTACTGTTGCTTTCAAAATATGACACAACACAAACAGACTTATTTATATGCAGCTACTTAATAGTGCATAATGTTGTTCGCTGATCCCTGACAGAAACCAGACGTACCGGATCAAACACACGATCAAACACAAAGGATCAGAAGTTGATCGTATGCCAAAATAAACGTTGCGCAACAGCTTAGTGTACTAAATGTGTTTTGTTTGCAACAACTAAGTATTTCTGTATTTTACTACTGACCTATTATTGTTAACTTGTTATGTTTGGCATTTTACACTCATACGATACCTTCACGATATCGGATATAACAGATATACGCGATAATTTGTGTGATTAACATAAATATTTGGTCTGTGTCTGGGTGTTAGTATTCTATGTATGTATTTACAAGTATTCTATCAGCAATTTAATTCCCATAGTACAAGTTTTGCTTAGTTTGAGACTAGAGTGTGGTGTGTGATGTCTCATCATCATCATCATCGACATATATTAGTCCATATGGACGTGGGTTTCTCCCAAGACGCGCCATTGAGCCCGGTCTTCGGCTCCTCTCATCCAGTGTTTGCCAGCCACACTCCGCAGATCGTCGCTCCATCTCACCGGTGTGATGTCTATGAATATTTATTAATATTATTTTATTTTATTAATATAATAATAATAATAATCCATGATAATAATGATAGCTTGGGCCTTGCCCCGCTGCCGGCGGCAACCTAGTTTTAAGTTTTTTATACTAGGTATATGTATTTTTTTAAAACATGTATATTGTAAAAAACTTTATGATAAGATTTTAAATAAATGTGTACATAATCCATGATTATCTTTGTCCGCAACGACCTTTTGGTATCCGATATCGTGTTGTCGTATTGGTGGTTGTGTGGAGACGTATTGCGGTGTGGGTTTAGGGTAGTGTATGGGACTGTTGTTTGTTTATTTATGCAAACATTATCTTTATTGCTTCCGATAACTTGATCCGAGCAACGCGAGCTACGAGAATTTATATTGTGAACCGCGCTTAGCTTTGTATTGTGTATTGTTAACCTTTAATTATTATTAGAAGAGAATAGGACCTATAGAAAAACGTTATTTTGGGCCACAAACTAAATTAAAATAGAAATTACTTATATAAAATATTTTTTTATAGTAGGGAGGTACTTGTGATTAAAAAATATTTTTCTACGAGTACGTCATAAACTTAAAAGGTTGCAATTTATCAAAAAATACGAAAAATCAGTCTTTTTTTTTCAGAATAAACTTCTATCAATCAAAATCATCAAAATATGTCTATGTTTTATAAGAATCTATCAATCAAATCCATATAATATACCTACATTGACTCTGAAGATTTTAAAAACCTTTTTTTTATTTTTATTTACACGAACACACACTGCGCAGAGCTACTTTTGATGAGGTTAAATAAAAAAAATATGATCGCCACCACTGTCAAAATCTACCTACAGTAGGTACAAGTATTATTTTAATATATTTTCATACGTAACCTCGTTGAAACTACTTTTAACGGTTCGAATCATAAAAAACCAATAAATATCACTTTTATACCGATCTTCAGCAGGTTAACCGAACATTAAAATAATGCTGCCAGTTATAGCTTTCAACCAATGCCAATCTCTTAAGAAACGTCTAGAACCAAAATAAATTTATAAAAAAATAACTACCTACTAAAAATATATCATCATCATCATCATTTCAGCCCGTTGGCAACCACTGCTGAGTACAGTAACAGTAACATTCTTTACGGTCCCTTGCGACACTCATCCACTGTACCTCTAGCATGAGTTGTCACAGTAAAATCGCCTGACTTTACTACAGTAGTTACGTAAATATTAGTAGAATTTTAGTACCCAACTATCCGCTAGAGGCGCTGTACAAATCTTCATAATTTTTTTAAATTACAGACGCTAGCGAGTATAGATTGTAAAAACTCATGGTAGAGCTACTGATTCCCGGCTCGTTCTAAAATGTCTATATACCGGTGGTCTGCTAACTTAAGCTTTTATATTAAAACTGTATAATTTTATAATAAAACAATAAATTGCTTCCTCTCAAAAACGCAACACTAAATGTAACTTTTCTTCTTTTTATTGGACGCAAAAAATTCGCGTTTTAGTTATCAAGACTTACTCGAGTAAAACTCGATGCGCTCTGGAACTCATATAAAAGGTTTTTTTTTTAGAAGAAATGAAAAAAACTATGCTTTCTTGTGTATTTTATAAATATCTTGTAAACATTGTATGGCGAACGCTACACGTCAATAAATATTGTGATAATTATCATGATATTTACTTGATACTACATGATATGTATCTTGGTTTTTGTATGTTATGTATATTGTGATCCGTCAATACATTACCCTACACGTCAATAAATATCGTAATCCAATAGTATATATTGACGGATCACAATATGGATCTTGCGTGTAGCATTCGCCTAATAGTCGTATATTTGTATAGTACTTACATCAAGTTTATTATGTTTCGGCGATCCATCTTACTGACAAGGATTCGCATTTGATGGAATGAAGTCCGGGCGACATATGGCCGAGTTTAATGGCACTCTTAGGGTCCCCGCAGACTGCAGACTTTTTATCGGCCGATAGTTTGGTCCGCTTCTTAATCAGTACCCCAAGTACGAGTTTGTGCACACACGGATCGCAGAGACGCAATCGCCGAGCGACACCGATTTTGTATGGAGATCCAAGCAGCGCCCCTAGCGGATTTCTTGAGAAGCATAAATCTCCATACAAAATGGGCGTCGCTCGGCGATTGCGTCTCTGCGATCCGTGTGTGCACAAACTCATACTTGGGGTACAGTATGAAAATGTATGCAGATGCGCACATAACAGTGATTCAGTCTTTATACTGATTAAGAAGCCGACCAAACTATCGGCCGATAAAAAGTCTGCAGTCTGCCGGGACTCTAACACGACCTAGATCTTTTAGAAACGTTTCCAGTTATTGTAGACCTTTAGCTTTTGTTAGATAAACTTACAGACTAAGTACTACAGTACTTACAAAATGTACAATAGACATATTAAATACATTAGATACAGTTGAGCTATCTACAAACCATTGCAAACAATCTACTTACTTATAGATAGTTCAGCTGATCCAAATCAGTACCAATCGGAAGCGTACCCAAGATACTGGCTGCATTGTCGCGCTGAATAGCAATATTTGTTATTATTATTTCTTAGTTTTGGTTCAGAGAATATTTTTTTATATTTTTGTATTGATGTTTTATATAAATAATTAATAAAATGGCCATAGCACAAGCTCTGCTTAGCCACTCCACACAACATCATGTACCAAGCCCCAAGGCTTGGTACATGATGTTGTGTGGAGTGGATACTGGATAGTCCAGTCCAGCATTATTAATTTATTTATTTGTCACACATTCACAGAATAAACTGTAAAGTGTTTTCAAAAATACATATACCTACTTATATAAAAAGTAGTTCCAATAAAATTTTACATTCATTTGACATACAAAAATAAATAACGACCAATTCACCCCAACGCAATCACCAAAACGCAACGATAGCGCGTTCTAATCTTTCTAGTAGCGACATCTAGTTACCTTTTTATGAGGCGAAATCATAGTTGTATTCTACTGGATACAGAATATAAAATATGACTTTTGTTATCAAGGATTATCTTTTTGATGGAGGAAGGTGGTTAAATAGATAAAAAGTTTCTGTTTTTATACAAAAAAAAAGTATACTTATAAGTATTCTATCAGCAATCTGGTTCCCATACAAGCTTTGCTTAGTTTAGACTAGAGTGTGATATGTCCAAGAATATTTATTTATATGTGGAAGCGCAAAGTTTTGTAAACACTGATATAAAATAAGAGCTACCGTACTACAATTATAAACATATGATCAAGAATTATTTTAAGTATTTAAGTAACTTTTTAAGTAATATAGTTAGTAGTAGTAGTTAGATAGTAGTAGTAATATAGTAGTAATATAGTTACTTTATAAGTAACTAAATAAATACATACAGATTCACCTTTTTTTCCTGTGTGTAAACAGACTTCAATGATTGCCAATGACAATTGTTTTTTTAATGGTGATTCTCGTGTAGCGAAGTGAGATCAAGATCTGATATAATGCTAGATCTGATATAATGCTTCATTTTACATGTCAATAAAAAATGCTCGACAATCCACACAACATCATCTAGCCCCAAGCTAAGCAGAGCTTGTGTTATGGGTACTAAAGACTGACATACATAATGCAATACATTACATAGATATTTTTTATGATACATTTAAAATACCCAGAACACCCGGGATAAATTTTTGCAGATCGTACAAACATTTATCCCAAGGCGGGAATCGAACCCGCAACCTTGCACGTCGCAGGCGGACATTCGTCAATACGAATGATAGAAGTGAGTGGAAAAAAACATGTAGTGCCGAGCCCAGTTAGCGTGGAAGAGCAGGGGGATGATAATATTATTTAGTATTCTGAGAATGCAAAGTGTTTTAGTCAAAGTATATTTTTAAAAGTTCAGCAAATAAAGGCTAAATAATAATAAAATATTTTTAAACGCGTTTTTGTTATATAGGTACACTCGCGTCCTATAGTGCTGCTGATAAATTACAGGAGATTTTCATCAGAAAAATACTTTTGAAACAAAACCTACAAATAGTTTTGTCGTTGATTGTACATTGAGCATTTGTTTTACTAACAATGGCTTTGACCCTCGTTTGAATAAATTGTCTTTTAGTTATTCCGCTCAAAATACCGGAAGTTTTGGAAACTCAAGAGGGAAAACATCAATTTTTATGTAAAGTGTCAAAGAGTTATTAACACCAATTAGCTCTACCATGAGTTTTTACTATACTATATTTACTATACTCGCTAGCGTCTGTAGTTAAAAAAATGTATGAAGATTTGTACAGCGCTTCTAGCGCTTCTATAGCCGTTTACAGCGATACGGAGTTGCACACGCTACGTACACGTTACGTTGGTGAACCTTAGCTGCTGCTTATACCAGTACCTCTACCATGAGTTGCCACAGTAATATTGCCTGACTTTACTACAGTAGTTACGTAAATATTAGTATTACGAATTTTAGTACCCAACTATCCGCTAGAGGCGCTGTACAAATCTTCATACATTTTTTTAACTATAGACGCTAGCGAGTATAGTATGTATAGTATAGTAAAAACTCGTGGTAGAGCTACTGAGCTGTGACGCCTGTCATATATTTACTATAGAAAATATTATTCTCAGGAGAAATGTTTGGTACCTATATCACGAAGCCAATAAAGAATTTGCATAGCATATTATTCAGTCAGGGGTTAAATCCCCATGGACTTGGGTCGACCACAAATAACGCTTAGCCTATAGTAAGTAACGGTTGGCGTGAAATTGTGAGTTACTGCTTCTAGTTGGATCAATAAAATATATTGCAATTCTTCTCTATGTTCATAAATAAATAACAACTTTTTAAAGAAACCCGTTCTAAATTTAACAACTTACAGGGCGATCTTGTCTCTCGCGATTTCTTCCAGACAACCTTACTAACGGCCGGTTTCTCGAACGATGAACAACGAAAAAATCAAATAATTACTATGAGTCAAACTCGGATCAATCGTGATTTGGGTTTCCAGAAACCGGCCGTAAGTCTAAACTAAAAATTACTACAAAAATTATAAACACTAACTAATGCTACTGACTATTTTAAAATAGTCTGTACCAAAAGCCCCCAACTTTGCTCATCACTCGTTACAATAATATTATTCAATATAAAAAAAAAATAATGCTGGACAATCCATACAACATCATCTAGCCCCAAGCTAAGCAGAGGTTGCGTTATGGGTACTAGAAGACTGACATACTTAATACAATATATTACATAGATAGATAGATATTATACATATAAAATACCCAGAACACCCTATGTACTTTAAAAGATAAATATTTAAGGACATTTCACACATCAAGCTCTAGTCCCAAACAAGTAAGGGTCCTATTTTAACTTGATTGCTTACAATTATTGTAAATGTTTGCAATTAGCGTTGAGGTTGGTTTGTATATTTTATTTATTCTAACACTGTTTTAAACATGAATATTTAGTTAAAAAAGTAATTCAAAATAAATCAGTCTTCGCTTAAAAATCCCGTAAAATAATTAGATATAGGTTCTCTGGAAGAGATCGCTTTAGTTAGTAGCATTAGTGATAAGACCGCCATTGTTCAAATCGGTTGTAATGTTTTTTTTGTGTACTTAATGTTCTTTGTGTTCAATAAAGAGTTTATCTATCTTGTAAACTTGAAGAAGCTTAACCTCAAGTTGTAAATGGACTAAGTACCCTTAACACAAGCTCTGCTTTGAGGCTACATGATGTTGAGTGCGTGGATTCACCAGACTTATATATTTATTTACACACTTCCACAGAATTAACTGTAAAGTGTTTTCAAAAATACATTACTAATATAAAAAATATATTCATTGTATTGAAAATTCAAGTCACAAGTAACGACCAATTCACCCCAACGCAATCACCAAAACGCAACGATAGCGCGTTCTAATCTTTCTAGTAGCGACATCTAGTTACCTTTATATGAGGCGAAATGATCGTTGTGTTCTACTGGATACAGAATATTAAATAGGACTTTTGTTATCAAGGACTATCTTTTGAATGAGGAAGGTGGTTAAATAGATTAAAAGTATTATTATTCCACATATAAATAAATATTCTTGGACATTATAGCTAAATATATTAGGTAAATTTTATTAATTATTATAATATAAGTAATGTTTTTTTGAAAACACTTTAGTTTAAGGTTGTCTGGAAGAGATCGCTATTAGCGATAAAACCGCTCATTGTACAAATCTGTTGTAATGTATTTCTTTGTGTACTTAATGTTCTTTGTGTACAATAAAGAGTTTATGTATCTACCTATCGTGTAATTTTTTTGTTTATGTAACACTGACTTTCTTTTATTTAATTTTATTTGTTTGTAATAAGTATTTTCGATTATCATCATCATCATCATCAACCTGTATCCGTCCACTGCTGGACGTAGGTCTCTCCGAAGACGCGCCACTCAGCCCGGTCTTCGGCCCTTCTCATCCAGTGTTTGCCAGCTACACTCCGCAGATCGTCGCTCCATCTCGCGGGAGGGCGTCCTACACTACGCTTGCCTAAACGCGGTCTCCACTCCAGTATCCACTTCAGCATTTTCGTTCAATTGTGTCAAATTATACTACATTTTACTATGATAATGAAATGAGTCTATTTTCCTAATACGTTTGTATTGCAAAATGTATTTCTTAAATGAAGTTATACGGTGAAAATGGAAACTAGAATTGTATGCAAAGCAGTTCCGACTCACGCAAGCGGAAAACAGTTGGTAACATAATCTTAAAAACTACGCTTAGTTTGAGCTTAATCTACATTATCTTGAAGCTTTACTGTTCATAAATAAATTAAGAGCTATGACATAGAACGTCTCAACTTTGCACGGATTTTTCAGGTAATATGTATATTACACCTTTGGTTATATAAATGAAGTTTTAGTAAAGATGCTTAAACTTATGGACATAATTAATATAATCTATTTCATCTGAGGATAGTGTGGCTTCCTAACTGTAAAATAATTGATGAAATCGGTCCAGTAGTTTTTAAGTACATTCGTTACATTCAAAGATACTTACATATCAAATATAGTATTCAAAATCAAAGTATTTCAAGCATAGCACTAAGTAATTTTTAAAGAACTCTCTGTGATGTATTTTAATCTAATTGGTCTTTTTACATTATTATTAGTTTTTTTATTCTTCCCTAATTCGTTCCACTGGCCTCCTCAAAACCCTTCCACCTATCCCAATCCTTTGTGTTTCACTAATCTACCCTAAACACGTCAAAGTCATCTCTCCTAAGCTTTCTCGGCTTTTCTGCTTAATATTAACAGATAAATAAATAAATATTTATGGACATATCACACATCACACCTTAGTCCCAACCAAGCAAAGCTTGTACTATGGAAACTAGAGTGTTGATTAAATACTTATATACTTTTTTTTGTAAATACATAGTTCCATAGAATACATAACCTAGACACAGAACAAATATTTATGTTTGTCACCCAAAAATTTGCTCTGGCTGGGAATCCACCATAATGGAAGACCGAGCTACTACGGACTGAGCTGTGACGCCTGTCAAAGATAAACGTAGGAGAAGGAATTACCTTCTCTATGCAGATAAATTTGACGACCGATGTGGCGCGGCGGGCGAAGGTCCTGCGACGCGGAAGGTTGCGGGTTCGATTCCCGCCTTGAGATAAACGTTTGTACGATCTGCAAATAATTATTCAGGTGTTCTGGGTATTATATGTATAATAAAAAATATCTATCTATGTAATGTATTGTATTAAGTATGTCAGTCTTCTAGTACCCATAACACAAGCTCTGCTTTGCTTGGGGCTAGATGATGTTGTGTGGATTGTCCAGCATTATTCATTATTTATTTTATTTACTTACCGGTAGCATGTAGTTTCCTCAGCGGGTCTACGATCGCGAAGTATCTGTCAGCTGACAGCGCTGTCAGTGTGAACACTGACACGCCGATGCTGACGTCTTTGGCTGCTTCTGACACTCGGCAGACGAGGTCTCCCCATGGCCAGGACTCCACCGTGTACACGGTCGACGTGAAAGGTACGCATGTGATGATAACCAGTAGGTCTGCAAGAGCCAGCGAGAGGATGTACCTGGGAAATACAACTTTGAGTTAAGAGTAACTTGTATGAGCTAGTAAAAATGAGTGAGTGAGCGTAAATCGAAATCGAATTCGCATACCGTTTCAACTATAGTATTGAAACGGTATCGTATCTATTATAGATCTTTTTTGTTAAACTGTCGCAAGTTTGGATACTCTATTTCGATACAATTCCAAAGTCAAACAATATTTTGTTGTATTTTTATAGTCAGAGTATTTTATTGTTACAATCCCCATCTGAAAACAGAGCGTATAAATATTGCACACATGTTTATGAAACTAGTTTATACAGGACCCACTACATGATGTCACATTACGGTGTACTTAGTTACAAAAGAAACAAAAATTAAAAATTGCAAATGAAATTATTAATTATGAAAGAATATACATGTATACTTCAAAATAATCCTTTGCAGATCAGAAGTTCCTATGGACCACTTTACTATTTAGAAGTTCTAAACCCTATTACCAAACTGTAGTACTGCAGAACAATTTGTGGTCTACTAGACCACATTGTCTCGGAACTACAAAATTATATTAACAAATATTTTGCTCCTGCTTGTATAACTTTTGATGCGTAATAAAAATATTTTGTTATCATAAAATAGACCACCTTATTGTCTGGGAGACTCATATTTCGTTACCAATAAACCTGACGTAAGAATAATTGAGATCACGATTCATGAGCAGCCAGGTAAGACAAACAAACAGACAGACAGACGGACAGGCAGACAGACATACAAACGGACAGCGTAGATATAAACCTTTTGAGTATCTACGGAACCCTAAAACAGTATAAATTGAATACGAAAGGTGACCTTCGTAAATACATTAAGTATATTATAGACAAAGCTACTTAAAAGTTGTCATGCTCTCAAGTTACTCTCGCTACGTGGAATGGCGGGCGGTTGCGAAGTCTCATTATGTTAATAAAGTCATTAAAAATAATTATATTACCTTCCTTTCCACAAGCCAATTAACAAAAAGAAAGACTCTTATTTCCTTTAAAGAAAATTCTTTATTTGCACTTAATACCACATAAATGAATTTACATAAAAATATTAAGTAATTTGAATTATATGTAGGTAATTTGTTTGTATTTCACGAATTAAATCAAGAACCACTCGACCGATTTGAAAAATTATTTCAACATTAGAAAGCATTTAAACAAAGCATTTAGAAACATTCAGTTGATAAAATACACTTTATTAAGTAATTTTGTGCACGGCTTTGAAAAGAGATGGTAAGAAGAATCAAAACTCTTTGCTTCTTCCCACCTTTTACGAATCGGAGGAATTTGGGGGAGACTTTTGCCCAGAAGTGGGACAGTAAAATTGAAATAGAAGAATTTTGTGGAAAGACTTTTGCCCCGAAGTGGGTACAATTTAGAAATAGAGGAATTTGGGAGAGACTTTTGCCCAGAAGTGGAATGGTACCCATACACCAAAAAAAATTACTCACGTGTTCGGTACATTCCTCATAGCCTTATGTCTCACGAAGACAGCCACCAGCGTCCCGTTGCCCACCACCCCGATGATGAAGATCAGAGCAAAGATAAAGGGTACGATGTACGTCTCTGGCCTTTCGATGTACGGCTGGAACGGCTCCGACATGTTCGCTGAACTGTTCACCAGCGAATAGTTTGATGACTCCATGGTGCATAGTACCTGTAAAAAAAAGCTAATGCTTATGTCATAGTAAATACTTTTTCAGGTCCGTAACAGAAGGACAATAATTACGCTCTTTTTTCACTTGATGGTGCTTTTAATCATAATTGTTCCCAAAACTTGGCTATGTCTATGGCGTTTTCTGTGGCAGCGTACTGTACTTTGGGCGACTTGTACGCTGCCACAGACTAACGTATAACGCTCTTGTATGGAATGGGAAATTCTGTAAAATCATGAACTATTTTGAATCAAGACGATTCAAATTGAGCTGTGATTCTAGGTGACAGTTCCACGTGACCAGAAGGCCTAGAAGAGAGGGCAAAAAAACGGCCTGGTTCTAAAATTGGATTTTCTCAAAGAATAATTTCTTGGTTTTGATCCCCACGCAGAACAAACTTTTGAAAACTATTCCTATCGTAAACAACCCGATAATGAGTAGGTATTTAACATCACTAGTCGATGTCGAAGTCGGTTTTCCTCGTTATAAAGTTTACAAAACTTTGCAAACTTTATAGCCTTGGATATAGCCATAACTAATAAGAAAGTCATTTGACATTTTTACCACATTCGCGGAAGTCAACCAAAATATAAAAAGAGGAATGTCTCGCATCACGCATCTCTGTGCCTTTGAAACATGCAAACGGCCGATTTGTCAAAATTTGTATGACGATTTCTTAGCGAGAAGAGTAAGGGTTATAATTTTTGCAATTATCTGTAATAATGAAGCACTTAAAAATATTTTTTATTATATTATTGACAAGTTCATTTTGTAAATACTGTAATGGTAAGTTTATCTATTTGTGAATAAATATGATTGATTATGAATTAGAAAGTTCTTTAACTTACGAAAGTTTAAGAAATAATAAACCGGGTAGTTTATTATTTCTTAAACTTTTGTAAGTTAAAGAACTAAGTAAAAAGGATAGAATAAAACAGTTATTCTTTATTTATTTGCAGCTTTTTCGGCGATTGAATTGTTTTGTTAAACAGTAGGACTTTAACAATTATGGAGACCAGCTGCATGTGAAAAGGCGCTAACATCGCGTGTTCATCACACTCTCATCTTCAATTCAGATGAGGCGACTTAATAAAAGCGTGTACGAGATGAAAATCGTAAAATCTCTTGAAATAATAAAATATATCATGATGATATAATCCCTTTGTACACACCATGCATTGTTTATTTAAGTAATGGGGTTATAATTACGAAACTTACTTTAATTAATTGTATGAAAGTCTGCTGGAAACATGTTTAATTTTGTTTTAATCGTTTAATCGCAAAGTTTTGAGCTTTCCATACACTTTAGAACCTTTTCATACAAAATTGCTTAAAAGAGATTAATTTTAAAGCTTTGTTATTTATTTTTACGTGAGGAAATCCTTCATGGATAAGGTTATGTCAGACTTAAGCTGACTTCTTCTACTTCTTCTTTCGGTAGTGATCGGGAAAGAAGGCAAACGCTGCCTTCTTTCCCGATCACTACCTAGAGTCATAAACTAGGGTTCAGTAGTTTAATAAATGTCTGGTTTTTACATACCTACAATATATTTCATCATTTTATTTTGCATTTGTTTAAGTGAACATAGACTTTGGTGTAACATCAATAAAAAAATAGTTTGGCACTCGGGGACTGCCGCGATAAAGCTATTGCATAGATTTTTTTGCTGGATTACGCATGCGCAGTGTAAGGTTATTTTCGTAACGGAGTTTCTGGATTCGGTCTCCACGCTCATGGCCATAGAAGCTATGCAATAGCTTAAAAAATTACAACTATCAAAGTCGTAAAGTACTTATAGAAATATTAAAAAATAATAACTGCTAAGTATGTAAGTAAACTCCTTTTGACGTGACAACGTCTTATAATTCGATAGAGCCGGCTGCACGCACGAAAAAACATGACAACATGAGGCGTTCTGAGGCGTTCTGAGGCGTTCCATGAAGTGACGTTGTCACGTCCGACTTTACAGACAACCATTTTTTTAGTCAAGTATTATTATCTTCAAGATGTAAATACACAGTATAGTCGTGTCTTGAAATCGATCAGATCCCATCATCACACCATAGAACAATACCCAATTCAACCTTACTCTGTCATTCAAGTTTGAACCTTCACGTGAAGAAATACTGACTAATTTTCTGCCAACTCATTATCCTCATCTGACTAATTCTGTTAGTCAGTTTTTATTCCGTATTTTGAAGAGAGGAAAGTCTAAATTCGTTTGCGTGGGAGGTTTCATCAATCAATTGGGTCTGTTGGTTTGGCTCTTGAATTCGATCATCGAGACACCACTTGATTAATAGCTGTAATTAGGTTAGATTTGGCTCACTGCGATTGAGGATTGCCTTGAATTAAATGAAAAAAGGGTTACTAGAAATTTAATTTTGTTCTTTTCATTTGATTTTCTACAATCCATTAATATAGAAAATCAATTACAAAAATGTGCATAGCAGACACAAAAAGATTTATTTTTACGTTTTATACATTTAAATAGTATCAGTTGAACTATCTATAGATCGTTTGCAACGGTCTGTAGATAGCTCAACTGTTTCTTTTCTTATGTATTTTATATGACTATTGTACATTTTGTAAATACTGTATAGTCGTAAGTTTGTTTGTGAATAAAATATAAGTTTTAAATAGGTATAGGTTTGGGCTATTAGTATGATATTTGATACTATTATTATATACACACATATAAATATCCATTTATACATTATTCATCTGTGTTTGGGGTTTTCTGTTATTTATACAATTAAATGCGCGTTTATACATTTACGATTGTGATATATTTGTGTATTTGTCTACGTCTATTTCTTTAAGTATGTTTATAGACATATCAGAAGATATTTGACGCATAACATGTACACAGTATAATTGCTTGCCCAAGGGAACATCTCGTGAATTGAATGAGCGTGACGTGGTTCGCCTCGAGACTAGAAAATGAGTTGAGATTACTAATTCTCTAGAAGAGTGTTTTTCGACCTGTAGGATCGCAGAACGGGGATCGAAGCCTCTGGGCGGTCGCGAAAGGTCGCATCTCAGTAAAAAAAATATGATATCGTCGGTGAAGTTCTAACAGTGCGTAAGTCAAAAATGACCATTTTACAGGAGATTGGTTTAAACGAGCCGCACCGTCATTCTCCGTCAAAAAAAAATAGCATTCAATAGTCAAAACCGCCCAAAACTGACTTCCGCACTGTTAAAACTTCACTGACGATATACTGTATTACTTAATTCTTTATTTATCCGAAAAAGTGTAGTATGTAAAAGTTTAAGAGACATAATTATTAAAATGTTAGAACCTTTTAAAGTTTTGAAACGAAACCTACGAAAATTATTGCTGAATGTACAGATTTTCAGTGACAACCCTGTATAATGCTACCCTTGTTTACGCGTCTGTACCGCGAATACTCAAAAGAATCAGTGGAGCGTATAAAATAATACCTTTGTCATGTTGTGACTGTGCCGCATATTTCCCCAACATGTCACTATAAAACTCATACTAGACACACATAATATATAAAATAGTTTTTGCCGCTTCTATTTGCATCACTAAAATACAAACTGTTACCAAACTCGAAAAAAATTAATCAAATCTAACAAACTTTTAATCTGAATGTTAAATGCGCCTGAATTATGAATAGAATAAATTATTGCTATTTCAGTATTGTTAGGTTAATTTTGAATATAATTTACAAAACACCATAAAAAAAATATAACAAAAAATACCGGCATCAACGTAAAACTAATAATTCTAAGTTCACTTTTTTTGACTAAAACACGATGAATTTTTATCATCGAAATTATTCATATTACTCAAATTCCAACAGTGTCCGTATCAATTTACCCGCTAGTGGTATTTGTAATTGCTCATTCAATAACGTTTAGCTTTAATTAAACTAATTAGTGTGAACAAATTAAATTCTGATATTATTAGGATAGGTATAGCTTGGCAAAAAAGTGTAGAAACGGAACTAATTTTTTTGTTGGCTGGCAACATTTAAAAAATTATGACGTTTGAATTGTTTGATGTAAACAAAGTTCGCAAGTTTATACTATTTATAATTTGTGCCATAAAAGCGTGATAAAACTAACTTAAAATTTAATAAAACCATCCGAAGTGCTGGCAGACAAATTATTTATAAGGTTTATAGGCGATGTTTGGCAGAAAAAGAGGCCAAAACCATTCTTACCGATCTCAACGATGTTTACCTAAGAACCGCTGATATGACAGGTATGTAACTGTTTGTATTGTTGTTTTTAGATGAATTAAGTGTAAATTGATGAATCCTATTCTGTTTTGAATAGCTTGCATACGAAATAAGTGGAATTTTGAACAATAATCATCGAGCACATAGGTTATGTTTACATTTTGTCTAACATTACTTTGGTATAGTGCGACAGATCAGTGTTGATACTTGAGTGGCGTACTTTGCAATATGTAAATTTAAATTCGTTTTCTACATAACTTTATTGTTGAATGAAAATCATTACAATTAGAAATTTACCAAAAATGTATTATTATTATTATTTTGTTTGTATATTTATTTATTCACCTCAGGTAAATCAGTAAGCACTGTAAGAAGAGACGTGCTGGAAGGAGATCGAAACAAAGGCGTATTTTCTACACCCGGAAAAAATATAAAAAGTCGTCCTAAAAAACAGTTGGAAAACAAATGGAGGGGGTGGAATATTTGGAGGAAAATATATTAGATTAATAACAATAACATTGTATCTGCGTCTTATTTTAATCCCAGAAAAAAATAGAGAAAATTTTAAAAACAAAGTACCTATTACCTACTAGAATAATATATTTATTATTAGGTAATAAATTATGGTTTAATTAAATGATACTGATTTCAATATATAAACCATTTGTATAAAAAAATAGTAACAAAAGTATCAAGACTAGGTTGGTACGCTATACGGTCACAGCGAGTTGCCATATGAGCAGCACAGTGGCGGCCTCCGGATTTTCTACTCTTTTTTGCCAAGCTATAGTAATTTTAGTGTTTTGTTTCCTTCGTTTTCAGGTTACAGAAGTTACGTTTATCAAATAGGATAATAAAATAAGAAAAATAAAATACACTGACGCGTATTTAAAAATATTGTATGATTGCGAGTCGATGGCAATTGAAATCGGTTTTATTTAAGTCAACTAAAAATATTATATAATAATATGCTAATTGAAGATGATTTAAAGTTTTAGCAGCTATAATTAAGAAACTTCAATTAAAACATAATTTTTAGCTCCTTAAACGAGCTAAAAATTAACGAATAAACTTGAAGTTTCATAATTATAACTGCCACAGCTCGAAAAAGTTATAAAACTAATTGTTCTTGTTTGTTTTAAAGCGAGTTTAATATAAAAATGAGTTATGTTCGTATGAATGTCAACATTCAGTGGCTTATATTTCTCTGGGCCGTGGGATCGATTCCTGCCAATATTTTTTTTACATTTTTTTTGGTGTCTATTAAATTAATTACAAAGAAATATGTTTATTTATTTCTTCAGTTATCCCCTTTAAATAGATTTAAACTAAATAGCGTTAAACAATGCATAGCATAATATCAAAAAATGCATACTTTTTAAGCACAGTTTAGTAGTAGTTGTAGTCGCAAAATCGGATGTCAACTTCAGCAAGATTCGGTTTTTTTGTCGTGTCTTGAAACCGAATGCATGTGTGAACTCCTTCATTGAAATACTTATTAAACCGAATCCTGCAAAAAACCGATTCGGTTGAGAAACACTCGACGCCGTGTGAACGTACCGTAAGTACTTATTTTATTTGTTAATCAAAACTTCACATTAATCTTGAAAAAGGAAAAAAAAGCGGAAAATAATGCTTATTACAAATTATACTTTGACATATACCATTTAAAAGATTTTTTATCGTGTTTACTTGAATTCAGAATAATTTGCTTTTTTATACTTACTGCTACTATCAAATATTTTTTATAGAACTTTTAACTACTTTCAAAAATTAATTAAACTACTAATGTTTTCGATAGCAAGATTTCATAATTATAATTAAACATTTTTCCACAGTGATACCGATGATTTCTCTACCCTACTTTATGGGACAGCTAAAGGGCTCAATAGGAATAAGTTGACCCAGTGGACAGACATTTGGGCTCAAGAGGAATAAATCAAATCAAGTTTTATGTTAAATAACATCACCAAATATAAAATGACAAATCAGATATTTTATAGCTAAACAGTCGATTTTCCAGTAACTTTGGTTGTAACATTTTATAGCGGTCAAAAGTAATAACAAGTTTAATATAGTTTAGGTTTGAAGGGTATCTGGTAAAATCCGGTTCGATCCTGATAATCCAGCTCAACTAAAAGGTTCTGTAATACTTTCTAGTAATCCTTCAAGCTTACAATACCACACGTGTATGTACTGAAAATACTACTCTTTTTTACGAATATTTGTAGCGTATTAAAATTTGTTACATACTCATGATGGATGTAGAGGGAGGCCAAAGAAAAGATACATGGACTTTGTGAATGTTGATATGTGTAAGAAAGGAATGAGCATTGAGATGACTTCTGATAGAAGAGAGTGGAAGAAGAAGACGTGTTGTACCGACCCCTCATAATATGGGAAGGGTAGGAAGATGATGATGATGATGATGATGATGACTCATCATAGACGTTTCTAGTTATATCGGCTACCAACCTTATAATAAGTCTACAAAGTCAAATTATACATAGTTTAAGCTCATTATAAATGAACTGTAAAGTTCTTTATAAGTTAAAATAAAGCTCTTAAAACTGAAAGAAAATCTTAGTGTTTAACACAATTTGGTTTAGTACAAGTACCTACTATTATAATACAAAATTCAACCTAATTTTGCTAAACAAAGAGGATTTAAGCGGATTATCAGATTTCAAACCGAAACAGCTGTAGGTAAGTGCCTTTATGTGCCAAAAAAGGTACTTTACATTTTATGTACATACTGCTAAATAATATTATAGGTTAAAAATGCAAATTGTGTTTGTCACTGTCATATTATGTTTTATGCAAAAAAGATTGTCATGAAACCAGACTAGGTCGAGGACGAGCCATGTAAGGCATCACTGTGTTCATCACTCGTTACGTTAAGTCTCAAATTCCTGAGAATACAAACGTATTTAGATACACTGCTCGCTAAGGCTACAACGTTCGACAGTAAAGCTGATACTGACGCGCAGTGTGTCTCAAATTCCCTTTCGATACGTTTGCGATTTTTACATTTATCCATCTCCATCCATCCACCCGGTAATTGTGCCAGTACACCTCTCTGCATAGTCATATATATACAAAAAAATATGTAATACATCATCATCATCTTCCTAACCTTGTTCCACATTATGTGGGGTCAGTACAACGCGTCTCCTTCTTCCACTCTCTTCTATCAGACGAAAAAAAAATAACATTTAGATAACTTTGCATACACGGAATTTAGACATGAAATATGCAGTGAACACAGCCCACGCAGAGTATTTGGAAGGTATGCGAGAAATATGCGCTCAATTTACTGACCTTCCGTAGTTTGCAACACGAAAAGTTTCTGGTATGCTAGAGGGAGACGGATATATGTTTATTTATCTTACGGAAGAGTGAGCACGAATAAATAAGACTATCGTAAACGTATCGTAGCGTGCACGTTCAAGGCACACTGCGCGGTTACACTGCAACGTTTGGCAGTCGAGCGAGCATCAACGCGTAGTGTCACTCGAATACGCCACTGTTTCTATTGCCACATTTACTCTGTCCTCAGGTACAACGAAGTAAAATTAAATACATTGACACTCTTGCGACAAGATTACCGCAGATTGAAACGTGATATTTTGTGCATTACAAACAACACCAACATAAAAAAAAATATATCATAGATAGCACATTACCAACAACGAGTCATTGGGTCTTTGAATTCCATCTCCCCAAAAGAACATACATTGTATAATTCCACCTTATTAAACAGACACCCGGATTCTTGATTAATCTTCCTGTATAATAATCCCATTGTTCTCGAAAGTTCCGCCGAGACTGAGTTTCACTCGCGACATTTGAGTATATTACCTTTTTTTATTAATGACTGGAGCATTGAATATATTGGCCTGATTTCACGAAATCCTTGTGCGTTAATCAGGCTAAATAGCCCGATAACAGTCAAAAGTTCAAATACAAGCCGTAGAGAATTTCAATACCAACCGTTATACGCAGTTTTTTCGCAGTCCCATTAATGGGTCGTTATTTTGTCCCATTAATGGGACCATGAGAAATACTGTTTCTCGTAGTCTTTTTATTGTTCTACTTCCAAAACTCGATAATTAAAAAACAACAAGAAACACAGCACCTACACATATTCAAACGAAAATACACATCGTATTATCTTTTTGTATTTACTTTACTTCTACCTTATTTACATATGCTTATTTATGGCAATACTAATTTAACTAATAATATAACAGAAAACGTTGGTATGGACGTAACAATTTAACACTTACCTTTTTAAAAGTTGCCGTAATACCAACTTTTATTTAAATTTCGCTTTTTAGTACTGAAGAACGAAAAATCAAGAGATAAAATAAATTTATTTTTGCTGCTGTAGCACACAAGACTGAGCTTTGAGCTGACAAACTAAATAACTCACTCGTTTTCTTTTTTTTATTTATAATATCTTAAGTTTTGTTTTTTAATAGTATTTTTTTATTTTTTCAGCAAATAATTTTAAGAGTTTGTCGTGTTTTATTCACAAACAAAATTACGGCTATTACAATATACTAACTGAACATCAACACTACTATTTTAAAAAGGAAAGATTTGTATTTTTGTGTGTGTGTATGTTTGTAATGAATAAACTCAAAAACTCCTGTGTCGATTACACAAAATCTTTCACCATTCGAAAGCTATATTCACATTGAGTAACATCTATATTTATTACTAGAAATAATAACGGATCGTTCTTAAAACTAAGTAACGTAACCTAATACCCGAGCGAAGCTTCGCTCTGAGTAAAAGTCTAAATAGACTCTCACTCACAAACTCGATCACCGTTCTGACATCAATGAAACTCGGACTAGTATCTCAGTTCGGTCCACAGGATATACGTGACACTCTTACAAGAAGATTGATTTTTACCATTAATTATTAATGAGCACCGGCAATTTATAAGGAAAAGCTTCGGGTATGAAGAAATAAATAAAACCTGGTTTACACAATCGCTGCTGACTATTTTATACTGGATCGTGTATATAAGCTTAACAGTTGTAGATGTTTTGCAATCGTTAAAATGAAAGGAACTTATTAATTTTTATTCATAAGGATAATTAGACCTTTTGTTTTTATTTTTCCTTGTTCAACACCTCTAAACACGTCTCTTACACGCATAGAAAGACTGATAGATAATGCTCTTAACATTAAGTCTTAGTAGGTACCTACTAGATATGTGAAATTATAAAATTAATAAACTTTTAATTAATAACACAAAAGTACCTACAGTTAACTAAATAATCACCTACTTCATGACGTTTGTAAGCCTAAGGTTGGACTAGAGGTATGACAAATAAAATTAAGACCAATGTAATTTCACTTAGTTTCTACGAACAATAAATTTCATTTCAAATACAAATCTGCAAAATACAAAAATACATTTAAATTATAAAATATATTTTATCTAACCCACGACCCACACCATAAAGCCACCATTAAAGCTCTGATACCTTCATAACTACAATAATATCTTTGACATTATAGCTAAACACCGCTCGCGAGTCCATATCGTATTGAGCTCTAATTGCTGAAACCCGACACCTCGCCGAGTGGAGTCCGCAATTTGTCAATCACCTCGCCTCTGTTTGCAGACTGTCTTCGAAGACTTCTTATTTAGGGGAAGTACCTATAGTCACCTCACCCTTAAGAAAAAACTTCCTTCTATTTTTTCGGAAACTTCGGTTCTAACAGCTGGTGTTCACACCTCGTTTTGAACTTAAACTTCAAACTTCAATTGCATTTATTCAATAAAATCACAAGGGTCACTTTGAAATGTCTTACTTACTAGATGATTCTAGTCGCCAGTTCGTCGCGACCAGAGTCTAGAAAAACTGGGAAGAAACTAGACCTGGATTCTAGGTTATACTATAGCACAATAGGCCATTTACGCCTCAGTATTATTAAAGCAGCTATTGTTGAGTGATGACCATTTTCAGTTAAACTATGGTTTAAATAGACTTTGTCTAAATCGTGTCGCTACTGTGTTCTAGCTAATTGCATGAACTGTAACCGCATTATAAGCGTCTACACGACTTAATATAATTCAAATATTGACGTAAATAACAATAAAATGAGCAAGAATTTAATTCACCAACTAATAAAATTAATGTGAGAGTTTGGATGTTAGTAACAATCACGTTTTAGTCAATAAATATTGCTGATTTCTGCAAATAACATTTCTGATTTCTGAATAAACTGAATTATAGTGAAATACTAGAGTCTTGAATCTTGAAATTCATTTATTCGATTATAATCACAAAAATGATTTAAACAAAGTATTCTTTACAAACGGGATATTTACCATGATTTGTGAGTTTGATTATTATTAGTATTGATCTAAATTCACAAATCATGTAAATATCCCGTTTATAAAGAATACTATGTTCAAAATCGTGATAGCTTCAAATATTATATTGATTTTAATAAATGTTGCGTCAGCGCCATCTAGAGGCAAAACAAATTGTTTATAATTTATTTAAGTTAAATCTCATTGAAAGTAGACTTTTTTGATTTCATTTAAATCTATGATAAAAAAATAAATATTCACAGAGAACTCACACATCACAATCTAGTCCCAAACTAAGCAAAGCTTGTGAGATCTAGATTGCTGATAGAATACTTACATACTTAATTGTAAATAAATACAAAGTGTTACTATTCCCAGCCGCAGAATATATTTTATGACTATGATGACAATGAATAAGTTGAATGTGGATGGATGTAGAAGTAGAGGGAGGCCAAAGAAAAGATGGATGGACTGTGTGAATGATGATATGTGTAAGAAAGGTGTGAGCATTGAGATGACGTCTGATAGAGGAGAGTGGAAGAAGAGGACGTGTTGTACCGACCCTACATAATGTGGGAAAAGGGTAGGAAGATGATGATGAATGACAATGAATAAGTTGGTGTAGCACTTTGGCTATGTTCATTACATAAATAAGTGAGAACGCACACTAACGACAAAACGTCATATAAAGTCACGTGACTTGACGTTTGACTGTGTATCGCACACCTAAAAGCCCCATTTAGGCGGGGAGAGTTTCTCGTCTCGAAGATACGATTAACGAAGGAATATAAAAAAAAAAATGGTTGTCTGTAAAGTCGGTTTACTGACGATAGTTGAACGTGACAACGTCAATCGTATCTTATCTTATCTTATCTTGGAACGCCTCAGAACGCCGGAACGCCGGAACGCTTCATGAGTCATGTTTTTTCGTGCGTGCAGCCGGCTCTATCGAATTATAAGACGTTGTCACGTCAAAAAATTTCGTCTAAACAATCGCTCTCCTCGCTCGTTGCCTTGGGCGACAATTGCCTTGCAATGGAATATTATTATGTCCGTCTAAACAGAATATCAAAGCAATTATCGCCTAGCGATAAGTCTTAAGCGAATCTGGTATGACATAATCGTAGGCGAGATTTTAGTTCTTGCATGTATGTAAACATTTTGATACAATTGTCATGGCGATTATTGCTTATGATAGTAGCTTAAAGCTCCGCGTCTAAATGGGGCTTAAATCTGGAACAAAGTCGCGGGTGAAAGTTAGTAGTAAAACCTAAAATTTAATCCAAAAGCTCTCAGCTATCACGAAGCTTGACATTACGAGAATATTAAATACAATTTTGTTGTCCTAGGATTATAAACCCGCCTATACTTGCTAATCTTAATACTAACTTCTATAATGGCCTTGAAAGCCGTTAATAAAGCAGTTTTACAATAATCTTGAAAGCAGTTTTACAATAAATTATTCTTATTCTTATTCTAATAAGGCTTAAAAGAGAAGGAAGAAAAGTGACAGAGAATGAAATCAATGAGAGTAATGAAAACACGAATGGAAATGAAATGTATTTCTCGTCCGTTCGTCTAAGCTCTGGTCGCGTGGAACTGGCATCAAGAATCACATGGTATATAAAACGATTTTAAATTATCATTGTGCTAAAGAATTTATTACTTACTTTGAGTTTATTTAGTTTTCATTACCATGTATGTAGATGCAGGTAACGTATATAGTTCATTACGAAGGCTGGGAAGACAAATTGACCTTTAAATATGGTCTGTCTAAAAAAATATTTGGCAAAGTCGAACAACAATAATTTGAATACTAATAATAATCCGTTATAACTGATACGCTGCTTTCTGATCGCGAAAGTTACAAAAAATCTAAAAATGTTCAGTCAAACTACAAATTAATAATTCTTATGACAAACGAATGACAGTTACAATTTTAAGACATTTCCATATCTTGGTTAGTTTTCACTGTAGGTCAAAAGGTCAACTAGGCCTTAGATCTGATCCTTCAATCTGATTTGACAAAACCCTCTACTGCGAGTCTTAACGCTTGACGGAAGGACAAATCCCAATTGATAATTGATTGGGGTCAGCACTCCTTGTATACGCGTAACCTGTTACCTGTTCATTGCTGCATGATCATAGATAGATAGATAGAAAATACTTTATTACACCACAACTTAGAATAAACGTGTAATAAATTAACTAGTAATAAATAAATAATAAATAAAGAAATAATGCTGGACAATCCACACAACATCATCTATGTATGGGCACTAGAAGACTGACATACT
Organism: Ecliptopera silaceata; assembly: GCA_932527185.1. Classification (NCBI taxonomy): domain Eukaryota; kingdom Metazoa; phylum Arthropoda; class Insecta; order Lepidoptera; family Geometridae; genus Ecliptopera; species Ecliptopera silaceata. Next base: position 2,072,553 of record OW052207.1, on the reverse strand, counting down.
TAAACAATACATTACATAGATAGATATTTTTTATTATACATATAAAATACCCTAAAATAAAACTAAGCAAATACTTTAAAACAAACAACAGTAATAAAGACAAAATCAATAAATAACTTTTGTTTTGCAATCGAAATGAAAATAAGTTTAATAAAAGTCTCCGCTAGTTCTTCACAAAGCAAATATTTATATGGTCCAGACTCGATGTATTTATTAAATTCAAGCGAAATTGAAACGTATAGTCAGTGCAATAAGGTTGTAGTGCTTCAACGACAGAAGAGAATTAATTAAGTTAAAGTACGTAAAAGTAATATACACTAGTCTTCATTGTAAACAGTGGTTTTACCGCGAATCTCAGTGGTATTTAAAAATAAAATATATTTACAGAAACAGCACCAAAGTTTATAAATATTATTTAATTAGGTGGATATATGCAATTAAATAAATAAATAATGCTGGACAATCCACACAACATCATCTAGCCCCAAGCTAAGCAGAGCTTGCGTTATGGGTAATAAAAGACTGTCATACGTAATACAATAACATTACATAGATAGATATTTTTTATTATACATAATACCCAGAACATGTAATACCATAACCAATTACGTATTACCTATCTAATTATATTTATAAACTCATTACTTTTTTTATTATTTATTCGCTTTTTATACTTATTCTCTTAAGTAAGTAATTTTACTTTCGTCTTATCAAATATTATTTTTAGTTAGTAAAAGTAAAGTAAATTGTTTTATTGACAAAATTATTTTGTAACATATGAATCCATAGTTGAGAGCATCTTCTTTTTTTATTTTAAATACTTGGCGGTAATGTTGCTAGCCTTAATAAATAAGGATGCTCGGCTCCTCCATTTATAATAACACAATTCTGAAACTTGATCGGTGACACCATACCTATTCAACAACGTCTCAAGCCGCCCTTAGTCATACGGCAGAGTGTATATCTATACTATTTATAAGCAACTAATATAATATGTATAAACAAGTGTCTATGTTTCTAAGAATATCATGCCTAAGCTATAGGACCAATTTTAATAAAACTTTGAAAAACAAAACAATATGAAAGCCTCTATCCTGAACTTAAAAATTGACTACGTTTTATTAGAATCAAGATCTCGTATTATAAAACACACGACTATAAATCAAGAGATCATTTAAAAATACTAGGTGATTCTAAATGCCCGTTCCTAGAAGAATGGACAAGGAAGTTACGGGCTGGTTTTATAATTTTCTTTAACAAGAAAATAACATTAAATCCTGAAATTATGTGGTGCCAAAAACAAGAACTTTGCTATAATAATTAACTAAGTACAAAGCGTTAACTTTTATTATAGTATTATTGTGTGAGTGATAATCGAATATAACTTGATTTTAGGAGAAAAGATAAAGACATCTTTGCCCAAACTAACCATAAACTTTATTATTCATAAACATATCAATAACAATCGGTTTTTATATTAACCTGTCATAAAAGTCGTACGATATTAAATAACCAAAGGTCTCTTCGCAAAGGAAATGATGTATCTAGCCCTCTACTTTATAGACGATGACAAATTTCCCCTAAGGAATAAAACATGTTTTTTTTAAATGGCTTGGCGTAAACACTATTTATGAATTCGAGGGTACCTACAAGTCTACGTGTGATGTTCAAGTGAGCGATATTGAATCATAAACTCAAGATATGAGAGCTTATATTCCTTTTGAAACGCTAAGCATCTTGAAGATTGGCGACAAATTTTATTTTCTATGCTTACAAATTTCCCTTTGAATTTATAGAATCACAATCGAATCACTGTCAAAGACATTGTACTTTCTGTTTAATTTTCCTGGATTCCCTAATCTGGTTAGAGAGTTTGGGAATTTGTTATACAATAAAAATACGCCATTAAAGAGCTAACCATGCAGATGTATGCGTGAGCTCTCAATATCAACGGTTCTACGGGTATGAGAGTCGAGCGGCAGCTTCGGGTAACTTCGGCCGAGGCCGAACGATCCCGAATCCTGACTCGTGTCCTCACGTTACGTCAAGCCAGTACCTCTACCATGAGTTTAAAATCGCCTGACTTTACTACAGTAGTTACGTCAATATTAGTATGACGAATTTTAGTACCCAACTATCCGCTAGAGGCGCTGTACAAATCTTCATACATTTTTTTAACTACAGACGCTAGCGAGTATAGTAAATATAGTATAGTAAAAACTCATGGTAGAGCTACAGGTTATGCCTCATTTCTGAGTTTGGGACTAGAGTGTGATGTGTGAAATGTCTATGAATATTTATATTTATTTATTTCTATAATTTCCTGTTATTCCCTGTTATTTCTTAAGTAAAATAATTCACTTTTGAAATTCGATTTCTTTTGATATCTAATAGATATATTTAAAAATTCTTCTGCAGCCACAGCGGTCGGAGAATTAGATACTTTTTAAGCTATTGCATAGCTTTTATCGCGGGCCTTGAGCGTGAAGACCGAATCCAGAAATTCCGTAACGAAAATAACCTAACACTGCGCATGCGTAATCCAGCAAAAAATGCTATGCTTTACCGCGGCAGTCCCCGAGTGCCACACGTCATTTTTTATCTGTTGTACTTCATAACAACTTATAACTTTTAGCGCAATGTGTTTTTGATTAAACTACAGTGTGAGTGAAAATTGAAATCACCCACGATTTTATTTATAGCATGTGAAGTTAATCAATTTCATTGGTGCAACGTACAAATCAATTTGCTCGTTTTAAAGCTCTTGCAGGCTCTTCAATACGTGGATAAGAAGTGAGGCTTGAATTTCAAAGCCCGTTCCACCCTAGTTCGTTTTTAGTTGGAAATTCGAGTTAGAGTATCATTTCTGAAGTTGAGGATTCAAAATCATTTTCGTTTTTTTAAGCTCTCGCCTCTCGCTATAGCGGGAAATTCAAATTTTTTTGGGTTTTCTTTTTTATTGCCGCTGAACTGTTTTATCTTTTACTAATTTAAGCTATTTTGCGAACATAAACAATAATTTTCTGTGTAACCTTAACAAACAGTTTTGGCTTTCTACCAAAAACTCAAAACACACGTGAAAGGTTAGTGACACACTTCTATGTAGGTACTTAAAACCTACTGGTTATTTAATGATGTTTTCCTTTACTGTTACTTCAAACCTCAATTTTTTTTTTAAAACCTCCGTGGCTTTATAAAAGATTTCCATTTAAAAAGGTTCGAGTTCCATTATCGGTAGGTACAAGAAAGCCCAACATTTGAGACGCTGCGCTTAAATAGGTAAGTAATTGATTGACGTGCACAAGAATCTTGGTCCTAAATCTATCTCGTATTTCTAAACATGAAGATAAGACCTTATTTATACTATGCTAAGTGTCAAAATTATTTAATAAGGTATAGATAAACCATTTTAAATGCCCGCGCGTTCATTTTTGACAACCGATGTGGCGCGGCGGGCGAAGGTCCGCCTGCGACGGGGAGGTTGCGAGCTCGATTCCCGCTCCCGAAATAAAAAGACGTGTGGCACTCGGGGACTGCCGCGGTAAAGCTATTGCATAGCATTTTTTGCTAAATTACGCATGCGCAGTGTTAGGTTATTTCGTTACGGAATTTCTAGATTCGGTCTCCACGCTCAAGGCCCGCGATAGAAGCTATGCAATAGATTAAAAATACCAGCGTAGTTTTTACTCCTTGCATAATTTTTATTGGCGCCGTGACCTCCCTGGATTAAGGCTCTCAGGGTTGCCAACAGCTACTCTTAATACGCGGAAAACCCACATTATTAGTGTGTAATTACAAAGGTTTAATTAATTCAGAAAGTTAAATATAAAAGGGTCGTGAAATTTCGGTTTTAACGAGATGGGAGATAACTCCTGAAACACGATCCTGAAAATTAGATCAGTGATAACCCTACGATTGTTTACGTTAGAAATTAACATGTTTATATAATGTGATAGAATATTAACATTTTATCACACAGTAAAGGTAAATAAATAAATTATATTGTTTATAAGTATAAAACTTTATTGAGGATACAATGAGGCTTACAAAAATAATAAAACTAGTTTAATTAAGGAACTGTCCTACAAAGTGGTCTTATCGCAGGTAGCGATTTCTTCCAGACAACCGTACAAACAGGCAATACAAACACCAAACCACAAAAACTTAGCTCGTAAGAAGAATATTATAAGTGATGTACCAAGCCTTAAAGGCTTACGGTCTATCTTATAAAAAGTTAGCGCACACTTGAAGTATTGATTACCATACGTAATGACGACTTAAAGTCAACGCTAACTGTTTAGAAGATAGGGCGTTAATGTTGTAGTGCCCCAGCGGGGTTATGTTCGGCTCTAATCTTAATAAAAGACCTATATTTGTAACCAACATGATACAATAAATGAATCTTTATATCTAAGTAACTCTTTTCTCCGAAATCTAGGTGAACCAAAATAAGTAGTTTATTAACCACTTTTTTTATTATAGGAAAAGAGCAGTCTGAGGGGAAAATACCCACGGAAATATATAAACTTATAAAAACAAATTTACGAGTACGTTGTTATTTTCTGTGAAGTTTTTATGTGAAGAAAAGTGATATATAAAAATGTGGTTAATAAACCACTTTTTTAATTTATAAAAGTGGTTTAATAACCACATTTTTTATTATAGGTTTATTAGCCTGAGGGAAAAATAAACACGGAAATAAACTTTTAAATTAAAATCTATGAGTACGTTGTTATTTTGTATGAAACCTTTACAATTTATTTGTGAAGAAATTATGTGAAGAAAAGTGATAAATAAAAAATGTGGTTAATAAACCACTTTTTTAATTTACAAAAGTGGTTTATTAACCACATTTGTGAGGGAAAAATAACATGGAAATAAACTTTTAAATTAAAATCTACGAGTACGTTGTAATTTTGTGTGAAGGTTTTATGTGAAGAAAAGTGATAAATTAAGTGTCCACTGTGCGATGTGACAGATCACGTATCGCACCCAAGGACTGGACCGAGATCATTTGACCTCGTTTTTATAAAAATAAAATACATCTTACTCAAAGTCTGTTTCTTGTACTTTATTAAACTTAAAATATCAGAAAACTATCATGTTGACAATTCTTTTTGCGAGTTATCTTCTTCTTCTTTTATTTTCTTCTTCTTTTTTTATTTGGCTTCTACCCGTCAATATGATAAGCAATTCCACCAATAATAATAACGAATAAAAACCATCAATGTTTTAATATTTATCAGTCAAGTCAGTCAATCGTAAAATCGGTTGTCTGTTGTTTTAAAGGAAAAATGTTGGAGAATTTTCTCTCTTCAATATCTATCGGAAACGAATGCATCAAATAGTTTTTCATTTATTTTTGTTTGGCGTTTGTCGATTAAATTGATAAACTATATTGCCAATGTGAAGTGATAAGTAATTTGTTCAGTCAAATCAGTCAGTCATCAAGTCAGCTGTCATTTTTTTCGCAAAATGGCGTTGTTTTTTTTTTGATACGAATTTATACATGTAGGTACTTTATGCTACGGCCTAAATAAAAATATAAGTATATAAATTATTTTGTTGGATAAGATAACAACCAAAATTAAACAACAAAACTCATAACACAACAATTAAAATAAAAATGCTGTTTCACCAAAGAATGATGGAACTTGAATGGCCGTTTTTAAGGTTCCGTGCCAAGAGGGTAAAACGACCCTATTACTGAATTATTGAGACTTCGCTGTCTGTCTGTCTGTCTATCTATTTGTCTGTCGGGCTGTCATCAGACTGTATCTCATGAAGCGTGATAGTCCAAATTTTCACAGATTATAATATTTCCGGTGCCGCTACAACAACAGTTCTGAAAAATAGAATCTACTTGATTCTATTTTTCAGAATTGTTAGTTAATACTAACAAAAACGTGATTTTTGGTACGGAACTCTTCGTGCGCGAGTCTGACTCGCACTTGACCGGTTTTTTAACATTCGAGTCATACTGCTACTATATAGAGACATAAAACAGCTATTGTCTTTGTCTTATCAACGAAAGAGCCATTGAGAGTCAAGTAAAGCTTTTAGATTATTTAAATTGACTTTATTTTCTCTTAGATAATAAGCTAAAAGTGAAACTATATCTACCTACTTTGAAGCCTAGGTACTACTAAATCCAATACAAAAAATAGGTAATAGGTATTGCTAAAGCAAACTCTGGACTTTTTTTTACAAAAGATTGATAAAAAAAATTTGTTAAAAAATACCTTTGGATTACAAAACTTGTTTTTTTATATATTTTTTATAGATATGTATATGAATTAAAATATAATATCTACACATTTTGAATTCTATATCAAAAAAAGAGTTGGAGACTCTTTTTTTTTCAAAAGATAATCTGTCGTAAAAAAGGTTTAGGTACAAGATATTAAATCCCGCATGCGTAGTCGATGTGTTTACGTTTTGTTTATTCGCAGTTCAATTTAAAACTTAATAACTCTAGTTAATAAAAAAATATAGCGAATTCCATTACTACTCGAATTTGATTTAGGGTCGTTTATTATTTTAACATGCACGAGTTTCTAGCGTTATCGAGTTACGTCTACAACATATTAAAAGCATTGACCTTTTGTTTTGAGACCTTTTGAATAAAGATGGCGGCTTCTTTACTCAAGTTGACATTTTACAATCGCTAGAGAATATTAAATTAAACAAAATGTCACGTGACTTTTACAATAGGTAGATCCAATATAATTAATTAAATTTTATGTAAGTATTAAAAACCACAACTTCTTAGTGTATAGAAACAAGTAGTAGAGAGAAGAATTCTTATCTTATCTCATATACTTAATCAAAACAAACTTTAACAGTTCACAATGTTCCGTGCTCAAATTATCAAATAAAAAACTTTCGGCCAACAAACTTAACTACTTACTTAATTAGCTTGGTTTAACCTTCATTTGTTTAATTTCAAATTATGATCATTTGAATCACCTAATTATTCGAAAAAAAGCGGCCATACTGTGTATCAAATTAGAATCTGAATATTTGTTTGATATAGAAATAATCAGATTCTATTTTTTCAAATTATTTAGACATCTGTAGATAGCTCAATTGTTTTATGCATTTTATTTATACCTATGAACATTTTGTAGTCGTAATAGTCGTTGTTTGTGAATAAATTGACATGCATTGCTTACGCCCGGTTTCTCGAACGATGATCAACGAAGAAATCAAATAATTACTATGTGTCAAACTCGGATCACTCGTGATTTGGGTTTCCAGAAACCGGCCGTTAGACCGTTAGTTAAAAAAAATGTTGGAGTATATTTCAAGGGTCGAAGCACAATCCAGAATTTTATAATACCATTTACGTCACACTTTGCGGTATGAGAGTCGCCTATCGCCTGTTGGAGACATATAATTAGTATTCCTTACCTCGCCTAGACCACTGAAATCTCCAACACAAAAGATCCTATTGTATGTCCTACCTATTGATTGGTGCTTGAGCGGACAAAAGTGAAATGGAATTGATAATTAATAAATGCTGCACACACTTCACACTTCTTTAAAAATACGTTTATTTGATGAACCATTAAATGATAATAGCAAGCTTTCCAAAAATGTTTTTGCAAGAACAATATAACCTCGATCTTTTCAAGACCAATGATGTGTTTGTATATATGTGTATGTGTTTCATGTTAAAGAGGTGTCTTCTAGACCACCATCATCGGCTTCATCGGTGGATGATCTATCTAGATTAAAAAAGCAATAACTACATACATTATGATGTTACAGATTCGACCAAAAAGTATTTTTTTAAGTTTTTCTGCCATTAAGTTGCCCCTCGAAACACATTATTCAAAGAATGGTCGTAATTCCAATTTGACAGCTACCGCCATTTTGTTTAAACCAACGACGTCAAAAAGACGTTTCTATTGGCAAATGTCACGCTGACGTCAAATTCGATAGCGCCAAAAACTCATGCTGACAGTAAATTTTTATTGCAATAATTAATTAACATAGAGGTGTTGATTGATCTGTGGAAATTCATAAAACTCTGCATTTTTATGTTTGTTTAACGTATGTATGTCATATCACTGTTAAATGGCTGTACAGGGTGTATAAAAACTACTTAAGAATTATGATATGTAAGAATTTTTTGTGACGTTTCCAGCATACCTAAAGCTTATTCTACGCATTAATAAAAACAAATCAAACACAAATAAAACTAAATTCACTGATTGAAAACATCCATCTATAAGACTGAAAAAAAAATTGATTGTCAATAAGTAAGTACTTAATTTTATTTCGTTAGGCTAAACATTCGAACATCTCATGTATCACATTACATTATATGTCAGATTGACAAGATAGTCAGTTCTTTAATGCTGGGGCCACACTAGCGGGTTACGGCGAATATTCGTGTTAACGCGATGTATGTGGCCGGGTACATAGTGTCATCGCTTAGTATATCGCCTTTATCCGAACACGATGTTTTTGTCGCGCCAACACGATACGAATATTCGCCCGCTAATGTAGCCGAAGCATAAGAAATCAGGCCGCACTGCAGAAAAGCATATTCTAATTCGCAGCCTTGAAAGGGGTAGCCTTAAATAGGATTTTCCAGGCATTTTCCAGCGATTGCAATCTCTTACCTAACCACGTTAGACGCGGTATGCAAATACCATGCAAATGTGAAGCGTTAGATACGAGTCAGCACCTTTTGGTATTCACACGGATGGTACCTTAACTGATTTTTTTATATTCTTATTATGTTTACAAAAAGTTAAAAAGGTGCTGCTTTATTTGAATCATTAGCTGAAATAAAGAATCAAGACAGTAGCAAACCTGTGCCTGACAGTAAAAACCTTGACTTATTCGAACTAAATATTTTGAAATCAATCCGCAAAAAAGTTTTGTATCGTTTGGTACCTTGTACGTAGATATTATTGTTGGCGACTATTCAGTGTTTGCTTAGGACTAAGTAGTAGGTAAGGTTTTCTAGATACGGATTTCCTATTTGTGTGTCAATGACATGGAACTTATTGACATATTGAATTATGGCTTAATTCATGATTTTTTTTAAAGTGTGCAACAGGCAGATAACAACCGTGACTTTTGATGTATCAGGGCTCTGAGAGCTTGTTCAAAAGTATTACAACCGAAAGATACCTGTGTTATAAATATAAGAGACACTTGAAAGACTTATTTTACTAAGTAGTAAAATTATTTAAAGACAAATTTTAGTTATTAACTTTTGTGGTCTCATCGACGCTAACTATAAAAAATGTTCACTGTTCTGAATAAACGATTTTTTTTTATTGACAGAAATATTCGCAAACCAGTAGGTACCTACCCCAAGTATGACTTCGTGCACACACGGATCGCAGAGACGCAATCGCCGAGCGGCACCGATTTTGTATGGAAATCCAAGCTTCTCAAGAAATCTGCTAGGGGCGCTGCTTGGATCTCCATACAAAATCGGTGGCGCTCAGCGATTGCGTCTCTACGATCCGTGTGTGCACAAACTCGTACTTGGGGTACAGGAAGGAAAAAGACGCAGTAAAGTTTTGGTAGCAGCACCACAAAACGTACAACAGTAATTTCCCTGGTAGACATGTACATGTGTAAAGGCGGAGCTTCCCGGGCCTTACGCAAAAAAAGTGAAGCTATGGCTTACGGACTTAGTAAAGTTACGAGCGGCAACTTTTTACTCAATCCTTACGTCTTTCCCGTTACTTTATGAAATACTTGAACTAAACGCTTTAGACGTATAAATCCCAGTGAAAAATCGCGGCTAAAAACTGCGCGTTTTGCTACACCAAAAATAAATAAATAATAAATAATGCTGGACAATCCACACAACATCATCTAGCCAAGCTAAGCAGAGCTAGTGTTATGGGTACTAGAAGACTGACATAAGTACTTAATACAATACATCACATAGATAGATATATTTTATTATACATATAAAATACCCAGAACAATCGGAATAAATATTTTCAGATCGTACAAACATTTAGCCCAAGGCGGAAATCGAACCCGCAACCTTCCGCGTCGCAGGCGGGCCTTCGCCCGCCGCGCCACATCGGTCGTCGTATACACCTAAAACTACGCGTTTTTCTATGCCTTCTATATATTCTGCAAAATGTTTTAGAATCGTTCACTGCATCTGACAGGTAATTTAAAAATTCAGTTGATAGTGGCTAAATAGAATACAATACATATATTTATAGCACACAATTTTTTGAGCTGAAAGTTATCAATTGATTTTTAGATTGAACAACATGATCAATTTATTTTAGCTACGCAGCGCAATATAGCGCTGTGGTTTTAGTTACATTTCTTAGGTATCTCATTATAGAGTTTTGCATGTTATTCTGTTTTGCTTTTGTATAGCTTCTATCGCGGGCCTTGAGCGTGGAGACCGAATCCAGAAATTCCGTAACGAAATAACCTAACACTGCGCATGCGTAATCCAGCAAAAAATGAGTGCAATAGCTTTACCGCGGCAGTCCCCGAGTGCCACACATTTTTTTTTTATCTTAAGCACTAGAGAGCCTAAAGCGCTGGCTTGTCGAGCAAACATATTCTTAGAATTTAAATAATGTGCTTTGTATAAATGAATCATGTTTAAAAATGAACTTACCTAGTTGTATAATATATTTAATGTAATCTGACCTATAATAATTATTATTAATAAAAATCTTATTTTATCTTATCTTATCTTATCTAGATATAAAAAGGTGTAAAACAAGATCTACCCTTTTAGTCTAATTGCTACTTGTATAAAGGGGTGGCTTCTGAGACATAGACTTAATCTTACTTCAGAGGTTAGATGTTATCGCCCTATGAGTTAATATGGATTAGTGATTTGATTAATCAGTCTGATTGTATGAGTCTTGTATATAATACATTAGATAAATAAATAAATATTCACGGACATTTTACACATCATACTCTAGTCCCAAACTAAGCAAAGCTTGTACTATGGGTACTAGACTGCTGATAGAATAATTATATACATTACTTATATGTTTTTTTGTAAATACACACATAGAATACATTAAAACACCCAGACACAGAACATTATATTTCTGTTAATAAAACACACATTTGCTCTGGGTGGGAATCGAACCCACGACCCACAGCATGGAAGGCAGAGTTACTACCAACTAAGCTGTGACGCCTGTCAAGATATGTAGGTGATACATTATCTACAAATATAAGAACTTTAAGTTTTGAAAAAAAAAAGTGGGTAGAAAATAATAGAAAAGATAGCTGTCAAAAAGCAAGCTCTTTTAACATTACATTAAAAAAAACCTAATTACAGAGCTGACGTAATTGCTAAGCTCAAAGTCCTTTCTCAAAGATTAAAAAAAATAGTAGTATATTTCACTGGGCCAAAAAAATATTTGTTCATTCGAATATACTCTGTGGTACACCACAGAGTATATGTCATAGCAGATTGCATAAAAGTTTCACAAGCAAAAGATTATCAATCACTTTCATACCGAACTTTTCATACAATAGAAGCTGAAGCTGAACTTTTGTTTTTCGAAGTACAATCAAACAGATCTGGCACGACAATAAGAAAACGACAATATGACGTCAGCTGAGGACATAACCTAAAATATATGTTTTGACATAACGACACGATACTGACGTAGTCACAGTTTCACTCGAACTAGTCTTGAAAACTACGCAAGTTTGTATTAAATAACACGAAAACAGAATAAAAGAGTATTAGTGATATCCGGATATGATTGACTCCTTTCGATTTTGAAGGAAAAATTTTACATCATCTTTTTCTTTTAAACAAAAGACAGCTGACTTGACGTTTGACTGATTTGACTTACGGCCGGTTTCTCGAACGATGATCAACGAAAAAATCAAATAATTACTACGTGTCAAACTCGGATCACTCGTGATTTGGGTTTCCAGAAACCGGCCGTAAGAATAAAAATTATTATCAAATACTTGACATTAGGAAAATCGCCTGTCGTATTGACGGACAGAAGCCGCGAAACCAGAGTAAAAATAATGCTATTAGACAGTGTTTATACAATACGATAACGAGAGACGAAGATATCGGTATCGTGTCGGAACCAAAGGTCCTGTTTCCAAGTAGAGCAGTTGCGGTACATGAGTTGGTAATACTGGAGCTTAGTACTGAAGATAGTGTTTCATTGAGGTTGTTGTCATAAAAGAAATCGAGATGAAACTCGTAACTTCTTATCTAAGTTAGAAAAGTTTTTAGTTTCGGACACGGCGGTGGTTTTGTGGTATTTCACTATTTCGTCTGTAAAATAGAGTTACAATTCTATTTCTCGAAAAATATTCTATTTTTTTTTTTATTCTTAATTTCAGAAGTTTTTTTATGAGTTATACTTATAAGTGACACGGCGGTGGTTTTGTGGTATTTCACTATTTCGTCTGTAAAATAGAGTTACAATTCTATTTTTCGAAAAATATTCTATTTTTTCTAATTCTAAATTTCAGAAGTTTTTTTATGAGTTACCTACTTAAGTGAAAAAATAACAATTTTTTTTATTTCATTATACGGACACTTCCCATTGGTCTAAAATAGTAAATCACTTTTAATTTAGATTTATTCAAACTTAAACTAAGTAAAGCTTGTAATCTATGAAAACTAGATTGCTGATAGAATACATAAATACAAATATTTTTTTGTAAATATAGACTCGTATGTAGAATGCATTGTAACAAAAAGCCTCAAAACAAACATCAGTGTTCATCACACAAACGTTTGTTCTCGGTGGGCATCGAACCCACAACCCATAGCATGGCAGGCAGAGCTACTACCTACTGATCTGTGACGCCTATAACAAATACGTTCCTATACCAACCTAATTAGTATTTGTACTTTTCGAAAACCCCTCGAGTATTAATTATCATTTTACCCTTTACCCCTGATCATTTTTATTACATTTACGAAAGCAGGAGATGATGAGAAATAATACGAGGAAAAATTCCGGCGATTTTATTATTTGGGTGTGTATTAATTACGTGCCGGTGATATTATACATAAATAAATAATTATGGACATATCACACTCTAGTCCCAAACTAAGCAAAACTTGTGTTATGACTTTGTTTTTACAGTTGCTTTCGTACTGTCCACACAAATCACAAATCCGATACTTTCTGGATGAAAAAAAAACTGTAAAGTAATTTTGGGAATTCCGACGCGCCCCCGTATCAAGAGGAAAGCCGCGTGATCAAATCCTGCTCGTCTGAATAGCTTTTGGTATCCAATCATTGAGATACTTCATTTTCAATTCCTTCAAGCCTATTCACACACGACCTTAAGATACGGTGCGGTCTCATAGATAATTATGTTAAGCCAAGGATACACTAGGGAACATTTTGTCCCACAACATGACGCGCAACGCTTCATTTACGTGACGCTGTAACGTTGCTGTATCGTTGGAGGAAACGGATACTGGAGTGGAGACCGCGTTTAGGCAAGCGTAGTGTAGGACGCCCTCCGGCGAGATGGAGTGACGATCTACGGAGTGTAGCTGGCAAAAACTGGATGAGAAGAGCCGAAGACCGGGCTCAGTGGCGCGTCTTGGGAGAGACCTACGTCCAGCAGTAGACTGATATAGGTTGATGATGATGATGTAACGTTGCATATTGTCCCGCAACATGTCGCGCAACATTGTACGTAACGCGGGGCATGTTGCTTGCTCCCGGCTCGAGAGCGAGCGCACACAATGTTTCGCGACAACCGCTTAGGCATGTTCTACGTAGTTGTTGAGCAACATGTTCCGCAACATGTTGCTCCATTTGCCCCCTAGTGTATCCTTGGCTTTAAGAAGGACTCCTCAGATATCTCCATCTGCTTAGTATTCAAACCAGATGGCTTGTCACTGAAATGAATATTGTTCTACGTAGTTGTTGAGCAACATGTTCCGCAACATATTGCTCTATTTGCCCCCTAGTGTATCCTAAGCTTTAAGAAGGGCTCCTCAGATATCTCCTGCTTAGTATTCAACCCAGATGGCTTGTCACTGAAATGAATATTGATCTGGACCCTTTAGAGTTTCAGGCTTTATTTATTATTTATGCAATGTTATCGTCTATAAACAGCACATACCTTAAAAGTACCGTTAATGAACCACTCAAAGTTATAAAGAGAGTTGTTGATTGTTATTGTAAAATTATCGAGTAATTTTACTCATTCGCCGTAACACAGCAATAATGAGCCAACAGAGTGTATGTTGAAAGCATTTTTAATAAACAAGCTTTTATTGTAAATTATTTCAGAGCGTCGAGTTCATTTTGATAGCACATACATTAATCCTATGATTCCCCAAGTATTCTACACCCTGTATGTTATACAATGGTATTACATATTATATAGGGTTTAATAGGTTACATAGTATAATATGTAGAGGCAGCAGGCAAAACAACAATACGATGTTGCTCAAATACTAAACTTTAGTTAACTCTAGCTGGAGGAACTAAAGTTCGTATTAAATTAACTTGTAGTGCTCTAAGTTTTAATTTTCAACTATAGTTCGATCCTTGTTTAACCTAAGCTATAATTCCAATAATTATTATTATATAAATGGAAGCATTTAGAGGAATTTAATTAACTATGTTTTAAAGCTCCATTTAATTTTCATACGGAAAACAACAATGTGTGAACAACACAATATAATAATGATTATTTATTATGGTGTGTATATTGTTGCAATTTTATTAATTATTTTGACAGCGTTAATATATTTTAATTCATTTCTTAGGAAGCAACATTCTCGGCCATAACAGCATCGGGTGCGAGATACAATGCTGCGTTCGAGGACTGGCATTGCCGACGACGTTGGTAGCAAATCAGCAAAAGTGGGAGTTGGCAGGACCCGTTAGTTGGATGCAATGCAACCCGAAAACAAAGACTCTTTGGGTGCCCGAAAATACAAAGCGACGACTGGACCAAACATTTACAGTGTAAAATTGTTTAGTTTAAAAAAATTAAATAGAATACCACCATTATGCAACAATAGTACAAAACTTTGTATAAACGTACATAGTCTTTTAGTACCTTGGCACGTTTATACAAAGTAAGTTACCTAGTTTTCGAACGGAAAGTGAAAAAAGTTGAAAAACTACTCGGAAAGCTGTTTGACAAAAGTCATTGAATTATTGCTGAAACTAAAAATAAAGAACGCGTTTCTATTTACACATTTTAAGGGATTTTCGACTTAGTACGGCATAAGTAACGGCGAAATTAAATAATAATTTAAAATTGAAAATAAAATTTAATTCAACAAAAAAATAGGTGTTACGAAAGACTGTTTTTCTTGTTGTTTTGAATGGAATCGGTTGAAAAGATATACCTAGACTTGTTGGGAAACCGTGGAAAAGCTTTTTTAAAAACAAAGAAAATTACTGAATTAAAGTAAATTTAATGAATGAAACATTTATGTCTTAAACTAGCAGTGGCTCTAAACAGAATGAGCTTTATCGGGTCCAGACATCCGTTGTTCAAAACTACTGTATCAGCATATCGTCCAAGCGGAGACGCGTGGGCGTCAGTTGTTAAACAATGATGTTGTGCCTAATCGGCGTTAAACACTGGACGGCAGGTCGATACAGGTAGCGTAACTCCTCCCTCCATAAGTTCGAGATTACCCGAAAGATGAGGGTTATCTCGAGCCCTTTCCACAAAACAAAACTTAATTTTATGCTTAAATGCTAACACAAAAAGACAAATTACGACAATAGCGCATAATAGTATGCTTCCTATACTAACACTTCTATAATCTAGAGCACTATAACTATTTTCACTATCACTAATTTCACTTCCACTTTTCTGCAATAAGTAATTCAGGAACTGGATGTCGGCAAGATCGATTCCGTTGAGGTCAATCGGTTTTCTCAGAATATCAGATGGGCTTGATGTTATCTTAGGCAAGTTAATTATTGGGAACTTCATGTAAACTACTTCCTTTCCTTGGCTCTGGTGTTTCTTTAGCTTCAAATCCTTTATCTTTACTTGACAATTATCATCCATAGTTAACAGGTAAGTTCCACAAATCGTTTCTTGAGTTATCTCATCCTCGCAGTACTTTGTAAGTATCGTATCGGTTTTCGCGTAGATGATCCAGCGATTGTATTGTATTAGATCTGCTTTTACGTCGTTGATGGTAACGGGAATTAGGTGGCAGCTCGAGATGTTGGAAGAAAATGTCATAAGACTGGTAATGCAATGGTCTTCGATTAGTGGGGTGACGTCATTCTCCAAGCACAGGAAGCGGGCTTCGTCGACTTCACGGCATGACTGGGAGAGCGGCTTTACTTTCAACCCTTTCACAAGGACGTATGGATATTTGGGAAGGATTAAAGAGGTAAGGTCATTGACTCTACTATAGACAGGTAAGGGAACTAATTTAAAATAGTTAAAAACTTCTTTTGTAATTAAAGGGATGTTCATAATAAGCTTTATCTGATTTTGTTTTATATACGCTTTCATCTCTATACATTGCTCTATTTTTACTAAATTTTCAATTTTTGCTGGAAATACCAATCTATCAGTTTCCTCAATTTCTTTTAACAATAACAATAACTCTTCCGTGTTTACAATTGATTGATGTAACAATTTAACCTTAGCGAAAGCAATAGCTGTTTCAATCTCATTCAGTCTGATGTAGAGCGTTTGAAAGTTATGTATATAAATGTTATAGATGTGTATAATTTTGTTACTGGTTTGTGATATCTTTGATTCATTTAAGTTACGATTAATATCTTGAATGCTTTCCTCAATCTGAATGAAATTGGTTTTGGTAGAGTTCGCTATTTTCGTAAATGTACCCACCATTTCGGCAACGATTGTCATTTTATTTGATACCGCATCTTGTTTAGTCTTTACCTCATGAATTAACTTTTCATACATAACAGCATCGTCATTATCAAGATTACCTGTAACTAGCTTGATCAATGAACCAAGTGGGTTTAGTAAACCACGCTTAGATCTTACCGATGGAATCAATTGCTTATACTTATCAATAGTTATATTCATGATGTAATCGGTTTGCGACTCTACTGCGATAAAGTCAAAGTCATAAGCTTTGGTGATAAAGGTGCTTTTTACTTGTCTTTTTAATCTATCATAACTATTTATAGTTAACTCTAGTTCCTCATAGATGTACCTTAAATCTAAAATTTTAATGACAGTCCATGAATCATGACTGACGACAGCTTGACCTTCTTTTACAGGTAGCAGCCCTGGGTTCTTGTCAATCGGCTGCAGATGAAGGGCCTGGCTTCGGATCACTTGGACCACCAGAACCAGTACTAACCTGTGGAGGACGCCTGATATCTTTAATGGGAACCTTGGTATTTCTACTGTTCGTTATAACGGGCACAATGTTTCTCTCTATAGCTCCGGTAACTTGAGCTTTCTGATATCGGGGTTTATCTTTACCGCGTCTAGTGTTAACTCCTTTAATAAAGACTGTATCTCCTAAATCTATGTCGAAATCTTTTTCACCTCCACGTTTCGCTATTACAGCTCTCTTTTTATCAATTATTTTGTCAGTTAAATATTCATATAAATATTTAGTCCTATTTGAGTGTTCTTTTACTAATTGTTGTGTAAAATGTTTATTAAAATCGACATGAAATGCACTATTAGATTCGGTGTGGCCGAAAACTACTTCAAATGGGGTAAGACCTGTAGTCGAATGAATGGTGTGGTTATATGACATTATTGCATAGCTCATGACAGATGCAGCATCTGTTATCTTTTGTTGATATTTAGCGATTCGGTATATTTCAATAAGAGTTGAATGAAACCTTTCGACTATTCCCATAGAGTTGGGATTATGGGGAGTACCGATATGAAGGTCGATTTTATAAAACGCTAATGTCTCTTTCATAAGTGTATTGTTAAATTCCGTACCGGGGTCTGCACTAATTCTGTTTGGTGTTCCGTATAAAGAAAAGTATTTTATTAGAGCTCTGACAGCTTCAGGAGTGGATTTGGCACTAATCTCAAAAGCTTGGCCTAGTTTGCTGAAGGCATCGACTATTGTTAAATAATGTTTTCCGTCAATTGAGAATGTATCTATAAAAAGCTCTTGAAAAGGTTTGCTCTGTGTTTGTGATAATTGTAACTCGGGTTTTAACGGTTTACGGTCGTACTTCATCTTTTTACATAGTTCACACGCATTAATAACACTTGCAACTGTCTGATCCATATTGTTCCAGTAAAAGGTTCGTTTTAGATGGACTAACGTTTCTTTTACTCCTCTGTGACTATTTTTACCTATGTGGTATTTAAGTACTATGTCTCGTTGTTCCTGTTCATTCTCTACATAAATAACTCTCTTAGTACATTGATAAAACTTTACAGTTCCTTTCTGAAATAATAATATACTAGCTTCTGCAAATTGTTTCCGGTGTAAGTCGTCTTCGAAATAAAAGAAATATTTTATTTTTGGCCTAATATATCCTTTGAGAAATCTTTTAACTAACTCTGGATTATTTAAAGGTAAATGGATCTCTAAAACTTTTTGTTTGTCTCTAGATAAGTCTTTAACCGATAGTTCGTCTCGATTCCAAGTATGTACGAGTATCTGATTCGGCTTGGTGTCTATAGCCTCTTGTAATATCAGCATACCGTCTGTGTCTAAGTCGTGGGCTGAGTGTACCGTGCCTATGGTAGGGTCATCGCGTCCCTCTGATGCAGACGCGGTGGTACTGCTTACAGATGGTTGGGAGTAAGGGGACCTACGACCTTTGCCAGTAACTGATTGGTTACTTTTCTCCGATCCTGATGAAATTAATATCGGAGATGGCGTTCTTTCGCGTGGTGTAGAGGCGCGAGAGGTAACCTTTTGGTCTTTACCTAATCGTACTATTTCGTCTGTCAATTCTACTATATGACGTTTGAGCTTTTGTTCTTTTTCGTCTAAATTAACTTTCATCGAAACGTCATCGTTTTCGCCTAAAGCGTTAAGTCGTATCCGTGATAGAGCGTCCGCATTACAATTTTGTTTTCCTGCCTTATGTTCAATTTCGTAATCAAATTCTGATAATCGTAATTTCCAACGTGTTAATTTACTGTTTGGTTCCGTAATTGATTTAATCCAAGTTAGTGGTCTATGGTCCGTATAAATTTTGAATTTCTTTCCGTACAGATATGGTCGAAAATGCTTTGTAGCCCAGACTATTGCTAATAATTCCTTTTCAATCGTACTGTATCGCGTTTCGGCATCGTTCAAGGTTCTACTTGCGTAGGCTATCGGCTTATCGCTACCAATGGGGCCCTGTGAAAGGACAGCGCCGATCGCGTAGTTGGAGGCATCCGTCGTAAGGACGAAAGGCTTAGTAAAGTCGGGAAATTGTAAGAGCGGTGCATTAGTCAAGAGTTCCTTACATTTTTCGAAAGCGTCTATATATTCCTGTTTAGTATGATCGATCTTATTTTTCTTTTTCAGACATGATGTTAAAGGCTGTGTAAGTTTTGCAAAATCCTTGATAAATTTCCTGTAGTAACCTACCAAACCGAGAAAGCTTTTTATTTCAGTGGATGTTCGTGGTATCGGAAAATTTAAAACTGCTTTTATTTTGTCGTTATTAGGCATAAGGCCGTTTTTGGTGATTGTATGACCGAGATAGAGTACTTCCTTTCTCAGGAATTCGCATTTGTCTAGTGTAACCTTTAGGTTCGTTTCTCTAAGCCGATTAAATATTTTACGTAATTTTTCGATGTGTTCCTCTAGACTTGAAGAAAAGACTATGATGTCATCGAGGTATACCAAACAGTGGATACCCTGAAGACCTCGCAGCACATTGTCCATAGCCCTTTGAAACGTTGCCGGCGCCGTCTTTAAGCCAAATGGCATTCTTTTAAACTCATAATGGCCTGTCTGCGTAGAAAAACCAGTTTTAGATCTATCTGCCTCGTTTACTTCAATTTGGTGATACCCGCTAGCAAGATCTATTGTGCTAAAATACTGTGATTTCCCTATCTTATCAAAAAGGTCAGTTATATTGGGCAACGGGTATTTGTCGTCGACTGTGATTTCATTGAGACGCCGATAGTCGATCACCATCCTAAATTTCTTTTCACCCGAAGCATCTGTTTTTTTAGGTACCAGGTGAACCGGTGCACTCCAAGGTGAGTGGGAGTCTGCAATGACGTTGTCTGCCAAAAGTTTGTCAACTTGTTTTTGTATTTCCTGATTTATAACAGGCGGGTGTCGATAAGGTCGAATATAGATCGGATCCTCGTTTGTCGTCCTAATGTTGTGTTTCACTTGATTAGTGAAAGACAAAGGTAATTTATCGCAATAAAATATATCGCGATACTCGTGACATAATTTAAAGACTCTATCACGCTCTTCTTTATTCATGTGATCTAACCGTAATTTTCCTAAATTTTCTTTCAAAAACTGATCAATCATACATTCATCTTTCATGAAATTCACCTTACACTCGTTGTTTTCAAATTTAGTCACTTCAAATGGTTCTTTAAACGTGATAACACTTTTTTTGTTAGACACATTTTGTATAACTGTTTCCGCAAAATAGTTCTCACACCTAACAAGCGCAGTAGGCATGCGAACACCTTTCTCAAATTGGAGATATTCTAATATCGCATCACCGTGTTGTAGATTGGTGGGAATCTTAACTCTTGTTTCAGATCGTGGCGCGATGCAAACCTCATAAGGAGGATTGTAAATGATCGGAATTTCCGCGTTGTGTGTTCTTAATAGGTGATCACGCATGTCGATATTTGCTCCTAGCTTAGATAAAAGATCAGATCCTATCAAGCCGTCATATCGTCCATCTACGTCATAAACGTAAAATTTATGAGGTAGTGTGCTTTTAAATGTCTTTAACAATGGGATGTAGATTACCTCATTGTGCATGCTCTGAGCATGTGTGCTAACTACCGTGAATGGTTCGTAATACATGAATTCGGTGAAAAATTCGTTAGCTTTGGCAGGGCTTATGAAAGATCTGCTACTTCCTGTATCAATTAGAAACTTTGAATTTATTTCAGGGATCACTACGTGAGGTAATTTTAGAATACTGTCACAATAATTTAAGCTTATCATTTCACCACATCCTTCGAGGCTGTTTCCTGAAAATTTTCCTGTTTTACAATATCCGGATGGATGTTTTCCGGGTACGCGGAGTTTGTTTCGTCGATGTTCTCTACATAATTGCATTCGTTCTCTACATTTTCGCCGTACGTATTATAATAATAACCGTAATCATAACTGTCATAATCGGGGCTATAATCATCATAGAGTGGTGGATCTTCCATATAATGTAAATCGTTTGTGATCATGTTTTGTTTCACTGGTGCTGTGCGCATCGAGATATCAGAATCTTTTAACCTAAGGTCATAAGGTTGACGTGGTATGCCGAATTTAAAATTATTTCCTGATTGCGGTTGGTTCTGAATACCGAACTTATAACCTTGTTGTTGGGGGATACCAAATTTATAACCACCATATTGGAAAGGCGCGCGTTGCGCAGGGGCCTGACCGAAGTTAGGTCGGGGTGCGTTTTGGGTTGTCCCAAATCGATAACCCTGCGTGGGCGGCGCGGATCTCATTTGTTGAATAAAGTTTGGTCTAAATCCGCCTTGATTATGTGGAATCCCGAATTTAAAATTAGGTGTAGGCATAGGAGGTCTATAGTTATTATTTTGCGAGAAAATCGGTTTATACCTTTGAGGTTCGGGCACAGATGGTGCCACTGGTTTTGGCAATTGAGAAGTTTGAGAGTTTGGTACTTGTGGCGAAGTATTTTTTAACATTTTGCTTTTTGCGTCATATTGAAATTTGAAATTAACCTCTTCGGTGACAATGCTTAAGGCATTTTCCAAGTTAGAGCATCCTTTTAATCGTACGATACGAATCATGTCCTCGGGGAGGTTGTACAAGAACACGTTAAGGGCAGTGTTATTGTACACTATCATTTTTGCTGCTTTGATTCCTTCATCGGTAAGTCTATTTACTTTCGCAAATAAAGAACTTCTGACATTTTGAACTCTATGACAAAACTGTATGTATGTTTCACCTTGTTTAAGCTTTAAAGTTTCGAGTTCGATCGCAATGCACTCTTCCGATCGCGGGTCGCCGAAATGTTGCGTAAGAAGATCCTTAAGCTCTTCGTATGTCTTAATATTAGGATGGTCGCTAAGGAGAGTCGCAGCTCTACCAGTAAGTCTACTCGATATCGCATGGAACAAGTACAAGTTCTGTGCGAAGTTACCTTCAATTTTACTACCACTAATTACATATTCACATTTAGATATGAATAAATTTAACAGGTTTGCTTCCCCATCATATTTAGGGATGATAGCCAGTGTCTCTTTCGGCACTGCCTTGAATTCCATTTTATTATTTTTATTTTATTAAAATTACACTGAATTACCGATTGGTGTGCAAAACAGTTTGCCTATTTTTGTGCGACTTAACCTACTTGGTTTACCGATTTATGTCTAAACCAATTTGCCTATTTTAGTGCAAATAGTTTTATTTGATTTGCCTATTTAAGTGCAAACCAAAAATCAAATGTTACTTATAACTACACAAATTAATTACGTCTAACAAATCTGCCTATTTATGTGCAAATTAGTTCGCCAATGGAGTGCAAACAAAATCAGATAAACGCAATTAATAAGCCCGATGATTTATGATCGAGAAAAAGGTCGGAAAAGACACAGGAATATAAAAGCAGGAAGTGAAAAGGTTTACTCACAAATTGCTCGATCCCATGTCCTCCTTGAAACTGCGAGCCACTTTAATTCACACGCTTTACCAGTCAAATTTATTTGGTTCGTTTCCACATCCGCTAAAAGTCGGTTTTCCCAATATTACTACTTTCGTGATTGTTATCGATCGTAGATTTTCCGGGAAAATCGTGGAAATCCTACCGGCTGCGCCAGACTTGTTGGGAAACCGTGGAAAAGCTTTTTTAAAAACAAAGAAAATTACTGAATTAAAGTAAATTTAATGAATGAAACATTTATGTCTTAAACTAGCAGTGGCTCTAAACAGAATGAGCTTTATCGGGTCCAGACATCCGTTGTTCAAAACTACTGTATCAGCATATCGTCCAAGCGGAGACGCGTGGGCGTCAGTTGTTAAACAATGATGTTGTGCCTAATCGGCGTTAAACACTGGACGGCAGGTCGATACAGGTAGCGTAACTACCTACAAAATAACATACAATGGAGAGAGATTACACTTATATTTTTTATTTTTAAATCTTGCTTCTTCTTCTTATCGTGTCGATGCTACAGCTGTATTTTGTTGTAGCATCGTGTTGGAAAGATTAGCCAGACTAGACACTGCTTTGCCGTGCCTAGCTGTTACCGGTGTGCGCCACGAGGAGGCTCTTTCCATGCTCATAATCAGGTTTTAGGTTAGATTAGGTAAGTATGGTGTATACCAGTACTATTAAGGCTACAACCGTATTTTTTTCACCTTGTAGCTTAATAGTAGACTTTAGTGCAACAATCATCATCATCATCATTTCATCCCGTTGGCGCCCACTGCTACAATAGAGAAAGATACAACTTGTAAACAAGCAAACATACAGACGCATATAGTTAAAGATACGACTAGCTAGATGCTAGCTCCACTAACCTCATCTTACGAGCGCGCTGGTTCAACAGTGTGGAAGTGGTGAATTAAGGTTATTCTTTGTGTCCATTGTCAGTACCATCGCGAGCAAATTGAACAAACTGGATGGAACTGGTTTTGTGCATTGTTCATCACAGCATGTGTTTACTGAAGACATTTTAAATGTACTGGAGTGCATACTATATAATTAAATAATAATAAATAAATAATTATATAACACAAATGTTTATTCTTATATAAAATATTCTAAATTTTTGGCACTTAGCTATAATAAAGTGTTTTTCACAATTTTAACATCAAAAAAATGGGTATTTTTGGAACGTGACTGTAAGATTTCTACCGGTCTACATTTTACTGTATTTACGGAGAAAAATGTATACCGTTAATCAATTTTATTTATTTTAGATATTTTGAAAAACTGTTTCTGTAATTTAAAAACATTCTAAACATCAAATAAACTAATAACCTTTTACAAAAAACTAGTTTTTTCAAAATATTTATTTTATTTAAAACCCTCTATATGTTTTTTAAAATATTGAGTTATTTTATCGTAGGTATAAACAGAGCTGTCGTATTATTAGGTTTTTGAGTCGCACAATGGGTATCGCTTGGGACTTTAAAAAGCCCTTTGAAATATTAATTAACTTATTTGACCCCCGCATTTATTTAGTAAACAGCGAGTTTGCCTTTGTTTCTAAGCATTTCATTGTCACTTATTTATTGAGGTATATTTTTTCGGAATTAAAAAAAAATAGATGTCAACGAGGTTACAGTTAGTTTAGTACAATTTTGTTTCTTTCAACTACTGTTTTTCTTTATCCGCTTTCTCCGCCATTTTCCGTTTTAAAACAAATGACAGCTGGCTTGACAATTGAGCGACTTGACTGCAAATATTTTCAATTCCTTTGGCAGAATTACCTGTCATATAAGCAGAGGCTATATGAAAAAATACTTAGTCGACTAAAATAAGAATACACATTGTATAACCGCGAACAAAAAGTTGTATTAAAATTAAGCACATAGCTTAGGATTATATTTTGTAATGTAAGTAATTAATTATATTAAAGTTTTTGTTAGGAAAGATTTTTATCATTTCATTTCCTGGTTTTGTATGTATTCTATCAGTAATCTAGTTCTCCTAATACAATACTTTTAGCTTGGGTCTAGAAAGTGATGTGTGAAATGTCCTTGAATGTTTAATTAATATATTTATATATATATATTTGTCTCTTTCCCTCCTATTCTTATCTCTCTTTCACTTTAAGTAATCTATGACGACACAGTTCACCCTGACACATGTGTGACCATCTATCTTGATTTCAATACCGCTGTAACTTCATGTTAGTTGTTAATAAAACCTGTGACCGAACCGCCATAAATAACCACAATACAGTAAATCTTTAAAGAATAATTACTTTAATAATAGTTAAGTAAACTTAAGATTAATTAGTTTTGTCATTATGTGTGATTTTAATCGCCAAGATTTATGATAGCAAATATATTCACGGATATTTTAAAAATCGCGCTTTATTCCCAAACTAATCAAAGGTACCTACTATGGGAACTAGATTGCTGATAGGATACCAATATTATTATATTTTTCTGTAAACACAAACAGAAAATACACCGATGTCATATAATCACCCAGACACAAAACAAATATGTTGATCACACAAACATTTGCTTACATTGGGAATCGAACCCATGATCCACTACGAGTAAGGCAGAGCTACTACCAACTGAGATGTGTTTGACTCCTGTCTCTTACTACGAAATACATATATAAATAAAACGTGAGTTTGAGTTTTAATTATTTTCATGTTGTGGTGTCCTATAATTGGGGAAACACTAGATTTAAGTCCTTTGTTTGTATTTTTATGTGTTTTTTTCCGTTGGATACCCTTAATAAATAAATAAATAAACGTTTTTTTTTTCAAGATTACGGGTTACTCAGCATCTAAAACCCAATTAAGAATCGGTTGTTAAGATATCTCAAGTGGAAAACGAAACCCGCAGAATCCTATAAGCAGTAAAACGGGTAAATACGGTGCTCACTCCATTCTTTTTACGGTATTTTTATTAATTCCTCGATATGTGGGGGTGGGTTCGACGTTTCGTGAAAAGGGTAAGCAGTAAGTACCTATTATCCTCGAAATAGCCACATAATATTTAAAGTGTATAAATATATTTATATGAAGATACTGAGTTAAAAAAATATTTTAGGATCTCATTATGCAATCACGCATGTTATAATAATGTTGGTATTTACACAACAACACAACATTTCTAACAGAATATATATATATATATTATATATAATATATATTCTGTTAGATATATAATATATATGTATATATATCTAATATATATATATAATATAGCATTTTTGTCTGGAAGTTTCCAGACACAGAAAAGTTAATTTTGACCTTGATAAAAAAACTTTTCAATCATCGCAATTTCAATCAGTAGTAGGTTATGTTAGTAATTTACAAAGTGTTAAAGAGAAGTGATGAAAGAGTTGCTTAAATATAGCTATAGTCTGACCACGCTAAGTCTGTACGAATAAATGTAACAACCTTGGAGTTTGTTGGCGAGGGACCACGGAGAAATGTGACAACCGTAAACGTATCGTTTAATGCTTCGGCTACATTAGCGGGCGAATATTCGTATCGTGTTGGCGCGACAAAAACAACGTGTTCGGGTATAGGCGATCTTCTTGTCTAAATACTACGCGATGACACGATGTACCCGGCCACATACATCGCGTTAACACGAATATTCGCCGTAGCCCGCTAATGTGGCCCCAGCATAAGACACACTGCGCGATGACGCTGTCAACAGTCGAGCTAGCGTCAACGCGTAGTGTCACTCTAAAGACGAAATGTTATTATTTGTGTAGACAAAAAATCCGCCAAATCACGGCAGCAACCACTGCGCTCTGATTGGTCGACTAAAGGTGAAGCGAAAGCGACAGTTCACAATTATATGACACAAATGACAGATCAGTTTCGGAATTTGGAAGACTTTATTACGCCTACACCTACTGGATATGTACTCGATGTGTCACCTGTTGTCACCTGTCAAATATGACACCGCTTCGATAATTTTGCGGTTGTCACATTTATTCGTGTTCGGACCTTTTATCTAGAAAATAATTTGACATTTCATGAAACAGGTTCGCTGATGTGAACATTACCATGTAAAACAATTTGTCTGTCCATTTTTTTCAGTATAGACTTTCATCTTTTTTTTTTAATGGACTGTAGCGATTAACGAAAAAATAATATAATTAAATGTACCTACATACAACCGCCAACAAGTCTATAATTAACTCTTTGATAATAATGTTTTGCTGATAATATTAAAAATAACGTAAATATCAGATCAGACTTTAATATGTCAGATTTTTCGTCCGTGATTCTGTTATATTTTTTTATTATATATACTTACTGTTTTAAACTGTTTTTTTTTTATCGTTAAACTGCTACTTATAAAAATATTCACGTTGCACGCTATCATATGTGACGGAAGAAATATACCCTCATACCTTCACGCACCATACAAACGTTTGCCAAATAATTTATTGGTGAGATAAGATACAATATCACTAGAGATTAGAACATATGTGAAGTGAAGTGCCCATAAATACAGCGAAGCGAGTTTAATTAAGTTACTGGTTTGTGGCTTCAGCTACGTTCAAACCGACGGGTTCGCTGAGCCGGGGCACTGTCAAACCGTCCGAATGTCTGTGGTTTCCGATTAGGACGCGGCTTGGTCTTTGCTTTTTTTAATTAAGTACGTGTTTTTTTCATTAGGTACAACCTTCACATTGCTTGATCAGTCAACTGAAGACGTGTCGTGTAAGTGTAAATCATTGTTCTCCGATAAACATTACTCATAAAAACACCAACTCCCTTCAAACTCAGTAATGAATGTATCACTATTCGGCGGCAGAAATTATTCGATAGAATTTTTAATATAAGTTAATTTATAATTAACTTATATTTATTAATAATATAAGTTAGTTAATTATATAAGTATTTTTCCAGACAAGGTTATTCATCAAAAAATATTGATGAATCATGCTACTTTTTACTGTCCTTTGATAATGCTTTTAAATTGTTGAGAGAAGTGAAAGATGAAGCTTTTTAATACCAATATATATATGTAATATCTAATATCTATAATCTTATGAGAAATAAATATTCTTAAACCTTATACCACCGAATATTGGATCCCGAAGCAAAAAGTGGCTCGAACCTTTACTTTTTATAGGAGAATTTATTTCCTTAGCATATTTTTCTAATATAGATCCGATCGTCACAGGCCCTGTACCAATGCATTGTCTATGAACAGCCAACGTGTAGTGCTCTCCTGATATCTACTGATTGTAAACTTCGGAACAATGACGTAGTTTCCATCAATAGGCTCATTAGCAAGTTGCTATTGAGAACAATGTCACAAAGTCACAATGACAGTAGTTTTAATGAACAACAGAGCGAAAATCTCGTCTATTTTTAAAAGACAACAAAAAAGAGAAAAAAATATATTTAAAAGTAGACAGAAATAAATAGATAAATAAACGCTTTTTTGTACACAAAGAACATTAATCGCGGGAAAACATTACAACCAGTTTTGTATGAGAGAAAGAAAGAGAAATATTTATTTAACACACAACACACAAGTACAACACATTCAAAATACACTGGCCTGCAAAACTAAGTATCACACTTTTTAAATTGCAATAACTTTTAAAGTAAACAAGATATACTTTGATCTCAACCCAATTGAGCACGCCTGGGACGAGCTAGGAAAGCTATTCGAAAGCCGCAGACCACCATCTACCACCCTCAGGGCACTAAAACAGGCCCTGATAGAAGAGAATGGGTCTCCAAAATCGGCTTCGAAACCTCGTGTTCAGTATGCCAAGCCGGCTTGAAATCTAATCAGAGCCCGAGGAGGCAATACCAGATATTAAAAATGAAATAACATGTAAAACATACTTAGGAAATGTTAGAGAGACACTAAGTTAAAAATGGCTATTTTGTTGTATATCATTTTTTTAAAGTTTTATGTTACTAATTTATGTTTTAAAGAAAGCTGATAAAATTTGCTATAAAACATTTTTTATTTGAAATCTAACTTGTATAGTTTAGAAAATAAATAAATTCTAAAAGTGTGATACCTATTTAGTTTTGCAAGTCAGTGTAGTTACACTCATAGGTACACAAAGACAAATCTCACGAAATAGTAAGACACAAATTACAAAACATACATTAACACATAGGTACATTTTTAACAAAAGAAGTAGGCAAATAATGTGGGTGCTGACCAGTGCTATTAGTTATGAGCAGTCTTATCGCTAATAGCGATATCCAGACAATCTTTGATATAGAGATATTACATTTAAGAATAAACGAGGAAAGCGGTAGAAAACCGAAGATTAGTGTCATCGCTCTCAGAATTAGCAAGTTGAAGTGGCAACGGGCGTCGATTATATTACACAGATGACAATCGCTTGGGGAACTTTCGATTTAAATCTATCGAATAGTGGCAATCGAATAGTAATCGGAATTAAATTGAAAAGCTCGTTATTGGTCTAACCCTCTAACCTAACTCATCTGTGATGTACAGAGCATGATTAGTCTGCTAAATTATGGCATGCAGATAATTATATACTAATTATCTGCATGCCATAATTTAGCAGATTTGGATATTGCGGGTGATTTTAAATTCATTTGGTGAAACTTGACTGACAGTGGTCAGAATATTTTCTAACCTATCTCGTCCCGCTGCTGGGCAAAGGTCTTCTTCATGATTTTTTAGTGACTAGATGTTTTAGTAACTTAAGAAATTTTAAAAGTGTCATACATACTTTTTTCAACCGAATTAAAACAAAGACACTTCTCGATTTGACTGTATATTTTAAGCTCTGAACCTTAAAATTATCAACATTTTTAAGAAAAAAACTCAACTCGTGGCTTGGTACATAGGAAAATGTACACTTTTCTATAAAAAACCGGAAGGATTTGCGTCAAACCTGCCAGTTTGGCATTTAAAGTGCTTCATCATTTTTAACGAATGACTAATAAAATAATATTTTATTTTCTGCTCGTAGAGTCTCACCACACTATGCTTGCGAACAATTGGCAGCTCGAGGTATTCAAACACGGCTAAGCTAATACAGCCTATTGTAATTGGTCTATGATATAACTTACAACCCATCAGCCAATCAGAAACCGTTATAGTGATCGTTTGAAAATTATCATGTATTCTACAGTTTCTGATCGGTTGAGGTTCAACGGATCTTACTTATTTTTATTGACTGCAGTCATATCGTGATCAGACTCTACTTAGTGTGAAATCAGTTGTTGTAGGTTTTAGTGAATTTGATCTTTATTTTGTTTTTAGACTGGATATGATAGAATAGGCCTCTTGGTAGCAAACAATTCGTGAAAAACTGTGTATCTACCATGAGCTGTCACAGTAAAATCGCCTGACTTTACTACAGTAGTTACGTCAATATTAGTATGACGAATTTTTGTACCCAACTATCCGCTAGAGGCGCTGTACAAATCTTCATACATTTTTTTAACTACAGACGCTAGCGAGTATAGTAAAAATCATGGGGATTATGAGACTCAAAGTCTCACAATCCCCATGATGGGGATCGTTCAATGGGGATTATGAGACTAACCCGAGTTAAGTATAGTAAAAACTCATGGTAGAGCTACTGAATGCAAAATACATGTATTTTTTACCTACTATTTATAACCTTTTTTTAGGATACATATCTACAGGGAGAATACTTTTAGAATATGTTTATTGTTTGTATATAAGTGGCAAAATGTTTAATCAATTATTTAAGATTAGATAAAAAAAATATTTATTGCACACTTGAAAATAATAACGGGGCAAGCATGATGCTAATCAGCAGCTTTAATAATTAAATAATAATTTTGATCTTCTTCTTCTTATCGTGTCGATGCTACAACTGCATTTTATTGTAGCATTGTGTTGGAAAGATTAGCCAGACTAGACACTGCTTTACCGTGCCTAGCTGTTACCGGTGTGCGCCACGAGGAGGCTCTTTCCATGCATAATTTTGATCAATACATATTATGAAATAAAAAAAAACTTTAATTTGGCACGTTTATCAATAAATCAGAATAATTTTCTTACATTCATTATAATATAAATTTAAATGAGTCAATAAAGCTCCTGCAACAGTTTGCAAATACAAGTGCTTTACTTTTTTATTGTGTATTTATCAAATTATATTTTAAATATTGTAACAGTCGTAATTATCTTTGTGTATGTGAAATTAATGAATAAATAATTCAAATGAAGTGTAATGTTAGTAATCTGCCTTCCATGCTGTGGATCGTGGGTTCGATTCCCACCCAAAGGAAATGTTTGTGATGAACATAAACATTTGCTTTGTGTCTGGATGTTACTCTGTATTTATTTACAACAAAATGTATATAAGTATTCTATCAGCAATCTAGTTCACATAGTACAAGCGTTGCTTAGCTTGGGGCTTGATGATGTTGTGTGGATTGTCCAGCATTATTTATTTTTTATTTATGATTAATGTTATAAGGACCATTAACTACAATTTTTCAACGTATTTTCAAATTATCAATGAGTTTGACATGAGTAATATTGATTTGAGAGATGAAAGAGTATTTCGAGGTCTCATAGAAGCCCAGTTGCCGGAATCAGAGTGATACCACTTCAATCAGTATTTTATTGACATTTGTGGACTCAAAATTGTATAGAAATTACGGAAACTCGATTTCAAATACAACATAGTTTTATTTGAAAAAACGCAAAGTTTACTTCTTTATAATATTAGTATAGATAACCGATAAGTTTTTATGAGCTGACGTTAGCGTAGGTACCTACTCTAGCAATCTGTTTGTACCTCCTTCTCTTCTTTGCATTTAATTTTATTTTTGTTAAAAATAACAAAAATAAAAATAGGTAAAAACCTAGCAAGCATGTTTTAATTATTTAGATTATAATTTGATGTTGCAAATGTTATGCCAAAAAAATACCTTATAATATCTTATAATAACATAACCTCTAAGTAAAATAATGTCCCTTCACCCTTAAACGTACCTAACTAATTATGCATATCACGAAGACTACACTCCACTCCATTCTTGATTATGCGAAACGAGCATCTTTACATACTACCGAAACGACACCAACACAATCGTAAAAAACTATTTAGAACAACGACCCGTGTCGTCCACGACAACGATTTGTTTATATCATTTTACAAGTCACAATAATAGCATAATAATAGCAGTGCTATTTATTTATTTTCTGCTATATAAATTAATAGTAGGTAAATAATAACTAGTTATGTTACACCCTCGTCCCTCTGCCTTAGCTTAAGATAGTTTATAATATTTTGCTGAAATGCATCTTCCATGCATTTCATAGAATTAGATTGTTTTTGCTGACGAGCCGTCTGGCCTCTCGAGACGGGCTCATCCGCTCTTGTCGTTTTAGATTCATTAGTTAAGTTACCTCCATATCGGTATAGCGTATAAGTTTTAATTTTAATTAAATAATTTTCAAGTTTTTTAAAAAGCTTTTATTACGTTCCGAAAGCAACAGTGGCGCAGCCGGCGCGGATTTTCTTGAAAATCACGGAGTTTTTCGCGTTTTCCGATATCAAAATCTGTCAGAAAATCGTTGAATTAAAATTTCGTGTAGAGTGAATCCGACGAACCAAATAAATAACTCGCTATACGGAAAAAGCAAGCAGTATGGGAGTAACGGTCGGTTGGTGAGTAAAACTTTTCGCCATTCCTTTCCCTCATCCTCCTATATTGTGCGTTTATTGTAATATTGTTATACTTGAGATTGGAACTCTCTCATTGTAACTGTTTGGTAATCTTTGTATGAAATTCTACAAGGTTAAACCGTGTTCTCAAAATAGAACAAACATAGAGTTAAGAAAAATTGATGCGGTATATTCGATCTCAAATCGATCTGCTTTTTATAAGATAAATAAATGTGTTAATTAAAGATCATTGATCTAAAAATCGATCTGCTTCTTATAAGATAAATAAATGTGTTAATTAAAGATTATTTATCTAAAATCGATCTAATCATTTTATATAAGAAATAAAAAAATAAATGTGTTAATTAAAGATTATTGATCTAAAAATCGATCTAATCATTTTATATAAGAAATAAAAAAATATATAATTTTAATAAAAAAAAAAAATTAATTTTAAAAATTTAATTTTATCATTCCTATTTTAATATTGCTTGTTTCTTTTACTTATTGTATTTTTGTGTGTTTTAATTTTGTGTATTTTTGTGTAAAAGTGAGTTGCCACCTCCGAATTACTTAGTGCTCGCGATGTCGGAACCAGTGATTAAACTTATTCCTAGAGAAGTCTCTCAATTAATTCCGCTTTTTAAAGGCGATAAAAGACAATTAAATTTGTATTTGAGAAAATGTCAGTATATAATCGATCGTTATGGTAAAGCAGGTGATGAAAATCAGAATCTTTATGTTTATAATGTTCTGACGAGTAGATTAACAGAGGAGGCAGCTGCTCTTTTATCAGAACGGGAAGATATTGTGACTTGGTCAGAATTGAAAGAACTACTCATCCAGCATTTTGGAGACCCGCGTAGTGAAGCGTGTATTAATATCGAATTAGAATCTTTAAAAATTAAATCAGGTGAAAGTTTTCTTGATTTTTGCAACCGAATTCAAAGCGTTCGATCGCTTTTGATGTCAAAGGTAAACGTGATTGCGGACAGTGACTTAAAGCGTGCTAAGTTAATAATTTACAACAATACAGCTCTGAATGTATTTTTATACAATCTACCGGAAAATATGGTTCGCGTAGTGAGACTAAAAGCTCCAGCAACATTGGAAGCAGCATTGACTGTCGTACTTGAAGAAGTGAACTTCTTAGAACAATATAATATGAGGAATAAAATTCATGGTAGTAGACAGATTGAACTTACACCAGGTTCAAGGCCATTAACAACTGAGTTCAAACCAATGTTCCAAGGTAATAACAATAATCAGCCCAAATTTAATTTTGGTATACCCCAAAATACACAGATTAGGACGCTAGGTCAACCACAAAATAACGGTACATTCCGCCCACCAACATTAGGATATAAACCTCAATTTGGTGTTCAGCCACAACAACAAACTGGCCTTCAGCAATTCGGCTATAGGCCTCCTCAACAATTCGGCTATAGGCCCCCTCAACAATTCGGCTATAGGCCCCCTCAACAATTCGGCTATAAGCCCCCTCAACAATTCGGTTATAGACCACCACAGCCATTTGGTTATAGACCGGAAGCTAAACCATATGTTCAGCCTCCACGCACACAGACAAGTGACGTTACGATGCGAACAGCAGCCCCTAAGGCACCAGAGCAAGGTTTTAAATTGAATGAACTGACCACTATAGAATATGAACCTTATTATGATGACAGTAATAATTATAATGACGTGAACGAGTTTAAGGACTATGATGATGATTATGATAACTCGGAAAGTAACGTAAAAAATTATGAAATTGAACAAACTGATGAAACTGAGTATCCTGAAATCTTAGAATTAAATTGCGATCCAACTTTAAAACTTCCTTATGTTCACATAAAAGAAATAAACGCAAATATGATAATAGATACCGGAAGTATGAGATCCTTTTTAAGCCCTCGAATTGTGAATAAATATTTCAATGACTTTGTTCAAAAAGAACCATTTCATGTGGTTAGCACCCACGCAACAAGTAGACACGATGAAGTAATTAAAATCCCTCTCTTGCCTACTTTTGCATCTAACGATTGGCATAAATTCTATATATATGACGTCGACCCACGTTATGAAGGTTTAATAGGAAATGACCTTCTTGGACAATTAGGCGCAATTATTGATTTGAAAGCTAATGTTTTAAAGACGAATGCTACTTGCATTCCAATAATCAGTAACAACCTAAATTATACAATTGACATACCAGCTCAGACAGAGAAAAGAGTAAAATTACCAATTGATCAGTATCCAGGTGAGGCTATCCTTGACGCAAATGATTTAAAAATGCCTAGTGCATTAGTAAACTGCATAAACGGTTACAAAACTACAGTCATTCAGAACACATTAGATGAACCAAACGAACTGACGGTCAAACAACCCTTTACTGTGACTAGATTCGAAAATGATGTGACAAATTTTGACTTAAATTTTATTAGACCAACTAACGACATTGAAATTGATCAACTGTTACAGAAAAACTTAAATAAAATCAGACTAAGACAGCCCAAATTAAAAATACAGCTAGACAAATCGGAAGTTTTACGTAAAGAAGACTTAGGACATACGATTACTAAAGATGGACTGAAACCTAACAATGACGAAATTGAAGCGGTATTAAAATATCCTATACCTAAAACGACTACTGAGATTAAGACTTTCTTAGGACTTGTAGGATACTATAAACGATTCATAAAAGACTTCGCTAAAATTACTCAACCATTGACAGCCTGTTTAAAAAAACGCAACAGAATAATAATTAATCAAACATACATTGACGCATTTAATAAATGCAAAGAACTTTTGACGCATGCCCCTTTATTGCATTACCCGGACTATGACAAACCCTTCGTTCTAACGACGGATGCGTCGAACGTAGCAGTAGGTGCAGTACTATCCCAGGGACAGATTGGTAGTGATAAACCTGTAGCATATGCTAGTCGCACACTGAGTGATACTGAAGCTCGTTATAGCACGATTGAACGTGAATTGCTCGCTATTATCTGGGCAGTGAAGCATTTTAGACCTTATTTATATGGTCGAAAGTTTTTCATTTACACCGATCATCGTCCATTAATATGGCTTCGATCTCTTAAAGATCCAAGTAGTAAACTCACGCGATGGAGATTACGCTTACAAGATTATGATTATGAAATGATACATAAAAATGGCAAACAGAATACCAACGCTGATGCCTTATCTGGAATAAAAATTAATGCTTTAGGTTCTGATGACGAAAATCAATCGATAACAGTTAACGGTGACGAGAAGGAAGAAAAGCTTAAAGAACATTTATTTGATGTAGTTGAACAGGTAGGAAAGCTAACAGCTGAAAAGAAAAAGAATAAAGGAAAGAAAGGTGGTGAAAATGACGTAGAGTTGCCCATAGTTTACGCTAAGGACGTTAACAAATGTAAGAGTAAGGATACGGCACGTTATGTAAAAGCGAAAGTAGTAGGTGAACCAGAAAGAAATGTATTGCCTATACAGGTAGGAGAAAGAAAAACTAAAGCTCCTATTAAAAACATCAAACGCCCTTCACAGGTGCAGTCTACTGCTGATAGTAATGCCGTCGCTGGCCCTTCATCTTCAAAAACTTGATGAAAATCCAGGATTACTTCCAATTAAAGAAGGACAAGCTTATGTACAAACCGATCATTGGACTATAATTAAGGTTATTAGTTTGGAAAAAAATTACGATGACTTTAATTACGTATCTACGAATTATGAACAACTATGTAAACTAATTAACTGGAATGTTTCTTACTCTCACGATTTTAAGAGTGTGAAATTACATACAGAGTTTATTCGCCATATAACTAAAGAAAAATACCGACAACTTGTTCCACAACAGCGTTTTAGGAGAGGTCTCCTTAATCCTTTGGGTTCTCTTATAAAAATTATTACAGGAAATCTTGATCACCAAGACGCGATTAGAATTGACAATCTTACTTCTCATTTGAATCAAAATGATATCGTAATATCTAAAAAAATTAACCCTGGTCTCTAAAATGTTTGACAGCTTTATAAATGTAACCGGAACTATTGATCAAAATACATTAAAATTGGATAACCGTTTAAAAATCACTGAAAAAATGTTAAGTGATTTAGCCGTTACGCAAAATAATTGAACTTTTTATACATTTGTAATAGGATTATTTAACGTTTATACAAGCAGTTTCCACACTATATTTATTAGACTTAGTGAAATTGAAACAGCTCTAGCATTGAGTAAAGTCTCTATATTACATCCATCTATCGTGAACTCTACAGAACTCTTGTATCATTTGAAATTGATTTCTAACTCTCAAACCTTAGTATACCCACCTATAGAAGAAAACTTATTGAAATTAGAGGAAACTATTTGTGTAAAATCTTATATTAAGAAAAATCTAATTACGTTTATTATGGAAATTCCTTTAACAGATAGAGATATTTATAATTATTACAAATTGTACTCCTTACCAATTTTCCATGAATCCGAGAATAAGACCTTATCCATATTTCCTAAATACCCGTACCTTTTGGCGAAAGGAACGAAATACTTACCGATCGTGAAACCGTGCCGCCCGTTATCAGCTGGCGACCATTTCCTGTGTAACGCAGATCACCGAGCTTTGTACCATGAGCTTACCTGTATCGAACAGCTCATGAGATTCGACGATGACCCCACTCATTGCACGCAACATCAGGTTCAAATTGAAGAACTTAAGATCCAGCAAGTCAACTCTGACAGTTGGATCCTGTATAGCAGACTGAAGACGACGCTTACCAAGCATTGTGACAGTGACGTCAGCAAACTGTCAATATTCGGCACATACCTCGTGACAATCGATGAACCATGTGATTTGGAAATCAATGGAATTCGCATAAGCCACCGTATCTACATAGAGACGGACGTTGTGGAGCCAATTCCACTAGTTACCTTACCACAGCTACGTGTGGGCGCAAATCTATCCAGTGCACGCGCACTCAATCTCAACGGCGTTAATCTAGATGAAGTGAAGTACATGGCGTACTCCTTAAAACATTCTTCAGTGATCGAAAGTGTTTTAAATGAAAGAAATGATTTTAAATTCAGTGAAAATTTAGGATATGTATCTTTAAGCTTAGTAATCTTAAGTTTTATTGCATTTGTGTTTTATGTGTTTCGACTCAAATTGTTGAATAGCATACCGTGTGTGAAAAATTATCGGAACCAATCTCAAATCGATCGTACCGATAATTTTCCTCTTAGGGATGGAGGAGTTATGTTACACCCTCGTCCCTCTGCCTTAGCTTAAGATAGTTTATAATATTTTGCTGAAATGCATCTTCCATGCATTTCATAGAATTAGATTGTTTTTGCTGACGAGCCGTCTGGCCTCTCGAGACGGGCTCATCCGCTCTTGTCGTTTTAGATTCATTAGTTAAGTTACCTCCATATCGGTATAGCGTATAAGTTTTAATTTTAATTAAATAATTTTCAAGTTTTTTAAAAAGCTTTTATTACGTTCCGAAAGCAACAGTAACTACTATTAGCCTGATATATACATAACTGTGGATTATTTTGTTATTCTTTTAATTAGGTTGCCATGTTCTTCGGTGTCCGCTTTTTTTGCTTTCTTGTACATTATTTTAAATGGCAATATATCAATAAAAATATATATACACTCCTTAATTCGTGATTTGCATCAGAGCGTCAGTGACAGTGTTGTAAAAGAATCTTCAAAATGGTTTTTCTGAGATAAGTATCGCGATGCTCGTAAAATATATACTTCGCAAAGAACAGATCATTACTCATAAAGATAAACCAGCTGTATCTTGGTAAAATTTTAGGGATCTAGCAAAAATCCACTCCTGCCACAAAAATACTTGACCCTACAATTACATTAATTAATGTTGAACGTCGTCACCGTGTCGGTATCGGCTGGTGTAAAAACACAAGGAGACTACGAGATTTATCAAAGAAATCGTCCTCATCTGTCACTTCGTATGAAAGTTTATAAACACGCTAGTTTTATGATTTACTAGCAGTTGCTCGTGACTTTGGCTGCGTAAACTTTGTCCCTTGGAATTACTTCATATTTTTTATAAAAAAAAGCTGCTTTCAACCGGGATTCTTTTTAATCAAAACATGAGCGGAAGATACGAAACTATTTGCTGAAGTTCATACATGATTGAATAAGTCTTTTGAAACCCAAAAACTTCTTTAGAATATAAATAAATAAAAATGCTGGACAATCCACACAACATCATCTAGCCCCAAGCTAAGCAGAGCTTGTGTTATGGGCACTTAAAGACTGACATACTTAATACAATACATCACATAAATAGATATTTTATTATACATATAATATACCTAGAACACCCGGAATAAATATTTGCAGATCATACAAACATTTATCCCAAGGCGGGAATCGAACCCGCAACCTTCCGTGTCGCAGGCGGACCTTCGCATGCCGTGCCACATCGGTTGTCAAAAAAATATAAATTAATTTCAGGACACTCCTGAAAAAAATACTACCTTACTGTTTCCAAAAAAAAAAGTTTTTTAGACTTTAGGTAAGATCGTGTCAGTCAGTCAGCCAACTAAAAACTATATATTTATACTAAAATAAATATCACAAAAATGAGACGCTGTAACTGTACTGGAATATGATTTAGATTGAATACTTTATTACAAAACTGTACAAAAAAGGTTAAGTTTTTATTATAATTCTGCCTTAACATAAGTATTATTTAAAATTAGAACTTATTGTGAGATGGGTTGTTTATAAGTTATAATAATTGTATTTTTACTTTAGATAAGGCGAAGGTTCTCGATTTGATAATTATGTTTTGATAGATAATACTTCAAAGATATTATCTATCAAAGATTTAAGATTTAGATTTGGCCAGGGCCTCGATAGCGCTAATTTGTAAACAAACACAAACTAAGCAAAGCTGGTACTCTGGGAACTAGATTGCTGATAGAATATACTTATATATATTTTAGACACCGAACAAAATATTTATGTGTATCACACAAACATTTGCCCCGGGTGGGAAGCGAACCCACGACCATGGAAGGCAGAGCTACTGCCAACTGAGCTGTAACGTTTGTCAAATATAAAATAAATATACATTCTTTGTAAATAAGGCTGACTATGTGGAAAGTATGTTAGCACGTATGCTTTAAGTATATTTTATTTATTTTTAATATATTTTAGGGCTTGTAATGATCCCTTTCATCGAGGCATGGATAAAAAGTAGCCCGGAAACTATAAATCAGATAGATTAAATGCGTGTTGGTATGAAAGCCTATTTATTTCCTAAAGTGGTAGGTAACGAACTATACCACCTCTCTCACTCTATCTCACGACATTCGACAAAGATTTATCTCGCTTCATATACGACTTCATAAAATCTTATGGTCGGTATTACACAAATTAATTAAATTAAATATTATATATTCACAGAAATTTCACACATCATACTCTAGTCCCAAACTAAGCAAAGCTTGAACAATGGAAACTAGATTGCTGATAGAATACTTATAAACATTTATATTTTTTGACATACATAACACCACTGAATAAGTCTCGAAAAAGAGGAGGATTTTATTAAACTGGCCTACAATTTAATGTTGTTACATCGTTTAGTTCTTTGTGTTTTAAAAGGTACATATAACAACTTTTAATGGTTTCCCATTGCTTTTACCAGTCTTCCGCCAAAGACTAAAAACATCGTAGAGTGTCTACGACGTAGAGCTTTACAATATAGCTACGTTAAATAAAGTGCAGCGTAATACATAACACCAACATACATTAGTTACTTGAAAAGGCTTCTATGTACGGCTCAAAGTGTTGTAGAAGGTCTAAGGTACAGAGCGTTAATATTATAATGGTAAGTCGTGTTAACTTATTATTAATTTCGTGTAAGTAAGACTCTTTGTAAAATGCAGATAATGCTTGGCTTAGTTTTGCCAGAAAATGCATAATTTACGCTGTGCCCAAATACTTGTTCTTTGGCCGATTTGTACGTTGCCACTGATAACGCCATAGAGGTGTCCAAATTTTGGGAAGACACTGTTTGATCATCGACACGACGAAGAAGAAGAAGCCAGAAAATAGTGATTTTAAACAGATTTCTGAAATTTTCAATAATATTTTTTTAAAACAAATATAATAGATTCGTATTGGTAAATAATAAGATCTTAGAGCTTAATTATAAAGTTAAAATTGTCTGTGAAAGTTTGATAAAACTTTTGTGAAATTCAAAGGAATATCATTCATTTCGTTTGTTGTTGAGCTCTTAACACTGCCTGGCATGTACATTTTTGAAGCCGCTAAGTTTGTCAAAGAACATTCAATAATGTTTAAGAAAGCAAAAGATATCTACCCTAGATGTGTAAGAAACCCTGATAGAATTGTTCTTGTTAAAGTGCCTAGAACCACAATGTATAAAAAGAACGCTTTTGCTATGTGTGGACAAATATTTAATAAGATACCTAATGATATTAAAAAGAACTTTCGCTAACATTGTTTATAAAAAAGTTAAAAATTTGGCT
Source organism: Ecliptopera silaceata (assembly GCA_932527185.1). Classification (NCBI taxonomy): domain Eukaryota; kingdom Metazoa; phylum Arthropoda; class Insecta; order Lepidoptera; family Geometridae; genus Ecliptopera; species Ecliptopera silaceata. Next base: position 2,031,600 of record OW052207.1, on the reverse strand, counting down.
AATTGAAAAATCTTTTTACAATATTGATGACTGTTTCAAACAGTGACTAATAATTTAATTTGTTTTTGTGTGTGTATCTATAAGTGACTTTATTATTATTATTATGACATTTTTATTTTTTTGTGTGACATTTAATTAATTTTATTATAATAATCTAAAAATTTGCATAAGTACCTATAATTGGTGAAATGTGAATACTGTGAGAACTACACTCGAGAGCAATGAATCCGGGTCACTTAAAGAATGTTAAAAATCTCGGAAACTAAAAATGATAGGTTAATGCAATAAATTGTATTTAATAGACAATGTAATACTCCTTAAATGAAAGTAAAAAAAATATGAGTCACCATACATTTTATTAACACAAAATTACATAAAGAAAAAAACTGCTGATCTCTCCTTAAAACAAAAATAGGAAACATGAAATTTTTGAACTTTATTACGATTTTCTTGAATTTTAATACTTCGTATTGCCTCCTCGTGCTTCCATTACTGCGTTTACGCGGTTTGGCATGCTGTACACCAAGTTCCTTATACGATTTTGGGGAATATTCTCCCATTCCTCTGTGAGAGCAATTTTGAGCTCACGAAGCGTGATTGGGGGAGGGTTTCGTTGTTTTACGCATCTGCCTAGCTCGTCCCAAGCATGCTCGATCGGGTTGATATCCGGGCTGCGCGCTGGCCACTCCATACGAGTAATGTTCATCTCTTGAAGGTAGTCATTCACAATCCTACCTGTATGAGGTCGGGCATTGTCATGCATAAATATAGCATCCTCACCTAAATTGACCATAAATGGACCAACGTGATCATTGAGGATTTCTTCCACATATCTTACGCTAGTTAAAGAGCCGTTTTCTATGATCACCAGCTCTGTGCGACTTTCAGAAGAAATTCCGGCCCACACAAGTACAGACCCACCACCGTAGGCTACTTTTTCTTCGATGCATGCTTGCTTGAATCTTTCCCCTGGTCTTCGATACACTCTGTGTCTTCCATCTTGCTTGTAGAGCATAAATTTTGATTCGTCGGAGAACATAACTTTTGACCAATCTTCAATACTCCAATTTACGTGGCTCTGGGCATATCTTAGTCTCGAAATACGATGCCCACGCTCCAGTTTAGGGCCGTTTGCAGGTCTAAGGGGTTTTAAGTTAGATTCAGCAAGCCGACGTCTTACTGTCCATGCACTTGGGTTACTTCCTCCGAGGCGTCGAAACTGATTGGTGAGTTCAGTTCCTGTGAGAAAGCGATTTCGAAGCATGGTGTTCACCAAGTATCGGTCTTCTCGTGCTGTGGTAGGTACACCTGGTTCTGCCCGTTCCTGGTCTGCGTAGGTTAGAACCAGTTTCTTCGTAACGTCGGAGAACTCTTTGTACTGTTGACAGCGACACACCGACAGTCCTGGCTGTATCGCGCTGACTCCGGCCGGTTTCCAGCATTGTAAGTATTCTGGTGCATTCTTCAGGCGTAAGCGACATAATTTCAGCTTGAATAATGAATATAGAGCACTATCAACATGGTTTATGTACCCACATAAATGACGGATTACAAACAAAAGCAAAACCAAATGCTGTAATTTCGTAGTTCCATCTTCGAAAGTGGCCCTTTTTCAAATTTGATTTTTTTATGATATAACTTTACAATAACTAAGAAGTTTTAATACCTTCATTTAAGGAGTATTACATTGTCTATTAAATACAATTTATTGCATTAACCTAGCATTTTTAGTTTCCGAGATTTTTAGGATTCTTTAAGTGACCCGGATTCATTGCTCTCGAGTGTAATTATGCATATCACGAAGACTACACTCCACTCCATTCTTGATTATGCGAAACGAGCATCTTTACATACTACCGATACGACACCAACACAATCGTAAAAAACTATTTAGAACAACGACCCGTGTCGTCCACGACAACGATTTGTTTATATCATTTTACAAGTCACTCTAATAGCATAATAATAGCAGTGCTATTTATTTATTTTCTGCTATATAAATTATAGTAAATAATAACTACTATTAGCCTGATATATACATAACTGTGGATTATTTTGTTATTCTTTTAATTAGGTTGCCATGTTCTTCGGTGTCCGCTTTTTTTGCTTTCTTGTACATTATTTTAAATGGCAATATATCAATAAAAATATATATACACTCCTTAATTCGTGATTTGCATCAGAGCGTCAGTGACAGTGTTGTAAAAGAATCTTCAAAATGGTTTTTCTGAGATAAGTATCGCGATGCTCGTAAAATATATACTTCGCAAAGAACAGATCATTACTCATAAAGATAAACCAGCTGTATCTTGGTAAAATTTTAGGGATCTAGCAAAAATCCACTCCTACCACAAAAATACTTGACCCTACAAATACATTAATTAATGTTGAACGTCGTCACCGTGTCGGTATCGGCTGGTGTAAAAACACAAGGAGACTACGAGATTTATCAAAGAAATCGTCCTCATCTGTCACTTCGTATGAAAGTTTATAAACACGCTAGTTTTATGATTTACTAGCAGTTGCTCGTGACTTTGGCTGCGTAAACTTTGTCCCTTGGAATTACTTCATATTTTTTATAAAAAACCAATACCCCAAGTACGAGTTTGTGCACACACGGATCGTAGAGACGCAATCGCCGAGCGCCACCGATTTTGTATGGAGATCCAAGCAGCGCCCCTAGCAGATTTCTTGAGAAGCTTGGATCTCCATACAAAATCGGTGGCGCTCAGCGATTGAGTCTCTACGATCCGTGTGTGCACAAACTCGTACTTGGCACTGATACTGCTTTCAACCAGGATTCTTTTTAATCAAAACTTGAGCGGAAGATACGAAACTATTTGCTGAAGTTCATACATGATTGAATAAGTCTTTTGAAACCCAAAGACTTATTTAGAATATAAATAAATAAAAATGCTGGACAATCCATCATCACACAACATCATCTAGCCCCAAGCTAAGCAGAGCTTGTGTTATGGGTACTAGAAGACTGACATACTTAATACAATACATATTATACATATAACATACCCAGAACGTCCGGAATGAATATTTGCAGATCATACAAACATTTATCCCAAGGCGGGAATCGAACCCGCAACCTTCCGTGTCGCAGGCGGACCTTCGCACGCCGCGCCACGTCGGTCGTCAAAAAATATAAATTAATTTCAGGACACTCCTGAAAAAAATACTACTCTACTGTTTTTAGACTTTATGTAAGATTGCGTGTCAGTCAGTCAGACAACTAAAAACTATAATATTCATGCTAAAATAAATATCACAAAAATGAGACGATGTAACTGTACTGGAACATGATTTAGATTGAATACTTTATTACAAAACTGTACGAAAAAGGTTGAGTTTTTATTATAATTCTGCCTTAACATAAGTGATATTAAAAACTAGTACTTTTGAGATGTTATTGCTTAGCGTTGTTTATAAGTTATTATAATTGTATTTTAAGCAGACTTTAGATTAGGTTAAGGTTCTCGATTTAATAATCAAACGAAACGAACGAAAAACAGAAGCGATATTTTTAATTGGCCTACAATTACATGTTATTACATCGTCTAGTTCTTTGTGTTATCAAAGGTTTTAAAGTACATAAAATAATATAAAACTTTTAATGGTTTATCAATGCTATTCTTCCGCCAAAGACTAAAACATCGTAGAGTGTCTACGACGTAGAGCTTTACAATATAGCTACGTTAAATAAAGTGCAGCGTAATACATAACACCAACATACATTAGTTACTTGAAAAGGCTTCTATGTACCTACGGCTCAAAGTGGCGTAGAAGGTACAGAGCGTTAATATTATAATGGTAAGTCGTGTTAACTTATTATTAATTTCGTGTAAGTAAAACTCTTTGTAAAATGCAGATAATGCTTGGCTTAGTTTTGCCAGAAAATGCATAATTTGCGCTGTGCCCAAATACTTGTTCTTTGGCCGATTTGTACGTTGCCACTGATAACGCCATAGAGGTGTCCAAATTTTGGGAAGACACTGTTTGATCATCGACACGACGAAGAAGAAGAAGCCAGAAAATAGTGATTTTAAACAGATTTCTGAAATTTTCAATAATATTTTTTTAAAACAAATATAATAGATTCGTATTGGTAAATAATAAGATCTTAGAGCTTATAGTAGGGGAGCCCACGATGCTAAGTGTGGATTTACTCGAGCGTCATAGAGACCTATTGGGTTGCAAAGCTTAGATGATAAGAAGAAAAAAATGTTATATAACATATACCTTTCATCGGTGGGGGAAGCGGCTATAGATTTATAAATATGTAAAAAAAAACTGCCGCATGGACATTCTCGAGCGCGTCAGATTAAGGTAGGGTAAGTTAATTACATGCTAAATAGTGTATATTCCACTAATCTGACAATTTGAGAATGACGAAAAGAAAGGGGAGTGCAGCAAAGTTACAAAAAAACACAAAAATTTCATCGAGCTCGTCAGATTTTCTAAGGGAGTGTTAAGTGCACCAAAAACAGCTCTAGTTCACTAATCTGACAATTTCGATGTGACGCAAACTCGCGGCCATTATTATAATGTACAAATAAAATTCGCCGATTTGACATACTCGAGATACATATGGTTCATCTTTACGTTCTAAATGTGCTGTCTCTTAATCTGACGATTATCTAGAAGGATTCGCCTAAACTGACATAAACAAATATTTTTTTTTGGATTTCTTTATAAATTATTCACGGACATTTCACACACCACTCTAGTACCAAACTAATATATATACTTATATACATTTTTTTTGTAAATACATATTTACATAGTAAAACCCATGTATGAAGTGCTCATATATGGGTGTATATCACAAGACAACGTGACGCAAAAAAACTCTATCATTTCAAACGCGAGGCTCTTGATGAATTTTTCTTACTTCGGCTTGCGGAAATCGCCAGAATATATATTTTTCGTTATCCTTGAGTTGTATCCTACAATATAAAAAAAAATCAGCTACGCTCGAAAATGTCAAGATTTTTTTTACAACTTTGCTGCGCTCCCCTTTCTTTTCGTCACTCTCAAATTGTCAGATTAGTGGAATATACACTATTCAGCATGTAATTAACCTACCCTAACTTAATCTGACGCGCTCGAGAATGTCAGATGATCAATTTTTTTTACAAATCTAATCCTTTATAATTCACGCGCGGCCATACATAGGAAGCTCATATTTGGTGGAGGTACTTAACCGGGTACAAGGTACCCCCCGTATGTTTATCAACCGCGCTCGAGTAAATCCCGAAATCCCCTCTTGGGCTCCCCTACTATTAATTATAAAGTTAAAATTGTCTGTGAAAGTTGATGAGTGAAATGTCCATGAATATTTATTTATTATTATTTAAATATAAAACTTTTGTGAAATTCAAAGGAATATCATTCATTTCGTTTGTCGTTGAGCTCTTAACACTGCCTGGCATGTACATTTTTGAAGCCGCTAAGTTTGTCAAAGAACACTCAATAATGTTTAAGAAAGCAAAAGATATCTACCCTAGATGTGTAAGAAACCCTGATAGAATTGTTCTTGTTAAAGTGCCTAGAACCACAATGTATAAAAAAAACGCATTTGCTATGTGTGGACAAATATTTAATAAGATACCTAATGATATTAAAGAACTTTCGCTAACATTGTTTATAAAAAAGTTAAAAATTTGGCTAATTGAAAAATCTTTTTACAATATTGATGACTTTTTCAAACAGTGACTAATAATTTAATTTGTGTTTGTGTGTGTATAAGTGACTTTATTATTACAATTTTTATGACATTTTTATTTTTTTGTGTGACATTTAATTATTTTATTATAATAATCTAAAAATTTGCATAAGTACCTATAATTGGTGAAATGTGAATACTGTGAGAACTATTTAGAATAAGACCATATACCTACCATGTTTCAGGCAAATAAATATTTCATTTTTCATTTCATTTTGAGTTTTGTAAAGCGTCACAGCTCAGTTGGTAGTAGCTCTGCCTTCCATGCTGTGGGTCGTGGGTTCGATTCCCACCCTGAGCAAATGTTTGTGTGAACATAAATTGTTGTTCTGTGTCTGGGTGTAATGTACCTATGTGTTTACTAAAAAAAAAGTTATATAAGTAAGTATTATATCAGCAATCTAGTTCCCATAGTACAAGTTTTCCTTAGTTTGGGAGTAGAGGTAGAGAGTGATGTGTGAAATGTCCATGAATATTTATTTATTATTATTTAAAGTTGATTAATAAATAGGGTGTGAAAATGAGGATCCTTCATACTAAATTACTACCAAAAGATACGGAATTTTATCTCGTACCTATATATGTATTATTCAAAGTCAAGTCAAAGTCAAAATTTCTTTATTCAATAAAATCACAAGGATCACTTTGAAACGTCTTACATACAGTATTATGTTATTCACAAACAAACTTACGACTATTACAAAATGTACATAGGAATATATAAAATGCATAAAAAATTGTTGAGCTATCTACAGACCGTTGCAAAAGATCTATAGATAGCTCAACTGAAAATCTCACATACAAGATGATTTTACCGACAACATAAACAATGTAACGTTTTGTTCTTAATGGACCACTCTGTATAAGCCCATAACCTACCTACCGTACATTAATTATGAAATTGGGCAATTTAATCTTAGTATCCACCCATTAGGGTTTTAAATCCAGGTAAAGCTACATATTACCTCAATTCACAGCACTTCTCAGAACTCTGACAAATTTTAAATAAAATGTAACTATGTATAAGTTAAAGAGCTTTATTAAGGACTAAATGAAAAAATAGCGTATTTTATTTTATAATTTATATAATTTCTAAAGAATCATCATAGTAAAAGTAATATAAAAATTTATTGATTTGCGCGGAATATATTTTTGTATTTTAATCAACCGTCAGACTTCCATACATACATATTTTAACCCGTATTAGATGAAAATTATTCCAAACTCTCAGTTTTTTTAATTTTTACATTATATTGAAATTTCGTAAATAATAACTACGTAAAACAAACTGTTTTGTGAGTCCCTAGTCTATCCCTACTGTCTAGATTTTTGAAAGAGCCTACCTATCTAAAACTATGCTTATTCGCATAAAAGCAGTCAAAAATCTACCAAGTAATATTAACCCAAGTTCTAAAACATTACAACATCCACCTGAAAAAAACAGTCATTTAATTGTCAAAAATGACATTTAAATTACATCGCAAGTAATTTTTAAATCAAACAAATGACATTTGCTTTAGTTATATCACAAATAATTCCTCAATTAAAACAATGACAGTTTCGTAAGTCACATTGCAAATAATTTTTCATTTGTCAAGGTCACTGTCATGTCAATCGGCGCTGTCAAAAAAGTTTACAGCGCGCTCCGACAGTAAAATGTCTAAAATAGAAACACGTAATTTTAAAATGTTTTGATTCTTGAGTCATATAAAAATAAACTTTGCAAATCCAATTACACGGCAATAAAATCGTAAACGCAAACCATCTAGTAAGCGATTTGAATGTTTGTAAAGTGTTGCGAACATCTGGTCTACTATGAACATTTGTGAAGACGTGGGCGTGTGAGTTACACTGCGCGTTTTATTGCCGTACGGCAAAAAAAATCTGCAAAAACATTTTCATCAGGGCAGGAAAGGCAAATGTTTGATGCAATCTCAGCTGATGTAATGTACATTTATGAAACATTTTCAATTTAAACGAGGATAAAAAATAACAATAACGAAAGAGCCTCTCTGAATATCAAAAAAATATGTTGAATTTTAAGTGTTAAGATATTTAAGAGGATGTTTTCAATAAAGATAAAGCCGTATTCCTACTTAATTTAAGTATATAAGGATAACTAAAATATTGAAGCTTAATTACAACGTGCAAAAACCAATGTCAAATTGATTTAATTTGAAAAATTGACTAGCAAATGTTTAAGAATTGTTAGGTATTGTATATTTTTTTAAGCCATAAGTTAAAAACATACTTCGTATGTTATTATTTAAATAATACGCGATAAATTATATCTACACTAAACTGGAATTTAGTTTTTCGCGTCGCGCAATGTAGCTAGTCTTGCCGCACTCTGAATACAGAAGTTTTAAATAAAAAAGATTTTATAGCAATAAAAAAAAAAAAAAAGAAATTTATTTATTTGCACCATCTTAATGAAACTTTATACACACATGTGAATATTTCTAGATACTTAAGAGGTAAACAAACATAACAAGTAAGTATACGAAAAAAAAATAAGTAGGTACCTACATAAGTACAAAATTAATTTTGCGGCAATGCACGACACTGTAACCTATGCTATATACTTGGCTCACACAGACGAGGTAGTGTAGGTAGGTAGGTAGGTACACAGGGCATGTCATGTATATGTCTGAGCTCCAACTCCCAACTAGGTTTCCCTGTATTTGGGATATCAGCGCTCCTCCCCATACAGAGCATTTCGTGGGTACGTACGGCCATGGTCTTTTAGCTGCAGGATATTTAAACAGGTGTTTGCGGCAAGATCTCACCATTTTCGGTGGTTAACTATACAACTTAAAGTAGAAAGCAGATTTTTTTTTTTTTTTTTTTTTTTTTTTTTTTTTTTTTTTTTTTTTTTTATTAAGTATTTATTTTTTTTTTTTTTTTTTCAACATGAATTTGTAGGTTCCAACTCGAGATAAATAAATAAATAAAAACATATATGAACAGATATCATAGGTTTATGTACATAGGTTTAGGTATGATATAACAGTAAGATGAAATCGCATTCGTATAAATTGGAGTAAAGGTTTTGGCTGGTTAGATGAGATGATAGTAAACTAATATTATTTAGAAAAGATAGAAAAGATATACCAGAGATGGACAGCGGTAGGTAGGTACCTTCTGTAAGGAATGTGTAGACAGGCAACAAGTTCTTATTGGTACTGTAACTCGGGTGAGTTGTGTGAATGTTTATGTATTGTTTATTGTGAACATACCCTCTCGGTTGTAGGAGTTAGAAAAGACACATGTGTACGCAGGCAGTTGCACCGGCATCTGTTCAAAATGAAGCTGAGTGATGCAAGCTACATTGCTTGGCGGCTCAGATAAGTAGATACATAATAGGTAGGTGTAGGGTTAAAAAGACATTCATGAGTTCAGTCAGAAACAATAAGCAGGTATCCCAGGCTTGGCATTTGTTAAATATTACGGTTTTAGGCTCCCCAACACTTTCCACAACTTCGTCATTAATTTAGGTAGGTAGGCTGATTAGGGCAGATAATTGATTTTTATTAAGTAGTTAATAGATAAAATAGTTAAATGAACAGTGTTTGTGTGGATAATATATTTTAGCGATGGCATTTCACGCTCGAAAAATATGAATCTGTAAATATAAGTATGACATACCAGAGTGTGCACACACAAACTTATTAGGATAATTATTGACTATTTAATTCACGTTCACATACACTTACTAGGATAATAAATTGACTATTTATTGACTAGCCAGTTTGCTCACCATTCATTTATAAGTTACATTACAACACAACTAGTTATGTCGAAGTTAAATTAAAATATTATAATCGAACATTTTATACTAATAGACTGTGGTTCTGTAATCCCCACACTGCAGTATCTCACCTACCCTCATTAGAAAAAAATGTGTGTGCGATGCAATGGTCGCTTGGAATGTGCTGCGTTGAGAATACCATAGAGTTATAAGGAAACAAGAAGTGTCATTAATAGATGGACTTGTATTTGAGCTGAAAATTAGTTATAAAAATTGGTTATTATTATTTGTTATTATCATTGTTTATATGTGTTCGTTACACTTATTTTTAGGCTAATCATTTCAAAAAACTGATTTAAGTGTAAAGAAGGTTGTTATGCATCTACTCGAAAACCACATTTTATGACTTCTTTTGTCGTTTTATAGGTTAGAAATAGCAAAACACTGCATGATTTTTGAGTTTACGTTAAAATTACGAGTAAGTTTTCGGTTTCGTCATAGTCTATAGTGGATAGCCATTTTTGAATTGTATTCTTTGCATTATATTTATTCATTTGGAATATATTAATTCTTTTATTTAGCTTGTTGTAGATGAAGGTGGATAAAAATGGTAGTTGATTATTTGTGAACTTGTATTTGTTTACAGGAGTGCAGCATACATTCTCTTTACGTCGTTTGTTACTCATTTCGTGTTGAATCGTCGTGTAGTCAAGTTTACTGTGTTGGTACAGGGACACATTGAGTACGTATAACTGCCTTACTGTTAGTAAATTGGTTTCTTGATACAGTAGCTTCGTGGGATGCCGGTAGGGTTTGTAGGACATAACTTTTAATATACATCTCTGCGCTCTTTCTAGACTTAATAGATGCGTTTTTGGGGCTCCTCCCCATATTGGGATGCAGTAATTTAACAAAGATTGGACTAGTGAGACATAAACCCTTTTAACTAAGTCTTTGTCAGCAACATGGCGAAGGTTTTTAAATATATATATTAACTTCCTTATTCTTGCAGACTGATTATTAATATGAGTAGACCAACATAGATGTTTGTCCAGGTATACTCCAAGGTATTTTATGCTATCAGTTGAATCGAGGTCGGGGCATTTGCAATGAGTATTGTTTGGGCTATGGAAATTTGCACATGAATGTATTTTGATCCCAAAATCAGGTCCCGGGCCACTCTTACTTGAGATGGAGAAAGGTATGTAATGTGTTTTGGTTATATTTAGTGTTAGAATATTGACTTTTAGCCATTCAGATACTTTGTATAAAGCAAACTCAGTGGACTTTTTGACCTCATCCCAGCTGTCACCGGATATAATAAGTGCGGTATCATCAGCGTATGTAGTAATTGATGTATTCGGTATTTGCATACAACAGAGTTCATTGATGTAAATAGTAAAAAGTGTGGGTCCCAAAATGCTCCCTTGAGGTACTCCGTATGTAACTGAGGCCTCATCGCTCATATGTACTCCAGCTTTTACCATTTGTTTTCGTTCAGTTAAGTAGCTTTCAAAAAGTTGTAGTGGAAGGCCTCTGATTCCAAAAGCATCAAGTTTTTGTAAAAGGTGAGGGACAGAGACCGTGTCAAAGGCTTTTGCTAAGTCAAGAAAAACTCCTATGCATTTTTTACCTGAGTCGAGTTGCTCTACAAGTGTGGTCGTAATGGAAGTAACAGCATCGACAGTAGATTTTGCAGGTCGGAAACCGTACTGATTTTTCGATAGAAGGCCATTGCTCTCAATGTATTTAACTAGTTTTTTATTAATAATTTTTTCTAAGATTTTAGCTGCAACAGGTAGTAACGAGATTGGTCGGTAATTAGATACCCGGTCTCTGTCCCCACCCTTGTAAATCGGGCAAATTATTGATTTTTTTAGCATTAAAGGAAATATTCCCGAGAGAAAAGACAAATTACAGATGTGCGCAATGGGGCTTCGGAGAGCCAGCTTAGCTTTCTTGTAGAAGTTACTAGTTATGCCGTCCCATCCAGGTGCGCTGTTAGACTTAAGTGTATTGATTGCACTAATGACTTCATCTTCAGTAGTTAAGTAGAGAGCGAACGAGCTGCTAGGAGCATTCGTTGCTAAACCCTTCGTTTTCTGAGTGCAGTCTAAAGATTTTCTGAGGATTTCTTCCGCAAGCGAGGGTCCTACTCTAGAGAAATAGCTGTTTATCACATTCACTGAATCTTGAGGTGTGTCGGATATGTTCAGCAAATCGTCGTATGTATTGTTTGTTTTATTTTCCATGTTGCATATTTGTTTTATGTTCTTCCACATTGCTCGAGTGTCGTGTAGAGAGTTGGTAAGGACTTTCCTCTCATATTTTCGTTTCGCTTCTTTTAATATGTTGTTACAGGTATTTCTGTATAGTTTGTAGGCCTCGTGCAGTTGGACATCATCAGGATTTTTTCGGCATTTTTTATGGAGCTTATCTCTTTTTTTAATTGATCTAATAATCCCTGGCGTGATCCAAGCTTTCAGAATTCGTTTAGAGCATGGTACTTGTTTTATTTGCGTGTGTTGTCTTATGACTTCTACAAGAAAGTACTTTCAATTTCCTTATACCTACTATAACAGACAAGTTAAAAAACTTCTGTTTAAAATAATCATGGACATATAACGTTTCCGCTATGTAATCTATTAAATTTTAATTCGTTTTACAGTTTGTACTTTTAGTTTTGAGGAACATTTTGTGTAGTTACTAATTAATCAATTTGACAGGCGCCACAGCTTAGTTGGTAGTGAGCTGCACTAATGCAGAGACAATATCAAATATTTTTAGTTAAAAGGAGAGACAATATCAAATATTTTTAGTTAAAGAGAGTGCTACGAGTGAAATAACAAAAAAAAACTTAAATAAAAACGGTGTTCTAAAATATAGATATTTCTCTTTGATTTAACTTTATTATTCCAGAAGAAACCTTTTTCAAGTTCACTAACGCAAAAAATGTTCACTCCAACAATTTCTCAATAGCCTTACTTAGAATCTTTAAAAATAAACAATAAGGAACAGAATTCCGTTATAAATAATAAAAATCTATGTCAAGGAAGTACATTGCCTCACAGGATCTATCCTGAAAGGGCTCTGTGAGCTAACTCTGTAAGGGCTTTGTGCATTGTTGGTTTAATGCTTAACATATTATATAAGTAGTTAACATTATATTTGATTGGCGATCATTTAATTTCGTAAATAAAATAATTAATTTTATTTTAAAATAATTTATAATAATAGCATTGGAATTTATTCTGTGTTTTTAAATGACAACGATGATCTGTGCAATGTAGTTGGCAAACACTGGATGAGAAGACGATGACCGGGCTCAGTGGCGCGTCTTGGGTGGGACCTACGTCCAGCTGTGGACTGATATAGGTTGATGATGATCTTTTACCAGAAACCTTGCACCTATATACTCAAGCTTTGCTTAGTTCAGACGGTGTTGTTTAAAATGTCCATGAACATTTAAAATAACTATTAATATTCAAGTTGTTTTCACACCCTATATAAAGTAACTGGAAAATTTTAGCTATGTTTGGTGTGAAGTGTTTCACACATTCATAAAACGTCATTGTGTTAATCTAATTGATGGTTAATAAAGTGATACTTATTTGTTGTCCGGTTCATCAGCTACTTGTTATTTACTACTTTTCTGGGCTTCTAGTCGAAGGGACGCGCGACCCGAGGGCTGGTGAGTATCTGGCCCAGCGTATCAGCATTGCTATTCAGCGCGGCAATGCAGCCAGTGTCTTGGGTACGCTTCCGATTGGTACTGATTTGGATCAGTTGAACTATCTATAGATCGTTTGCAACGGTCTGTAGATAGCTCAACTGTTTCTTATGTATTTTATATGACAATGTACATTTTGTAAATACTGTATAGTCGTAAGTTTGTTTGTGAATAAAGTTACTTGTTATTTGTTTAATTATTTTCGCTAAAAATGTATAAAACTGATAAAAAAACTTTTTGGTCCATCGCCCTCTGGGGAGATGGAGCGACGATCTGCGGAATGTAGCTGGCAAACACAACATGAGAAGAGACGAATACCGGGCTCAGTGGCGCGTCTGCAGAGAGACCTACGTCCAGCAGTGGATTGATATAGGTTGATTATGATGAAACTTTTCAGAGTTAGAGCCTATTCCAGGGCCCTGATCGTGCAAATAACGTAAACGGTTCGTATGCAGCAGCTAAGGTTCAGAGAGCAAAACCATTTATTTTAAAGTTAATGGTTATCTCGCCCTACGCATCAAAACTCAGTCGAATTTACATTGATCAAGATTTGACCAATTTTTGAGTTCATTTAATATTCACAAAGCTTAAAAAATCCAAAAATTATTGAGTCGAGCTGGGTTGGAACCCGCGACCTTCCCCTCGATAAGGAAGCGATAACCAACTGTAGGGTCTGTATCCTACATTCTTATAAGTTCGTTGGTTTTGTAGTAAAAGTAGATAGTTAAATGTTTAGTTGTATTTATTTGTAGAGTTATGTTTAATGTAGTTATAGTAGTGATCTTAAGCTACGCTAGGGCGTGCTGTCGATCTCGTAGGTAGCTGTGAACTGGTTAGTGTGGGTCACGACAGCATGCTCTAGCGCTAAGTACCAACCCTAGGGAACAAAGACTATTGTGTGGTTTGTATAAACCGTACATGCTCCCGAGGGCGAGAAGAAGTAAAAGTACAAGGTATACAAAATAAACTTAATCTAACTTAATAAATTTCATTCATTTCACACAGTCACTTGCACTAAATGTTTCCTGATAACAGCTGACGTCGCCTTGTCCTCGCGTGCGGAATGTTGAGTTACTTTGGAATCGGGTTGTAGATCGTCTGAAGTTGGTAGGTCCTTGTAAGTATATGTCGTTTGTAGTTATGTTGTTAAGAGTTTCCAAACAGGAGGGTGTAAGTACTCGTGTGTGGTCATCTTCAGTCATTCACTTTCTTCGGAAGTGTGTTCTTAGCCTCATCAAAGATAGCGGTGTGTTTTTTGTCGTTTCTCTAAGTGGGTATATGTTTTTTGTAGCGTAGGGACACAATCATTGTGTTTTTGTGTTCGTAAGTATTCCCCGCCAATAAGGGTTAATATTGTAAAACATTTGTCGTGTGTAAATGCTTTCATTAGCATTAATTGTAGTTAGTTGTGCTTGACGTTTGTTCTTCGTTTTTTGTTATTGACAGCTTTTTGTGATAGTTCGTTTCGTTATTTGGCATGTAGTTGTTTTCGTTGAAGCGTAGTATGACACGTAGCGATTTTGTCGTTGAATTGGTACGTTGTTGCTGCGCGTCGTTGTGCACAATGCTGCGGTAGATTGAACCTCAGTTTCGAGTTACTATCGCATAATCGCATGTGGTTTAGTTCTTTGTATTCTGTCTTGAATGATTTGTGTTGTTCTGTGACGTTTCCATAGGGTCTAAACCTTTTTTCTAGTTGAAACGATTGTGTAGCTTCTTTTGGTTTAAATACTCCAAGTTTCTCTTTTATGTAAGAGTGTAGGGGTAGCCGCTCCATGTTACGGCCATTGCCTTGATGTTTGTTTTTAGTTTTGTAATGTTGGAGACAGTAAACATCTTTTGTAGACATTTTTGAAGATTTGATATCTTCCATCTTCCTTATGTTGTGCGATTTGTTGAGGATGACGTTGCAATCATAAGATTTTATGTTGCCACTTAAAATCCATCCGAGTTTAGATTGTTGAGCTATAGGTTGTGTTTTATCTCCTTTGATGATTCCACCAAGGATGATTGTTGAGTAGACATCCGCCCCGAATAGTATATCGATGGGTCGGTTGATGTTAAAATCTGGATCCGCTAGTTGGATTCCTTGAAGATGTGTCCATGTGGAAGGTTTGAAGAAGGTTTGGTTTGGTAGTTTGTTAACCAAATTTCTCATTACGTAGACTTGTGTGTCAAAAGTAAAGTTGTTGTTTAAAGAAGTGCATGTTAAGTTCACTGCACCCTTGCAGTTGTTTTGTTTTGCACCAACGCCGTAAATGACGCCGCTGCATTGTTGACGAGGTATGCCCAGTAGTTGCGCTGCATTTTCAGTAAGTATGGATATTTGTGATCCTTGGTCGATGACAGCACGTAGGATTACCTCTTTACCGTCGTTTGTTCTGATCTTGACCTGAGCAGTGGCCAAGAGAGTTTCAGATTTGTTTTTTATAGACGCGTAGGTACTTGGACCGTTGTTATTGTTCGTTGTTTCGTTGATGCTTAGTTCGTTGTTTGTTCCGTCGGTAGATCGCTTTGGTGTCAAGTCCGTGAACGTGTCGTGAAGTAATGTGTGGTGGTATTCATCACATTGTAAACATCTTTTTTCAGACTTGCATTGTTTGCCTTTATGATCGTATAAACAGTTTAGGCATAAGTTTAGTTCTACAGCTAAACTGTGTCGGTCATGTGTTTGTAATTTGATGTATTTATCACAGTGGAACAATCCATGCTCCTGTTTACAGAGTGGGCACTTGACGTCCCGTGGTATGCACCCTTTTTTGTTCATTGTTAGAGTAAGTGCACTTTTTGAGAATGTCTTTGTCTTGTCGTTAAAGTTTTGGTAGTTTTCGTAAGTTTTGTTCGTTTGTTGTGATTGTTTATTGGACTGGCCGACTGGACTACGTTGTTGTTGATTATCGTTAGTAGATCGTTCTTGCTTGCGTCGTGTTGATTCCAGAGACGTAAATTTAGACTCTAAGAAGCGCATAAATTCGACCATAGTAGGTAGTTCTCTAGGTTCTTGAATAGATTCAATGTAGTCGTTGTAGGAGTCGGTGTCCAGTTTTTGTGATAGTAAATGTACTAAGATGGGATCCCATGTAGTGATGTCAACATCGAGCTTTTTTATAGCGTTCAAGCATTCATTTGTTGTGTCGTGAACCCTCTTGATAGCAGTAGCTGTTTGGTATTGTAGAGTTGGCAAGTTCAAAATAGTATTGAGATGCGATGTAAATATCAGCTTTTTGTTGTTGTAGCGATTGTTGAGTATGTCCCAGCAGACTTGATAGTTGTCAGAGCTGATTGATAGGTGTTGAATGAGTTTTTCAGCTTCTCCTTTGACCTTTGATTTTAGGTATTGCATCTTTTGTGCACTGGATAAGGTTCTGTTTTCATGGATTACTTCCGTAAATAAATCCTTGAAGGATGTCCAGTACTGATATGCTCCGGAGAACGTAGGTAGGTCCATTTTAGGAGTAGATTTCTCTTTGTGAGAAACTGACCACATTTTTGTGTTTATAGATTTTTTCATTGCGTTGTATTGTTGTTCGTAGATTTCAAAAATCTGTTCGTATTCTTGTTCGTTTGGTAGTTCACTATCGATCTCCCAGTGTAGAGTGTCGATAGTTTTCCATCTGGAATTAAGGTTTTTTAGTGTGTCCTCGAACTCCCAGTTTTCGTTTATTTGTTCTATGTTGATTGTAGCGAGAGTACGAGTAAAAGCCTTAAAGTTGCTTTTTTGTTTGCGTAGTAATTCTTCCGACTTACTAGCATAACCTTGAGAGGTCGTGTTGATAAATGCTGAAGTTTTTTCAGTATTCAGTTGTTGTTGTTGTAGAGTAGTTGAGGTTTCCGTAGTGGGTATAGTCACATGTTGAGGAGCTGGAATCTCAGGCTTTGTAGGAGATTTTTCCTTCTTCTCAGTTGTGTCAGTGACTTCGTATTTTTGGATAAATGTTCTTGCAGCAGAGTAGAAATCTTTTGTTGATTTGTAGTGATTTTCAGAGAAGTATGTGTAATCTCTGTCATCATGTTGGTATAACAGTGTGTGATTTCGTTGAAACTCTGCCCAGTAGGAGTCAAGAACTTCAAGTAGTTTTCTTGTGTGTTGTGGAGTCTTTTTGTCTGCTCCATCTTTTATAAAGTTCCTGAAGAGCTTATCAATCTCTTCCTTTAGTTGATTTTGCGTTGTTATAATATCTTCAATTTTGCTCATGTTGATGTTTTGAAGATATGATGTTAAGAACGTATGTGATTTTGTACTCTACGGTATATGCGCCTTTTCAATTTAACTGGTGAGACCCGCTTGTGGGAGGCCAGTAAACCAATTCGCTACCGAAAAGAAGATACAAACCACTGTTCATTACGTTTTCGTAGAAAATTTATCCACGAAGAGTTAGTTGTTGTAGTTTTTGTAGTTGTTGTATTTTGTAAATTCACCGCACACACAGTTGGTTCACTCACTGAAGCGCGATAAATAAATAAAAAAAAAAAAACAAAGATGTAGGGTCTGTATCCTACATTCTTATAAGTTCGTTGGTTTTGTAGTAAAAGTAGATAGTTAAATGTTTAGTTGTATTTATTTGTAGAGTTATGTTTAATGTAGTTATAGTAGTGATCTTAAGCTACGCTAGGGCGTGCTGTCGATCTCGTAGGTAGCTGTGAACTGGTTAGTGTGGGTCACGACAGCATGCTCTAGCGCTAAGTACCAACCCTAGGGAACAAAGACTATTGTGTGGTTTGTATAAACCGTACACCAACTACATCACCGACTTCTCCATATCTTTTAGGGATTTTCTAATCTTTGTGATGCTCGCTTGGTTCAGGAAGCATAAAAAATATACACAGTAAATATTGTCGATAAAGTCGGCTTCTACATTTTTTTATAAATAAATAAATATTTACGGACATTTCACACATCACACTCTAGTCCCAAACTAAGCAAAGCTTTTACTATGGAAACTAGACTGCCTACTTTTTTTTTTAACATACAATAGAATACATAGAAACACCCAGACACAAAACAAATATTTATGTTCATCACACAAACATGCTTTGTTAATCGGTCCGCACCTGTAACACCTTTTTGCAACACCCTCATTATAGGGTACATAAGGATTAGTCCTAAGTAATAGTCTTAAGACCAGACAAAATGTTAAATACATACATAATGATGACAATAAGTGAATGAATAAATTACGATAACATTTGCTCTGGTTGGGAATCGAACCCACGACCCACAGGAAGGCAGAGCTACCATCCGAGCTGTGAAGCCTGTCAAATAAATAACTTCCTAATTTACTTAAAAAATACTTTGAGAGCTTAACCAAGCTTAAGTTTAAAAGAGTCGTTGAGTTTTTGGCGGGATAATTGGAAGCAATTAATCTAAAGACGTTGCCAGCCTTTTGTTATTCCTTCTGTTTGTAAGGGAGACTATTACGAACTAAACTTGCTTTAATGATCAATTTTACGAATGGACGCAGTACAATGCCTAGCAAAGCACGTCATCAGTAGTTGTATTAGATTATTCAGTAACATTTAGTAATATTTTCCAAGGTTTTATGACTATGTTATTGTTTGTTTTTATAATGCTACGATTACTTCGCAAAGGATTATTTATTTATTATTAAGGTCTATTTAAAAAAAGCGAAAAAATCATTTGAGAGGCTGAAAGTGATCGGAGTTGTACATTTAGATAGATAGATAGATTTATTTGAGATACAGAAACACACACAAATTACATTAAAAAAGAAGTAAGGAGAAAGAATGGTAAACCTAAATCTATAAAATAACATTTACGGCTGGTTTCTAAAAGCCCAAATCACGATTGATCCGAGTTTGACACATAGTAATTATTTGATTTTTTCGTTGATCATCGTTCGAGAAACCGGCCGTTACCATTCGTGCGCTAATCTCGGTTTAAAATACTCGTCAAAAATAAAACAAGGGATCATAGGTCACTTCGTCACACATAGTTATTCTAAAATGGTGACAATTAGGTATGTTTCGTTCTGGCCGGTTTGAAATAATATTTCGCTGTCTTTGAAAATAGAACGTAAGATATTATTTTTTTGAAGTTCAGGGGCCCTATCCAGAAGGGGCAAACTTGCGTGACGGAATATCCTTTCAGTTGCAGGTCAGTTTTGTAGGCATTTTTTGTGGATTGACGTGGCTGAGCTGTTCAAAATATGACTGAAATGTTTTAAATAATGACTGAAATGTTTTAGATATGACTGAACTGTTAAAAATGACGTCAACGAGCTGGCGCATGCATCTCGCTCGCACTTGCAACGGGGCCTCGCGGGCGCATATTTCTGTACCGCTCTAACATGTCTTCATACTTGTTCGTTTTAGGGGTGTCCATTTTGAAAAATCATCGTTGTTTTTTTAGATTCGATAAATCAGAACTAACATCGATGTAGTCCAATTGAGTTTAAGAGCTCACACAAAGATGAGATTTTATTGTAATGAGTTGGTATATAAATATAATATAATTATACAATACACAATCTACTTCAATTTTATTTCGTCCACAAAACCAAATGTTATTCACAATTCGTTGTTTGTAAACATTGAAGCCAGCCATTTTTTTAGTACACATATTTACATATTTACAGACAATATTTTTATTATATTGTCAGTCCAATAATAAACTTTTCATTTTTAAATAATCAAATAGGAAAAAAATTAGTAAAATTTTAGTGTTCAAACTTGAATTTTTATGAAATTATTTGGATATAATTATTGACTCGATGTTTTTCTACTAAAAACTGAAAAAACATCGATATTTCGAGTATATCAAAAGCATTTCAAAACATCGGATCGATTCGATGTAGGTATCGCATTGTAAATATCGATGTTTTCGATGCATCGAAGTTTATCGAATATTCCGTCCCTATAGTTTGTTTACATTTATTATAAATAACCTAAAGATTTTGCATTTTCATTGTAACTTTCGTGATTGTTGTATCATAATATTGTTATGTGCCATCATAATATTGCTGGCTGCCTTGGACTCGATTGAGCGAAGAGCCTTCAGGATAATAGGTGAGCAACATATGGCGGAGACTAAGATCCAGAGTCTCGAACACCGTCGTAAAGTTGCTTGCCTATCCATTTTCTATAGGATACATTTCGGGGAATGTGCCCAGGAACTGCACGACTTGATACCGCCATCTCCTTTCTATAACCGTACAAGCAGACGCACGGCCCAGTAATATTACCATCCATTCGCACCAAACAAACGTTATGGTGCGAACTGCCAAGGAATGGAATACGCTGTCTGCGTCTGTTTTTCCCAATCATTACAACCTAGATCAATTCAAGGCCAATATAAATAGGTGTCTTCTAGACCATCCTGCTCCATCGTCGGCTTCATCGGCGCTTTCCATCAGGCGAGATTGAAGCCAAAGGATAGTCTATAGATTATAAAAAAAAAAAAAAAATTATGTGAGTATGTGAAAGTTTTAATACATAATTGAGAAAATGGTGAAATCTTTGTAGGTATTTCACGGAGAATAAAAACCTCAGCTTTGGCAAACCAAAGAAAATAAAGTATGTCGGGCTTG
Source organism: Ecliptopera silaceata (assembly GCA_932527185.1). Lineage (NCBI taxonomy): Eukaryota > Metazoa > Arthropoda > Insecta > Lepidoptera > Geometridae > Ecliptopera > Ecliptopera silaceata. The sequence goes on along the minus strand of OW052207.1, from coordinate 2,010,835 downwards.
TCCTGTTTTTCAATACTAGGAGACTGACATACTTAATACAATACATTACTTATATAGATAGGTATTTTTTATTTTACCTACATATAAAATAACCAGAGCACCCGGAATAAATATTTGCAGATCGTACAAACATTTATTTCAAGGCGGTAATCGAACCCACAACCTCCGCGTCGGAGGTGGACATCTGTTGCAGAGTTTCTAACATGTTTGGTCACCACTTATTCATGTTTCAGATGCACACAAGATGCCGGTGCCCAGTATGGGTTAGCAGATCAGAAATCAGAACACAACAATTTAAGACTAAGACATGAATCATTCTATTTAATCGTCCAGGTAGTTGATTACTTCACTTGATAGGTTCATAAATATACCTATAACAAACTAAATCAATCATTGCAATAGGCATCACAGCTCATTTGGTACTAGTTCTGTCTTCTCTGTGGGTTCGATCCCCGCCAAGAATAAATATTTTTTTAAAAGTTCAATAAGTCTTTATTGGTAAAACATTTTTTTATTACTATTAGTAAATATTAATGTATGTTCTGCTTTTGGGTGTCAACATGTTACCTATCTATGAATTTATTCATAAAACAGTATATGAGTATTCTAGTTGCCATACAAGCTTTGTGAAATGTTCATAAACATTTTTTTAACTTGTTTATGTGTAATGAAATAAAAGAAAATTATTTATGTTCAGATTTCAAGACTGTAAAATATTTTAGTATTGAACTCTATGCCTATTAACTCTATTTACAATACACTTCATTTTATTTCAGGTATATCTGGGATGCGACACGAGCAAATTTCGGTTGCCAGGAAGAGATCTCTCTCAGCGATAAGGCCACCCATTCTGATGCCTATTACTACTTGTTTAAGCTCTTTGTTTTTATTTATGTGTGATGAACAATAAAGAGTTATCTATCTATTTAGAAATGTTTTAATAAAATAATACTGAAACATGGTTTTATTGAATTACTATATTATTTCACAAATGAAAACAAAGATTAGTTTAATAGTCATAAACAGATTAGGATAGTGAAGTAGTACCATCATGGTAATTTGCATATTCTGAAACAAAATAATATATACTTAATAATATATATATCTCAGCTCAGTATTGGCATTAGTTCTGGCATCTATGCTAGGATGGTGGGTTCAATCCCCACCACAAACAAACATTTATGTGATTAGTTGTCATTGGTAAAATATTTATTTATTACTATTTGTGAACATAAATATGTGTTCTGCATTTGGGTGTTAATATGTATTAATTTTTAGAATACTTACTTATAAAAGTATTCAAGCAATCTATTTCCCATACAAGTTTTGTTTAGTTTGGTTCAAGTGCATGCCTTGGGAAATAAATAAATATTTTTGGACAATTCACACTTCACACTCTAGTCCCAAACTAAGCAAAGCTCTATATGTATGGGAACTAGATTGCTGATAGAATACTTACATTTTTTTTGTAAACACATACATAGAAACACCCAGATTCAGAACAAATATTTATATTCATCACACAAACATTAAAATTTGCTCTGGGTGTGAATCGAACCCACGACCCACAGCATGGAAGGCAGAGCTTACTACCAAATACTTACTGTCAAATGTTCATGAATACTTGTTCAAGTCTAGTGAAATAAAGGAAAAAAAAATTAGATTATGTACAGATTTTAATATCATATTATAAACTATGTAATCATTCTTTACCACATAAATAAGATATAATAATAATTAAGAATCAAAATGGTTTTATTCCTTGAATTCTAGTCATTTTACAAATTACAACTTGCAGATTAATTTTATATAGTCTTATACTGTCTACTACACAAGTAGAAACTTCATGGTAATCTGCATAGTATTCTGAAACAAAATAATAGGTAAGAAAGTTTTGTAGGTATGTACTATGTGAATGTGAATGATGACGTGTAAGAAAGGTGTGAACATTGAGATGACGTCTGATAGAAGTGAGTGGAAGAAGAGGACATGTTGTACCGACCCACATAATGTGGGACAAGGGTAGGAAGATGATGATGTACTATATTCTTATCTTATGTTATTGTACCTACATTTTAGATGTAACTTTATGCTACTAATCTCAATGATGGTTTATCTTAGCAAAAAATTATTTCAGGATAGGTACTGAAATTATGTTGTCTCTATATAAATTTGCCATAAATATTTTAAATATGATGAGACTAATAGGATTTATAACTACGATTACATACAACTAGTTAGGCATTTATGTTCCTTGTTGTCTTAGACTATTTAAAAACAAGTGTTAAATAAGAACTAAAAGGATGAAGCGATGATATTACTTTGAAGTTATCTTGCCCATACCTACTTAGGTTTTTTTCAGAAAATGTGTAGATGGTAGTCCTGAAAACCTATAAAAATTCACAGGTCAGCATTGAAATCGCAGCTAATTGCGTTTTAATTTTAAAACTACTTTGAAATTGTCACAAAACATTATAATTTTCGTGTTTGAATCCATGAATTCTGCAAAATGAAACCAAAACAAACTTCGGCATGTCACAATTCTGTCAAAGTTAATTTACAGTCAAAATATCAATAAAAGACGAAGAAGAAAACTGAAATGTTATTTGATCAAATAAAAGCTCAAAAACATTTCAGCGGTCTGGATAGGCCCCCAGTACTTTTTACTATAATAAGCTAGCGTCTGTAGTTAGTTAAAAAAAATTATGAAGATTTGTACAGCGCCTCTTGTTGGGTACCAAAATTCGTAATACTAATATTTACGTTAACTACTGTAGTAAAGTCAGGCGATTTTACTGTGACAACTCATGGTAGAGGTACAGTTACATTGCAAACTTGCTAGTCCAATTTATACTGATTTTACTGATTACTGAGCAATGAAATAAATGGCGACGAGCTTTCATAGGGGCTGTTTTTAGTATTTTTTCCTAACGAGCTTCAGTTGATCCTGCTTATGTAAATTTTCAGATTGACGCGTCTTTTCAATGTGCCTTGACCCTCAGTGCTTAAGGGCTCTTCAACCCGCTAGCAACTAGAGTTCTATAAAACTAAAAATAATGAATGAAAACTTAACTGGTCAAGAACTGACTTGACGTTTTTGAGTGTAAAACATGTTTTGTCAATAGAAGTTCGTTTTGATTTTTGTTGAAAAATACTTATATTTAATCAAAATAAATTGTACGTATCGAAATAAATAAATTATATTGTAGAAAGTTATTGACTTTTGATGCAATGCCATCTAGCCCCCTTTATAATCTATCGTCAAATACTTATATAAAATAACAACTTTTCCAATATTCATATGGGAGAATATTATTATGTGGATGTGACTACGTTCTACATAACATAGATCAGGGGTCACCAAATGGCGGACCGCGGTCCGCATGCGGACCGCCGACCCATTGTATGCGGACCGAAAAATATATCCGACTCAGTATTTTTGTTGTCGTTAATTCTAAAAATTCCGGGCGAAGTAACAAGTAATGTCAATAGTTTGCACCAATTCCACTCCAAACATCAAACAGATAATCAACAATAAAAAATGTCACTATTCTCATTGATATGTAAATAATAATACCTTTGTTTTCCGTAATTACCTATGTTCAATATATTTTTTTATAAAATGTGCGGACCGCGAAGGTCATTTTATTTCTTAAAATGGACCCCGAGCGAAACTAATTGGTGACCCCTGACATAGATATTCGTAAATTAAGTACTTTTCTACGATTTTTTCAATTCTTGTATTTGATATTGATTATAATAAAAAAATAAATTACAATTTCTTTATTTAGTTAGAGAATGCAAGTACATGTATGTTTATTGTTAAAACTGTTAATTGACGTAACATATCACTTTGTATGTCATCCCTTAAACCCAACATTTCATGTTAAATATGAGATTTCGGCAAAGGTGATTGAAATAGCTTTTGACGGATTTCACATTACATTAGATATATGTATACAGGGTGTAAAAGGAGGGGTGGACCAAAAGCAACAGGGCGATGGAGCTCAATGCCTATCGCCTATTATAAATAAATAAATAAAGAAAGAAAAAATAAATAAATAGATAGATATGTATGTTTAACATAATGTTTAACGATATTCAGTCGTTCAAAAGTTACGCGCACTTTTATGTTTTTTTTTTCATTATCAGATTTTAGGTTTAATTTCCAAGTATTTGTTACACCCAAACTATTTGTTAAATATATAACTGTTACACCCTGTATAACATGATATCACGAATATCACAAATAGTATATCTCGATATAAGCTCCAAGTCTTACCCAATTAACGACATGAGCGTTGAATAGCCCAATCGGTCAGGTTTCAGGAAACCTTTTATTGTTGATCAGTCTAAATGGTCTGACAGCTGTCAAAAGATCATGTTCTTTAATACCAGTACCTAATTAATAATAACATAATACATAATAACAATCTATCTATACTAATCTATACTTCTATACTAATATTACAAAGAGGTAAAGTTTGTGTATTTGTTAAATTGTAAGGGGTAATCTCGGGATCTACTGAACCGATTTTTAAAAATCTTTACCAATAGAAAGCCGCATTATTGCTGAATGTCATAGGATATATAAAAAACCGAAAAACCAAAAGGCTTTTACGTGGTAGTCCGTTTTGCAAAGTGGATCGGAGAAAAAACGGTCGAATTATGCCCAACGAAATGGGCACGGGTCATCTAGTTAATAATAACATAATACATTATAACAAATGATCAAATTTTAATTCGTCTTCATAAATTTTATCATATTTTTCAAGATATCCTAAGCTCTAAAGTTACTATAAGCCTGACACGCAGCTGTAGGTAATTAATTATTTTATCAAATTTTATCCAATGAGCTTGTACCAAACAACTCATCTTCCCTAACGAGATCGAAAAATCCAAATTAGCTCAAAATTAAAGACGAAATCTAATTTTAGCATTATTACTATAGTAGTCTAGGCAGTCTAGACTTTATTTTGGTGTTCTTATTTACTCGAAAATATTTTATCCTACCTAAATACTCAGTTTAAACAATGAAGACAGTTTTAGACAGAATAAATCACTCTAGTTTAATTTTTTGAAAAGATTTTCACATCATCATCAATTAAAAAAAATTCTTGGTACTTATAAATAAAAATAAAAAAGTATAAACAGAACTTTTTATTTTTTTACGATTTTTTATCATACCAACTGAAACAAAAATAATTCAAAAGCTGTAAGCTTAAAAATAATTAAGTAGGTACTTACGTAAACTGCTAAAACTTCCCAAAAACACTATTCTCACAACAAAGTCCCACTTAGTACAAAGCACATCAAACTTTTAGTTCAAAAGTTCACTCAGTAGGTAAACCTTTTTAGAATCGTCACTTATTTAAAAAAAAAAACATTTAAAAACAAAACACAATCAAAACTTTTTGCACAATAACAACGTAATAATAAAAAAAAAATAAAAACGATCTCAGAATTCGCGGCGAAGTTGAGTACGGACCGCGTAACGGCTATCATGAGCGGGCGTCAGCATTCGACTGTCGAGCCATGGAGCAAGCGAAATGTGCGGAAACTAGTAAGAAAAATCTAAGCTTTATTTGTACACGTAACAGTTTTTCCAATATAATAGTTCTAATACTATACTCACGGCCGGTTTCTCGAACGATGATCAACGAAAAAATCAAACAATTACTATGTGTCAAACTCGGATTAATCGTGATTTGGGTTTCCAGAAACCGGCCGTCAGTGTTAATTTTTAAGTTTTGGGCTGTAATTAGATTATAGTGATAATAAAATAATATTTTAATGTTACTCAAAATAATAATTGTACCTAAGTCCCTAAATTTCAGTTAAATAATATTGTACGCCCGAAATGGGTAGGCTGTTGAAACATTTATACCTATTATAAGATCACTAAACACAGTTTTACAATAAATTATTCTTATTCTTATTACTTATAATACATATTTGAAACTAGCACGGTTTTGAACATAATAAAACTAATGGTGTACGTGTTAAAGGACAATGCCCAGTGGGCTATGGGAATCTGTACCAACTTGCATCAATTTGAATTTACTCTCAAAGGTCTAATTTTTATTTACCTTTTCGCTACCAACAATATTTTTTTCAATGTTTAACCGCATTTCAAAATATTTAAAAATGTATTTTATTTTATTTTATTATCATGTTTGCCTGCTCAGCTAAAGCTTACTTGGCAAACAAGATTTTTATGCTCAATGTCTACTCACGAAAATAGGTGACAGCTGGGATGGGAACAAAATAGTTGACGTGCGTAGGGCTTAGTTCGAGCTTGCATTTTAAAACTCCCTACTCTCGAGCCGAGTATCGTCTCTCGGATGTTCTTGTATTTTTGTATGGATATCCGAAAGACGACTCTCGGCTCGAGAGTAGGGAGTTTTATAATGTAAGCTCGGACTAAGCACTCGGAAGTAGGAAATTGATAATCAAGTTTTGTATAATTAATTTTAATTTTCTAAACCCGGTTAAAAAAGACTGTTAAAAATTAACAAAGAACACATATAAATAAAATATTAATTTTGATGATAATTAGCTTGTGACGCAATCTGGTACAGGGTTTGGGCAATGTTCTTTTACTTTCCTGAAGTTGAGGACATATCTTGTGAGCTTCTCGTCTTTTATTGGGTGTGGCTCTGTTCATTACCCTCTTATTGTACGTCCGGATTGGACAAACTGTATAAACATGTACTACTTAACATTAAGATCTTTTATGTACAACAGTATGTATGTACAACAATAAAATATCTGATTTCATAGTTTTCTTTATAAACGAGATATCAATCAGGATATAAATATACATAGTTTATAAAGAAAACTATAATAGTTCTATTTTTATTGTTTCATTTCTTCCATTTTATTTTTTGTGATATAAGTATCTATTATTACATACCATTCAAGGGTCAAATCAATTTCGAAAGAGCGTGTGATTGTATTTATATTATGCCACGAAGAGTCATTACGGGTATAAATAAAAGTATTATATTAGCAGTCTAGTTCCCATAGCACAAGCTTTGCTAAGTTTGGGACTAGAGTGTGATGTGTGAAAAGTCCAAAATTATTTATTTAATCTAGATATCTAGGTATAGCACTGAAAACGCAGTTCTAGATTCCCTATAATATTTCCCAGACTTCAATTGCGAAACAGAACACGATTTCCAAAACTTTTAAAAAAGTTTGTCTAAGACTAAAACCTCTTAAGCTGATTCATTAGGTAACTTAAAACCTGTCTTGAAAATAGTTTTTTTTTCAACGAGCCAGGAAAAAAAAGTTTTACCAGTATTAGGTACGCTGTCAGCTAAACCCATAAAAGTAACTTGATAAAGTACGCGCAGTAATCGGGATGATACCCAAGAGCCTTCTAAAAGCTATTTATAAGAAAAAACCACAGGTTTCTTTCACCAATAATATACGTCGTTAATTATCACCTCGGGACTTGGCCATACTTATAAACGACGTTTAGCGAAATCATTGATCTTGCTAGCAAACACAATATTATTAGATTTAAACACAATATTTTAGAGACTTTTTATATAGTTGGCTACCCGCGCATAGTGTAGTCAGCCAACAGTGAAATGAATTTTCAAATCAGTCCAGTAGTTTCCTATTCAATTCAATCAAATCTTTCCTCTTATTGTTATACCTACATATAGAGTAGGTACCTAGATACCTACTTATTTTAATCAAATGTATCATTGATTGCATAGCTTTTATCGCGAGCCTTGAGCGTGGAGACCGAATCCAGAAATTCCGTAAAGAAAATACCGAACGAAAATAACCTAACACTGCGCATGCGTAATCCAGCAAAAAATGCTGTGCAATAGCTTTACCGCGGCAGTCCCCGAGTGCCACACGTCTTTTATATATGATTTTATCATTATTTACCTACTTTTAATTTAGGGGTATACAAACAAATGGGTCAACTGATGTTGTGCAGTAATTTCTATTTATATATGGCCCTTTTGACTAACAATTGGTGAATCTAAAAAAAAATGGAATCTTTACTTTTTAAAGACTATTAATAGTCTCCAAACTTGGTGCAAATGCAAGATACTGTAAGCTGTATCTCAGCGTTTATAAGTAAGTATATGGCTATAATATGACCAAGTCTTAGTCTATCACATATATCGTAATATAAATCTCATACAATTAGTCCTAAACGCTTTCGTAGCCATGATTATCCTAGGTATTACTAAAAAGTTGATCAAAATTTTGATATACTTATTTAGGTTTTACTAAGCATTCTAAAAGGTACGCAAAGCACAATATTTTTATACGTAGGTACGCAATTTTTTTAGAGAATAAATATTTCATTGTTTATGTGAGATGAAATAATATTTTTAGAGGCAATAGAGCATAATAAAATTTATTTATTTGCTTGAAATAGGTATTTTAGGAACGCTTGCCTAAACCTCGTAAATTTAGGTGTCAGTATATTCAGAGCTAATAACAAAATATATAGACACATAAAAAGTGGAGCATAAAAAGAAAAGAAAAATACTTAAGTAAATAAATAATGCTGTACAATCCACACAACATCATCTAGCCCCAAGCTAAGCAGAGCTTGTGTTATGGGTACTATAAGACTAACATACTAAATTCATTACATAGATAGATATTTTTTATTATACATATAAAATAGCCAGAACACCCGGAATAAATATTTGCAGATCGTACAAACATTTATCCCAAGGCGGGAACCGAACCCGCAACCTTCCGCGTCGCAGGCGGACCTTCGCCCGCCGCGCCACATCGGTAGTCAAAGTACAAATAGGTATTTGTACAAAATAAGCCAATTGTGAGGTAGCCCTGAAAAACAACGTCATTTCTTGACCTATTTCGGTTCGCGTCTCGACTTGAATGTTTAATGTAAGTACCCACATTTTTGCTTAAATATTTTAAACGAGATTTGTGTGATATTTTCGTTTGTTCATTTTGAATAATGTTTGCTCATTTAGTGCTAGCTAGTAGATTAGTGGGTAGATTTTATTTACTTTTAAAAATCGAACACATTCAAGTCGCGATAAGCGCCTCTAGCGAGTGAATCTAGAACCATTTTAGGCCAAACTCTTTTGATAATGGGGCGTCTAAACGGGCCACACTTCACGGCAATTTGTGGCTGCAATACTGTGGCCGGCAACATTGCTACCAATACCAGCCACACTATGCAATATTTTAAGGATGGCCCGGCATTATAGCCACATATTTTTTGACATTTCGTCGGCCATTGTTGCTGGATTGTGTGGCTTATTAAAGGGTTCTGAATCAAAGGCCCATACTATTGCAGCCATATTGCAACATGTTGCCTGCAATTGATTGCTCAGCCATAAAATGTTTTATTGATGGCTGGGCAATGTTTGCCAATAATTGCAGCCACAAATCGCCGCAAAACATTGCCCGTTTAGACGCCCCATTACTAACGGCCGGTTTCTCAACGATGATCAACAAAAAAATCAAATAATTACTATCTATGTGTCAAACTCGGTTCAATCGTGATTTGGGTTTCAAGAAACCGGCCGTTAGTATTCTATTTAAACACCGAAATAAAAACTAAAGCTTGCAATATTAATGTATTAACAATATCCACAACATTCAAAACAAACTATATAAGATTCGTCAAGTTTTAAAGTTGTGTGGGGACCGTTTGTTCTTGTATGTTTATTTATTCCAATAAACCCTTGATTATTATTAATCTTATTGAACATGGTACCTGTTTTTTTTATAGATCGGTTAAGTTACTTTAATAGTCGTAAATTTGTGTATTTACAAACTTACTTGTAATTTACTTTTTTTTAATAAATATTCACAAACTTGGTACTTAAATAAAAAAAATGGTTACTACTTTGAATATTGTCATTGAGCAAGGTATAGTTTCTGCGAAGATGAGGAGCGAAATTAAATTAGATAATGAAATAAAGTAATTTTAATCAATAACATCAAAAGAATCATTTAAAAATTTATCATATTTTTTTTTAGTTTTTTTTCTTTCTCCACTATTGTTTTTATAAATAAATATAATAGAATATAATTTAAGGACCATTTTTGATTCAGTTTAAGCTTCTATTATATTTAATTTAATATTTATTCATTGATAAATACATTTATGGAGTCACCACGTTGCTTATCAAAACCTAAAGAAAGATTATCTATCTATACACATTGTTACTTTTGGATCAAAACTCATAAAAAAAGCCTGAAGGTTCAACTAACTACCTGCTGGAACCTTTTCAAACTAATACGGAGCTATTAAAGATATTTACGAGAACACTTAAGATGTTACTAATATCTTAGCTATTTACTAACATATAACCTTTTTAACTCGGAACAGGAAATTCTCAGTAAAAAAGTAAAAAATGTTACGACATTATCACACACTTGACACTGACTTTATCGCTAGATTGACATTTCATTGTACCTAGTGTACATGTGTTGACAACTCTGGCCACGCACATCTCGACGCCCTAGCGCCGCTTCATGCAAGACCACCCGAAAACCTTGGACCATGGCGACCACTCCCTCGCGATCTCCTTGTATCAACGGACCCACAGAGGCCCACACAACGCCACTGATAGGCTCAACAGCAAATCAGGGCCATACCCCTTGACTCGGAGACAGTGCTCTCCGAAGTGGATGCCAGATAAAAGAACGCAAGTTCGAATCTTACCCTCATCTCTACAAACCAAGAAGGTAGAGCAAAGTAGAGATGCAGATGGCACTCATTCTAACCTAGTGACAACATGAGATGTCTTGTGGATGATTAGAGGTAGTCAAGGCACGTCCATTCATTATATTTTCTAGAAATATTCCCTACGTGACTTAAAAGCAATTACTTAGTATAACTCCTTGCTTCTCTCTTTTATATTTATTTTCACCTTTTTAATTAATATCTACATGGTTTTTTTTAATTCGATCACCAATTTCGAGTAGAATTCCGCTACTTTAATTCCCTATTTAATACTTTAATTCGATATGCATACAGGACACAAGCGCATTTGAACCTGCGACCTAAGAAGTAGTCCTGAACCACTAGACCATGAAGCATCACGTGAGCTTTTAGTCTTGAGCGTCAAACGTGTTCTTAGTACATTGTACCTATTTTTATGTTTAAGATACGTGACGCGTAAAATGGAGCTTTTAGGACCACTACCTGTGGATACCACGAATGAAGTGACAACCGTAAACGTATCGTAACAGTGACGTATTAGAGATACACTGCGCGTCGACATCAGCTTCACTGTCGAACGTTGCAGCGGTAGCGAGCAGTGAATCTTAAATAAGTTACGTTTATTATTGTTACATTTATTCATGCTCAGCCCTCTTATCCGTGATCGAAACTATCGTGGGTATTTACGTTGAATTGTTAATATAAGTAGCCGTTTTAACGAGCTTTGAATTCGTTTATAAGGCAACTAAAGACAGACATTAGCAAGATAGACCGAAGATTTTCAGCGCGTAGGATGTGATATAAGACTCCGAATAGATTAGTTAGATTCAGTAATATCTTTATTAGCTGTGACAGGTGTCACGTGACGTGTCTTTTGGTAGTAGCTCTGCCTTGCATGCTTTGGGTCGTGGGTTCGATCCCCACCGAGAACAAATGTTTGTAACATGAACACATATGTTTATAGTATGCCTGAGTGTTACTATGTATTCTATGTATGTATATGTACAAAGAATAAGTATAGTCAGTCGTCAGTGCCAGCGCTATCGAATAATAGTAATGAAATTGGGCCAACGTTCACAAAATCAGGGTTATTCCACGACCTCAGCTTGACCTATTGCCCGGAAGAGGGTATTAATCTGGATTAGATCTCGAATTAGTGGGCACTAAGAATCGTCGTCCTTAAAACTGTGTAGTCTATCCCCCTATCTTATAAAAAGTTAGCGCTGACTTTAAGCCATCATTACGTATGGTAATCAGTACTTCAAGTCTGCGCTAACTTTTTATAAGATAGACCGTATAAATCTAACAAATAATTATGTGCAAACTTTGACAGTTCACACTTCGAATTTCATTCATTTAATTTTCAGCCTGTGGTGTCCCATTGCAGGGTAAAGGCCTCCCTTCCTTCTCTCCAGTTCACTCTGTCCTGGGGGGGTATACTGACTACTGAAATGTTTTTGAACTGTTATTTGATCAAATTGCAGTTCAGGTTTCTTCTTCGTCTTTTATTGATATTTTGAATGAACGATTTTCTTACCGTTTGATAGAATTAACGAAAAATCAGGTAGGCCATGCTCAAATCAGGTAGGTCATGCTTAAATCAGGTAGGCCATGCTCAAATCAGGTAGGACACGTGCTAAACCGCGGCATTGACGTCATTTTTAACAGCTCAGTCATAATTTTATAAAGCTCAGTCACGTCAGTCTACAAAAATGCCACGGAATACTGATGAGTTACTATAGTAAAATCATCGAAAACTGAACTGCAACTGAAAGGATATTCCCATATAAAGTTTCCCCTTGCTGGATAACCCCCCTGGGCTATTGTGGACCAATCTTTTGTATGGGCATCAAATTCGTCTCTCCATCTGCGCCGTGTTCTACCGCGCACTTCAAATAATCAAATAAATAACCTTTGGTTAGCAAATTGCTGAATTATTTTACTGAATTTCATTTCACTCGTTTCTAGATAATTTTATTTACGTCACTATAACATACTCGTGATAAAGCGGCTTTATTATTTGTCAAATTTTACACAAGATTATCTGTTAGACTACAGTCTACTTTATAGTCTAAGTCTGCGGAGGCCCCCGCAAACTGCAGACTTTTTATCGTCCGATAGTTTGATCGGCTTCTTAATCAGTATGAAGATGTATGCAGATGCGCACATTACAGTGATTCAGCCTTTATACTGATTAAGAAGCCGACCAAACTATCGGCCGATAAAAAGTCTGCAGTCTGCGAATACTCTAACGGCCGGTTTCTCGAACGATAATCAACGAAAAAATCAAATAATTACTATGTGTCAAACTCGGATCAATCGTGATTTGAGTTTCCAGAAACCGGCCATTACTGTATGACCCGCTTCGATTGATCCAAACATCGGCGGAGGCGATCTTCTTTTCGCAAGCATTGACAGAATAACTCGGTCTACGAGCCACCGACGCACAGTGGTCAATTTTCGAAAGCTAGGGGGACAAAATTATATTATGTAAAAAACCTTGCTTATGCGTATAATTGTTATGTTTTTTATACAATTTAGGTTTGTAAAAGCAAATTTGAAAGTCAATCCTCAATTATTAGGGCTTCAGATTCTTTCAACAAATTTAGAACATCTGATGGCGCGGCGTTCTTATAATTAACGGATAATGATCTGTCATTCCAATAGAGTCTAATGTATTGTTGAACAATACATCTTTACTATTCTGTGTCATCGGCTTAAACGACGAATTTTTACCAACAATTCAAATAGTTCCTTATTTTTGATAGCAGTACCATTGCCTGAAAAAACAACCAAAAGGTACGAAAACCGCAAATTTCCGCAAACAAAACCATTATAACGAAATAGGTAACACTTCAACCTATAACAAAATAACAATAAAATGTATTTCTAATCATTTCCTAGAAACGTATGTTCTTTTGTATCTAATAAATATGCCTTAAAACAGTAGGTCGGGTTACCTATTTATTTGTGACATAATAATCTATTAAAATTTTAATTATTTATATGAAAATAGAATGTACTAACCTTCAGTTATATACACCATATTTTACAAAACTCACTTTTGGATAGGTATTCAGTAAATAATAAAAGAAGGCACATAGAATTTCGGCGAACATAAAATATTTGCACGGCAAATCGCTGATAAATCACTTTCAAATAAAGAAATCTTATGAACCGATAACAGCACAGTAATGATTTTTTTTTTAAAACTTGAATGACTTACCTTCAAGTCAAAATATAATATTTTTTTCGAATTATCTTCACATTGATAAAGTTGAATTAAGTACCCCTAGCTTTCGAAAATTGACCACTGTGCGACGTGTCTGTATCGGTCAGTGTACAAAGTTCACTCTCTGTTACTCGCTGTTTATTCAGCGTTCAGCATCGTTAACCATTTTATTGAGGTACCCTAAGCAGCACTTACACGCGAATGAATTATTGCTGAGGAAATTTCGCGGGTAATGTTTTCATTTAGACAGGCTTGCGTCTAAATGGGCATTTAAACGTCGCTCTATTTCGTTTGAAAGCTTCTTTGAAATACGGGTCAGGCAAGGCCGTATGTTTTTTAATGAAAGAATTCGGACTTTCTGACGCTTTTCAGTGAGAATTCGCCAAAAATCTGTTTTGTCTCGGCTTTATAATACGTTACACGTCAGAGCAGAAAATATAATAATACTTCGTCATTTTCTTTTGTTGGGTCGAAAAAAGACTCAGCTTTCGGAGACCTAGTTTCTTGTCTACATTTACGGAACGGTTCTGCACCTCTACCATGAGTTGTCACAGTAAAATCGCCTGACTTTACTACAGTAGTTACGTCAATATTAGTATTACGAATTTTAGTACCCAACTATCCGCTAGAGGCGCTGTACAAATCTTCATACATTTTTGAAGTGAAAACTTCTTTAGCGGCGCTGGGTGGGTAAAAACTTTCAAACTCGCGTCAGGGTCACGTGACGTCGAAAAAGCGTAAGATCTTATTTAATTTTTATACATTGCTCGTAAAACAAGAGACGACAAAAGAACACACTTGCGGTCACGCGACGTATGACTCAAACAATTAAATAGATAGATAGATAGATAGATAAATTCTTTATTGTACACAAAGAAAATAACAAATGAAAGACATAACAATAAATTTGTACAATGGGCGGTCTTATCGCTAAGAGCGATCTCTTCCAGACAACCTTTGGATGGAGAGGATAAACAAAAACAGAAAGACGGCGGTGTACAAAAGTTCAAAACAATAATAATTAATTAATTTAAAAACACTAACTATAATAATATCCTAAGCTATAAATAAATATACCTACACTAATATACATATTTTATAGAATATATACATATACTTACATATTAGCAGATAAGGACAGATAGTGGTTATATACCTTTGTTTTAAAAATGTTGGGAGATTTTGATAGGCGAACAGACAGCGGCAAAGCGTTCCATAATCGAACTGCTTGTATAGTGAAGGATTTCGTGTACATTGTGGAGCTGTGTACAGAAGTAACAAGCTGCAAAGTGTCGGAGGAACGTAGGTTCCGATCATTCGTCTGATGCATGAAAATGAAACGTTCCTTAAGATAGTGAGGGGAGGAAGAGTTAAAAAGAACATTAAAGAGAAGGGACAGAATATGTGCATTCCGGCGAAGGCGTATAGGGAGCCACTTGAGTTTCATGCGGAATAGTGTTGTGGCGACATCGTACAAGGCGAGTACAAGGCGCTGCCAACACGCGGTGCGGTGCGGAGCGCGGGGGCGGAGGACCGAGGAGCGGCACTCGCGCGCCGGCAGCCGACAGACGCTCTGAGCACCCTCGCACGGGAAACACGTATCGCTCGCCGCGCGCGCATAACCAGATAGACGCTATTATATCGTACGAATCGTTTCGCCTAACTTGTATTTAACTGTATCGCTTCCATCTTATTGAAGTGAAAACTCAGTCAGGGTCACGTGACTCGTGACGTTCATCGAACGTGACGTTCATCATTCGTTGTCTTCGTCGTTGTGTCAATGTCAATGACATGACACAATCACAATGACACAGACACATTCGCGCTTGCGCGAATGTGTCTGTGTCATTGTGATTGTCATTGTCATTGTCATTGTCGTTGTGTCGACATGACACAATCACACTGACACAGACACATTCGCGCTTGCGCGAATGTGTCTGTGTCAGTGTGTCTTCGTTGTCTTCGTCATTGTGTCTTCGTTGTCTTCGTCATGTCATTGTGTCACATTCGCGCTTGCGCGAATGTGACACAATGACATGACACAATCACAATGACACAGACACATTCGCGCTTGCGCGAATGTGTCTGTGTCATTGTGATTGTCATTGTCATTATGACGACTGTGGTTATATTTTTGAAGTGAAAACTTAAAAGTGAAAACACAGACACATTCGCGCTTGCGCGAATGTGTCATTGTCATTGTCATTGTCGTTGTGTCGACATGACACAATCACACTGACACAGACACATTGACACAGACGCGCTTGCGCGAATGTGTCTGTGTCAGTGTGTCTTCGTTGTTTCATTCGCGCTTGCGCGAATGTGTCTGTGTCATTGTGATTGTCATTGTCATTATGACGACTGTAGGTTTTAGGTAGTGTATACCTAAGAGATCGTAAACCTATAAGTACTTGTGTACTTTCTGTTTACACATGTTACATCTGGTTTAGTTAGCTACATATCACAGCATGCTTCAGTTTTACATATCCTATGTCAAAACGATTATACTACATACATAGAACTTGTGTAGCTGAAAAATAGATATAGAATCGTTTTGCGTAAAATTTATGGGTGAAAGTACGATGTATTTTGTTTTTATTTTGTTTATATCTCAATATTTTAGAAAAAAGTGTATTATTATTTTTTAGTTGGAAGTACTCCTGACACTATAACTTTTAGTTGTCTTTTTTACCTTACCTTTATCAAAGTGTAAGAAGCCCTACAACAATTCTATCCCAACTTGACTTATAATAATTATTATGAATAAATATCTTATCTTATCTTATCCCAATCAGAGGCATTTCTTGTCGACCGATGTGTAAGTGACGTTAAAAAAAAAAGTATTTTTTAAAAACATTTTAATGACTCGCCTACATGATACAAATAAATAGGTACCGTTTTGCCTTATATACTAACGCGTGTAGATATTTAAAACCTGGCAGGTTTTGAGAGGCTAGGATACGGCTGCAGTGCTTAGGTACTCAAATTTTTGTTTATCGGTTAGAGAGCTGAAGCGTGTATGAATATGTAGTTGTATTGTAAAACTAAGTGTAAATATAATTGAAAAACGATTTGGGATCAAAGCGAACGAGTCAATAATAAGAATTATATTGTTTTAGAGTTCCGTATATCCCGACGACAAAATAAAAATTGTAAATTATGACCTAAAAAATACACAAAATGTAGTGTGTAAGCTTTATAGTTAGTTGAAAAGTGTGAATTTGCTATTTTTTCCGAAACGTGAGCAATTTTTCAAATGTCTATGTTAATAAATAAATAAATATTCATAGACGTTTCACACTCACACTCTAGTCTCAAACAAAGCAAAGCTTGTACTATGGGAACTAGACTGCTTATATCATACTTATATACAATTTTTCGTAAATTCATAAAATACATAGTAACATAACACCCAGACACAGAACCCGCACTTCAAAAAAGATTCTCTCTTTCGGTTTTTCTAGTGTTTAATATGTATAACTAGTAGGTACAAATGTAAAAAGTAGTTTAGGTCGTCCTTTGATGTGAGCTCGAGTAAATCTCGAGTGTACAACACAGATTGTTTCTATAACACCACAGTTCACCAAAACTTTAACCGATATAAAAGCGCTGATTAAAATAGGTACCTACCCGGTTAAAAATAATGTACTCAGTATTATATAAGTACGAATATACTACTGAATATTGGTAGATACTTATATGAATCTGTATTAAGGCCAGTTAACAGTAAAGTACCTATGCTTTGTCACTGTTTGACATTTATTATCTTATTATTGTAAGACAGTAATTATTAGCTCAAAATAGGTAAAATAAACAACAACTTTTTAACTATTCAGCGCGGCAATGTAGCCAGTCTTGGGTACGCTTCCGATTGGTACTGATTTGGATCAGTTGAACTATCTATAGATCGTTTGCAACGGTCTGTAGATAGCTCAACTTTTTCTTATGTATTTTATATGCCTATGTACCTACATTTTGTAAATACTGTAATTGTCGTAAGTTTGTTTGTGAATAAATAAATTAACTTTTAAAATAAGGATTATCAAAGCTATTAGGGAATTAGGTGAGTAATGTGGGTTTGCTTGGTTTAGAAAATAAGTTGCATGAAAATAACAACGGCAAAGGTCAGTTTAGCCAAAGATAACGCAATCCACTGGTTAATGAGTTGGTGCACATTGCGTCTATTGTTGATAGGTATAGTTACTACAAGCCTTGAAGTGTTTGTAAGGCGAATCTATTTCTCCCGACAAATGATGTTCTTTGTGGTCATTTCGCTTGTGGAGATCAAAGGTCGAGAAATAAAACCATTTTGGAAACGTCAAAACGATGTGACTTCGGTAAAGACTGGGTGAATAAACGTGACAATCGTATACGTGTCGGAACCGTGTTCATTGCGCGGTTACGATGCGTCGTTCGAGAGTAGAGCCGGGGAAGACGCGTAATGCGACTCGAATAAGTTAGGTATACGCATCGCAGTAACTTATACTTTGTATGTCATAAGCATGTACAGTAGCTCTACCATGAGTTTTTACTATACTATATATACTATACTCGCTAGCGTCTGTAGTAAAAAAAAATGGTAGCACTCCGAATTTCGCCGAAGTTCGCTTTGATCCCAAATCGTTTTTCAATTATATTTACACTTAGTTTTACAATACAACTACATATTCATACACGCTTCAGCTCTCTAACCGATAAACAAAAATTTGAGTACCTAAGCACTGCAGCCGTATCCTAGCCTCTCAAAACCTGCCAGGTTTTAAATATCTACACGCGTTAGTATATAAGGCAAAACGGTACCTATTTATTTGTATCATGTAGGCGAGTCATTAAAATGTTTTTAAAAAATACTTTTTTTTTTAACGTCACTTACACATCGGTCGACAAGAAATGCCTCTGATTGGGATAAGATAAGATAAGATATTTATTCATAATAATTATTATAAGTCAAGTTGGGATAGAATTGTTGTAGGGCTTCTTACACTTTGATAAAGGTAAGGTAAAAAAGACAACTAAAAGTTATAGTGTCAGGAGTACTTCCAACTAAAAAATAATAATACACTTTTTTCTAAAATATTGAGATATAAACAAAATAAAAACAAAATACATCGTACTTTCACCCATAAATTTTACGCAAAACGATTCTATATCTATTTTTCAGCTACACAAGTTCTATGTATGTAGTATAATCGTTTTGACATAGGATATGTAAAACTGAAGCATGCTGTGATATGTAGCTAACTAAACCAGATGTAACATGTGTAAACAGAAAGTACACAAGTACTTATAGGTTTACGATCTCTTAGGTATACACTACCTAAAACCTACAGTCGTCATAATGACAATGACAATCACAATGACACAGACACATTCGCGCAAGCGCGAATGTGTTTTCACTTTTAAGTTTTCACTTCAAAAATATAACCACAGTCGTCATAATGACAATGACAATCACAATGACACAGACACATTCGCGCAAGCGCGAATGTGTCTGTGTCATTGTGATTGTGTCATGTCATTGTGTAACATTCGCGCAAGCGCGAATGTGACACAACGACGAAGACAACGAAGACACACTGACACAGACACATTCGCGCAAGCGCGTCTGTGTCAATGTGTCTGTGTCAGTGTGATTGTGTCATGTCGACACAACGACAATGACAATGACAATGACACATTCGCGCAAGCGCGAATGTGTCTGTGTTTTCACTTTTAAGTTTTCACTTCAAAAATATAACCACAGTCGTCATAATGACAATGACAATCACAATGACACAGACACATTCGCGCAAGCGCGAATGTGTCTGTGTCATTGTGATTGTGTCATGTCATTGTCATTGTCGTTGTGTCGACATGACACAATCACACTGACACAGACACATTGACACAGACGCGCTTGCGCGAATGTGTCTGTGTCAGTGTGTCTTCGTTGTCTTCGTCGTTGTGTCACATTCGCGCTTGCGCGAATGTTACACAATGACATGACACAATCACAATGACACAGACACATTCGCGCTTGCGCGAATGTGTCTGTGTCATTGTGATTGTCATTGTCATTATGACGACTGTGGTTATATTTTTGAAGTGAAAACTTAAAAGTGAAAACACATTCGCGCTTGCGCGAATGTGTCTGTGTCATTGTGATTGTCATTGTCATTATGACGACTGTGGTTATATTTTTGAAGTGAAAACTTAAAAGTGAAAACACAACGTTAATATTGAAGTTTTCACTTCTGCCGGCACTCCCGGAGTGCTACCATTTTTTTTTACTACAGACGCTAGCGAGTATAGTATATATAGTATAGTAAAAACTCATGGTAGAGCTACTGTACATGCTTATGACATACAAAGTATAAGTTACTGCGATGCGTATACCTAACTTATTCGAGTCGCATTACGCGTCTTCCCCGGCTCTACTCTCGAACGACGCATCGTAACCGCGCAATGAACACGGTTCCGACACGTATACGATTGTCACGTTTATTCACCCAGTCTTTACCGAAGTCACATCGTTTTGACGTTTCCAAAATGGTTTTATTTCTCGACCTTTGATCTCCACAAGCGAAATGACCACAAAGAACATCATTTGTCGGGAGAAATAGATTCGCCTTACAAACACTTCAAGGCTTGTAGTAACTATACCTATCAACAATAGACGCAATGTGCACCAACTCATTAACCAGTGGATTGCGTTATCTTTGGCTAAACTGACCTTTGCCGTTGTTATTTTCATGCAACTTATTTTCTAAACCAAGCAAACCCACATTACTCACCTAATTCCCTAATAGCTTTGATAATCCTTATTTTAAAAGTTAATTTATTTATTCACAAACAAACTTACGACAATTACAGTATTTACAAAATGTAGGTACATAGGCATATAAAATACATAAGAAAAAGTTGAGCTATCTACAGACCGTTGCAAACGATCTATAGATAGTTCAACTGATCCAAATCAGTACCAATCGGAAGCGTACCCAAGACTGGCTACATTGCCGCGCTGAATAGTTAAAAAGTTGTTGTTTATTTTACCTATTTTGAGCTAATAATTACTGTCTTACAATAATAAGATAATAAATGTCAAACAGTGACAAAGCATAGGTACTTTACTGTTAACTGGCCTTAATACAGATTCATATAAGTATCTACCAATATTCAGTAGTATATTCGTACTTATATAATACTGAGTACATTATTTTTAACCGGGTAGGTACCTATTTTAATCAGCGCTTTTATATCGGTTAAAGTTTTGGTGAACTGTGGTGTTATAGAAACAATCTGTGTTGTACACTCGAGATTTACTCGAGCTCACATCAAAGGACGACCTAAACTACTTTTTACATTTGTACCTACTAGTTATACATATTAAACACTAGAAAAACCGAAAGAGAGAATCTTTTTTGAAGTGCGGGTTCTGTGTCTGGGTGTTATGTTACTATGTATTTTATGAATTTACGAAAAATTGTATATAAGTATGATATAAGCAGTCTAGTTCCCATAGTACAAGCTTTGCTTTGTTTGAGACTAGAGTGTGAGTGTGAAACGTCTATGAATATTTATTTATTTATTAACATAGACATTTGAAAAATTGCTCACGTTTCGGAAAAAATAGCAAATTCACACTTTTCAACTAACTATAAAGCTTACACACTACATTTTGTGTATTTTTTAGGTCATAATTTACAATTTTTATTTTGTCGTCGGGATATACGGAACTCTAAAACAATATAATTCTTATTATTGACTCGTTCGCTTTGATCCCAAATCGTTTTTCAATTATATTTACACTTAGTTTTACAATACAACTACATATTCATACACGCTTCAGCTCTCTAACCGATAAACAAAAATTTGAGTACCTAAGCACTGCAGCCGTATCCTAGCCTCTCAAAACCTGCCAGGTTTTAAATATCTACACGCGTTAGTATATAAGGCAAAACGGTACCTATTTATTTGTATCATGTAGGCGAGTCATTAAAATGTTTTTAAAAAATACTTTTTTTTTTAACGTCACTTACACATCGGTCGACAAGAAATGCCTCTGATTGGGATAAGATAAGATAAGATATTTATTCATAATAATTATTATAAGTCAAGTTGGGATAGAATTGTTGTAGGGCTTCTTACACTTTGATAAAGGTAAGGTAAAAAAGACAACTAAAAGTTAGGTATAGTGTCAGGAGTACTTCCAACTAAAAAATAATAATACACTTTTTTCTAAAATATTGAGATATAAACAAAATAAAAACAAAATACATCGTACTTTCACCCATAAATTTTACGCAAAACGATTCTATATCTATTTTTCAGCTACACAAGTTCTATGTATGTAGTATAATCGTTTTGACATAGGATATGTAAAACTGAAGCATGCTGTGATATGTAGCTAACTAAACCAGATGTAACATGTGTAAACAGAAAGTACACAAGTACTTATAGGTTTACGATCTCTTAGGTATACACTACCTAAAACCTACATAAACTAAAAACATTTTTGTTTTTTACGTGAAGAAATCCGTCATGGGTACTGACAATAACTAAATATTTATAATGTAGTTATCCATAGGTACCTATTACCTACATTGGTATCAAGTAATTCAGAAGATATTGTATCCATGTAAAAATGATTTATTTTTCAATTATTAATGATCTATCTCTTGGCTATAGAGAGCAATAGTGTAAGCATAATGATATTTTACTTTTAAATATTATATAATTGATTTTTAAATTATGCTTGGAAGTAAATAGCTTTCAGCGATAAAGCCTTTTTGTGATCTTTTTACTATCTAAAAAGTTTCTTTTTTATTTATTTTTTTCGTGTAAAACATAATTTTGTCGTGTCTTTTGATGGAATTGTAAATCCTTGGTGAGAAGTCTTCAAGTTTTTCCTACCATGTGGAGCCATTAGATGCTCATTATAATCTAACGAAGCATAGAGTTTCTGCTCCAAAGAACCATTATACCTAATTACTTCGTTTTCCGGCTTACAGTCACAATCTCTGAACTGATTTGGTACAAATTGAGTTACGAAAAAGTACCTACGTCACGTAAAAATAACGTAACAATAAAAGTTGTCCTGTCAATTATTTTTTTTTTTAATTTATGTATTTTTCTTTAATTTTTTTGAACCTTCTTTACACAATGGATGCCTGAAGACGGAAGAAGGCGTCGAAGCCGACCAGGAAGACGATGGAGGGACGACCTAGACACTTTCGAGAGGAGTTGGTGGAAAAAGCGGAGAATAGGGACCAGTGGAAGGACTTGGGGGAGGCTTTTGCCCAGCAGTGGGACGAGATAGGGTAGAGAAAAAAAAGAACCTTCAACAATAACAAACACAAAACAAAAATTTAAATCGGTCCAGCCACGCGTGATGGCGTGACCAAGGGAAATAGGGATCCATTTTTATAATATACTAGCTGACCCGTGCCCACTTCGTTGGGCATAATTCAACCGTTTTTTCTCCGATTCACTTTGCAAACGGACTACCACGTAAAAGCCTTTTTATTTTTCGGTTTTTTTTTTATATAACCTACCTAACCTATGACCTAACCCACTCAGCAATAATGTGCCTTACTATTGGTGAAAGAATTTTTAAAATCGGTTCAGTAGATCCCGAGATTACCCCTTACAATTTAACAAATATACAAACACACAAACTTTACTTCTTTATAATATTAGATAGATAGATAGATAGATAGATAAAACATTTATTTGATTCACAACAACACACACAAATTACAATAAAACAGTAAGAATGGAAGGTAAAACTAAAACTATAAAATAAACTTATAAAATAAAACAGGCACACCATCCACTACTACAACATGCATACGGTTCTGTGTGTTGCGGTAATTCAAAAAGGTATTAGCTCAGCATAATTTTGCTCAAGAGCAAACACTGATTTTCAGCTAATACCTTCCGAGACGACAAGTTGAACAAGGTAACATCAAGTAGGTACAAGCTGTAGGTTTCCAGTTACATATCTATGAAAAGTATATTAAATTAAATGTGTATGTGTAAATAAAAGATATATTAAATTAAATGTGTAAGTATATTATAATGTAATATGAAAAATGTTTGTATTAAAAATAGATAGATAGTGAAAGATTGCATAAACTAAAGAAAGACATGACAAAAATACGCAAGATTAAATTTCCATGGTCACTGGCAATTCCAACCTTGCGAATGGCAAGCGAAGTGTTTGGGAATACCCTCCTTTTGTTTTAGTAATAGTAATGTTTTAAATTTAGCTTTGAAAGCAAACTTACATTGAAGATTACGTATTGGGGGGGGGATGTTGTTCCAACACTTCGTTGCCATATATCGGAAACTACCAGTGAACGCTGCCGTTTTATGATTGTGATAGAGAAGCGCAGACCTAATAGAACGTAAAGCTGTGCGACTGTTACTATTAATCGTGAATTTTAGTTTTGCATGTAAATATTCCGGGTTTTTAAATTTCACGACATCAAAAATTAGCCCTCCGAGGTGCAGTTCTCTACGAGAGGCCATATTAAGCATGGATTTGTTATTTAAATATGGAGTAATGTGACTACGAGGTGGAACATTAAAACAAAAACGGCAGCACGCATTTTGCACGCGTTGTACCACTCGTTGAGTTCTAGCGAGTAAACGTGGCCCATACACAAGGTCTCCGTAATTCAACCTCGAAAGTATCAAGGCTTCGCATAAGGTGATGCGAGAATCTTCAGACAGCTGATCACGGATTTTGTAAAGGATTTTAAGACGGTAAAAACAGGATTTCACTAAACTAAGAACGTGGTTCTCAAATCTAAGCTGGCTATCAAAAACAATACCCAAGTTCCTAGCCTCTTCCACTCGACTCACTTGCTCTCCGTGAATTTGAATATCAAGAGAACATGCAATTTTGCTAATTTGAGTCTCAGTACCTAGAACCATATACTTAGACTTTGTCGGGTTCAATACGAGAGCGTTACGCAAGGACCAGTCCGCAATTGCATCCAGATCCTCGTTTAGCAATGTAACAACTTGTGGTAAGCTGTGGGGTGCCTCAGATACGTAAACCTGTACATCGTCATATTAGTATAGATATATTTAGATATTTATACATAGATAGATTGGTATAGATATGTAGACAGAAACCTCTCTCGTATGCCCTGCAGCGACGCTGTAATGTAAAACAAATACACAGAAAATGTAAATATGAGAGTAAATAAAGAATACAATCTTCGTGGACCCCGAAAGTGCTTATCAAAACCTCATATGGTAAATAAATAAAAATCTTAACCGACATGACTGATGTTATAAACATCTCAAACGGTATATTGACGCTGCTAAAGATTGATTTTAGTATATTCTGTGAAGAGAAATTTTAGAATATTGGTTAAAAATATGTATCTATGTATTTATGAAATAATCGCAGATACTTATCTTGGGTACGCTTCCGACTGGTACTGAGTTGGATCAGTTGAACTATCTATAGATCCTTTGCAACGGTCTGTAGATAGCTCAACTGTTTCTTATGTATTTTATATGCCTATGTACTTTTAGTAAATACTGTAATACTTAGTCGTAAGTTTGTTTGTGAATAAAGTATTATAATATATTAAGGATTATAATCATATCTTAAATATTGTAATTTGAGGCACAACACAATAATTTTATGAATGCACATGGGTAACATTAAAATAGGGGTAGTTACAGATTCAATATTGTAACTAATTATTGAATAAATTAAACTGTAAACTTATTTTATATTAGGTACTATTAGTTATTAAACAGGCCTGAATCTCCTTTGATGTAAGTACCTAATTTAATTACTTAGCACTTTTTAGAAGAAAAGTTTCGTTAATTTCAACAAATTCATAAAATATTTGAAAGTTTGCAACATCGAAAATTCTTAACAAAGCTCATCAAAGTGTAAAACGTCCATTTGCTAAAACTTTTGTTTCCTAAAAATTATAATGAGATAAAATTTATGCTAATTAGTTTAGATAATTAAGTTAAAACAATCTTGTAAAACAATGTTAGACTTAAGAGCCTATTAAGTCTAAAAAGCTTTTAATTTAAGACTGAGCGAGCATTAAGTAATAATTAAGTGGGTACACTACTTACATGTATGTAGATTTGGTACCTACTACTACTTTGGTCGTTTTTAATATGATTCGGCTAAAAATATTGTACCTATAGTTTCAAAAAGTTTTCCCTGTAGCAACTTCGTAGACGCCTCGTAGCGCTTCGTAGCCCATATTTTAACCAATATTAAGCCCACAACTAAAATCTAAACCACTTTATTTACATAGCTCTTTGGGCATCAACCAGAGAAACTAGTTTGTATGATTAATCGTAGTTTCGTTATTAGTTATTAATTTGATTCAATTTAAATTAAATTAAATTTTAGTGATTAGTTTTCAGCTTTCAATATCCATTTCAATTAAAAGGCGATGACTCATTCGGTCTTACGAAATGGATAAATAAAATAAACAATACATAATTAAGGTTTTTTAAAATTACCAATTTTATACGAACTTTGTAATTAATGGTGGACTCATGTTCGCTAATTTATTTTTATATTCAATAAGTATTCATAATAAAACAAAATTGTAACTATACTATCTATGTAGGTAAATAAAAAGTATATGTTCCCTCGAAATATGAAAAAAAATAGTTTTTCCGTATTTTGTCTTAGATCTTGAAGATGCAGGTAACAACGAGTAAGGCCGGTTTTACACAATCTAACTTGTCACGCTGTCACTGTCAAAACGACGTTGACTTCTTGGTTAACATGACATTGACTTGACGTTATTTAAAATATGTGCGTAGTCATTAAAATCAGCAAGGTATAAAAAAACAAGGTGGTAAAGTGTTCTCAACATAGTTTATTTTCCCCCGAATTCAGGAAATTTTTGAAAGATTATGATTGTAAATTCTTGTATATGGCAGGATAGGAGTAGAAAAGTAATCGTTTAAGTATAAATTTAAGATTTCCATAGCATTTTGCTAAGCTTAGCGCTGTGCTAAAGCAAATGACAGAGATATTAGAAAATCTTTGATCTTGTACAAAATCGGAGCTAAGCAAAAAAATGGTATTCGGTTCTCTGCGAATTTGGTTGAATTAGTTGTAATTTTAAGTGAGTTTAGGGAAAATTCCGATTTTAAGATCGGCAGCACTGCTGAGGCCATTGTCAAGCGCGGTTTACGTTTGTTTGTAATTATTAAATTGATTCACAATTTCAAAGAATCTTCGTTCAATTCAACACAGACAGTAGACTGATTCCTGCAGGATAATATTGTGCTGATGTGCATAAGCAGATAATCTTTTATTTCAATCAATATTCAACCATCTAAATTTATCAACCACAAGTGAACCAAACAATGAATCATGGTGAATGTTATGAAAGGAGTGTTGGTAGAATGGTACGTATGCCTATTCAATAAAATAACTCTTGTTTATTACATATATTCAGTTATAACCTCCAAAGTATAGATCAATTTTCTTGTCAAGTCTAGACCATGTTTGAACTTTATTATAGTCAAATTACAACAAAATCACTCCTCAATGTAATCTAAATCTGCTGGTATGTTAAAACTTTGTTCAACAACATCATTCTCCATTTGAAATGTATTCTTGATGTATGATTTCAAAATGTAAACATTTTCTGTCCATCTGTTGATTGCCGACTTTAAATCCTGTAAATATTTATATTGTGTTATTAACTTTAGTGAAGTTGAGTAACTTTAACTATAATACAGACTCTGGAAATCCAACAAATATTTTGCTGGGCTTGGATTATCAAAGGGGAATAAGCAATTTTCTATTGAGAGTAAGAAATCTCCCTCCGGGTTGCCACATAATATGTTTGAAAGGGCTTCTAAAGGACTTCAACCATGAGTCATTTTTTGTCTCATATTGGCTAGAAAGACCACCAACAAATAACAAATCAAAATTACTAAAAATTATACAGAAAGTACTGGATTAGAGAGGAGCCTAGCGGGTCCACTGTATTTTTCTGATTTTATTACATGAACAAATTTTGAGTTTGATGGAGTTACCTCAGTTTCAGTTTTCAATTGAGCGATATAATCAGGGTCACAATCCCGGTACTTCTGCAGATCTTTTTTAAGAGCCTCCTCTTGCTTTTGTAGTTTTTCTAGCATTGATAATGTATCGGATCTTTCTACGCTGGTCTCTCTGCCAACCTTATAAAAATCATTTCATACTTATCACAAATAACATTCTGTTTTTTTTTTTTTTTTTTAAGGAAAACCAACAGCGGTAGTAGCTTTATACAAAAATTGAGCATAAAAAAGCCAATTACAGGTCTTCACATGTAAAAAGTAGGATAGTTACACTAAGCGTGATGCATAGGGCATACACAGCTAAAAAGAAAAAATATTAACTATTCAAAAACATTAATTCTAAACATATATGTACATGTAGACTTACAGACTCTGAAGCAATTGTATCTTCGGTTTTCTTCAATTTCTTAGCTAAATCTGCTAGCTCTGTTTGTAGATCATTCAATTTTCTCTTCTTTACGTTTTTTGCTTTGCTTTAAGTAAAAAAAAAACAATATCAACACTTTCAATAAAGATTTAAGTAATTGATAATTTACAACCACTTTAAAACTTCTTTCTCAAACATTATGAACATTTTTGAAACTACAAAAAAAATATTGTTGCTTAGAAATTAGTCCAAAACCTAGAAGTTTCTACTACCTAAGTCATTTAAAAGACATTCAGTGTCAGTGTGAGTTTGAGTATTTTAGAATAAGTTCTAGATCTTACCTAGGAAAGGACCAAAAGTAAATGGATGTGCCAATTTTCTCCGAGTCAACCAGATGATCATCTACCAAACCCTGGACAACTTCTTTAACAGACTGCATTGTTATACCCTTCTCTTTTGGCGCTATTTTCTCCAATTCCTATAATTATTAAAGATTTTTGGGACTAGAGTGTGATATGATATGATATTGATATTATATTTATTGTTCCTAGAAACTAGGTTTAATTACATTGGTCTTAATTTATTTGTCATATCTCGTGATGTGAAATGTACATGAATATTTATTTTAATACATGCAAACAGTACTGATTTGGATCAGTTGAGCTATCTATAGATCTAATTGTTAATGGTCAATACTATTTCATGATTATTTTTAAACATGTTTATAGTAGTCAAATTTTATTATGTGTAACTAAGCAAAAATCAATAAACAGACCAACTAGAAACAATGTCTTCATTACAATGTTATGTGTATGTATGTACAAATGAAAATTTATAAGTATTATATCAGCAATGTAGTTTCCATAGTACAAGGTCTGCTTAGTTTAGGACTAGAGTGTGATGTGTGAATTGTCCATGAATATTTATTTATGTAAGATGATAGACACCTTAAGCTGAAAGAAATCCTTGCTTCTATGAAATATCTCCAGCATTCTGGTCCGCTTCTCATCAGCACTGAGTCCCCGTTTCTTTGACATTATCTTAATTCCAGTGATCCGGCTATGAAACAATTCCTTCTGCACCTGGACGAGACACTTGCTTTGGGCAGGAAGTTTATACTCCAAGACCTGGATGAAACACATTTGTTTATATCATCGGATATTGTGGAAACACTGCAGGCTCGGGTGGATGATTTGATGGACCAGCTTAGTATACCAGTTCATGATAAAGGATTGTAAATATAAGGTGAGCTCGCTAATATAATGAATGCAGTTTTAATATTTTTATTTGTTGTGAATGAAAATATTACAAGTAACTATTTCAATAGCAATTAAATTATAGACCAAATTTGTTTTCTCTTGGTAACTAAGTAATCAAAAAATCTAAATCAATTTTATTCAGTAAATAGTACTTAAATCACGAGAATTATTTAGAATCGTCTAGTAAACTAGGTGATACTAGGTGATACTAGGTGGCAGTTCCATGTGACGAGAGCCTAGAAGAAATGAAAAAAAAAAAACTTTGTTATCTACAGATTCTATATACTATTCAGCAGCGTTATTAAACATGTCCTAGGGTATTATCATACCCTAGGACATGTTTAATAACGCTTATAATTCTGAAATAGCATATCTGCTTACCTACTATTAACACAATTCAGCTTCAATACAAGTTATTTTTTTTCTCTTTCAGAATTATAAACGACAATGGCGGCCAGAGAGAGTGGTAGAGTCAAAGAAGCAGAGCGGAGAAGAGTTCTAGACGACGCAGCACGAAGACGCCGCGCTCGCAAAGCCGTCGAAGCTTTAGAACAAGATAACTTCCATGATGACCCACATGCTGACCTGGTTATGTCGAAAAAAGTCCCCAAATTCGCAGATTCTAATGAGAAACCGACCAAAAAGAGAAAGTCGAAGAGTGCTGAGTATTACAAGATGCGGTTCAGAAAAACCTTTGCCCAGCTGGTGGAAGAAGATGCGGGCTTCCGACCGGAGCCTCCTAACTACTTGTCGGCACAAGTTCCGCCTTCCATGTTAGTTTATAATCCAATTAAGTTAGGGCTATATTTCACCGGGACGCCATGACGGCGCAACCAGTCGCCGACACCAACAAAATGTATACAGCTCTATAGAGCGTCACTCACCTGGTGTCCGTTTGGTCGCGCAACCAAACGTACATTTTGTTGGTAGCGGCGACTGCTTGCGCCGCCATGGTGTCCCAGTGAAATATAGCCCTCAGGCTTTTGACATTAGGTACAAAGAAACTAGAATACTCAGAACCTAGTTTCTATGAGTTATAATAAGTAGCACATAATTACTGAATAAACTCTTTGAGGCAGTGTTTATTTGAGGAATAACGCGAAAATATAGAACTTAGGACGTTTTTCAAGTAAAATATATAAAATGCCAGACATAACAAATCTCGGTATTGTAATAGACCGCTATAATAAAGCATTTTTTAATTTCAGATTTCCTGATCGACATTTCTGCGCTGTATGTGGATTTCCATCAAATTACACCTGCATACCTTGTGGCGCCAGATATTGTTGTGTGAAATGTTTGGGCACGCACTTGGACACGAGATGCCTGAAATGGACAATTTAGATGTTAATTTAAATAATAAAAGTTAATACTTACATAATTATCTCTTTCTTTACCTTTACAGAAGAAAGAAATACGATCCAACCAAACTAAGAAAAAAGATAGATACGAAATCGAAAGGTTTCCCGCGTTTTTCAACTTTTTTTTTTTTCCTTGTCGGCGACATCTGTAGGACGTTACATTCTACCAAATTTGTTAGGTCGCGCCATCTATCGACCAGTAGTAGAACTAGTTTTCTATATAGTGACATCTATTAGGGAGTAGCAAAAATAATGATTTGTAGTTATAAATAAATCGAAAAGATGGCAGCACACGTATATTTAATGAACTTGCTAATCTTAATCGCATGTGTTAGGCTAATTAATAATAGTATTTAAGCGAGAATGGATCTTTGATTTTTGGTAAATTTGAAATTAATGAAGCCAAACCCAAGATGGTACGCTTTCTATTGTGACTGATTTGGATCAATTGCGCTATCTATATATCGTTTGCGACGGTCTGCAGATAGCTCAACTGTTTCTTATGTATTTTATAATTACTATGTATAATGTAAATACTGTCGTAAGTTGGTAAATAAACAGTTTTACCTAAGAAAAACTACCTAAAAGCTGGAAACATTGGTAGTAAAACAGATGCAAGTAGGAAGGTACAAAAGCCCTTGAACAAAGCCGGTTTGTGGCGCGTGCCGTGTTATCTAGACTAGCAGCTGGCTGATAACGGAACAGATGCTGCAGGGGGGTCACTTCCTATATTTGCTTTTCCGCTGCGAAACCGCGACTCACAATAGTGCTTTGTGAACCCAGAACAGTCAACCAGCCTCATGTTACAACTGTCGATATCATTGGTAACTCTTTCGTGGTTGCGATCTAGCAGCTTGTTCGATAAATATATAGACAGGCATTGATAAATAAGATCACCATCTGCATCTCTACCCCCTATCTTATAAAAAGTTAGCGTTGACTTTAAGTCATCATTACGTATGGTAATTAGTAGGTACTTCAAGTCTGCGCTAACAGAAGCCATATAAAAAGAAGAAGAAGACTCTATATTTTACGATTAATATTCCTTTTTGCGATCTAAGTCCTAGTACTAGTAGGACTACTTAGTATGACTTATAGTACGTTAGTAGGACCTACGTCCATGGTAATCAAATCAAAGTGAATTTTGGGACAGTGAAACAATCAATTTTTTTTTAAGTATCTCATGTAGGTAACTAATTGGTTTACTTATCTAAGAAGTATGAATAAAAAACATTTATATAAAATCACCATTGTTTATTCTTTGCCATAGTTATTTTTTACCTTAAAATTTACACAATTCTTAATTAACGGATTCAAATTAGGTCTTTTATCCAAAATGATGTGATTTGATCATTCTAATAACAAGAGAGATAGGTAGATACTAATTTATATTTTTAAATAATCAATTTTATTTCATAGGCACTGGTAGGTATAATAACTTTAAATTGATTCTATAACATTTTTACTGCTAAACAATACTACTTAGGTATATTTACATAATTACAATATTTATTTACAAATCATTCGCATAAATTGATGTTAGAATTTTATTAGGGGAAATTACATTGTTTAAAAAACCCGTAGTTTAACTATCGACAAATTATAAAGTCAAAGATATTTTTTCGAATAATTAAGTGTCGGTTTGATTCCCGCATAATACATAACTATTTTGACTATTATGTGACTATTGCAGTGTGATGGTAGGTACTCTTAAATAGTATATAATACAAAGTATATTTACAGTTCTTAAAATTACTGACTCGTTTTTTATAATAAATATACCTATAAGTAGTTTTAAAGCCGAAATATATAGGACTTTATTTAAATCTAGTGCTAATATTTTGTCATAACGTTGTCTTCACTGGTTTAATACTGGGTATTGTTAACACAATTTTTTTTTCAGTTTGTCTAATAAGGCTAGGTCTGATTATTATTGTGTCTGTATGTCGGGGGTGATTAGGAACAACCCCCATTTTTTTTTATTGAAAAATAAGTTTTCCCGACGAGAAATGAGATCTTATAACTTTGAGGAACATTAATCGAAAGCATAAGTATTATAGCTTATATAACAACCATGTTTGAAATAATTATTTCATTTTTGTTAGGCACATTTTTATCTAAATCTTCAGTCTATTGAGATTCATTTGCATTCCATCCAATAAATAATTTCGAATAAGTAGTTATACCTATATTATTGTCATTTTTGTACTAGCTAGTAAGTAAAGGCATCTGTACTGGCCGTGTCGTGCGCGACTTAAGTGTCCAGACCATAGCGGTCCGCTAAAGCTAGGACGGTTATAAGGACTCGAGTCTTAAAATACGATCCCTCTCCGAGCTCTTCTACACCGAAATCAGCCTCAACCTTCGCAGAGTATTTCTCTGTTCAATGATGTCCCGCACCTCCGGTTTATCTCTCAAGGGTCATCCTTCTTCTTCCTCAGCTTGCCCTCCGTGTGTATGGTTTGCGTGACGGCATCCACCGCCGTGGAGAGGTCGGCCTCGGGATCCATCGCGGTGGAGAGCGCGGCGATGTACGCGCACGCTATCCGCAGCACGGACAGCTTCGACAGCTTCTGGTTGTGGCTGTAGGAGGGCACGGCGCGCCGCAGCGTGTCGAACGCGGCGCTGATCGTGTGCACGCGCGTGCGCTCTCGCGCGTTCGCCTCGATCCGCCTCTCCCGCGTCATGTTCTTGTAGTTCCTCTGCTCTCGCGGCTTCTTCTCCGAGTAGTCGGCGACGGCGGGGTGCGGCGGCACTCGAGGCGGACCCGGGAGCTCCATCGGCGGAGGCAGCGGCGGCGGCGGCGGCTCCAGCGGCCTCCGCCTCTGTCTCAACAGACTGGTCTCGTTCTTCTTCACTAGGGACAGGGGCTCCTGCTGCGGCTCCTCCGTGAAGGACCACGGTCGAAAGGGCTCGCCTTCCGGACTCGGTAGGTCTTGGGAGCTTAGTCGGATGCGTTTTTTAGGGGGCTGTCTGGTGGGGCTGCGGGGGCGCTTGGGGTCGTCGACGCGGACGCCGGAGTCGTCGGAGTGCGCGGGGCCCGAGCACGAGTCGTCGTCATCTCCGCCGGAGACGAAGCCAGCATCACGCTCGATAATGCGTTCTGTAACAAGGAAACAACTGTTTTAACCGCGTGTCTAAATTAAAATCTAATTAAGATAATTACTAAACTAAAAACTCTCAGCTTATGACGAGTCATTTCAATATTTGGGTATGAAGGTATCGTGTTTTGTTTTAAGATCATTTATGCTCCTTTTATAGTCACGGAAACTGGCTGTTGCTAAACCGAGATAAGGCCTTCTTGGGATAACAATAAACAAACTACCGCTGAGCCGCATATGATGTGCGCATACGATCTGTTGCTAACTGGTAGTGTCAGTGAGTCGAATGTGTCTAACAGCTCGGAGGACAAGGCTGAGTCGGCCGGGCGGTGGCGCCGGCGCTTCGGTGACGTCACCCACCGCTACAGAAGGTGCTACGTACCGCCAAGATATGTATTTCTCGTTGCCGTCAAGAGACTTCAACAAAAGATCATAATTCCCTTTATGCTAATTTTAAGGACCCCGCAGACTGCAGACTTTTTCGAAAAGAAGAAGCCGACTTTGATTAAGAAGCCGACCAAACTATCGGCCGATAAAAAGTCCGCAGTCTGCGGGGGCCCTAAATGACATTGTTTGAATTGTAAATGTAGCAGGTTCCCTGAAAATCATTAGGCAATTCTGCCAATAGCTGTCATGATATCCCACAAAATTAAAAAAAAATTGTTAATGACAGTGACATTGATATGATGAAAACAGTTATGATTATGATTTCGTATTCAATTTTGAATTTGCAGCAGTCAGCAAGATTCCAAAAGCTAGATAATTCCGCATACACATAAATCCCGATAATTGAATATTCTTTTTGACCATTTCTTGTCAAAGCTGATGAAAACAACTTTTTTAGCTATGCTTGTGTATTATCTACTTGTTTCACGATATATCTCGAAGACACGATCCCGTGTGCTCGATGCAGTGCATGTATCGAGTGAATACCAAACAGGTTTGATTCCATATGGTCGGCAGTGATTGTTATTTTATTTATACAAAATCGGAATGTCGCTCTCATGTTTGTTCTGTTTTGATTTCAAAGCTTTTTCGAGTTACGTTTGTCTTAAACTGCACTTAGTTTATAAATAAAAGAAAATATATTGCTCTTTTATTTCTTTTTCAAGTGTTTTAAACATGCAAACTATATTTTAATTTACTTGATGAAATATTGTTACATTGACTCTACTTTTATTTAGGTACTTACATATAGCAACATTTTTTTTGTTGATTGCATCAATGCAACTTATTTAGATCTGATGCACAATCTGTTCTTGTTAACTTTAATTTATATTATTTATTTAAACAAAGAGTTCCATACAAAAAGTATCTTTAAAAAAATACAAAGCGAGAAATAAAATACATGCAGGACAATTATCGCAAATAACGTAATAAAAGGGTGGTTAAATAAAAACTAATATATAGTAGTAGTGTAGATATATATATGTAGTAGTAGTATATCTAACTATATGTATCTATATATATCTACGAAACAAGTATTATTCAGGACTATTAAAATAACAAGAAGTAGCAACAAAAATCTAGTTGCAAATTAATTTGTTACCAAAACAACCTGTGGACGGCATTCCACACGAAATTATTCATTAAAAGTATAAACATTTTATATTTGAGAATGGATTTCCCAGTTTGAATTCGGTTTTAGATTTCAAAGTATCGTGTTACAGGATGTATTTAATCTTTAAACCCATTAATTGCATATTTTGGAAATTCCACTTATTTCAATAATCTTTACCTATTATTGTTTAGATACCTAGATTCTAGAACGAACTAATTTTAGGACCTAGTTACAGATTAAC